>VMOF01000002.1:55058607-55658607 GCA_011764245.1 Trialeurodes vaporariorum
TTCAAAGTTTATTAAAGACTTGACAACCACGTGACTTGCCTTCACCAATCATCTTTCCTCGTTCTAATCCAGTCTATTTCAACATCCCTCAATTTTAAGGATCGATCGTCTCCAGGTGAATTACAAGACAACGGTTGGGTTACTTCTATATAGTGTTTTAAGACAAACAGAGTAATTAACGACGGAAATATGCCACCGAACATTCCGCGCCTAGAATTCCTGGAAATCAAGGTAATTGGGGAAATACCGCCCTATCTTCTATACCCGGGCATCAAATTGGGGGGAAAATTTTACGCTCTTTTAAATGGTTCCTCTGGGTTTTTTTCCCTTTCCCAAAAGACCAATGGTCATTGAGTAAGTCGAGTGACAATAGGAATGCTCTTGACTTCTCCGCACACTGGGTGGAGCTACGGAATCTTCCGGACGACATTTTATGAAGAAAAAAACGAAAAGAAAAACCTGAACAACAATGGGGCTGTTGCAAGGGTCTGAAATTGGGTGTTCTTTATAAAGAAAGTGGTAGTACTTTATAAGCAGAGAACAATGGTGCCTTTGGTATTTTTAGAAGTCATAAGTGTCCTCGTTTTGGAGATACACTCGTGTAAAGTTGTACAAAATCATGTGCAGTGACGTCGCTATGCGGAATTCTCATTCAAAACAATGCATTTTGGGCCAAAATCTCATCTCTGGAACAATAGAACTTAATTAGAAACCAGATGCATCTTTGTTCTCAGTTGATCAAGTATTTTCATTTTCTTTATGAAAAAATACGACATTTCAGACTCTTGCAACTGCCCCATTCGGGGGAAAAGAACTAAAAAATTAAGTATTAATTTCAAAGCTTAAAATGAATCACAAGAGCTTGTACAGGAAAAAATCCAAGGGAGCCGCGAGAGTAGAATTTTTGCCTATTTTATGCCACTTTTCAGAAATTTTTCGCCAATGCCATTGGTGTAAAAGCATTTTCAACGGACTGGGGGGAAAGGGGAGCGTCTCTCCCATAGCCCCCCCCCCCCCCCAAGATACGCCTTTACCGCAATGCATCATAAAACATGGTTTTTACAAGATTCGCATGCATCTACACAAAAACCTACACTAACAATAAGACGATTCTAAAGCAAAAACCAAAGACGCTTCTCGTCCGAAAAGCCCGGTGGTTGGAACGACTGTGCACCACAAGAAAATCGCCTTAAAAATACGTTGGCCGTGTAGTTGTAAAGACAGGTCTAGGAATTGGTCTTTGCCAAGCTTCTACCTTTAGAACGCATGTGTTAGAAAAGGACAGCGGATAAAGTCTCGTGACATTCTCTCTCTCTCTCTCTCTCTCCAGTGGCGTGGCGTGCCCAAATGACCAGTGACACCTGAGATAGAATCACTCTGAGGATCGTCAAGGGGGGGGGGGGGGGGGGTAGTGTCGAATTTTCTTCGGAAAGCTTACAGAATAAAATAACAAGAGCTTTGGACAACCAGAGAAATTCGAGTCAAGTGCGAAGACCTGAGCCAATATACGGGAAAAAGCTGACAGCTAGGCTTTGATTCGATCTGCTCAGAGTCTGCCGCATGAATGGCGATGGATTACTCCGCGACAGTCCGAGATGTTGCGAATCACCGGACCAGACTAGCGAGAAAGAGTGGTGGGGGAAGGTGAGCGCATGCGCATAGCCGTGTTACCTTTATTTTTTTAGGTTTCACGGCTCCCGTACGGCCGCACTGAATGCGCTGAGAGACTGGGCCTGCGCTGCGTGATATTTGTGTGTGAAGCCGCATAGCCACTATGCATGTGTGTTTGTGGGGCTTGACACCTAAGAAAATAAAGGTAACACGCTGTATTTCTTGAGCGCTCCACGAATTATCGCTGCATTTACGCGCTCGTTTAGCACTTCTCTTTCTATTTCGGATGTTCTTCACGCTTTTTCGGTTGGAGGACGATAATTTTTGTACATCTCGATAAGTTTATTACGAAATTATGAAAGCGAAAAATGAGGCAAAATCGTACTGTTACCTTAGGTGTCAAAGGTAACATGGACGACTCGCCACTGTCTCTCTCTCTCTCTCTCTCTCTCCCCTCTCTCTCTCTCTCTCTCTCTCTCCCTCCCTCCCTCTCTCAGAGAGAGGGAGAGAGAGAGAGAAAAAAGAAACGAATTTCTAGATACACCTCTGCAGGACAAACCCCGAGACCTGAGGCAGCAAACCTTTCCTTTTTTTTCTAATTCATGGCGTCATATCAGCAAGACGCTGCTCATGCCTGGATTCCCCGAAAACGGGTCTTTTCAAATATACTCGATTATTCATAACTTCCAGCCTTTGTTTCTCGGTGTTTTCATTCTTACGGCCAAATTTTAACAAGTCCTTCGATTTTTCCTGAAAACTTCCTCGAATGTAGATAATTATTTTTTATTTATTTTTTTTATAAACACCTTGTATACAAATATGTACTCTCTTCTCTTGACACGCGACAGGGTCGAGGGGAAGAATCTTGACAGCGCCTATAATTAATCTGAAAACATCCATAAACTTGACAGATTTGACTTAATTTAAAGTAGTCTCATTTTTTTTTTCGGTGAAGGAGGTTCAAGCAAAGTCATGTTCACATAAATTCGGAAAGAAATATTAGAGAATGTTAGCTTCTTGTTCGAGATAAATCAGGGAGGGAGTTGTGTGGCATTACTTCACCGCTGATTATCATAAGCCAGCAGATGGGGCTCGCGGCTCTTTGAGCAAACGATTATCGTTTTTCACCCGCATTTAAACCCGCGCAAAAGTATCGATTTCTTCGGGGTTCAATTGACCCCCCTGAGGCCCTGAGGATCGATTTTTTCCTGAAGGCTAAATGGAGGAAACATCGATGAACAGTATCCAGTCTATGCTGAATAACAATGTTGTCGGATTTCCCGATTAAAGTGCACGCAACGGTAACAGATACTTTTTTTTTGAATCCAGGAATAATAAGAAAACGGAGCTCATTTTGATAGTGTTGTTATTTAAAGTGAAATTTTAGGTACTTCACTGAGTGTACTTCCATCGTAAATTTTAAAGGTTTTAACACCAGGATCGACTTTTAAATCGCTTTTGTAGCAAAAGTGTACAAAAGCCCCATTATACTAACTTCTATATAAAGTCAAAGATGGAAATCGGATAATTTTCCGAAACACTGGAATCGTATAATGAAGTTACGTTTACGAGAGAATCAGATGGAGAGAAAATGCAACAATTAATAGGCGGCGGGCTGTATTATCACCGCAGATTTCACTTTAATAGTTGACGCTTCCGTAAATTGCCGAACTCCATCCGTGTGCAGTATTAACCGAGATATGCATGGCCTCCTCCTACTCCTCACTTTTGAAAATGCTGCTTCATTGACGTCAATCCTTGTTAAGTATTTGCACACAGTCCTTTTGCATTCACGACGCATCATTCAGTAATGCACCACGTATACCTATATGCTTGGTGTCGACGTTTTGGCAATGCTTTCCGTGCGACTATGCGTCGTGCAAGCATACGTAAATAGTTCCAAAATGTCGACAAGGAAAAGACGTCATAAAACAGCATTTTCAAACGACTGCAAGTATCGGTTAGTACTGAACACTGTTGCTAGATTTTTAGGTTAAAATCCGTACATTTCCAACGAGCTATAGCGATATAGAGAGGTTTCATGGGACGTGATATTAAAACTTGAATGAGCCAGCCACGATGGAACTCTCTTATGGACGTCTTTTGGACGTTTACACGAGCTCGGTTTATTTGCCTCGGATGTTTTAACCTTAAAAAGAAAGTTGAGGCAAATTTACTTGAAATTGGTTTTAAACAAAAGTGCAAGTATGCGAGAGTGGTGATCTGAACACAGAAATCGACATAACTGTTTCTTTTGGAAGGTTTTGCACGATAAAGAAACTGACGCATGACAGAAACAAGCCAAATTTTCACACCTGGATAGTTGTTTTAAAATTCCATGTCCAGGCGGCCACTCTAAAACACTTGCACTTTAATTTAAAACCAATTTCCATTGAATAAATTACAATAAGTTTTGGTCTAACAAGGGGACCTTACGGTGACTCCGCCTCCGATTTTGATCAAATTTTCAGGGATGGTAGTTCATGACAAAATTTTAGACCCATATTTTTCACTTTTTGTGAATAGGCCTTAGTTTCGTCGCAAAAAATTTTCAAAGTTTCGGAAAAATTACGACGAAATCGTCGCCGAGACAGCGCGCAGCGTTAATTTGGGCAATTTTGGCTAGTACGCTCAACTACCGTGGTGGCGCGGTCGGTAGCGTCTCTGACCGTCTGACTGGTAGTCGCCGGTTCGAATCCCGCGACTAATGTTAGTTTTTAACTTTTTTAAGCACACTTATATTAAAAAAAAACAACACCACCACCACTAACAACAACAAGATTGACGCCGAAAGTCTCAAATAATAATAATAGAACGCATGTTTGATATTTTATGAATGGAAATACAAAAATCACCAAAGTAATGTAGTTTAAAGCATTCATTCTACAGAATATTCGCCGTCCAATGAAAAGCATACATTCAACCATTCATCGAAAACCACAGCCATCCCATCATCCAATGAAAGCCGTTTCATCCATTTCAAGCCACTGTTTCGTGCAAACTTCGGTGTTTTTTTTTTTTTTTTTTTTTTTTTTTTAATAACACAAATTAAATTCTTGAAGTAAATTTCTTCGTTAATTTATTTTTTGGATTTAATTTGTGCTAAAAAAAAAAAAAAAAAAAAAAAAAAAAAACACCGAAGTTTGCACGAAACAGTGGCCTGAAATGGATGAAACGGCTTTCATTGGATGGTGGGATAGCTGTGGTTTTCAATGAGTGGTTGAATGTATGCTTTTCATTGGACGGCGAATATTCTATAGAATGAATGCTTTAAACTACATTACTTTAGTGAGTTTGTATTTCCATTCATAAAATATCAAACATGCGTTCTATTATTATTATTTGAGACTTTCAGCGCCAATCTTGTTGTTGTTGTTGTTAGTGGTGGTGGTTGTGGTGTTGTTTTTTTTTAATATAAGTGTACTTAAAAAAGTTAAAAACTAGCAGTAGTCGTGGGATTCGAACCGGCGACCACCAGTAAGATGATCAGAGACGCTACCGACCGCGCCACCGCGGGAACTGAGCGATGGGGCCGAAATCGCCCAACTTAACGCTGCGCGCTGTCTCGGCGACGATTTCGTCGTAATTTTTCCGAAACTTTGAAAATTTTTTGCGACGAAACTAAGGCCTATTCACAAAAAGTGAATAATAAGGGTCTAATATTTTGTCATGAACTACCATCCCTGAAAATTTGATCAAAATCGGAGGCGGAGTCACCGTAAGGTCCCCCTTTTAAGCCCTATTAGAAACAAGTCTCTGGGCAATAGAGATTTCTATCGCATGGCTACCTGATTGGTGTTTCAAAAGTACGTCCCAGAAAACCTCTCTACATAGTTACAGCTCGTTGCGTTGCTTCAACTGTCAAGAGGATTTGGAGGTTATCTTTCAATGATGGGTCACGCTGCAATCAAGTCGTGTTGTCACGCTTCATGCATCTGTATGAATGAAAGAAGAGAGTGCATCGAAAAACGAGAACTCAGTTCGATAGAGCAGCTAATATATGAGCGGCCCCGGCACAGGCACACGCTTACGACCTTCATCGACAAATGATAAGCACCGATAACGAAGACCGGAACTGGGAATTTAAGTCGCTCGCCAACACACTCACAACCACTTACACAAACGAGAGAAAAAATAGACTTCGACTAGTAAAGACTATAACGAGGTTAGATTTTATCGAACGTAGCTCGATAACTCCCGAGACGTTCAAATCGAATGTATTTCAGCGTCACAATCATAGGTAGATTCTATTCGTTATGAGACGCAAAGTAGATACGAACCAGTGACATATAGAGACCTATACTGTGTTCAAGAGAAGAAGAAACTTGGCTAGTCAGGTGGAAACGCACTACTTTGCAACGCGGCACCTATTGTCGCCCAGAATTGTTGAGGTTTAGTGGGGCTTCGTTCGACAGGACGATCATTTTGAGATTTTCAATATGAATTACTATGGAAGTAATGTTTATATTCAGATTTTTTATTACTATAGAATTCAATTAAGGTACACTCATAAATGGATTTTTAAAAAAGTGTCCGAGGGTAATGTGGAGTCAATTTTTGACTAGTTTTGACGAGTCACAGTCCTGGTTCTATGAGTATAGACATCCATTTCGTCGTATCTGTGACCGTTTCTAATTTGACTTTTGCATATAGATAACATTCATAGTCAGCAGATTCTCGGTATTGCTCCTTCCAAAATGATGTTCAGTCGGCCCCTGTGAGCGCAAACGCAACGATTCGGTGCGACAATGGATGCCGCCGTTGCAAAGTAGTGCGTTTCTACCTAACTCGCCACGTTCCTTCTTATCTTGAACAGAGTATAGCCAGTGGCGGTTCATGCAATGAGGCAACAATGATTTACCTTCATTTGATTCAATCAAAACAATCGATTCGATAGTGAGGCGATGCTTTACGATGGATTGTTATACTATGACCAGCAAAAGAAAGAATCATCGTAGACATTTTCATTGTATAATCTCTTGGCTACTTTCAGAGAATTTTGCGGTTTTCGGGTATCTCAGAGTTTAACAGGATTACCACTTAAAAGTATGCCTAAAAATATCAAAAACTCTGTGGAAAATAATAGAAAAATTGATCGAGAACGATTTCGATGAGAGGACTTTCTTTTGCTGCCCATATTACATGGATTCAAATGCAAAGCAAACCGAGCCCCAGTGTGAGATGTCCAACAGAGATTTCATCATGGCTGCCTCCATGCTGCCTCAAACGCACGGCTACTTAACAAATCCTCGCTATTGTTATGGCTCGTTGATTTATGTAACAACATCTTCAAAACGAATTCTAGGTATATGAGATGGGGTTGAAGAATGAAGAATGACCGTTATATACACAGAAAAAAAACGGAAAAAACACTGTGGTAGCGCTGACAAAACCTTTGGTAGAAAAATGACCCAGCAAAAGACTTTAAGTTGGGCCAACCAAATTTTTTATTCACCCAGCCAAATCTCTTTAGTTAAGCGTACAGAACCTTTGGTTGGCTCAACTGAAGTCTTTTGCTGGGTCATTTTTCTACCAAAGGTTTTGTCAGCGCTAACAAAGTGTTTTTTCCTGTTTTTTCTGCAGTGTAGAAACGTGAAAGTAACACGACAGTGTTTGAACAGGTCGAAGACAATATACAACACGGTTTACAGCAATGCACTATTTAAAATTAAAATGAATTAAATACTTTATAGAGCAACATCGGCAACACCTTACCACTGTAAGAATCGCCAGAAAATTTTATGGATCTTAGAATCTAAGATCAGTAATCGTGGAAAAGAAAAGTAAAGCCGTATAATATCACACGATGAACAAAATCCTTCGTTCAAACACTCGAAAAATCACACGAAAATTATGAATTAAATAGTGAAACTGATTTAATTATGGAGTCAAAGTAAAACTAGGATGGTGTTTTTTAGTACACTAAAAAACACCACGGATATAGATACGTGCCTATAACTGTATACGAGTGTATAATAGAACTGATCGAACTCAACACAAGTCACGTTTTAGATCGATTATTAATTCAAAATGAAAAGAAACAAAACACTTTACCGAGCTATTTGGCAACGCCTTATCACTACGATGAATCACCAGATGATCAGACGAAGTATCGAAGATCCGTGCAGTATACAGTAGAGATGAAACACAATACACTAGAATATATTACGAACAATATCCATCCTTTCAACACGCGGAAAATCACAAGATTATCAACTTTTCACATCGAAACCGATCTAGTTGTGGCGCCAATGTATAACTCGCATCGTCTTCGATGCACCAGAAAAATACACGAACTTGTTATAAAACACGCCTAAAATCAAGTTACTATTTAAGATAAAGATAAAAACAAACAAACATGGCACATTATCGAACAATTTGGCAACACCTAATCACAGAGGAACCACCAGATGATCAAACGAACATTTTAAGTAATCGGAGAGATCTGTACTGATTTGTGAGTACAGTGCAGATAGGAAATGCATATCACTAAACTCACATCGGACGGAGAGAACCTTCCCTTCTAACACACGCTACAAATCACACGAAAACCAACTTTAATTTCACAGCTAAACACATCTAGTTATGGCGTCAATGTAAATACTCGCTTCATTTTCAAATGCACCGGAGGAAAAAAAAAACCACGAAAGAAAAACGCGAGCGCACACACGCCAGAAAAAAAAACACACACACGAACGAAAGAATCGACGCCGAAACACGCCAGCCGAGAGTGACGCTGACGAGAGAGAAACACCGAAAACCATCGACGATGCGACGTCACGGGAAACACTGAGGAGCGGAGCAGGAAAACAGAGGAGGAGAAACATAAACACGAGAAAAAGACCCACTCACACACACATACAGGAATTTGTCTTTCTCTCTCTTTCCCCCATTTAAATGCATGTGTTGGAAAAGGATAGAGAGAGGGGCTGTCACGTGACTTCAGACCCTGTTTCTGTCCTCTTCTTACACACAAGGTCAAATGGCCAAAGAGAGAGAAAGACACATTCCTGGCTACGGCTATGCACACACACACATGACAAAAACATCCCGAGAAAGGCACACACGGCTCAACCTCACCAACACCATCGCACCATGAACAATATAACTATGGCTTGTGTCGGGTCGGGGTAACAAAAAAGGGGTTTTTAATCAGACCACACACGCGGGAGGGGGTGCAGTACGCATGCATGTGTTGGGTTGGTGAGTTGCCTCGGCCGGCGCACTATGGTATACTGGGCCCTGATTCGTGGCTGAAATTCAAAAATGAAAATTTCGTCTTGGACCAAAACTGTTGACAAACTCGTATTTTAATAGTTTTTTTGCGTCGTGTACCACAAACTGGAACATTTTTCAATGGTTAGTTTGTCAGATCCAGCAGAGAACTCATATACTACTTATGCCGCTTTACATTGGATTCGGCTCCCGCGCGACTAGTGCAACAACGACATGTTTGAGGTCGTAGAGTATGTTCCTGGTTCGTTTAGAATAAAAACTGTGCCATGGAAGAGAATCGGAATAAAACGTAGTAACTTTTCCAAAATTCATTTTTTTCTTATATTCGACTAACAAAATTTTTAATGAACGACTTGAGTGAAATTACAGAAATTGGTAAAAAAAAAAAACAAAAAAAAAAAAAAAAAAAAACAAAAAAAAAAAAACAAAAAAAAAAAAACAAAAAAAAAAAAAAAAAAAAAAACCAACAAAAAACAAAAAAAAAAAAAACAAAACAAAAGAACAAAAACTCATTTTCACAGGTCTTTTTAGTATCGCTTTTTCCACGATTTTCCAAAGTTGTTTAAAAGAAATGCAGTGAAAAGTGTGTTTTTTAAGATGCAATAGAGAGAACGCACACTAAAACGCACTAATCCGAAAGTTCTACGACTTTGAAAATTAGCAACTTTGAAAAAAAAAATCGTGAAAAAGTACATCCATCACTGATTAGGGCATGTTTTTTTTTCCAGAGATTTTTACCAGTCTCCTACAGTTGAAAAATTCAATTTTTGGTTTTTCTTTTCCCCATTGACGAAAAAAAAAAAAAAAAATATGTAAAAAAAAAAAAAAATAAATAAATAAAAAATAAATAAAAAAATAAATAAAAAACTAAAAATAAATAAAAAAAAAAAATTATAACTGAAATAAAAAAAAAAAAAAAAAGTAAAATAAAAGAATTTGTCAAATGAAAAAAATAAAGTAAAAAAAAAAGAAATTAAGTAAAGTAAAAAAAATTAAAAAAAAGGTAAAAAAAAAAAATAAGTACATGAAATAAAATAAAAAATTTGGGCCCCGTAACAGTGCCCAAAACCCCACAGTGCGGCGAGAGAGTAAAGGGGAAAATTAATGAAAAGAATTTGGGAACCGGGTTTCTGCCATCCCACGAAAAAAAAAAAGAAAAAAAAAAAAGTAAAAAGGGGCTTGGACTTCGCCGAGGCGAATGGAGCGGAGCAGGAGAAGCCCCAAGCCAAGAGAGGATCCGCGCCGCGGGGGGGGAATAAGGGAGAGAAATCGTGGTGAGAGAGCTAGGGGGCAGCACACACAATTCTCACAAAAAAACACAAAAAAACACTCACACTGCCACAGAGAACCGTGCCAGTGGTCTCTCTCAGAGCGGAGGAGCGTAGCCGGAGAGCCACCCTTTTTAGTGTTTGTTATAAATACGTCATCATTTTTATTACGTCATTACTTGATGTGTGTGTGCGGTGTATATGCTTTTATCTCATTGACGCGTTTCTCATATAACGTGCATACGATTTCTACGTCAGAGGTAACCGTGACATAACACAGTGACCCACAGTATAAAACAAAAAAGGGGGAAAAAGCGAGTTACCCTTCTTCCCTCTTTCTCATTTTAACTTGTGCGTGCGGCAAGGGTGGTTGCAAATTTTGAATGGAAAAATTCTTACGAGATGATTAGAGCTCACGTAAAAATTTTTAAATACCAGGAGCCCGATCAAGTTGAAACCGATGCCGCCCCTGGTAAAAAAAAAAACCCCAGGACCTCAGAGATGTCTGAGGGTAATTGGAACAAGAGGTCCTGAGGGCACCCACAGGATTTCTGAGGGCACCCTCAGGAATTTCTGTGGGCACCCTCAGGAAATTTTTGAGGGCACCCACAGAAATCTTGAGGTCGCCCTCAAGATTTCTGAGGGTGCCCTCAGGACCTCATGTTCCAATTACCCTCAGACTTCTGAGGTCCTGAGGTCCTGAGGGAAGGCCATCAAGTATTTCTGTATAACTAAAAAAATAAATTTAGGAATGCCTAGTCGAGTTTTCTGTAGAAATTCTTGATCCTATCACGAAGGCTATGTACTTTACACCTTTTGTCAAGCCGTAGAAGTTGGAATCTGCACAGAAACTTTGCCGGTTGTGGGGTTCGAACCCCCGACCTCCCGATTGGTGGTCCAGCACTTTACCACTAGGCTACACTGCCCGCGATGACAGATGGGCGAGAATTTCTCAATATAATAATATTGCGGGTGCCCCCAGGATTCTCTGAGGGCGCCCTCAGAAACTTTTGAGAGCATTCCCTCAAGATTTCTGAGGATGCCCTTGGAGCCCTTATTTTCAAATTACGCTCAGACTTTTTTGAGGGCCTAGATATTTTTTTTTCAGCTAAGGTTTTTATGATGGGACTTAGAAAAATTTCGTTTGTTGTAGATAATTTAATTTGTTTTAACCTTCTAATGAGTAAGGGCCCGGACTTTAGTACATGAATTACTTTTTCAGTGCAATATAACATTAACCTCAAAAAATATTTATTAGATTTTTAACAACTATATGTTTTAATTGATTTAAAAGGAAAATAATAATAATATGTATATCTAATAAATATGAGAATTTCTCGCTCAATGCATTGGTTTAATCAGGAATTTGTTTCATCTTGGACTTTTAACCCTCTTTGTGCCAAAATAGATCCAGCCGATGAAAAAATTATTTGTTTGGATTTTTTTTGACCTATAGGCCCTAAAGAACATGCTCAAGCAAAAACATTGAAAAAACCCATAGATTTTTTTTTTATTTTTTTTATTTTTTATTTTTTTTTTTTATTTATTTTTTTTATTATTAATTACTTAACCAGTGGTGGCTTTGTGCCATGTGTGGCAAAAATGTTTTACCTCCATTTGAATACATGGTAAGCAATCGATTGTTTTTCATGGAATCATATTACATGGAATAAAAACAATGTTGCCGAAATGCACGAGTTACTATATATTGAAAATAACCTCTAAAACATTTGAGATTCGAAAGTCTGAGTGCGAGTTTGTTGTCCTGTAAAAATGTTATTCCGGTCAGGGGCGCCATTTCAGATTTTCCTTTGGGGGGGGGGGGGCCTCCAAAAATTTGGATGACCTTTTTTTTTTTTGCCGTGCATCTTCAAAAAAAAAAATCTTTGACTAGAGTTTTCGGCCACATTGAAAATCCTTGGGGGGCAATTGCCCCCCTGCCATCCCCCAAATGGCGCCACTGGTTCCGGTCGTCTTCAAAATGATTGAAACTCACCTTCGAAGATTTCTGATCAGAATTTCTAAAGTTGTAAGGGCCCCTCAAAAGATTCGGGATGCTGTGTGGGCGCCCTCAAGCGTTCTGCGTTCACCCTCAAGGCGCTCTGTGGTCGCCCTCAAGGTGCTCTGTGGTCGCCCACAAGCGCTCTGTGGTCGCCCTCAAGCGCTCTGTGGTCGCCCTCAAGGTGCTCTGTGGTCGTCCACAAGCGCTCTGTGGTCGCCCTCAAGTGCTCTGTGGGTGCCCTCAAAGATTCTGTGGGCGCCCTCAAAGATTCTGTGGGTACCCTCAGAAAACCTCAGAGGCCCTCAGAAATCCTGAGGGTGCCCTCAGGATTTTCTGAGGTTCTCTGAGGTTTTTTTTTACCAGGGGCATCTAGTTCAACCTACACTACAGCCCCCGTGTGTACAGAATGGGGCTTTTGCGCATACTTTAGATGTAGCGATTCACGGGTAAAAACCTGCAAAAATAACGATTATAGCACTACAAACTCACAAAATTCACTCCAAAACTCATAGAACGCATTTTAATGCGTGAGCTAGATGACGCGGCGTATGGCACAAATAATGACCGATTCTCATCTATAATAATACTGTAACTCGATCAATAAATGACCAATAAGTGCCGACTTCCCTTTGACACCAATGTCACCAGGTATCCGAAACTTCCGAAATCCACACATAAACTCAATAATAAACGTTTTTATTTGCGCGAGCGTAATGGTAGCGTATGGCACTAATAATGGGAGATTCCATCTCAAGTTCGTCACTCTCTCTACACTGACAAGAAAGATTCACAGAGAATGTAGAAATCATAGTAGTGATCCACACCCGATTAATGGTACCGAGACACTTATACGGTGACACTGGCGTTAAAGGAAAGTCATCTCTAATTGGTCACTTCTTGATGGATTGCGACAATATTATCAGATGGGAATCTCCTATTATTATAGTTCCATACGTCGCCATCACGCTCGCGCATTTAAATGCATTTGATGAGTTTCGAAGTGATTCTTGTGAGTTTTAGCCCTAGCTACCATCGTTATTTTTGCAGAATTTTGCTTTTGAATTGACCCTTCAGTCACTTGCAGCAAAAGTAGTGTGCAACAGTCCTATTAAGACAAGATGGCAGTCAACTTCTGATTGGTCACGAGTTTTAGTCTCTACAGATGCCACTTGAGTCCCTATATATGAAAGAGTCAAGACACGTGAACAGAAGTGGAGAAGAAGAAGGTGTCTGAGGAGCCTGGAGGCGCGCCTCTTGTTTACATTTTTATCCAATGATCTTCCCGCCAAAGATTACTTATACATGTATTCGTGTGGAAGTAATCTTTGTTAGGTCAACCTAACCTCCAATACCCTTTGGCTTCACTACCTGTTTTAAAAGTAATGCGTGAATTTTATTCTGTTCTGAACACATTTTCATCAACATCTAATTCAAATTTCATAAGTACAAACTAAAAATGCCGAAAGTTTCCTCAAAGCTGGGCAGCAGTGAAGGTGGCTCCATGAAGATGTAAACAAGAGGCGCGCCTCCAGGTTTCATAGACCCCTTCTTCTTCTTCACTTTTTAGCAGCCAAACAGAGATGGAACCTCGTATGGCGAGACTCTTTCATATATAGGGACTCTAGATGCCACCATTATATGTGTTTTTGCAAATGTTTAAAATCGGAGAGGTCCCATGGTGGTCTACGGATATAAGAGTTAATTTTCGACTAAACGATTAATTTTAATAATGGTGTACCTCAAGAATGTCTATAAAATGCCCAAAATAAATCTTTAAAAACGTAAATAGGTGCCGATCGGCAAAGGCAGTGAAATATTACACCGTTAAAAACTCTGTGACACTGTTATCTTTGCAGTGGACCAAAACACAACAACGGCCCTCAGAAAGTAAACGGAAGTGCATAAACACTCAACATTACAGGGACTCTATAATAGAGTAGAGTAATCTTATCGAGTCGATGATCGCGAGTACAACGAGTGCGTGTTATTATTCTTGAGGGTGACGTACATGCTAGTCTCATCGCTACGATACGATGGACAACTCTCGACTCGATGAAGTTAGAGCCGATCGAACTTGAGGCAATCGGAGCTTTGCACGGTAAACGCACGTGACCTTGGATGAAGTCGATGAGATCCTCCTGCAAGCTCGGCGCTTACCCCAAATAGGCTCGATGGCTCGATATCGAGTCAATACGACGCGATGCGATGGTTCACGATCGCCTTCTTTGACTTTTCAAAATCATTTAGGAATCATTTTTAATCATTTTTTGGAATTTTCCTTGACGTTTGCGTGTGATAGTATAAAAAACAAAACCACTAAATCATCGCGTTGATCTTACCATGCTTTCAGTTTTGTATTGCGAATAACATACCTATGTAAAAATCCAGAGTCATCTGACACTTTTTTCGTCCTTGACTTTACACGTCTTCCATCTCTCTCTGTCACTCTCGCGTGATCTCAATTAGCCCTATCTCAATCAGAGATGGAGAAATCGACGGGTTTTTTTTTTTTTATTACATAATCGATTACGGTTCAAAAGTAATCGAAGTAGATATTAGCAGTTATCAGGCGTGCTGACTGTCGAGATCAATTAAAATTATTTTACTTGATATAGAAAGAAATAAAAGGAAAAAAAAACAAAAAATAAATTATTTTCCCTCGTTGACTTTATTGAAATAGATATTACGCGCATTTATACATATTAAAAAAAAATAATTAAAAAAAAAAAAAAAAAAAAAAATTTTACGTTTCTCATGAAGAAGATGGAAGGCACAAAAGCCCAAAGTAGCTGCTTTCTGTTTAATTACCGACATTTTTGAACTCATCGTTTGAATCCAACGTTTGACCAAAATATTACAGAGTATACAATTCAGTTCATGACAGTGCGGCACGAAAAACTCGCATCCGTAATCTCTTCTCAACCGGTGGAATCCCCTTTAATAAATTACTATCAAAATAACCGAAAATTTTTCCCAAAAGCCATTGACGGCAACTCCACCGTTAAGCCGCCATTAAAATGCGTTTTCGCACAATTGTTTACAAAACAGTAGTAATAGGGGCGGTTGGGCCCGGTGACCATTAATGACCTAATTTCCAGGAATTTTTCGCGCGTATTTTCGGTGGACTAATTACCCTAATTAATTACTGCCACTTGATCACACCTGACCTAACATCATCTTCTTGGACGACACATTGTCGCTACCCCTCGCCCCTTCCCAAGCGACCGATACACCGTTGCATCCCCGCACCCCCGCAACCTACTCGCTACACCGTTGCACCCCCGCATCCCCCTTTCTCCCCTCAACCTGCAACCTATACATTGTGGCGCGTGCTAAGACATTCTTCTAACCCTTCACCCCCCGCTCCATTCTGGTGCCTGATACACCGTTGCATTTGCATCCCTTCACTTCACCCCCACGACCGAAAAAGTGTTGCATCCCCTGCTCCCCCCCCCCCCCCCCACATACAGCGAGTTGTATAACCATTGATGACCACTGTTGAATCATCGATAGTTTCCCTCCCGCATCCTTTCACATCCTCATTATTCACTACACGCGGAAAGCATCGTGTGAGTTTTCCTTCTCCTCGTCCCCTTCAACCTAACTCCATCGTGGTGCGCAAAGAATTCTCCTTGGAAAGAGTTACTCCTTTACCTTTCCCCTCTCCACCCACCTTTCCAGTGTCGTACATTATGAAACACAGCAACTCTTCCCAATTCATCATTGCCCTTGGTGACAAATGATTGACAACGCATTGCCACACGCGAAAGGACAAGACAGGCATTTAAGGATTCTACTTGTTTGATATGAAGCCAGTTTTAACTTTGGAGTCCATCTTTTACCTCGAAATTTACACGGAGTTGGTAATGATTCAACCCGTTGTTTCACAAGGAGGAACAGACCCAAGTCTTTTGATTAAGACAATGTAAACTACAAGATGAGCATAATTTGGAATTTTTTACGTTCACTCCCATAGGAGTCAATTAACGAACCAATCAATTGTTGCCATATTGCAGAATATTTAGAACATGGTTGCCAAGTATTAATTCCCTCCCAAATCTACCAAGTTCGATAAATTTTACAAAAACCTTTCTGAATGAGCTGGGAATCGAACCTAATAAGTCCCCCTTGATCTAGGAAGCTAACGCGTTAACCACTAGACCAAAGAGGACTTACAGGAAACAAGGAGTAATTTCCATGATTTAAATTAGGTGAAAACTAAATGTTTTGACCTGTTAAAAAAAAGTGATTTCAAATCCCCCACTTGTAAAAGTGGCCGATTTGAAATCACAGCTGGATTTTAAACCATGAACGGATTCAATGATTAATGCATTTTACTTAGCATTATTTTTTTTTTTATTTATTTTTTGTAAATTTCAATTTAATTATTTTATTTTATTTTTATTTTTTTATTTTTAAATATAAAATTGAATGAATAATTCGGGATTGTATCGATGAAACAAAAGATTACAAGAAGATAACTTTTCATAAGGTTTAATCTGTGTATAATCTTTTCCTTCACCGATCTCCCCCTTAATAAAAATTACCGAATTCTTCATATATTTTTTTTTTTTATTATTATTATTATTTATTAGGGTTTATGATGGTATGAATTTGAAAGCATAAGACCAGGATACAGATTATAGAATGTATATTCCCTATAAATGACAGTTCTAATAACTTAAATATAACTTAACATCTAAACTATGACTTTTTTTAAATACAGTAAAATGCGTGTTCATATTATGAAAAAAGAGAAGCTAATACTTTTGAATATTGAGACAAATTCGAAACGATATTGGAGAACAAAATTTATTAAAATCAAACGAACGTTGTCAAGAAATTAAAACAAACGAACGTCGACGAGAAATTAAAATTAAACGTATGTCGACTAGAAAAAAAAAGGGGGGAAACAAAAAAAAAAGAAGATTACAGCACTGACTAGATGGACACGCAAAAGATCATGGTTTACAAGACAGATTGAATATTTTTAAAATTTCGATGAAAAAAATTGAAGTTGACACACGCATTCACATGCACATTTTTTTTTTTTTTTGTAGATCCTGTACCTCCTATAGGTTTTTCATTTCACCGCAGAGTCTGGAAATACATTCTAATAAAACATATTTCAATCCTGTTACCTCTATTGAAGTTTTTTTGTTAATCTCAAGGACAGGATTGTAAAAACATCCACACTCGTCAACCCCATTTTTCAAAAAGAGTGGACATTGAGGAACACAACTTCTTGAAAATATTTCATTTTTCATCGGTTTATTTAAAAATTTCTCAAAGAATGAAAACCATGGACAAAAATTACTTTCAGATTTCGAAGGTAAAATTATCATATGCAGCGCACCGTCACACCACTCTGTAATAACTGTTTTCATTTTTCCCCTATTTTTTTAATTGTATTTTAAATTGAAACCAACTTTATTTTCTAAAGTTAAATGTATAAACGCTTTGAAACACAAATGTTTGAGTTCCGTAAAAATCACATCGAACTCTTCTTGAGAAAAAAGACCATCGTTCGGAATATCGTTAGATTTTAATTTTGTTAACACTTGAGACACATTAGCTGCATCATAGTACAGACAATTATTATTTAAGTAAGAACACACACTGTTAAATAATGTTTCTATTTTCTTTTCACTGCTGGAACATTTCTCGACACAATGATCAATCGCTGGCATGATAGATTTAAAGTATTCCCAAAGGCCTTCCTGGATGATAAACTGTCTTGGATAGTTTAATGGCGGTGGTGAAGTTTCCGATATGATGATTGATTTTTTGTCGTACATCGTTTTGAACTGCAAAGATCTGAGGAGTGAGCCCAGTGGTTTGGTCGACCGATCGGATCCGTGTTGAAAATAGTGATCGATTTCACCCCGGCTTAGACAAAGTTCGGTCCATTCTTTTGGTGTAAGTTCGAGACCGTTTTGCGGTGCACTGTGTTTATGAAACTTGATGCAGGTGGCAAAATCATCGTTAATATTATGACCGACGACGATTTGTTTTGAACCGTCGGGAGATAAAAAGTAGCACGTATTCTTCAGAGTCGACACGAATAAGGCACCTTGGCATTTCATCTTGAGTGGTTCCAAAGGTAACTCAATACCGTTGGAGAGACCGTATCTATTGGTATCCATGGTTGTTGAAGAAATGCGTTTAAAAAAACAAAGGAAAAAAAAATACCGATGGTACAACTAAACAGACTACTGTTATTGAAAATTGCACAGCGAGAGGAGTGATCTAAGAACAGCGCACTAGTGATGAGTGGACAAAGAGAATAATTGGGTCATTTTGATGAACTGCTGTGTAAGCCCCCCCGAGAAGCGATGAGTTACCACCACCACCGGTAAAACGGTACTTTCAATAAAACCGTTAATCACCCTCGGAATCGTTACGTAGCAGAGACTTCTAACGGTTTTTACGGCAGCAACACGATTGCGTATCACGGGTGTTCTCATGCTTTCCAACGTTCCATCTTTTGAAACAAAGATCGAATTTCTGTTTTAATAATGCGTCATTCGTAAGAGTGTCTGTTGAAAATAATCTTTGGAAATCCGCCATCGAATGACCGTTGGCTCTAAAATGCAAAAAAAAGTAAACAATATTGTCCACACACACACATACAAAGATACTTAGCCAGGTTATGCAATAAGCAATACACGTATCATCCCATTCAACACGTGTAATAGGTTTGTTGCGTGTTGCATACTTTGGCCAGGTATCTTTGTCCCCCCCCCCCCCCCGCTAGTGCACAAGGGGGCTGAGACAACCAAGTTTTGGTATTTCTCTCTCTTAAGTTCCATGCCGGCTTTGTAATATGAGTCGTCCTCTAAAGCTAATGCGAATCGAAGTTTGCCTATGACTCACTGTTCACAGTTTTATTCGATATTTTTTTCTTTTCCCATTTCCAGCCTCTATATTTTCCCTCCTTCTTCTGTCTTTCCACTCTCTGGCTCTTCCACTGCTCCTCTCAAGTGCAGCCCTCTCGTTCACCCGCGTACACTTTTATTTTATCTCTTTCCGTATCTTTTAATTCTACTGGCTACATCTTTCCTTTTTTATCACTTCTGTTCCTTTACCCAAAACAACATTGCTTTTGATTTTTGAAACAGTAATGCTTTGATGAATGCCTTTTTTAATTTTTCTTGGGTTTTAAATAGTTTCTCCCTTCGACTCAAGCCTATTTCACCTTTTCCCTTCGGATCTGTTGATCCTTAGTATGACTAGGTAACAAAGTATTTCCGAGTCTGACTCGTCCTCACCACCGCACGCATATCATTTGTTATCATACATCATAGAACAAAAAAAAAAACGCTGTATTCGAATATTTAGGAACACGGACCACCAGCTTTACAGATTTTTGTCGCAACTTCAGTAGTAACTTCTTCAAAACGTGCAACAACTCTTGAGGCGCTGTTTGACGAGGAATGTCAATTATTAAATTATAAAATGTAACTTTTGTGGAACAAAATTATGGTTCACCGCAATTTGAGACCAAACTTCCCCAGCTCTCTTTTTCGGATATCTTAAGTATCCAATTTGCTAGTTATAATACTTTTTTCTCTTTTAGGTGAGATTACAGACCACTGATAAACTAAGATAAACAAACAAAACCAAAAAAATAAAAATAATATAAGTACAGGTTTTTTTTTCTTTTCTCTATTTTTTATTATTAATCTCTTTGTGGATACGTCGGCAAAAAAATGATTTTAGTTCAACGGTTTCTTCCGTATCAAAAATAAATCTAAGAATAAAAGGAACCCACACGTATTCCCCCCCCCCCCCTCCGGTTCCATTGGTTTTATCGCGAACTTCTCAAATCAAGATTCGAATACTGCTGTTTCAAGACCAAAACTGAGATTGAATTCAATAACTACGATACACGCGCACATTAGACATAACTTTCACTCCACTTGTTGGGTCGATTATTTCATCTCAGGTTCAGGGCACACAACAATTTTCATAAAATCCCGCTTTCCTTATTTTTTTTTTTTTTTTTTTTTTATTTTTTTATTTTTTTTTTATTTTATTTTTTTTATTTTTTTTTTATTTTTAATTTTTTTTTTACTTATTTTATTTTTTGTTTTTTTTATTTTTGTAATTTATTTTATTTTTTTTTATTTGTTTTGATTTTTATTTATTTATTTTTTTTTATATATTTTTTCGTTTATTTGTATTTTATTTTTTATTTATTTTTTTACTTTTTTTCATTTATTTTATTTATTTTTTCAATTTTCTTATATTTCAACTCAAAGGGTTGGATTTTAAAGCAATCACATTCCACAACTCAAACTAATTAGAAAGAGTGCATTATGCTGTTGAAAACCCCAACTATTTGAACAGATTTATTTATCCTTTTTGCATTCCTATTTATCTTTTGGTTTTTGTTTTTTTTTGTTTTTGCTTTTGTTTTAACTAACCCCTAACATAAGATTTGAAATTATTATGATTGAGTTAAATCGACAGATAACATTAAGCCTAAGCGCTTGAGATCTGTAAAAAACAAAAGTAAATTTTTCGTTTGAGGAAAAGGTGTCGCTTAGCATAAATACCTGTTGATTTCAAAATATTCAAAATCTATGATACTGAACGCTTATCGAAATGGATGCACTTATGATTCAAATATTGCCAATCACTATCGAACACTCTTTACTTGTTTCCTTTCGTTTTTTGGACATTTTTTTAACCCTCAAATATATTTCTGGGAGAATTGATTTTAAATACTTCCAAGCTGGTCCTTGAAAGATGAATTTTCTGGGGTGTGGCAAAAGGCGGGTGCCACTGTATTGGTTTTATGTCCCGATCCTAGACTTAAAAGTGTTCTGAAAGTCAGAGCTTTGTTCAAAGCCCCCAAAAAAATTTATGTCAGAGTAATCGTGTTCAAAACACACGTCAACCACCGCCTGATTCTCTCTGTCGGTCAGAGTTCGGCGCCATTTTTTTTTGTTTTTTGTTTGTTTTTTGTTTGTTTTTTGTTTGCAAGGCACTGTGTTAACGTTGTTGAATGAACGTTGATCGTCGTGAAATCAACATCAATCGATGATCGACAACAGTTCGTTTTCAACCATCAAGGTTAGAAAATAACAGATGTTCGTCGCAACTTTTAAGACCAATGGAGCCTTGCAAACCTATCTTAAACGGTTTCTACACCGCTTCGGTCCTGCTCTAACCTGTTCCTTAGTTAACGATTCCACATTGTTGACCTAACGCAGGAAAAACAAGGCAGTAGGTCCACAAAATCCTGCAAAGTAAGAATGGACTACCAAAAAAAAAAAAAAAAAACAAAAAAACAAAAGAACAAAAAAAAAAAAAAAAAAAAAAAAAACCGAAAAATGTGTACTAAATTAGGATTCGCTCTGTGACGAGTGTTGGTATGATCTTTGCGGCTATAGCGAGACGGTAAAATAAAAGGTTTACCATATCGAACTTTTGATATGTCTTGACATTAAGACGTCGACTTTCCCACACCAACGATTCGTCGTCATTGGAACACGCCACCAGAAAGCGCGTATTAGCGCTTCCCACTACAACAAGCTTCAATGTAGGTTCAAATATTAAAAAAATTAAAAATTATTCATACTTTCTCTGAAAAGTTTCTATTATGAATCGTTTACTATTCACTAATAACCAGCTCCCTGTCTCTCGAGGTAGCAAGAAAGGATATGCGACACGCAGTACACATTGGCAAGACTTAACCTTACATTTTATAATGATACACACGCGACGACGCGAGGTGTCTGCAGGAGAGAAATACCCTCTCCCCTTTCCATACAAGTACTTACTAAAATAAATCTCACAAAACCTCTTACTTTGTTTTGTTTTCTGGTCTTGACCGCCAACAAGGCACTTTCCTTCGCACACGCGCCTTTCAAAACTGTCAAATAAAAATTCGTCTTGTCCCGGCTAAAAAAAAAAAAATCGGACTCCTCCACTAAGTAAAGTATAAGTATGTCAAAAGTATAGGAAAGTTTGTATACGCGTTAAGTTGAGCCCACCATATTTAAAATCCCGCTTTAGCTCCATCACAAAGATCCAGAGCTTTCAAGGCTTGCTGGTTAATGCATGTACTTTACTGTCTTGAAATTTTCAGATTAAGTAAGATATAAGCACCTAACAGTGATAGGCTAACACAACTAAAAGGTTGTGGAGACTGAAGTTGATTCGCCTTCAAAAAAAGATTATGCAAATTTAAATACAAGTATCTTGTGTGATTCCAAAATTAACAGCATTGAAAATTAAATGAAATGAATTCTATCGTCAGTTCAACAATTACAATCTTTAAACCCAAAAGTCGAGTGTCTCAAATTGGATTTACACAATGAGACTAATTGAAAAATAAATCATAACTAAACGGTTTAATAAATAATTAAAAATGTAAAAGATTGTAGGAACAAAATTTAAACAAAGAAAGAAAAGTATTGAAAACAAAATTTTTTTTAAAAAAAAGGGGGGGGGGAATCAAGAACAGTGGACAGAATAAAAAGTAATAAAAGTAATGATAATAATAATAATAAAAAACAGGAATAATGAAAAGTAAAAAAAAAAAAAAAAAAATCGAAAATATTAAAGAACAGCGAACAGAAGAAATAAAATCAAATGAAATGGAATAAAATTAAAAAAAAAAATTAAGAGAAAAGAATTAGAAATAATATTAAAAAACAGCAAACAGCAAAAAATAAATAAATAAATAAATAAATAAATAAATAAAAAAAAAAATTACATTAAAAATTAAACAAAAATTAGAAATACTATTATAAAAGAGCAAACAGAAAAAAAAATAAATAAAGAAAGGACCCGTTTAAATGAATCGTTCAATCGAACTTATTTCCAGGTTTTGTTATCTTGGTTTATGATGAGAATAATTTCAAGAAATATATATTTAAATTGTTCACAAAAAAAACCACAGTTGATAAAACAAAACAAAAAAACAAGCAAACAAAAATGTGTCACCACCCGCCCCCAACGATCGTTTATTGATTCATCAGTTGCCACTATTCGTATCTGCCAAAGTGACAATCTATTTCTTTTATTCCGCAATTTCATTTTCGTTTGCCCCAAGTAGGTAATCCTCTATTTTTGTTTTCTTAACGGAGGCTGATTCAACTAACACGCTTGTATACCTCAATGATTCAGCCCCGAAGTTTCACGCAAACACTCGCATCCTGTGAGAACTTCAACTTATAGTCCTACGCTAGTGTCGAGATAAGCAGGAATAGCACGGCTCAGAGAAATAAACATTGGAGGCATTCTATTTCCTCCACCAACTCCACCTCATCATCATTGATATTATTGCTATCATCATCGTGCTTTCAAAAAAAACTATCCCCATTTTCAAACATAAAAAACTGGTCCGAATACTTAAACCAAAAAGTCATAGTTAAAGATTCAAACATTTCATTGTTGAAACTTTTTTTCTGGAATGAACTCTCTGAAGGATTCCTTGAAAATCTGAAATGTGGTCATTTATGGAATAAACAACCGCATGTTTTTCAAGTAAAACTTATTTTCGTTAACTCCGTGTAAAGTTCGAAACAGTCTGCCAAACTCTATTTTATTTTGTACTTTATTTTAGCTTTCTTTCAATTTCACCGATAATAGTTGCGTGTGTTTTTCAGCTTCGGCTTCTTTCCCTTTAGGGATAGACGGGTGAATCGTATAACTAGTTGTCTAAATGAGACGATCATGAAACAGTTTTGAAAAAATGACAGGTCAGTTGGCTTGAGTTGACACATTCGGAGCAAATAAAGGAGACCTCATAACTTTTTTTTTCGGTCTCTGTGTACATTCTCGACTCGATTTCTGGGGGTGATCACGGAGGATCGGATCGTCTTGGTAACGTTATCGTTATCGTTTACATATAATCTCATGGGTGGCTCAACTGATCGAATTGTTTTGAGCCCCTCGTAACGATTGAAACGAACGAAAGGAAGCGACGAGTCGGAGGCTGTCGTAATCTCATTCGTTTGAAGCTGGAAGAGGTGGGGTGGGGATCACCTGCGCGATCGCGTTGCGCAGAAGCAACCCCGTTTGATTTAATGCAATTATGCAAACGATAACGATACCCAAAACGAGCCGATCCTCCGTGATCACCTCCCTGGAACTTTCGTTTGTACGGTATAGATCAAGAGTTGATTTACGTTTCCCTGAATTCTAACGCAAGCACTGAACCATTCACTCTAATACCCACGATCCATCCCTACTTACGTCTTTTTTACTGGGGGATACCAACACATTGCATTTGGTTAGCCTCGAAAAAAGAAAAGTGACGGATCCCACTCTCTAAGAGAGTACTTTAGAGTTGGATAGGTACTTGCAAGTAAATTCATGCATGCTAGAATGCATGCCTTGAAGGGGCTGGATATGAGGGCTGCATGAATTCAGGCAAAACTTTAACGCAAGTCAAATTATTTCTGACCCAATTACTCTCGAAGATAACTGCTCTGTAGAGTATAAACTCACTTGAACAGGGGGTCCAAACGCATCTGAAGGCAAAAAAAAGGCGTTACAGTATGTACGGCACATTTTAAAAGGTGAGATGCAATTACTTGAATGGATTATCGATCACATGTTTTTTTACCTTTTTTTTTCCTAGAGAATCCGGTGAATTGGTCAATTTTTTATTCACCCGGATTCTCTGAGAAAAAAAAAGGGAAAAAAATGTGATCGATTATCCAGCTCAAGAATTGAATCTAACCTTTTAAAATGTGCCGTACACACTGCAATGCCTTTTTCTTTGCATTCAGATGAGTTGCAACCCCCATGTTCAAGTGAGTTTATACTCTACAGAGCTGTTATCTTCGAGAGTAATTGGGTCAGAAATAATTTGACTTGCGTTAAAGTTTTGCCTGAATTCATGCAGCCCTCATATCCAGCCCCTTCAAGGCATGCATTCTAGCATGCATGAATTTACTTGCAAGTACCTATCCAACTCTAAAGTACTCTCTTAGAGAGTGGGATCCGTCACTTTTCTTTTTTCGAGGCTAACCAAATGCAATGTGTTGGTATCTCCCCAGTAAAAAAGACGTAAGTAGGGATGGATCGTGGGTATTAGAGTGAATGGTTCAGTGCTTGCGTTAGAATTCAGGGAAACGTAAATCAACTCTTGATCTATACCGTACAAACGAAAGTTCCAGGGAGGTGATCACGGAGGATCGGCTCGTTTTGGGTATCGTTATCGTTTGCATAATTGCATTAAATCAAACGGGGTTGCTTCTGCGCAACGCGATCGCGCAGGTGATCCCCACCCCACCTCTTCCAGCTTCAAACGAATGAGATTACGACAGCCTCCGACTCGTCGCTTCCTTTCGTTCGTTTCAATCGTTACGAGGGGCTCAAAACAATTCGATCAGTTGAGCCACCCATGAGATTATATGTAAACGATAACGATAACGTTACCAAGACGATCCGATCCTCCGTGATCACCCCCAGAAATCGAGTCGAGAATGTACACAGAGACCGAAAAAAAAAGTTATGAGGTCTCCTTTATTTGCTCCGAATGTGTCAACTCAAGCCAACTGACCTGTCATTTATTCAAAACTGTTTCATGATCGTCTCATTTAGACAACTAGTTATACGATTCACCCGTCTATCCCTAAAGGGAAAGAAGCCGAAGCTGAAAAACACACGCAACTATTATCGGTGAAATTGAAAGAAAGCTAAAATAAAGTACAAAATAAAATAGAGTTTGGCAGACTGTTTCGAACTTTACACGGAGTTAACGAAAATAAGTTTTACTTGAAAAACATGCGGTTGTTTATTCCATAAATGACCACATTTCAGATTTTCAAGGAATCCTTCAGAGAGTTCATTCCAGAAAAAAAGTTTCAACAATGAAATGTTTGAATCTTTAACTATGACTTTTTGGTTTAAGTATTCGGACCAGTTTTTTATGTTTGAAAATGGGGATAGTTTTTTTTGAAAGCACGATGATGATAGCAATAATATCAATGATGATGAGGTGGAGTTGGTGGAGGAAATAGAATGCCTCCAATGTTTATTTCTCTGAGCCGTGCTATTCCTGCTTATCTCGACACTAGCGTAGGACTATAAGTTGAAGTTCTCACAGGATGCGAGTGTTTGCGTGAAACTTCGGGGCTGAATCATTGAGGTATACAAGCGTGTTAGTTGAATCAGCCTCCGTTAAGAAAACAAAAATAGAGGATTACCTACTTGGGGCAAACGAAAATGAAATTGCGGAATAAAAGAAATAGATTGTCACTTTGGCAGATACGAATAGTGGCAACTGATGAATCAATAAACGATCGTTGGGGGCGGGTGGTGACACATTTTTGTTTGCTTGTTTTTTTGTTTTGTTTTATCAACTGTGGTTTTTTTTGTGAACAATTTAAATATATATTTCTTGAAATTATTCTCATCATAAACCAAGATAACAAAACCTGGAAATAAGTTCGATTGAACGATTCATTTAAACGGGTCCTTTCTTTATTTATTATTTTTTTCTGTTTGCTCTTTTATAATAGTATTTCTAATTTTTGTTTAATTTTAATGTAATTTTTTTTTTTTTTTTTATTTATTATTTATTTATTTATTTATTTTTTTCTGTTTGCTGTTTTTTAATATTATTTCTAATTCTTTTCTCTTAATTTTTTTTTTTTAATTTTATTCCATTTCATTTGATTTTATTTCTTCTGTTCGCTGTTCTTTAATATTTTTTTTCGATTTTATTTTTTTTTTTTTTTTACTTTTCATTATTCCTGTTTTTTATTATTATTATTATCATTACTTTTATTACTTTTTATTCTGTCCACTGTTCTTGATTCCCCCCCCCCTTTTTTTTAAAAAAAATTATGTTTTCAATACTTTTCTTTCTTTGTTTAAATTTTGTTCCTACAATCTTTTACATTTTTAATTATTTATTAAACCGTTTAGTTATGATTTATTTTTCAATTAGTCTCATTGTGTAAATCCAATTTGAGACACTCGACTTTTGGGTTTAAAGATTGTAATTGTTGAACTGACGATAGAATTCATTTCATTTAATTTTCAATGCTGTTAATTTTGGAATCACACAAGATACTTGTATTTAAATTTGCATAATCTTTTTTTGAAGGCGAATCAACTTCAGTCTCCACAACCTTTTAGTTGTGTTAGCCTATCACTGTTAGGTGCTTATATCTTACTTAATCTGAAAATTTCAAGACAGTAAAGTACATGCATTAACCAGCAAGCCTTGAAAGCTCTGGATCTTTGTGATGGAGCTAAAGCGGGATTTTAAATATGGTGGGCTCAACTTAACGCGTATACAAACTTTCCTATACTTTTGACATACTTATACTTTACTTAGTGGAGGAGTCCGATTTTTTTTTTTTTTTAGCCGGGACAAGACGAATTTTTATTTGACAGTTTTGAAAGGCGCGTGTGCGAAGGAAAGTGCCTTGTTGGCGGTCAAGACCAGAAAACAAAACAAAGTAAGAGGTTTTGTGAGATTTATTTTAGTAAGTACTTGTATGGAAAGGGGAGAGGGTATTTCTCTCCTGCAGACACCTCGCGTCGTCGCGTGTGTATCATTATAAAATGTAAGGTTAAGTCTTGCCAATGTGTACTGCGTGTCGCATATCCTTTCTTGCTACCTCGAGAGACAGGGAGCTGGTTATTAGTGAATAGTAAACGATTCATAATAGAAACTTTTCAGAGAAAGTATGAATAATTTTTAATTTTTTTAATATTTGAACCTACATTGAAGCTTGTTGTAGTGGGAAGCGCTAATACGCGCTTTCTGGTGGCGTGTTCCAATGACGACGAATCGTTGGTGTGGGAAAGTCGACGTCTTAATGTCAAGACATATCAAAAGTTCGATATGGTAAACCTTTTATTTTACCGTCTCGCTATAGCCGCAAAGATCATACCAACACTCGTCACAGAGCGAATCCTAATTTAGTACACATTTTTCGGTTTTTTTTTTTTTTTTTTTGTTTTTTTGTTCTTTTGTTTTTTTTTTTTTTTTTTTTTTTTGGTAGTCCATTCTTACTTTGCAGGATTTTGTGGACCTACTGCCTTGTTTTTCCTGCGTTAGGTCAACAATGTGGAATCGTTAACTAAGGAACAGGTTAGAGCAGGACCGAAGCGGTGTAGAAACCGTTTAAGATAGGTTTGCAAGGCTCCATTGGTCTTAAAAGTTGCGACGAACATCTGTTATTTTCTAACCTTGATGGTTGAAAACGAACTGTTGTCGATCATCGATTGATGTTGATTTCACGACGATCAACGTTCATTCAACAACGTTAACACAGTGCCTTGCAAACAAAAAAAACAAAACAAAAAACAAAAAAAAAATGGCGCCGAACTCTGACCGACAGAGAGAATCAGGCGGTGGTTGACGTGTGTTTTGAACACGATTACTCTGACATAAATTTTTTTGGGGGCTTTGAACAAAGCTCTGACTTTCAGAACACTTTTAAGTCTAGGATCGGGACATAAAACCAATACAGTGGCACCCGCCTTTTGCCACACCCCAGAAAATTCATCTTTCAAGGACCAGCTTGGAAGTATTTAAAATCAATTCTCCCAGAAATATATTTGAGGGTTAAAAAAATGTCCAAAAAACGAAAGGAAACAAGTAAAGAGTGTTCGATAGTGATTGGCAATATTTGAATCATAAGTGCATCCATTTCGATAAGCGTTCAGTATCATAGATTTTGAATATTTTGAAATCAACAGGTATTTATGCTAAGCGACACCTTTTCCTCAAACGAAAAATTTACTTTTGTTTTTTACAGATCTCAAGCGCTTAGGCTTAATGTTATCTGTCGATTTAACTCAATCATAATAATTTCAAATCTTATGTTAGGGGTTAGTTAAAACAAAAGCAAAAACAAAAAAAACAAAAACCAAAAGATAAATAGGAATGCAAAAAGGATAAATAAATCTGTTCAAATAGTTGGGGTTTTCAACAGCATAATGCACTCTTTCTAATTAGTTTGAGTTGTGGAATGTGATTGCTTTAAAATCCAACCCTTTGAGTTGAAATATAAGAAAATTGAAAAAATAAATAAAATAAATGAAAAAAAGTAAAAAAATAAATAAAAAATAAAATACAAATAAACGAAAAAATATATAAAAAAAAATAAATAAATAAAAATCAAAACAAATAAAAATAAATAAAATAAATTACAAAAATAAAATAAACAAAAAATAAAATAAGTAAAAAAAAATTAAAAATAAAAAAAAAAAAAAAAAAAATAAAATAAAAAAAAATAAAAAAATAAAAAAAAAAAAAAAAAAAAATAAGGAAAGCGGGATTTTATGAAAATTGTTGTGTGCCCTGAACCTGAGATGAAATAATCGACCCAACAAGTGGAGTGAAAGTTATGTCTAATGTGCGCGTGTATCGTAGTTATTGAATTCAATCTCAGTTTTGGTCTTGAAACAGCAGTATTCGAATCTTGATTTGAGAAGTTCGCGATAAAACCAATGGAACCGGAGGGGGGGGGGGGGGGAATACGTGTGGGTTCCTTTTATTCTTAGATTTATTTTTGATACGGAAGAAACCGTTGAACTAAAATCATTTTTTTGCCGACGTATCCACAAAGAGATTAATAATAAAAAATAGAGAAAAGAAAAAAAAAACCTGTACTTATATTATTTTTTTTTTTGGTTTTGTTTGTTTATCTTAGTTTATCAGTGGTCTGTAATCTCACCTAAAAGAGAAAAAAGTATTATAACTAGCAAATTGGATACTTAAGATATCCGAAAAAGAGAGCTGGGGAAGTTTGGTCTCAAATTGCGGTGAACCATAATTTTGTTCCACAAAAGTTACATTTTATAATTTAATAATTGACATTCCTCGTCAAACAGCGCCTCAAGAGTTGTTGCACGTTTTGAAGAAGTTACTACTGAAGTTGCGACAAAAATCTGTAAAGCTGGTGGTCCGTGTTCCTAAATATTCGAATACAGCGTTTTTTTTTTGTTCTATGATGTATGATAACAAATGATATGCGTGCGGTGGTGAGGACGAGTCAGACTCGGAAATACTTTGTTACCTAGTCATACTAAGGATCAACAGATCCGAAGGGAAAAGGTGAAATAGGCTTGAGTCGAAGGGAGAAACTATTTAAAACCCAAGAAAAATTAAAAAAGGCATTCATCAAAGCATTACTGTTTCAAAAATCAAAAGCAATGTTGTTTTGGGGTAAAGGAACAGAAGTGATAAAAAAGGAAAGATGTAGCCAGTAGAATTAAAAGATACGGAAAGAGATAAAATAAAAGTGTACGCGGGGGGAACGAGAGGGCTGCACTTGAGAGGAGCAGTGGAAGAGCCAGAGAGTGGAAAGACAGAAGAAGGAGGGAAAATATAGAGGCTGGAAATGGGAAAAGAAAAAAATATCGAATAAAACTGTGAACAGTGAGTCATAGGCAAACTTCGATTCGCATTAGCTTTAGAGGACGACTCATATTACAAAGCCGGCATGGAACTTAAGAGAGAGAAATACCAAAACTTGGTTGTCTCAGCCCCCTTGTGCACTAGCGGGGGGGGGGGGGGGACAAAGATACCTGGCCAAAGTATGCAACACGCAACAAACCTATTACACGTGTTGAATGGGATGATACGTGTATTGCTTATTGCATAACCTGGCTAAGTATCTTTGTATGTGTGTGTGTGGACAATATTGTTTACTTTTTTTTGCATTTTAGAGCCAACGGTCATTCGATGGCGGATTTCCAAAGATTATTTTCAACAGACACTCTTACGAATGACGCATTATTAAAACAGAAATTCGATCTTTGTTTCAAAAGATGGAACGTTGGAAAGCATGAGAACACCCGTGATACGCAATCGTGTTGCTGCCGTAAAAACCGTTAGAAGTCTCTGCTACGTAACGATTCCGAGGGTGATTAACGGTTTTATTGAAAGTACCGTTTTACCGGTGGTGGTGGTAACTCATCGCTTCTCGGGGGTGCTTACACAGCAGTTCATCAAAATGACCCAATTATTCTCTTTGTCCACTCATCACTAGTGCGCTGTTCTTAGATCACTCCTCTCGCTGTGCAATTTTCAATAACAGTAGTCTGTTTAGTTGTACCATCGGTATTTTTTTTTCCTTTGTTTTTTTAAACGCATTTCTTCAACAACCATGGATACCAATAGATACGGTCTCTCCAACGGTATTGAGTTACCTTTGGAACCACTCAAGATGAAATGCCAAGGTGCCTTATTCGTGTCGACTCTGAAGAATACGTGCTACTTTTTATCTCCCGACGGTTCAAAACAAATCGTCGTCGGTCATAATATTAACGATGATTTTGCCACCTGCATCAAGTTTCATAAACACAGTGCACCGCAAAACGGTCTCGAACTTACACCAAAAGAATGGACCGAACTTTGTCTAAGCCGGGGTGAAATCGATCACTATTTTCAACACGGATCCGATCGGTCGACCAAACCACTGGGCTCACTCCTCAGATCTTTGCAGTTCAAAACGATGTACGACAAAAAATCAATCATCATATCGGAAACTTCACCACCGCCATTAAACTATCCAAGACAGTTTATCATCCAGGAAGGCCTTTGGGAATACTTTAAATCTATCATGCCAGCGATTGATCATTGTGTCGAGAAATGTTCCAGCAGTGAAAAGAAAATAGAAACATTATTTAACAGTGTGTGTTCTTACTTAAATAATAATTGTCTGTACTATGATGCAGCTAATGTGTCTCAAGTGTTAACAAAATTAAAATCTAACGATATTCCGAACGATGGTCTTTTTTCTCAAGAAGAGTTCGATGTGATTTTTACGGAACTCAAACATTTGTGTTTCAAAGCGTTTATACATTTAACTTTAGAAAATAAAGTTGGTTTCAATTTAAAATACAATTAAAAAAATAGGGGAAAAATGAAAACAGTTATTACAGAGTGGTGTGACGGTGCGCTGCATATGATAATTTTACCTTCGAAATCTGAAAGTAATTTTGTCCATGGTTTTCATTCTTTGAGAAATTTTTAAATAAACCGATGAAAAATGAAATATTTTCAAGAAGTTGTGTTCCTCAATGTCCACTCTTTTTGAAAAATGGGGTTGACGAGTGTGGATGTTTTTACAATCCTGTCCTTGAGATTAACAAAAAAACTTCAATAGAGGTAACAGGATTGAAATATGTTTTTTTAGAATGTATTTCCAGACTCTGCGGTGAAATGAAAAACCTATAGGAGGTACAGGATCTACAAAAAAAAAAAAAAATGTGCATGTGAATGCGTGTGTCAACTTCAATTTTTTTTTATCGAAATTTTAAAAAAATTCAATCTGTCTTGTAAACCATGATCTTTTGCGTGTCCATCTAGTCAGTGCTGTAATCTTCTTTTTTCTTTGTTTCCCCCTTTTCTTTTCTAGTCGACATACGTTTAATTTTAATTTCTCGTCGACGTTCGTTTGTTTTTAATTTCTTGACAACGTTCGTTTGATTTTAATAAATTTTGTTCTCCAATATCGTTTCGAATTTGTCTCAATATTCAAAAGTATTAGCTTCTCTTTTTTCATAATATGAACACGCATTTTACTGTATTTAAAAATAGTCATAGTTTAGATGTTAAGTTATATTTAAGTTATTAGAACTGTCATTTATAGGGAATATACATTCTATAATCTGTATCCTGGTCTTATGCTTTCAAATTCATACCATCATAAACCCTAATAATAATAATAATAATAATAAAAAAAAAAAATATATGAAGAATTCGGTAATTTTTATTAAGGGGGGAGATCGGTGAAGGAAAAGATTATACACAGATTAAACCTTATGAAAGGTTATCTTCTTGTAATCTTTTGTTTCATCGATACAATCCCGAATTATTCATTCAATTTTATATTTAAAAATAAAAAAATAAAAATAAAATAAAATAATTAAATTGAAATTTACAAAAAATAAATAAAAAAAAAAATAATGCTAAGTAAAATGCATTAATCATTGAATCCGTTCATGGTTTAAAATCCAGCTGTGATTTCAAATCGGCCACTTTTACAAGTGGGGGATTTGAAATCACTTTTTTTTAACAGGTCAAAACATTTAGTTTTCACCTAATTTAAATCATGGAAATTACTCCTTGTTTCCTGTAAGTCCTCTTTGGTCTAGTGGTTAACGCGTTAGCTTCCTAGATCAAGGGGGACTTATTAGGTTCGATTCCCAGCTCATTCAGAAAGGTTTTTGTAAAATTTATCGAACTTGGTAGATTTGGGAGGGAATTAATACTTGGCAACCATGTTCTAAATATTCTGCAATATGGCAACAATTGATTGGTTCGTTAATTGACTCCTATGGGAGTGAACGTAAAAAATTCCAAATTATGCTCATCTTGTAGTTTACATTGTCTTAATCAAAAGACTTGGGTCTGTTCCTCCTTGTGAAACAACGGGTTGAATCATTACCAACTCCGTGTAAATTTCGAGGTAAAAGATGGACTCCAAAGTTAAAACTGGCTTCATATCAAACAAGTAGAATCCTTAAATGCCTGTCTTGTCCTTTCGCGTGTGGCAATGCGTTGTCAATCATTTGTCACCAAGGGCAATGATGAATTGGGAAGAGTTGCTGTGTTTCATAATGTACGACACTGGAAAGGTGGGTGGAGAGGGGAAAGGTAAAGGAGTAACTCTTTCCAAGGAGAATTCTTTGCGCACCACGATGGAGTTAGGTTGAAGGGGACGAGGAGAAGGAAAACTCACACGATGCTTTCCGCGTGTAGTGAATAATGAGGATGTGAAAGGATGCGGGAGGGAAACTATCGATGATTCAACAGTGGTCATCAATGGTTATACAACTCGCTGTATGTGGGGGGGGGGGGGGGGAGCAGGGGATGCAACACTTTTTCGGTCGTGGGGGTGAAGTGAAGGGATGCAAATGCAACGGTGTATCAGGCACCAGAATGGAGCGGGGGGTGAAGGGTTAGAAGAATGTCTTAGCACGCGCCACAATGTATAGGTTGCAGGTTGAGGGGAGAAAGGGGGATGCGGGGGTGCAACGGTGTAGCGAGTAGGTTGCGGGGGTGCGGGGATGCAACGGTGTATCGGTCGCTTGGGAAGGGGCGAGGGGTAGCGACAATGTGTCGTCCAAGAAGATGATGTTAGGTCAGGTGTGATCAAGTGGCAGTAATTAATTAGGGTAATTAGTCCACCGAAAATACGCGCGAAAAATTCCTGGAAATTAGGTCATTAATGGTCACCGGGCCCAACCGCCCCTATTACTACTACAAACGAAGGGGTCCGACGGTATTTAACGGATAAAATAGTTAAGGTAAACACCCCAGTTGCCAGCACTCATTTTTTACAATGTTAAAAGTATTAGTTTAGTGCAATATTGGTGTTTTGGGTTGTTTTTTTTTTTTTTTGAGACCTGAAGTATGAAACATTCGAACATAACACCGAAAATGCCACTAAACTGATATTTTTCACAAGGTGAAAAATGCAAGGGTGCCGAGTACCTACTGGTGCAAATTTTAGGGGTGCCAGCTACTGGGGTTTTTACCTTAATTGTCGATAAACTTGTTAATTTTAATTAAAATGCAATGCCTTTATAGTTCCCAAAAGGATCTTTAGAAGCATAACAAATAGATGCCAATCAACAAAAGCAGTGGAAGATTACACAGTTACAAACTGTACGGCACTGTAATCTTTGCATCAGACCAAAACACAGCAATGGTCCCTCAGAAAGTAAACAAATGTGCAAAAACGCATCCAATGACGGTGCCCATGGTTTCACTACTTGTCTCAACTCTCTACATGTAGGTAGGGACTCCAGTCCAGCCGACTGACGCTGCTGTCGCTGACCAATCTGCACCGAACGTGCAGCGTAACACCGCTGGGTTTGCTGACTGCTGTAGAAGTGTGGATGTGGAGTAATAAACCTACGATGTAAATGGGTCGCTGAAACGGGAGGAATGATAAACAAAGCGAATAAGCTGCAAGTGAGAAAAAGAGAGAGAAGAGAGGAGAGAGGCAACTGTTGGAAAGGAGCAATGACAGCGATGGTGCGAGGGGGTGGGGGTGGGGGAGGGAGATATGGTGGGGAGGGGGAGGGGGACTCCCACTTCCGCCCTCAGCTTTTACAAGTGCGAATCGAGCACCACCACGAGTTTAACTGAGTGAGTGGTTCGCAACTCCGGCGCGGCGTGAGGGGTGTGCAGGGGCAGGGGATCCCCCCTAAGGATCTAGCTAAAAGGGGAAGGGGTGGGCGATGAGCATGTTATGGACAGTATGGATGGGAGCGATTGAAGAGTAGGGTGTGGGGTGGCCCACTTTCTGTGATGTTTGAAAATTGCCGCTCCCGACCCAACCCGACCCATCCCCTGAATCTTGCTTCATTTGACTTAAAGGGCAACCCTTGTTCAATCCTAACGCAATCAAGTTTCATTAAATAGTTTAACCCGTGCCACTAAAGAGTTTGATGTTAAGGAAAATGTGGATAATTTCCGACAGTGTTTGAGCAAAAATTAGTTTTTGATAGATCATAAATAATTTAACTAAAATTATTCACATTATGCTCATGTTATTCTTATTGACGAATCAAAGTTTTAACACTATCAGTCGTTCATCTTATGATAGATGACTATGCTGATAGTATTAAAACTTTGATTTAGGAATAACATGAAAATAATGTGAATAATTTTAGTTAATTATTCATGATTATTCAAAATTTAATTTTTGTCCAACGCTAATTTCCGATATGTTGAACATCCTTCCGATTTTTAATCATAACTCGTACATGGAGCTTTTGCTAACTTTAGCTATGCACGATTGAATAGTTAATTCTTTCGTAAAAACCAGCGAAAGTTATACTATGAGTTTACAAAAAAAAATACGAAATTCACTCAGATTCACAAAGTGACTTTGAGCTTTTAAGTTTAACTAGGCGTAGTGGCGAATCTATGCAGCCAGCATGGGAGATTCCTATCAAAGTTGAGACTTTTATCTGTGTGTTTCTATAGAGCGAAAGAGATACACATTAGATAGGAATCTCCTTACGATACCTTTCATGACTTCGCCATCTTCCAAATCGAATGGTGGAGCTAAATAGGCGTCACAAAAAATTCGGATTCCTGTCTAATTAATTGTCACTCTCTCTCAATAGAAACAGAGAAACGCCGCAAATTAAGTAGGAATCTCTCATGGTATAGCTGCGCAGCTCTGCAAATACACCTTAAACTTTAAATTCACTTTCTGAATTTGTGAGGGAATATCGTAATTTTTACTGCGCTCATCGTAATTTTTATTGCATTTCACTCATAACAGTTAACTATTCAATCGCTTACAGCAACAGTTAACAGGAGCCATATGACGGCAGATAAAGGCGAGCATTTAAGACCGTACGTAGGAAATGGCATTTCTTCCATGAAAAAAAAAAAAGTTTTAAATAGAGCTCTTTTCAAAAAGGCTATTCTCACCAATAATCTTTGGACTTTTTCAACACCCGTTATTTCATAAAGCGTGATAGGATTTATAACATTACTGATTGTGATTTGTGAGTGTGGAAGCTTTGGATTTCCGCTAAAAACCACTAAAAACTTCAATGTCAATTTTCAGCACGATTTTTTTGTTCCCAAATTTAGAGGTATTAAAAGTCGACATTTGCCATCGATTCTGAAACGAGCTCTCCTTTAGGAACAATAAATTGGATATTTGGTTTGAGTCAATTAAATTAAATCTTCCCACACATACTTTTTTGGTAAATCTTTAAACTAATTAAAGCGAGGAGAAAAAAAATCAACAAAGCGTGAGAGCTTGTTCCCCGTGCAACTAACTGACTGACTGGTTCTCATTAATCATCATCGCAGATTTCGTCCTGCTCCCTATATACAGAACAGTCCTGGGGGACAGTGAATACGACTCCAATGTCCCTCAGGACCCTTCCATCTGGAACACGAAGCTTAATCATCATACAGATAAAATCAAAGGGAGAATCTACCAGACCTTTGAGGACCTTTGATAGAAATAACTAATCATAAAAATCTCTGACTGAACGAAGAGAAAACACGTTAGGTTCACTAGCAATTTTGGAGAAAAACGTGGTCAAAACGAGCATTAGCGGATCCAAGAAATTGTCCTTCTCTCTCTTTTCCCATAAGAACGCAAACGTTAGAAAAAGATAGAAGATAGCATGAAAATCACGTGACTGGCTCTAATCTGTCCTTTTCTAACACAAGCGTTCTAATGAGGAAAGAGAAAGAAGGGAAAGCTCCTGGATCTGCCAGTGAGAACGGAACGGAGCAAAAATGTCAACCTGATATAAGACAGCATCCTAGGAAAACACTCAAGAGAGCTGGACTTTGTCCATTTGCAAGCGCTAATGTTTGACAAATGTTTAATGGGATTCCAAATTCAAAGAGGGTTCCAGTGTTGGACAGTAACTAAATTTTTGATTAATCGTGAATAATTAACTATAAGTATTAACATTATTCTCGCGTTATTTACATTTGTAAATCGGAGTTTCAACATTATCAGTCGTTCATCTTTTGACAGCGCAGGCTGATTATGAACGATCCTATCGTAATGCTATATCGATTCGATGATCGAGTGCATGTTTTTTTATGGGTGGAGCCATTTCGAAAGGTTTTATTCCGATAAAAACCCTCCCATCTCTACGGAAATTATCCGATGGCTCAGGAGTCATCGGAGAATTTCCGTAGAGATGGGAGCGTTTCAATCGGAATGGCACCACTCATATAAGATCAGGGCTGCCGTTTTGCGTATAATCAATGCTATTTTTCTATTCACCGATGATTCCACCGGTTGAGAAAAGATTACACAGTTCAGTTCAGTGTATGACTGCAATGCACGAAAATACTCTGATCTGTAATCTTTCCTTAATCGGTGGAAACTCCGTTGATTAATTAAAATATCCGCAAGTTTTTTTAAAGTCATCGACGACTCCACCGGTTGAGGAAAGATTTACAGATGCGAGTATTTTAGTTTATTACAGTCATGCTTAGAACTGAACTGTGTAATCTTTTCTCAACCGGTGGAATCATCGGTGAATTGAAAAATAGCATTGATCATACGCAAAACGGCAGCCCTGTATAAGATAACTCGCACTCGATCATCGACTCGATAGCATTACGATACGATCGTTCATAATCAGCCTATGTAGATGACTATACGCTGGTAGTGTAAAAAAAAAAAAAACTTCGATTTACTAATTAATAGGAAGAACATAAAAATAATTCGAATAACTCTAGTTAATTAATCAGGATCGTTCAAAAAGATAATTCCATCGGTGATGAGCATAGCTATTAAATAGCTCAGTTTTGACAGAACGAGCATGCTTTGATTTGTAATTTTTTTGTTTCTGGGTTTGTGTTAGGTTTGTAATTTTACACGAAAAATGACATCACTGAACTCTCTCAACAGAATCGCAGCGGGCAAACCAAAGCACACGCTATGTGTCTGGAGCCGATTTAGGCATCAGGGGTTATGATCGACCGTTACATCGAACGAGGTATACAATTTAACCCTTCAAGGACCAGATTAGTTCAAGAGAACTCCACTCCTCCGTTTATACAGGGAAGGTAGTTAACTATTCGTACTCCGAGGAGTTGGAATTGCCTATCCTACAAATTGAAGGCGCCCGACGAGACATTATCTTGTGGTGTTTTCATCTGCGTTTGCGGCAGCTCGGAGGCAGCCACGATGGAAATCTCTAATGGACATTCACACATGCTCGTGAAATTTTAGGTAACCAAAGTCAGAACAGCAGCGGCCAGTGTTGCCAGATTGAAGTGAAAAAGCCGTGCGTTTTACATTGATTTAAATGGGGACGATACGGCTTTTTACCCTCGATCAGGCAACACTGGCGGCGGCTCTCGCAATTTGTCAAAAATGTTATCCCTCCATTTGATTGAGTATTAAATAATCGATTCGAAATCGGAGCAGCGCTTCACCGCAGCATTCGATTATTTTAAGTTGAGTAAAATGGAGGAAAAACATTTTTGTCAAATACCATGAGCAGCCACTATGTCACTTACGAGCCGATTCAATAATCGGAGAGTTTCTGTAATTCCATACGACTTTCTACGATCTGTTGAACTTATTCACTTAACAAGCTGTAAAACCATCAATATTTCGTATTTCTCACCTGAAACAAAAGAGAACACAAACAATCGAGTTAGAACGAGAAATCTTCAGGCACGAGATAAAATAATAAAAGTTGAAATTCATGGGTTTTTACCGTTTTCGACCTTCTATTTCCTCTCCGTCTCTTTTAACACTAGAACGCCCGAAGTCCCATTTTTAGGACAAACCAAAATTCAATGTTGTCTCACAAGCCTCCATTTTGACTTAGGACTCTGTAATTTTCTGACTTTTCATCATTTAAGCTGTACTCCCTGACCATACCAAGTTTCATCGAAATACGCCTATTCCTTTAGGAGAAAAAAACGGTTCTTACTATAACGCCCATGTCCCAATTTTGGGACACACTGTTGTCTTTGCTGATTCATGGCAGTAATAAGGATAGCCGTAAGCCTCGATAATGTGCATAGCTGTGACTAACAGTTTTTGCACATCTAGAGGGGGCCCCTCTTCGATCTCAGAATATTAAAGGGGGTCTATGGGGGTCTCCCTAAGATTAAATTTGTTGTGAGAAAGTGTTCGTAGGGTATTCCCTACAGTTTATTTAACACAGTTACAATGTGACAAACACATGTGACAAACAGTTTTTGCACATCTAGAGGGGGCCCCTCTTCGATCTCAGAATATTAAAGGGGGGTCTATGGGGGTCTCCCTAAGATTAAATTTGTTGTGAGAAAGTGTTCGTAGGGTATTCCCTACAGTTTATTTAACACAGTTACAATGTGACAAACACATGTGACAAACAGTTTTTGCACATCTAGAGGGGGCCCCTCTTCGATCTCAGAATATTAAAGGGGGGTCTATGGGGGTCTCCCTAAGATTAAATTTGTTGTGAGAAAGTGTTCGTAGGGTATTCCCTACAGTTTATTTAACACAGTTACAATGTGACAAACACATGTGACAAACAGTTTTTGCACATCTAGAGGGGGCCCCTCTTCGATCTCAGAATATTAAAGGGGGGGGTCTATGGGGGTCTCCCTAAGATTAAATTTGTTGTGAGAAAGTGTTCGTAGGGTATTCCCTACAGTTTATTTAACACAGTTACAATGTGACAAACACATGTGACAAACAGTTTTTGCACATCTAGAGGGGGCCCCTCTTCGATCTCAGAATATTAAAGGGGGGGTCTATGGGGGTCTCCCTAAGATTAAATTTGTTGTGAGAAAGTGTTCGTAGGGTATTCCCTACAGTTTATTTAACACATGCGTTCAAATAGAAAGAAAGAGACAGAGACAACTTCTAGGACCAACCTCTTTGCTTGGTGGAAAGATCAAAAAGCTACAAAAATGGGTTTGTATAATGTAAGAGCTGGTCGTAAAGGCACATCGCGACGCAACTTGAGTGGTGGCCGCGTAGTGTCCGTTGCCAAGGAAACGTATTAGAATTAGCCAGAAAGACGGGGGAGGCTCTTGGCGAGGGGGAGGGAGGGGGTGTAAAGGGCACCTTTATTACGCCTTAATAAGGCTTCGATGTGCAGTTAATGGGAAAGGCGATGCGACGACGCGACGCTCGGAGAACGCGAAAGGACGTACGGTGCTGCCGTTTTGAGTTTTACTCAATGATATTCTACAATCCATCAGTGATTCAACCGGTGGAATTTTAAATCCATCGGAGTATCAACCGGTTGAAGCAGAGATTTGCAAAGTTAGTTGAGAAGTGTTACGATGGTTTGAAGAAATACTCAAACCATGCATCTTCACTCCAATCGGTTGTATCCAAAGACATTGATGTATCGCTGACGGATGGTAAGTAGAATGCCAATATAATTTCGTACATTTGATGGCATTTTAATATCCATCGGCGTGGCAACCGATTGAAGCAGAGATAACAAGCTGTAGTTGAGAAGAGTTACTACGAAAGCTTTTATTTATTTATTATTATTTTTTTTTTTTTAATTATTATTATTTATTTATTCTATTTTTTTCCGTGTGAGTGCTTGACGTCATACACAAACCCGATTTATTGATTTTTCTAGTTGCTTCGATTGTCTTTGCAAATTTCACACTATACTTATATAAACAGGCCTGCAGAATCTTCCACGACCTCTGTATTCTCCTGCAATCTCAAATTTTTTTCGCCACACGAACTCCGTTTTGCCATAAATACTTTTCGCAAAAAGGTCAACTATACATCCTCGATGAAATTATAACTCATAATCAGCACACTCGATATTTTGGCTCAAAATCAACGCAGTTGAGAAAAATGAGAAAGAAAAAATTAATTGCCGCAAAATTTCCCACTTTGCCGTCCTGATCACGAGATCCCGGGATCGCCAGATCGGGAATATTCTGCAGGCCTGATTTGCTTATAAATAAAGACGGAACCGATTCTGGAGTTGAGGTTGCGAAACTTTAAACACGGATTCAATGAACTCGTGACGTATAAGAGACGAATCGTTCATTTCTAAAAGTGCGCATCAGCGTATAGGAAAAAGCGCGAAGATGTGCCGTTTTTCAAATGAAGCGTTTCAAATGAGGATAATAATGGGAGAGATTCGATTTTAACCGCAACGGTTTTGCACAAGCCACGCATGCCTTCGCTCTCAGTATTCGGTTCAAGTTGAAGGAATGCGAAATCCACCGCATCAGGAATTAAAATTGAGGTTGAGCCAAACAACTGGTTTTAAAATAAAGATCCAGTCGCGACCGGACAGGGAACTGGGAAGGAGGAACGAGTTTCAGAAGGGGGAAAAAATAAATTAAACGGATTAATTGCAAAGAGAGAGGAGAGGGGGCGGGGGGGGGCACTGCACCAAAGTGAAGTATGTGCACGTTGTTGTTGCATCAAAGGACGGGGAGAAATGGAAAAAGGAGGGGGGAGGGGATGATTGGGGGGGGGGTGTTGGCTATGTAAAAACAGACGGAGGAGACCTGCTTGGTGCTTGCGCCAAGTAATTACCTACCATAGCAATCAAATATTCTGGAGAGTCTGGGATAAAAAATGTCTTTTCCTGATGATGATTTTTAAATTTGTCCGCTTTCCAATTAAGTATTTTTGTCAGTGGCGCACTGGCGCAGCCAGAAACTGTCTCTGAGGAGGGATTTTGAACACTGAAAAATCATTTCACTAGAAGCATACGACAATATTCGAACCTTTGTAGGGGGAAGTACAATTACCAGAATTCTAGTGTTTGTGCCTTAGTTCTTAAAAATGTTTAGGAAATTCTAGTTCTATGACCATATTCTGATATTGACACCAGACTTATCTGGCGAAAGTACTAGACAATCTATAGTTCACATACATATAGTTGTGCTTCTGGTAATGTGACTAGAATCTGGTATTGTGACTATATCTTTTTTTTCCAGTGAATGATGCTTCCACATTTCATAAACTCTATTAAACGGGGGGGGGGGGGGTGGAGTACCTCTCCAGGCGTAAGATGAGTTCAAGGGACCTCCCCGAAATTTTATTAAAATTTGACCCCTTGGAAACCCTACTCTCATGGGTAATCTGATTTTTATTTGAGAGAGAACCGAAAAAATATTAATAGGATATGGAGATAAATTTTTAGCATATTTTGACCTCCCCTCTCTTTTCTTTTTTTTCCCCACTTTTTCTCCCTTTCCTTTCTTTTCCCCTTCTATGGCTCTGAACACTGAACAAAAAAAGCGATAGTCATAATACCAGGTTCTAACCAAATTACCAGAAGCACAAAGATAAGTAAAATTGTGAACGGCAGAAAGTCTAGTACTTCAACCAGAAAAGTCTGATGTTAATACCAGAATATGGTCACCGAACTAGAATTTCCTAAAAAAAAAAAAAAAAAAAAAAAAAAAAAAAAAAAAAAAAAAAATTCAAGGACTATGGTACAAACACCCCTTACATACACCCCCCCTCCCCCACCCCCTTACATCCCTTACATAGGTTCACATATTGGCATGCTTCTGTTGTCTTTTTTTTCAGTGAGGGGTGTTTTAACACACACACACACACCCTGTCCCCCCGGCTACACCATTGTATCTGTAGTCAATGGGCGAAAACGTACCCTTAGCGTTCTTTTTTGCGGGGGGGGGGGCACACATCCTATAGATGGACAGTAGTGTACGCAGGCGGCAGGATGTTTGTTGGTTTGGTAGGAGAATGCGAACCAAATTGCTACCAATAATTGGTAGCTGGTGCTAAATTACATTCGGTGAGTACAACCAGTAGAATTAGTAGTACAATACTAATTCAAGGTACCTGGTATCCTAATTAGTTGATTGGAGTACCCAATTTATTGGGTACGTATACAACCAATAAAATTGGTAGAGCAAAACTTTTTTTCTAATAACGTGAGATGGTACCCGGTACTAATTTCTGGGTACCGAGTACCATATATAATTGCGGTTGGAGTATCTAATTTACTGCGGGTATAAGTACAAGCAATAAAGATAGCACACATTTCATTAATAATAAATTATCAGTCAAGCGAACCAACTCTTTTTTTTCTGTCAGTGCAACGACTTGCATACTATATAGACTGAGTTTGTGGCCTATTTGTGCTATTATCTAACAGTGGCGGGTAGCGAACAGAACTGCACCATAGAACAAAATATGTGTTCTACATAGAATGGAAACTGTCATAAGAACCAATGTTAACGGCTCTCAATGACCTTCAACGACAGGCGCCATTTAGATAGCACAGTGAATGGGACTAATGGGAGCGACCGATTCAAACAGTCATATACCTCCCTAACCCCCCCTCTCCCTAACCACCCCCCTCCCCCGTCAACTCCCCCAGGGTTGCCGCTTTGCGTTCTTTTAATTAAATTCTCAAAATCTACGGCTTGATTCCACTGCAGGTAGACAAAAAGGTTACAGTTCAAATAAACAATGAGACTAGTATCGTATGAAAATATCCTATTCCATAATCTTTGTGCACCATTGGAATCACTATTTACTTTGGAAATTCCATAAAATTCACGCCAAACGGCAACCCTGCCAGCACCACACCCACTTGCATAGCCGTAGCCTGGAATTTACCTTTCTCTCTCTTTCCCCTATTTAAACGCATGTGTTAGAAAAGGATGGAGATAGGGGCTGTCACGTGACTAAAATCCTCTGGTTTCTGTTCTTATCTAACACACGTGATCAAATAGACAAAGAGAGAGAGAGAGACATACAAAATTTTGGCTACCTGCAGCTATGCCCGCACATGTACTACGACTTTCAAAAGGAAGTCTTCTCATCGAAATTGTTCTTGGTGCATTTTTCTCTTATTTTCCATCGGTTTGAATTTTTTTAGGCAAATTGCCACAAGTTGCAATAGTGTGAGACTCTGCTGAAATACCCAAAAACCGTTAAAATTCGCTGATTGGTACAGAGATGAAAATCACTATCAGGATACCTTCTTTTGAAAGTCATAGTACTATATTTTCAAGATGGCGGATGGTCGCCGACCAGAGACCCATCGCAAAGCTTAAGACACGTGTCAACAGTTGTTGAGATCGAATTTTGTCGAGACTCATCTAAACAACGCAGCCAAGAATCGCCTACTGCGTTGAATGATGGACAAAGGTTAGGTTTTTTCATGGTTTTAAGTGGCGTTTTTTTCTAATAACGGTTTCTGACGAATTATTTCAATTAATTGAAATTTTGATTGCAAAGCAAAATTTCAGGTAGGTCTTGATTTGAAGCCATGTTCACCACTCAACAGTTGTATAGGTGACTTTGGCTATTATTTTTTTGTTGGGCCCCCGAACAAAAATAATCCAATTTTACTTACTCACACTTATATAAAACACCGGTCGATAAAAATATTGTACAGTTTAGTTTAACAGTACTTTAACAACATCGCGAGGAAATACTCTAATCAGGGATTTCTTTGTCCACGGATGGAACCACGATTGTTGGGATAAATTTAACTGTGGTCGAAGTCCAGTGGCTGTTGCTTGCTTTACTTCATTTTGAAATGCCTTGAAATGGCAAAAACGCCCCTCAGCAAAGTAAACAATGAGGCTCTTGCAAACTTTTGCTATGGGGGATTGAAGAGTTGATTCTTGCATAAAAACCTGAAAAAATGACGATGAGCACACTGGAAAATCACGAAATTCACTATTACAATTGGGCTTTATGGCAGAGAGACGCAGGTATCATGGGAGACCCTATCTAAATTGAGACATATCTCTGTGTTTCCGTAGAATATAAGTGACATAATAGACAGGAATCTTCCATGATACCTGCATTGAGCCGCCACAAACTTGCCATTATAGCAGTCACGTGAGTTTATTACTAAATTTTAGACTTCTTTATCTTGATTTTCGTGATTCCTTCTGGTTTTTACATCAGATTGGACTATTCAGTTGGTCACATGAAAGTTTGCAAGAGCCCCATAGTGGTCGCAGTCTGGTGGTTGTTGCTTCCTTTACTTATTGATTTTGAAACGGCTTGAAATGGCTAAAACGGCTCTCAGAAAAAAAATGAGCGATAAATCTCTTTCAATGGTGACGCCCGTGTTTTCACTCGTCTCAACTCTCTACATATCATATACTCTGCCTCAAATGAGCCCGGAAAAGCGTCAGATCAGTTCAAAATAAAATACAAACAAGGTGGATCGGATTTTCACTATCCACCCTCTCCTTCAAAAAATACGATTATGTAATCTTTGCATCCACCGAATACCGATGGAAATCACCGACAAAACGGCAACCCCGATGACTACGACAACACAAACGAAGTTGGTTGAAGGAGACCGCGACGCTATTCCGCGCACACCACGCGAAAAAAAAGGGAGGGGGTGGGGAGTGGTGGGGAAGGCATCGCGGCGGCCGTTCTAGATGGGTGAAAGGGGGTGAGGGGGGATAGAAGTCAACGGACGGGCGTACTGGGGGGGACGGGAGGGGGTCCGCGAGTTGTGCAAAAATCCTCCTCCTCTTCTCCTTCACTCTTCACCCCTCACCGATTCGCGTTCTCTCCGGTGCGCTCGCGGAATCGGTCTCGGTGACTCTCGGTGAGTCTCGGTGCACACAATTCAATTTTTGCGAAGGCCTCCTACGTCCTTCTGCGTCCGTGGCCCCTTCGCTTCGCGCGCACGACCCGCACGCCACGGACGGACGGACGACGGCTCAACGGTATTCGAGTTGGGGTCGGTCAGTGCCAGCGACTGCGACTCCAACTGCGCTGCGCGACTGTAATAGCGAGCGACGCGACGCGCGGGCGCGGCGAAGCGTCTGATGAGACGTTGAGTACAATCACACGACGCACTGTGGATTGAGCCGATGGCGTAATTAGGAATTTGTTTTCCTCTCTCTTTGTCCGTAACAACGAATGGGTTAGAAAAGAAGAAATATGGGGGCTTAACACGAAAATCATTTTCTTATACATCTGTTAAAATGGAAAACGGCTGAGAGATAGGTGGCCCCTATGGATTGAGCTGATGACGTTCCAAGGAATTTACTTTTCTCTCTCTTTGTCCGAAACAACGAATGGGTTTAAAGAAGGAAAGGTATGGGGGCTAAACACGAGAATCATTTTCCAATACATCTGTTCAAATAGGAAAATGGTGAGAGAAGGATGAACACTGAATATTGGGCTGATGGCGTAACTAGAAATTTGTTTCAATCTCGATTGGTCAATTACAACGCATACATTGGTTGGAAAATGAGAGATATCTAGGGGCTAGTCACGTTAAAGCCCCTCCCTAAATCCTTCTCTGATACATATAATTACAGGGGAAACGGGCGAGAGAGAGAAGTTCACTGGAGATTGGGCCAATAGCGTAACTAAAAATTAGAAAAGAAGAGATAGGGGCTGGTCATGCACAAGAATCATTTTCTGATACATTGGTTAAAATGGAAAAAGGGTGAGAAAAAGATGGCCCTGGTGAATTTCATTGAGCTGATGGCGTAACAAGAGATGGAGATTTATAGGGGATACTGATGTGACAGCCCCTCCCTAAATCCTATTCTGATACACGTGTTTTAACAGTAAAAAGGTGAGAGAAAGAAGGGCACTGTAGATTAGGCTGATGGGGTAACTAGGGATTTGTTTTTCTCTCTCTTTGTCTATTAAAACGCATGGGTCAGAAAACTAGGGAGATAAAGGATGACATCACGTGATAGCTCATCTCTTCATCCTTTTTTTATACATCTATTTAAAATGAAAAAGGTTGAGAGAAAGATGACCACCGTGGATTGAGGATTGAGCTGATGGCGTAGCTAGGAATTAGTTTTTCTTTCTCTTCGTCCATTTGAGTGGGTTAGAAAAGGAAAGATAGAGGTTCTAGCCACGCGATAGCCCACCCTTAAATCCTTTCCTGACAAATCTGTTTAAATGGAGAAATAGTCGTAGAAAGACAGGCGAACACCACTCCTCCGTTTCTAGAGGGAAGGTAGTTAACTGTTCGTACTCGGTGGAGTTGGAATTGCCTGTACGACGAATTGAAGGCGCCCGACGAGGCTTTACCTATTCTGATGTTTTCATCTACATTTGCGTTTATCCGGAATGAAGACTGAAACAATGTGTAATAGACTCGAGGAGAAAAACGAGTCCCATAAGGATTTAATATACGTAAATTAGAGAAGAGGGGCTAACAATAAGACTAAAGCCACGTGATTTCGGCAGTTTTAGTCGCGGAACCAGGCAAGTAAGCACTTTCGAGCTGTGATTGGCAAAAATAATTTTTTGAATAACCATAAATAAACTAAAATTATTCGCATTATTCTCATGTTATATTCCTACAAGTAAATCGAAGTTTTGTATATAACCAGCATATTCATCTGCCATAAGATGAATGAATGGTAGTGTTGATTTACTAATAGGAATAACATGAGAATAATGCGAATAATTTTCGTTAATTATTCGTGTTTCTCAAAAACTGATTTTTGCCCAAACACTGCTTTCGAGGAAGTTGAATTCATTTTCGCAGAAAGTTCGAATTAATTTTTTAATTTAATAGCCTGAATGTCCGTTCAAAAATGCGCTTATAAGGGATAATACATTGAGTTAGAGTTCGTTTCGAACCAGAGGTCCTCGAATGGCGATCGATACGATATAATCGCTCAACTAAAGCAGCCTATGAGGGAGCCGGGAGCCCCGTCTAATTGCAGCTTTCTCTGCGACTAATCACTTTTTTCAGCTTAACCCTTTCAAACCAATAAGAATACTGTTTGTTCTGGAACGGAATTCTGGCCATCCTAGATGATCAGCGGGCACAATTTTCTCATAAAAAACGATATGCGTATCATATTTTTATTTTCTCTACAATATTCTGTGTTATTCAGGATGAACATTGAAATTTGCACCAGGTATGAAACGGTTAAGAGCACTAATTGTAAGTCTGATTTTTTGTGGCCATGTAAGAAGCGGCATTTTATTTGTTTAGGGATTTTGCAAGCTACTCGTGAAATGCCTAGGCATGTAAATATTTCCAGCCACATTATGTCCGTCAGTGGCGAGGCGTATACGATTTGGCAACGTTCCCTTTTCCCATTTAAACACATGAGAAAGATCGAAATGCCTGGACATCGCCGATGACTGGAGCGTTCGATTCTTTTGGTAAATTTAAATGGAGAAAATACATTGTTGCCTAATTTCACGCCTCGCCACTGTTGTCCGTTTCCACCCTAAACAAAAGAACTTCACCGCCACGTTAGAACAATGACATATACGTAATTGCATTTGGTTTTGAAGGTTGGATCTCTTAAACGTCCTGTCGCGGAGAACACGGTAAGCGATAATGCCATCATGTAACAGAAAAGTTCTAAGTTGCATAATAAGCGAGAAAAATAGCACTGAATAATACTGAGTCCAATGCATTGGTGCCGTCATTCCTTCAAGGTCGCATGAAAATCTATTATGGAAGTCTATATTCCGACACACTCCTTCACCAATCACTGGATTTCGTTCTAAAATCCGCAGTCTCATCAATATCTCTCGACGAACAAGGATGCTGGGCGGGAATTTATCGCGGATCTGGGAGCGTTCTAGAATTCATCGGAGCTTGTGAAACTGGGATTATAATTAATGAATGGAAATCAATTTTTAGATTTAATCGATAGATCAACAATATCTATGCCGTTTCTTACATAGGCAGTGACAATTTAGTCAAATGCGTGCTTTCTAAGCGACATTGAAAGTACATGTCCGGTAATCCGGCGTATACCGGCTTTATCGGAGTTATACTACGGTTTAAACTTTGCAAACACATTCGGCAACCAGCCTACTGCAAAAATAATCCCTTAAAGGGAGTCCGGGGGTCTCCCCCAGGATATTAAAGGGGAGTCTGAGGGTTTTCCCCCAAGGAAATGAAAAAGGGTCTGGGGGCCCGGCCGCCCACATTAAGTTTGAAGGGAGAAAGTGTTCTTGGGGATTCCCAACTGTTTATTTCAGTGAAGGCAACGCGAAAGACGGAAGCAGAGAAATGTCTGCCATCTTGAAAAGTCACCAAAATATACAGACAAAATGTTTCCATACACTCTAAAGAGAGTTTCCATTAAATTCTGATTATATTATTCTGTTCACTCAATAATTATAGCTAACTCGTTGAGTAAGACCAATTTCGATCTTTTCGGTATTTTTGAAAAGAACAAAACGCAACGTTGTCAGATGGTCTACTTCGCCGCTAGATATTGCACTTCTGGGGGCTTTTAACGCGCTCAGGTGCTCACAAAAGACCCGTATAGTGTAACGCCAGGAAAGAAATTGGATCCAAACAAAAATTGCTCCATCTAACTCGCTCTCGTGGGTTTCCCAATAAAAAACAGGATCCAAACTTTCAAATGCAAATTCGAGCTATAGTAAACAACAAGTTCTCTCAAATTTTATAACACAATTGGATCCCGCTTACCTTAAAATATAAACGTACGATTCAACAACATTTTTGAAACATCATGCACGCATTAATTCACAATCACAATTATATCGAAGAAAGTCTTATGTTTTGTCCTTGTCTCACTCACAGTTTCTTATGGACACAAAATCCAAGGATATGGGCTCATCGGCACCATCACACCACATGTTATACCTCGAGCAAGCTTCAATGCGAAGAGAGGTTATGATGATTGCATGTCATGGCGTTGATACGACCATAAGAGACCGTGAGTAAGACAAGGACAAAACCTAGGACATCTTTCGATGTAATTGTGATCGTAAATTCACTTGTGATCTTTCATGAATTATGTCGGAGTGAGAAGATACTTCAAGGTACGAGGAATCAACTGGTGTTATAAAATTTGAGAAAACTGGTTGTTAACCATATACTTTGTTCAAGTTCAAGATAAGAAGAAACTTTACGATTCAGGTAAAAACGCACTATTTAGCAATGACGAACCTTTGAATGGAAGCATTTGCGCTCTCGAGGGCTTTGTCCGACTCGAACCTCCACCGGGACGAGGTAATACCGAGAATCGCCTGACTATGAATTATTAGAAAATGTTACAGATACGACAAAATTGATGAAATTTCGATCCATAAAAGGTCGTCAGCATTATAAGTCAAAATTGTCTCCTCACTTCACCACCCTTGGAGATTCATTTTTTAAAGAATTTATCTATGGATGTAATTTGATGGATTCTTGAGAAAATAAATCTCCGGGAGTGGTGAGGAGTCAATTTCGACTAATTTTGTCGACTGACGACCCTTTGAACCGTAAGTTCGTCCATTTTGTCGAATCTCTAACCGTTTCTACTAATTTGACTTTTGCACGGATAAAATTCATAGTCAGGCGATTCTCGGTATTGCCTCGTCCCGGTGGAAGTTCGCGTCGGACAAAGCCTTCGTTAGTCGTGAGTGCGAATGCTTCCATTCAAAGGTTCGGAGTTGCAAAATAGTGCATTTCTACCTGAATAGTCAAGTTTCTTCTATACTCTGTTCACGATGAGAAGGCGGGTGAGAATTCAGGTCTGTAGTAATCCACTATTTAGCAGCAGCGCGGCTATGCCGGCTACTCCAACCCTTCGCAGTGGCCGTTCATCGACGCAGACTCTAAAATTTACACACATCCAGTAAAAATTGCGAACGGTTTAATATTGGAAAAAACGGACGAAATTTTTGCCCTAAGGTGTCAAAACTCGGTAAAAATAGCCCAGTTTAAATATTGATGACTCTCAGAAATTCGTGTTTTTCGTATATCGAAATATCGAATAATATCGAATTTCTAAAAGTCATCAAACCTAATTTCAAACTCGTCCACTTTTGTCGAATTTTGGCCCTTTTTGAGTATCGAGCGAAAATTTAGTCCGGCCGTTTTTACGTATCATTGACTGTTCGCAATTTTTACTGGACGTGTGAAAAATTTAGAGTCTGTCGGCTTTTGGCAATCCTCCGTGCCTAATAGAAAGGTCGGGAGAACAATGGCAACTGCGGAGGGTTGCAGTAGCCGGCATAGCCGCTCTGTTGCTAAATAGTGCATTACTACCTGAATTCTCACCCGCGCCTTCTTATCGTGAACAGAGTATAATCTTGAACGGAGTATAGCATGCATTTGCAGTCGAAAATTTGGATTAGATTTCTTATGGGCGATTTTCCACGAGAGTGAGCGAGATAGAGTTATTTGTTTGGATCCAATGTTGATCATGACGTCATCACTAAACAGGTCTATCCACTGAGCGGCGACCACGAGACGCCCGAGACGGCGGCGCGCGGCGGAGGGAGCGCGTCGGGCGTTTACAGCGGCGACGTACCCGCGGACAAGCGCGAAACGAAGGAACGAACGCCATCGAACGAGCGGCCGAGCACTGCCCGAGTTTGCAACGATCGATGTGCGATGCCATGCCATGCCGCATACAAACACTGCGGGCTGCGGGCCATTGCCATCGTGCTGCGCCTCGACTCGACTCGCCGCGGCCGCAGTTGCATAGGTTTAGTGTTGTGCAACATTCAACATTTCAACGAGTAACATTCGCTAGCTATCAGACTATCAGAGTCAGTCAGGAGGGAGTCCTAGCCCAAAGAGTAAACAAGAGTCGCAATAGGTCTGTTGCACACATTAGCTATACAGCGATATGGAGGGTCGATTCTGCTGTAAAATCTCGTAAAATCACAATGGAAGCATCAAACAGATATGAAATCCACTCATAAACTCGCAAAAGGCATTTTAAAACCCTTTAAACCCGGGTTTATAACAAACCCTCCTCACACATTTTTCATCAATCCCAATGAATCGAATGAACTTTTCTCGCTTAGTTTGATGTGCATAGTGATTTTTTTGAAAATTCATTTAAAACCATGTTAATTTGGTGGTACAAATTTGTACCGCCAGTAGACAAAGGGTTAAGGAAAACCTAAGATAGCGGGCGAAGGGGTGAGCCAATTATAACCAATTTCCTTTGAATTTATTACAATGTTTGATTTAAGATTTAAAAAAAATGAGACAGCCAAACCATAATCAGATTGCCCATGCTGCCTAACTTTGAGATAGGACTTACAACATGTCAGCCTCTTTATTTGCTATATACCTCGTTGGTTTAGTATAATCCTTGGTAATAATGCCCTTCTCTGCGATGATAGGTATTCGCCATGGGCAGATAGTTAGATACAGGAGTTTTTCTATCTCTCTTTCCTTCCATTTGAACGGGTCTATTAAAAAAGGACGGAAATAGAGGCTAAAGTCACATGATGGCCCCCTTTTCTAATTCACATATTCAAATGGGAGGAGAGAGAGAGAAAGAAAAATTCCTGTATCCGCCCACGGTATTCGCATTTCATATTTTCTCATTGTCAGCCCTGTTCTCCGGCGGATGTTGTTATATATACATCTAGCTCTTTGGACTTAAAAACGGTGCGCGAATTTGTAATAAGTACTCGGGCGCTTTTGAATAATCAATATTGTTCATCTCTCAAACTGATGGCCATTTGTTCATTGAAACTTCCTCCAGGTGGCAAGTTGCCTGTTAAAATGTGGGCCGTGTTCGGAGTCATGGAACTTTTTCGTGGAGGAAGTTCAATTTCGAGGAAAATGTTAATCAAACGAAACGAAAATCTCGAGGTGGAGTCAAGGAAAAGTTCGAGTTGAGGAAGTTTCCATTCACCTTTGTTGATGACATTTCGAGGAAGATGTTAGAATGAGGCCCTTAATATTCCCACGCTCATATAAATGACCACTCACATAATTCCATTTCCGTGACCTTGGGTCTTTATAGCGGAAGGCCCCAATAGTCCAAACATATAACCGCAGTTTTTACGGAGTCACATAATAGACCCAGCACATGCTATAGTGACGGGTCGGAAACAATCTATTTTTAATTGTTTTTCAATTTGAACCTATATAAAGTTGACGATTCAATATATAGGTTTAAGTATTTAACTCTCCGAGAATTAATACTTTTCCATGGGTTTATACGAAAAAAATATCGATGCACATTCACAGCAGGCTGATTGTGAAAAATCGTATCGTACTCGTATCGAGTTGCTATCCAGTTCATGTTATTTTTATGTCATTACCGATAGGTTCCATTTCGATAGTTGTTACACTGAGAGAAATCACTTCTTCAAATTTAAAGAAATACGTTTACTTGCGACAGTTTTCCTTGCGCGAAGTAAATTCTGATTGCATGAAGGAGAATCACTGGCACAACAAGGCATCTTACTTGTGGCAGCAGATTCTCCTTCAGGTTAAAGGAATTTCCCGCAGTTTCTTTAAAACGAACGAAATACACCTTGGATTAAAAAAAAAATTCTCTCAGTGTAGAAAACCTTTCAATCTCTACGATGTTTACACGATATCCCAGGAGTCATCGGTGAATTTCCGCAAAAACGGAAGGGTTTCTATCAAAATGACACCAATTATAAAAATAACACGCACTCGATTATCGACCGATGAATAATCAGCCCTCTGTATAAGTATGTGTACCAAAAAGAGCGGAAATTCCATTTCTGTAACGTCAATCAGTAATCAGTAATACATGCATTTTTACAATTTTTTTGGAAATTGTATGCGGCTATACGCGTTGCAGACTCAAAGGGTGGTCGTTTCGTTTGTAAATCGGAACTGTACGAACTATATTTATAATGGAAAACTAGTAAAATTTTGAGCTTGGTATACCTATCGATACGATATGGTTAAGTGATTTTTCCCATGATGCATTTTTTCTATCACGTATTTAGTATAACGATGTGCCAGAGGCTTTATTATAACAGATGCAATTAATGGTTGCTTCTTACGTAAGTTGCCGAGGAAATTACAACGATCGTAATTCCATCCCGATTCATTCAGTATTAACCGAGATGTAGCCATGCTATGTTTGAAAACGTTGTTCTGTGACGTCAACCTTTATCAAATTGTCTACAGTGTAAGTACATAACCCCGTTTCTTGACATTACGCACTACGTAGTTAGTGATTCTACGTAAGCTGTCGCTTGCGCGCGTGGCTAGAGCATCACTGTATTTGCGCTATGATAAGCAACGGGGTTTTAAAATTTGACCAAAATTGACGTAATAAAACAGCATATTTAAACAGAGGCTATATATAACTCGGTTATTCCTGAACAGAACACATCGCAATGGAAGTGTACCATCGTAATTTTCTCATAACACCCCCCCCCCCCACACACACACGCTCAAGGATAAGGCATCAAAAGTGGATTTTATTATATTTTTATTTTATTATCACATGTGGCACTGCACAGTAACACGGAAAAAATAGAAAAAACCATTTTGGTATGTAGCATATAGCGCTGACGAATAAACTTCGGTATAAAAATGACCCATAGCTAAAGACTTGAGTCGAGCCGACCAAAGGACGGTATCCAAAGTGGTCGATTTTGGCCCAATTAGAAAAATGCAAGATATTTCCAGGCATGATAGAGGGTGATTTCAGGGTTCAGAATCTGGCCTATTTTTTAAATTTTGCCCAAGGGAACGCGGGGGAGGGGGGTCAAAGTTTGGACCTTTAAGTTCCCATAACTTTTTAACGAATGGAGCTATTTGAATGAACTTTCCGTGAAAAGAAAGGCCTTGCAAAGAGCTTTTGATTGATGTATAGGAGAGTTGTCTGTATTCAATTTCAGATCGATTAATCGTAGTTTTTTCGATTTTTTTAAAATCGATGTTCCAGTTTTTCGCAAGTATCGACAAAAGTGATCGCACGGATCATCACAAATTATTTCCAGAGTAAAACGACAGGATTTGTTACAAAACAGCGCAAACCCATGCTGGGGAAATGATTCGTTGCCGATTTATGTTTTTTCAAATCTAGCGCCTCAGTCTGAAATGGCGCTCCCCCTAATAGGGACCCCCATTTTTATTTAATAATCAAAAAAAGGGTAAAGTTCTAAGACTTTCGGTACAAACCGAAGGTCAATATCGTTTTCCGTTTTCGATATATCGAAGGTCAAAGTTCGATTTGGGCCCATTTTCAAAAAATCATTATTCCTCTTTGAAAAGTCGGAATTTAAAGAACAAGGAGTCTGAAATACTCTAAAAAGCAAGTCCTTTGCAGAAAAAAATTCAATTGTAACAAACATTTAGTCAAAATTTGGTTTTAAAGCCCCCAAAAATTGTTAAAGTTGTTGACCCCCACGGAGAGCTCCGGGACTATCTGAAAAATTCCGAGGGACGCGACCCCTATTGAGTGATACATCAATCAAAAAGATGTAACGAACTGAGCATTTTGGCGCAAACCGGAGGTCGATATCAATTTACACATTCGAGATATCGCAATCTGTAAAATGACATTCGAAATATCGAATGTGAAAATTGATATCGACCTCCGATTTGCGCAAACATGCTCAGTTTGTTGCGCCTTTTCGATTGAGCCCAACATTTTTTAAGCCAGAAACAAGCAAAATTGATACAGAATTAAAGTCGTAAATTATGAGCTTAATTTCGCCGTAAGCTTAGTGAGAGCATGAGAGTGAGTGCGAGTGATAATATGTCTATCTGCCTCACTCGTACTCATAGAGGCTAATGGGAGTTTTCCTATTTCATAATTTTCGGCTTTATTTTTGAATGTTTCAGCTTGGAACTTCTAAGGAATTTTCTGAAGTGTGCTCGCAAGTGCTTGAAGTTCCTCTGTATGTTTCTTGCGTAAATTCGTCAATTTCAGCCAAAAACTGTTGACTTTTTGAGCAGCGCGACGTGATGTCCACAGTCCGAACTAATAGACCATAGAATCTTTTAATGCACCGACTGTACCCCTTATATGTGTTTCTCGACTTCCGCGTAGCAAGGACTTTTGGGACACCCTGTACAATAAGCACAGATTCGTTGAAATCGATTTGATATTTCAGAGTGAGCATGATCCGGTGTCTTCCGCGAGTGAGCGATTCTCAGAAACGTCGATACACTATATAAAGAGCTTTGGTTTTATAAACTGTCGCGGTAGCGTTGCCTTTCAATTCCCGTGAATCGGTGAATAATGCGATTACTGCCCAAGCATCAACATTATTAGCGTGCGATGGAGTTTTGGGGGTAGCACGGAAGGTATAGAGGCAGAGATATATTCATAGGAAGGTTCAGAGATTTTGCCGAAATATCTGGACATTTATAAGCTTATGCCGATTGATAAAAGAAACACTCTACCTCCTCGCATAAATAAGTCGAGTTTCGTGTAAAACTTATAAGTTACCTTACTTCTGACTTTCTCACAACAAACAAAGTTAGAAATTGAGAAAGCATTGCAATGGCGCAGATGTCTGTCTGTATCCCACCATAACTTTTGAACCAATGGTTCAAATGCATACAATGGGTGTGTTGCACACTTCGGCTACAGCGTTTTAAAGTATCAATTCCTATGTAAAAAGCCGAGAAAATACCAATGGTAGCATCAGAAAACACTAAAATTCAGTAATAAACTCACAAATTTCGAAAAACACTAGACACTATTCACCCCTGTATCTTTCCACCACGTGCACGATATTTCGCGAAATTAGCGCGGCACATTCAAATAATCACGGCCGACTGTCATCACAGCTGACTTCATAAACAAATAAAGAGTAAACACTGACGGCGCCTGCTCGAATTCTTACGTTTCAATATCCTCAATTCCTCACAAAAGGTTGTGAAAGGTACGGAAACTGATATTTGTGTCGAAAACTTATCAAAATGAAACAATAACACACAGGCGTTTCAAGCATGATGATTGAAGTTGGAATCATCCTTGGAACTCCTGTGTGTTATTGTTTCATTTTGATAAGTTTTCGACACAAATATCAGTTTCCGTACCTTTCACAACCTTTTGTGAGGAATTGAGGATATTGAAACGTAAGAATTCGAGCAGGCGCCGTCAGTGTTTACTCTTTATTTGTTTATGAAGTCAGCTGTGATGACAGTCGGCCGTGATTATTTGAATGTGCCGCGCTAATTTCGCGAAATATCGTGCACGTGGTGGAAAGATGCAGGGGTGAATAGTGTCTAGTGTTTTTCGAAATTTGTGAGTTTAATACTAAATTTTAGTGTTTTCTGATGCTGCCATTGTTATTTTCTCGGCTTTTTACATAGGAATTGATACCTTAAAACGCTGTAGCCGAAGTGTGCAACAGACCCATTTTCGCAGATAAGTTGCTTTTAACGTTTCCCATTGCGGGGCTTCTTTGGTTTTTCGGAATTTTAAATTGTAAGCGCAAGTTATGGAAGATAAAAGGTGTTAATTAAACTCAAAGAGCGGAAATGGGTAACATGGGTAAACATAGGAAAAAAACTGGAATATTTCAAATGTAAAAACATTGTAAAACGTGTCATTTAAATATTTTAAACACGCAAAGCGGCAGCTTCGGCATTGCATTGACTCAAATGGGGCATAAAGCCATAACCTCATGCGAAACACACCACGTTGGCGAAGCGCGCACAGGCAACTCATGTAATTTGGCAACCATGATTTACTGCATTTAAAACTATGCAAAAGTATCGATTTCTTGAGGGTGCAATCGAACCTCGGTAGATCAATTGTTTTAGATGGGTTTAAATAGAGAGAATATGTTGTTGCCACTTGCCACATTGCACGAGCCTTCACTGGAAGCGTGTTATCTGTCAACGTTGTATTACGTCCATTTGAACCCATATAAAAGGTCGAATTTGAGCATTTTAGCCGCGAACCCTGCATACTTCGATCTTTATTGTGAGTTTAAATGGACGAAATACAAATGCTATCCGTCACTCACCGCTTGGCAACACTGCGCACATTCGTTGATGCACACTCATTATACAATATACATACAAAGTATATACATATATGTACAAAGCTCAATCAACATAACGGATCCTGAACTGCGAGAGTGACTTTCGCATAATTATCGTTTTACCTGCCCTTGATTATGATATGAATCGACTTCGAGAAATTTCAAGACGGTTACTCATTCATTTACCTGAAACACACAAAGAAAAAAAAATGTAAAATCAGTATAAGAGTAGAAAAAAAGGGAGAAATTAATTTTTATTGACAAAGATAAGACCGAGTTGGGTTTCCCCGCTCAAAATTAAGATATCTACACTACGAGTGCGGTTACGTAAAATACTAAATGAAGTAGTGGCGGCTCGTGCTACTTGTCAGCAGTGCCGGATCCAGAATTTTTTTCTGGGGGGGGGGGGGGCACGCCTGTGAAATTTTGAAATTTGAAGCGTTGGTGGAAGCAATTTCAGGCTATTTTCTGCAGAAAAATGCAAAATTTGAGGCTTCTGCTGGGGGCACGTGCCCCCGTGGATCCGCCACTGCTTGTCAGCCATGTTTTTTGCCATTTGAACCTAGGCAAAAGTATCGAGAATACCTAGAAGATCGATTGCTGTACATAGATTCAAATGCAGGAAAAATGTTGTTGCCAAATTACACGAGCCGCCATTGGATTAGCGGTCTTAGTGGCGGATCCAGCAAGTTTCTTCCAATTGGTGGGGAGTCTAGGGGTGTTCGAGAGGGGGGACGGGGTGGAGGGTGTGGTTACTGAAAGTTGAGACACGCGTCACAAGTAGCATTTTCGAACGATTTTCAGTATCCGGAAAAAACGCGCTTTCTGAGGATTCTGGGGAAGTGGAGGCACACGTGCCGCATAACCTTCCCTCCTGTTGATTCGCGATGTATTTGGCGTGGTTTCTCGCAATTTAATCAAATACGGATCGTTTGGAGAGTTTCATAGTAAAAACAAAAAAACAAAACAAGAATGTTTGAAATTAAATTTCCATAGTCGACGGGGAAAAAAAATTTAAAAATAAAGTTCTAGCCGACAAAAACTGTTTGAACAAAAAACGTTGAAAAAAAAAACTTTCAGCCGAGGAAAAAATTTTAATAATAAAGTTCTAGCCGACAATTTTTTTTAAATTAAATTTCCAGCCGCCTAAAATTTTTTTAAATTATTAGAAACTTTCAGCCGACAATGAATGTTTTCTTGCAACGTGGAGGCCACCATTTAATTGTATACTACATTAAAACCAATTAAATAGTATAAAAAATAAAAAAAAATGTTCTTGTTGAAAGTTCGTGCTCACTGCTCCGAGGCATTTATTTAAGTCTCTAAAATTTGAACAAAGAATCTGCTTCCACTTGAGACCGATTGAAGAAAGCAGGTGTGTTACGGAGATCCCCGCATATGGGTGACGACCGTAACGTAGAACAGAACACCTGTTTATCCTCAATTGCTCTTTAAAATAAGTATCTTTATTCGCTATAATATTTTAGAATACTATATTGAGCACCCTTTTTCAACAAGAAAGTATTTTTCTTTTCCCCGAAAAATATAATTGGGCTCTGGCAAACTTTGGCTACAAGCAAATGAATAGATAGGGCTGTAGCAAAAACCACCGAAAACCACGAAATCAAATCAACTCTTCAATCATCTGCAGCAAAAGTTTGCAAGTTTGCCCCCATTTCTAAATTAGTCTTATCATGGGCGTATCCAGAAAAAATGTTAGGGGGGTGCAAAATCATTAAGATAAGTCGGCGCAATTTAAGAAAATTTGGCACGAGATGTCATCAAAAAATCTCTGTTTAAGAAAAATTGGCACAATTTTAAGAAAATTCGCCGCAAATTACAAGAAGTTGGCACAATTTGAGGAGAGGGTCAATTCCAGGTTAAGAGTCTCACGTTACATGTTGAAAATATTTTTTCCTTATTTTAATACTAGGAAGTTTCCACTTCTCAGCGAAGAAAATAGTGATAATTGTCTGACATCTTACCCTTTTCATTACTAACACATACAAAAATCAACGTTTGAGGATAAAAAAAACTAATTTTCAAAAGTGACGGGTGGGACAGTTGACCTGGAAAGACCAAGAGTTGGAACAAGTTCTCATTAAAAATCCTCAGTTTTAGAAAAGTTGGTGCTTTTGGCATCGAGGTCTATCACAATTACTTCATTTTTAGTACAAGGACCATGCCCCCTTCAAGAATCGATTGTTTTTCATACGTTCTAATGGAAAGAAATCATGATTGCCAAATCATCACTACGTGACGTTCCGAGTGAACGCTCTCATATTCTCTCCGCGTGTAGTTTGAAAACGCGGGGCTTTTTGCAGTTATACTTAGTCGCGGCACAGGCAAAAAAAACAAAAAACAACAACAAAAACACGTGCACAAAAAGGCTCTATAAAAATACAAAAGTCGTTGTGTAGTACTTCTTACGTTATTTTGTTGTTTTTCCAAGAGAAAAAAGCTCTCCACCGCACGCGGTCTCTATAGTATAACATTGGCTTTGACTGCTGCACATGCTTGAAGCGTATTTTCGCGAACGATCTCACGGCAAATATTCTGCGCAGAGTACTAACCTTCACCTTTCGAACCTATTTTTTGATAAAGCGACGTTTCCAGGGGACATACACGTTTTTCCTGCGGGGGTTCAGATGAGCAATGAACCCGATGTGTTCGATGCCACACTTGTTTGCCCCGAAAAAATCAACATCAAATATTAGTTTGAAAACGCGCAGGTTGGCATCCTATACGCAGAATTCTCGACGCCGATAGTTTGCAAAAATATACGCATTTCGTCAAAGTGCGTCAGTCAACATTTTCCGCTTCTTTCCTCATGCTTAAGTTCCGTTTCACTCTTTTTTCTCCTTAATTATCAATAGCGGTTTGTGCAATCTTGCAACCGCGCTTTGTTGCCATTAGACCTCGTGTAAAAAATCTATTCTGAGTAAGATGTAAGTCACCAAGGAAATTCAAAATCCAGGAATTTGATTGGCTTGGATGCTTGTTCCAAAACTTGGAACCGATATCTGATTAGTCAAGTTTGAATTTCCCGTTTCGCACTCAAAACAGTCTGTTTTTCTTAACGCTTTGCCGTTTCAGAAAGTTGTTCGTATACGATACGGGAAATTTCTACCTTCGTCATCCAAAAATCAACGATTTTAAGTTTCAAAAGTCAAGAGAAATTCAAAAAATTACCTTGAATATCTGGCTTTGAAAGAAAAAAAGCGTGATCCAACACATGATCGCTAACATTAGCGGATCTAGGAATCAGTCCATTTCTCTCTTCTCTCATTAGAACGCGTGAGTTAGAAAAAGACAGATTAGAAGCAGGCATGTGACTTCCGTCCCCTCATACATCATTTTCTAACACGTGCATTCAAATGACCAGAGAGAGAAAAGAATAGGCCTGTGCAATGACCAGTTTTGAGCATCGAAGTTCGATGTCCAAAAAACATCGACATTTTATCGATGCACATCGAAACAAATTTTAACAAGTCAAAAATGAGAAATCACTGAAAATCATGATACTTTAATAAGCATTAACGATGGTTCCAGAGGTAAAAATGACGCTAACGTCTGTTTTCAGTCGAAAAATCGATAAATAATAGGTTTCGAAGAATCGATTTTAACATCATCATTAGCATCGATCGATACATCGAACATCGCACATGGATAGAAAAGAACGATTTCCTGGGTCCGGTGCGTTCAAGTCGGCAACATCGGCCCCGTTCGTTCCCGTAAATCCTCCGGTCATTTATTTGGTCCTCATTGGGAAGGAGAAATGGAAGATGATGAGAAAGAACTCGAGATTCTTCTGTGGTGTGAGGCGGGGCAGGGGGAGGAAGGAAGGAAGAGATGGAGGAGACGACAAACTTGAAACGGGACGGAAAGCGGAGGAGAGAGAGAGAGAAAGAGAGAGAGAGGGGGAGGGAGAGCGAGAGAGAGAGCACCATCATGGGACAGTGGACCGGCTCAAGGTCATTGAGCGGCCCTCCGTCCGTCCGGTCCGCGGTCCGGTCCAGTCCGGTGGCCTCCGACTCCGACACTGGATCACTGGGAAGAGGAGGTGCGCTGTCGCACTTTTGTCAGAAATCGAAAAAAAAAGTGGCAAAAATCAGTGACAAAACAAAGGTTCAACAAAAATCATCGATTTTGACCTTTCAAGCTTCATTTAAAACTTACCAGTGACATTCTCATTGTCAGAGTTAGGTTACTGGTTAACAGTGTTCCATGTGGTCTGGAATCTTTATAATTGATAAACTTAATAATGATAAACTTTATAATGATAAACTGATGAGAAATTAATATACTGATTTTTGGCCACTTTTTGACGATCACACAAACCACAGTGCGCAGTTCAAGGTGCCGGATCTCGCGTCTTCGATGAGAGCCCATGCACAAGATGTTTTGAGAATTTTGAGTCACGGATGATCAATTACACTTGGGCCATTCTCTCCCCCCCCTCCCTCCCCTCTCACTCCCTCACCACCGCCCCCACTTATCATCATACTCTCATTCTCTTTCTCTTCAAACACAAGTCCACGGCCGATAGGGCATTATCTCTGGCTTAAGCCTCCCAAAAGAATATGCTAAAGCTGTATTTTGGTAAACGCGCTCCAACATAAGTCCAGACACGGTCCTTATGGTGCACACTACTAACTAATGAAAGAAAATTTCGGGTCCCTTTCTAAACGCCGCGCCGTCGCCAAATATGACCTGAAATGGTGATCCCATCGGACATCGGGCATCGGTGGGAAATCAGATTATACTTCAGTTCAGGAACGGTAGAAATATATATATCACATTAAAATACTCTGATCTGTAATATTTTTATCCATCGATGAAAGCACCGTTGCATTTGGCGATTCCATTTAATGGGACTGTTGCAGATTTTTGCTACAGCAGTATAGAGGGTTGATTCCGCAGTAAAATCGCAGTAAAAAGAATGTTCAGAAAGTTCCAATATCCACTCACAAACTCAATATATCAGGAAACAAAATTCAAAGATGGCGGTCGAATGAGCGGGATGTAATGACGGAGTCCCGTCTAATTGCAGCTTACTCTTTGATGAATCACTTTTCTTAGCGTGGAAACCAGCAACTAGATGGGACTCCTCATCATTCGACCGCTATATTTTCGAATTTTTGTCAAACGGGTTTAATATGAGTTTGTACACCGATGATGGGAGGGCGGGGGGGACCCTTCTGTAGCGCCTTTGGTAGACAAGTGAGCCAGCGCAAAAGACTTTAGTTGAGCCAACCAAATATTTGATTCGGGCAGCTAAATTCTTCTAGATAGGCGTACAAAACCTTTAGATAGCGATACTAAAGTCTTTTTCTGGGTCGTTTTTCTACCGCAAAGTGTTACATCTGTTTTCTTTGTGTGTGTTTGTGAGTAGATTATAAATATTTCCGGTACCTTCAACGTTATTATCAAGTAATTTTACAAAAGAATCAACCTTTCATAACGCAGTGGCAAAAGTTTGCAACAAACTCATTCGCACCAAACGGTCGGTAACTCTGATACGGCATCTTGGCTGCTGCTCTATTGAGCAGTCGTGAGTCGCTCGAGCGAAGCAGCCGCCGGCCGCGTTACGCGACGCCTCGCCTCCATCATCCGCCGTGGAGACGGGCGAAGATGCAGTTGAAACAACGTTGTTCACGCCTAGGTTGCCATGGTTTCGACGAAGACTTGCGATTAGATTAGTGCTCACCGGGGTTCCGGAGCAGGAGTCAAATTGCCTAAAGCTGACTGGCGCTCTCTCTCTCTCTCTCTCTCTCTCTCTCTCTCTCTCTCTCTCTCTCTCTCTCTCTCTCTCTCTCTCTCTCTCTCTCTCTCTCTCTCTCTCTCTCTCTCTCTCTCTCTCTCTCTCCCCCTCTCCCTCAATCTCTCTCCCCCCCTCTCTCTCATGTCTTGACACATCGTAGCCTCATGGACGACGAGAAACAGTCGAACGCAGGGATTGGTGAGACAGCTCCTCCATCACTGACTCAGCGCAGCGATCCAAACTTGATAGATCAAAACTAGAAACAACTTCTCAATCGATCCTTCTCATATAACTATAGATAGACAGTTTTGGTAATTCGTGATGAAGTCAGCCGGTGGATACACGTTCTCAAGAGCTCTAAACTAGTGGAGTATAGTGTGCACTTTGGCGACGTTGCAATTCGTCCAATTAAACCCATGGAAAAGGTCGAAGTATCACCCGTATTCGCGCGGTGAACACTTTCGCATTCGACCTTTTACATGGGTTTAAATGGACATAATGCAACGTCTCCAAATTGCACGCTGAGCAACTGTTCTTATCTCTATCTCTCGGACTGTTAGATATCGACCAATTTATCCGGGACTAAAAAATGTTAGGTCCAAAGCGTAAGTTACGCACGGTTCATGTGACTGTTGTCTTGATAAGTCTTGACCTTATTTTTTGAGCCGGCAAAAGGGACACCTGTCGCAAACTCTGCGCTGGCCGCTGCTGGGTCTCTATTTGTCTTTTCGCTTTTGTGAGCAGGTGCTAGGTTAAGCTATGGTGCATACATAAAAACGCCACGCACATTCCCTTGAATGTGGTGAAAGCAGAGAAGTCGTTCTTTAACTTTAAATTAATAGACCTGTTAGTGTTTAGTGATGACGTCACGATCAAAATTGGATCGTATTGGATCAAATAAAGTAGGTATATCCTAAAATCCTGGATGAGCTCGTGCAAGGTGCCTCTCACTCTCAGGACAAACAGTGTATTTCAATCAATTTTTGGGGAAATTTTCACTTGTGATCTTTCATAAAGACGTATATGTCAGAGTAAAAATATACTTTAGGGTACGTGGAATATAATGGTGCAAGAAAATTTTAGAAAACTGGTTGTTTGCTAATTACTAGCCTGAATTTTTGACCAAATGAGCAGAACAAGGTCTCATTTTATTGGTAGTCAAACCGTCTACACGAATTCGTAAACCGAATTTTGCTAGCTTTTTTGGTCCGCTCAAAAAGTCGACCGTTGCATTACTTTTTGGGCAGCCTATGTATAAATGAGTCTAAGTAATGTTCGTGGGATTCCATATTATTTGGATCCCATGTGTGCTGTGTTTTCCGAGAGAGCTGGGTTGATCACTGTTTCAGAACTGCCGTTTCGCGTAAAATTAAAGACAGTTTTCAATTCACCGATGATTCCACCGGTTGAGAAAAGATTACACAGTTCAGTTCAGTGTATACATGTAATGCACGAAAATATTTGAATCTGTAATAAGTTCTCAACCGGTGGAGTCGTCGATGACTTTAAAAAACGTGCGAATATTTTAATTTAACGGTGTTTCCACCGACTGAGAAAATATCACAGATTCAAATATTTTCGTGCAATACAGATATACACTGAACTGAACTGCGTAATCTTTTCTCAACCGGTGAAATTATCGGTGAATAGAAAAATACCATTGATTATACGCAAAGCGGCAGCTCTGCACTGTTTGGTGCCGATCCACGAAGGTGCTAGAACCAATAACCAATAAACCGGATGAGTTGATAAGGGAACCTGTCACATCTGTCGAGCTGACTCAACTAACTGCTACCACTTACGGAAACAATGACTCACTATCAGGACACACACTCACTAGTCACTATTCACAAAGTCACACCTAAACAAACCGAGGTAGATTGTACTACAGACAGGTATGGTGTGAATTGGGGCGCTAGGGGCGTTGTGCAGAGTAAACTTCTCTCGGGAGTTGAAAGGTCAGTGACGTGTGCCCGTGTCGCGTCCATTGCCGTAACCGCAGGTATTCTCACCTCTCTCTCTTTGCTCATTGAGTCGCATGCGTTGGAAAATGATAAAAAGCTGGTCCGTCACGTGACTTTAGCCCCCATTTCTGTCCTTCTCTAGCTCTCAATCACATGTGTTCAAATTAGCATCGAAGACAAATTCCTGACTGCCCCTCCCCCCCCCCCCCCCCCCCCCCCGCCGTGGTTGTACACCCGAAATTTTGGCTCACACAGAAACTTTAAGTCCCAAAAAAAAAAAAAAAAAATTGTCAAAAGTAGGTAGGTTAAGAAAATTTGTAATGGGTTAGATGCTCACTGTTGCTGCAGCGTTAAGGGGTGTCTCCACCTGCGAATTTAAAAGCGCGAATAAACTGATTGAGCCAATGAGCTTCTTTGTTGTCGATACATCGGACTCGACCTATCGACTTCAAGGCAGCTCATTGGCTCAATCAGTTTATTCGCGCTTTTAAATTCGCAGTTGGAGACACCCCTTAAAGGAGGGTTGGTTCCTGGGTAAAATCGCGTAAAAATCACATTGAAAGCACCAGCAGTCTCAAAATCCACGCATAGACCCACAAGAGGCGTTTTAACAAAATCCTATAAGATGGCGGTCGAATAGGTGAATCAACTCCCCACCTCCAGACAAGACATGAAATGACGCCATTGTATGATCGCGTCAGTGATGACAGCTCTTGGAAACTAAAAAAAAAATTGTCATAAGAATCCTCAATTTTCCCCCTTCCCTCCCTTCCACGAGGAAAACCTGAAACGACACCACAATTTGGATTTCATTACGACGAGAAGCAGCCAATAAGTGCATGTGCAAGGACTGGGATCGTCTGAGAGCGCAATTCCCGAGTGGCCTTGATCGAATCGGTATAATCGAGATGAGATGAGACGCCTGTAAAAATTAGCATTGGATGGCTTCAAACTTGTTACGATTACGACTCGAACATCCACTCATGCACTTGCGACGGTGTGAGAACCGAAAGAAACCCCATCAGATTCCGACAATGGCGGCGCGTGCGATCTGGCAACAACAGTGCATTTAGTTCATTTATACCCGTGTAAAGTATCGATTCCAGGGAGGGCACTGTACACCCCCAACATTCGACCTTTTGCATGACTTGAAATAGACTGCACGCAACATTGCCAAATTGCATGCGCCGCCACTGGATTCCGATTTTAGCGCTCCAGTTTGGCAATCGATTGTTTCGTGCAAGGTGCACGGAAAAAAAAACTACGGTAAAAATAACCATACGGATACATGATTTTGGCACCTGCTAGATGTTATGGTAATGCTAACCAGAAGTATACTGTTTTGACTAGGTACTAGGTGATATTACCTGATTGCATGTCGAATTTACTCAAAGTATCGGTAAATGTATCATACGTCTGGTCAAGTTCACCATAACATCTAGCAGGTGCCAAAATCAGGTATCCGTATGGTTATTTTCACTAATCTTTTTTTTCCGTGCGCAGAGTATGCAACATCCCCTGAAAAAGGTTTCGCCTAGTAGACGTAGTACAGACGTTTTCGTAAAACGATAAATCGTACAATGAAGAAAAAAAAAAAAGGAATGGTTCGCCCAACAAATTATTAGTGAAATTTGCGAAATCAAATTTATTGGTTGAACTTACCCAACAAGATTAGGAACTCCAACCAATAATTATTGAGAAATGGTACTAATTATATTGGGTATAAGCGCAACCAAAAAAATTGGGTGTACCGCACCGATTTGAGTCCGGAACTAATTTATCGGTACCAAGTATACCAATGCCACTAATACTTATTGTTAGTCGGGCGAACCAATTATTTTTGTTCCGTGTAATCGTGTATCGATTGCCGTCCTTTTGGACTTCTGGTTCCAAAAAAACTCTGATCAATGTAATTTTCAAAGAGGGGTTGGATCTTGAAATCCCAAAAAAAAGAAAAACAGAGGCAGCAAGTTATCCGAGAACGCACGTAGAGAGCATCACGAATTTACAATCGGGAGTCACTTCCAGCGAGTTGACCCGAATGCGCCGCTAGAGAGCGTGACGATCGGGTTGTTCACTTCCGGTGTGCAACGTGTCGTCAGGAAGAACGACTCTCCGTCAAAACTTCCCTTCTACGCTTGTTTACGTATTCCTAAAGCTCACTGGTGGTATTCAACGCCAATTTTACCGGTAAAACGGTAGTTGTCACGTGACAGTCACGTGATTTTATCAATATTCTCATATACGTGATACGCCAAAGGATCGCTGGCTACCGAATGCTTATTGCTTACCCAATACCCAATCTGATTTCACAAGGAACGATTTTGACAGTCTTTTCTGGAAATATTAACTCTTTATATTCCAAAGTTCTTTTGAGTTCGAGGATAGAAAGCTTGATTATATTTTCGAGCTTGGCCATAGGGATTAGGATCAATGGCGAAGCGAGCAATCTGGCAATGTTGCATTTGTGATTTGATCCATTGAATATAACGAAAAATATCGAGCTAACTAGGAATCGGCGATGACTATAAGGTTCGACTTTTCATCCATGTTCAAACGGACAAAATTCTACGTTACCAGATAGAATGCTTCGCTTCTGACTGGGATATGAACGCAGATTCAATAGTGTTTCTGGTTGTCCTTGAATCCATACTGCTATATACATATGCCACGAAAACTTCAAAAACCGACTCCGAATTTGAATATAAAAGTTGGATGTGTGCTGGATCGGGTCATCTAACTGACAACACGAAAATTCAATTATAATCGGAGGGGGGGGGGGGGGGGGTCTGCTTTACCGATACCATCTACGGGTGGCTGAAAACGGTCACAGCTAAAATATGATACCGTACATTTCACCAGACTTGAGGTCATGTGGATCAAAAATTGAAACCAATCTCATCTGCTGTAAAAATACCATATTGTTTAGCTGTGTCCATTTTTACGCATTCGAGTGGTCATTATATACATGGTGTCTACAAGAACTGAGTCTTGAAAAATCCTGATATTTTTCCCCCAAACCTTTTATTAAGGAAAGTTTTCTTCAAAGCTACCTGATTTTTCGCACCGATTACTATGCGTAATCTCTAAACTCCCAAATGCCCAACTCCGATCCAACGGTTGACCAAAAGATTACACAGTATACACTTGTGTGTATGACTCTGATACACAAAAATACTCGCATCTATAATATTTCCTCAATTGGAGGAATCACCGTTAAACTTCAGGAATATCCGCAATTTTTTTGAAAGTCATCGACAACTCCACCGGTTGAGAAAAGATTACAGATCAGAGAGTTTTCATGCATTACATGAACTGAGTAATCTTTTCTAAATCGGAGGAATCACCGTTAAACTTCTAGAAAATCCGCAATTTTCTTTTGTAAGTCATCGACGACTCCACCGGTTAAGAAAAGATTACAGATCAGAGAGTTTTCATGCATTATAGCTATACACTGAACTGAACTGTGTAATTTTTTCTAAATGGGTAGAACCATCACTGCATTGAAAAATATGTCATCATAAGTGGTGGTAGCCGCCCAGGCCAAGTTTAAATATACACAAAACGGCAGATCTGCTGAAAAACTTCACCCAGGCCTTACAAGAAAAAAACTGCTTCACCACTTCTCCGTCTCCGTTATGGGTTGAGCTTTGAGCCCCTAAAGAAAATATTGATAGAGTAGCGAGATTGCTTGAATACGGAGGATTCGCCTTTTTACCTGTTTTCCTTTCAGAAAAGTGAACAGACCGCGATGGTATGACTCGAACACGACGCAGAAATGCAGCGAGAGAGGTTATAGTCTCGGTCTCGGTAGGTTGCTAGTTGCAGTGCGGAGCACAGTGGTATCAAAACATGGTATTTCCCGGACATAGTTTTTACAAATCAAAATCAAAATTATGAACAATAAACAAACAACAAGATAACTTTGAAAAAAGTGTTGAAACGTCCATGTTAAGGCTTAAAAGTAGTTAAATAACATGGTTTTAGCAAGTACAACTACTGAGAGAAATCCTTTCTTTAAAAACAAAGAAAACGCGTTTACTTGTTACAGTTTTCCTTGCGCGAAGTTAAGTTCTGATTGCATGAAGGAGAATCACTGTCACAACAAGGAATCTTTTACTTGCAGCAGCAGACATTTTCCTTGGGTTAAAGGAATTCCCCCTTAGTCGATACTTCACTGTGCAGTTTCTTTAACACAAACGAAATACACCTTAGATTAAAAAAAGAATTCACTCAGTGTATAAACATCAAAATGTTCTTAAAGCGAAAGAACCAGAGACAAATAAAGACCCAGCACAAGCCACAAAGCATGCGACAGGAGGTCTAATTTCTCAGCACAATTTCGATTGGTATACTCATCGAAGCAACATCCAACACTCGCCTACTGTTGAGTGATGAACACAGCATAGGTTTTCTTCGTGGATTCGTTTCTGATAAAATATAATAGCATTATATGCTTTTATTTAATGAAATTTTGACTTCAAAACGAAATCTCTGGTATAGATTTCTACTAGAGCAATATTCACCAATCAACAACAGGCGACTGTTGGATGATGTTTCGTTGAGACCCCGTGACCCCCATGTACAGCCATATCTTTCTAGTTCCGAAATTCGTTTACACAGCCCTTGTTCTACAACATAGTATATTCTAAATCGCATTGAAATGCGTCGAGAAACCCATTTTTGCCAAACAAGTATACAAAAGATGTCTCTATATACGATTTTTGCGATGAGAGTGAGAAAGCAGTACACACGCGGGAAAAAAATATTGGTCGAATTTACCATCTGCAAAGCTGATTATGGAGTCTACTGTCAAGTATGGTGAATTTCACCGGATTCTGATAAAATGTACCAACATGTTACCTTAGTTTACCACAAGGTACGTTGCATTTACCATAGTTGCTAGCAGACGCCAAAATCAGCTGTATACTTTATGCAGATGGTAAATTCTACCTGTCTTTTTATTCCGTGTAGGGGTTACGCAGGGCGAGAGGGATAGTTTGGAACACTCATCTTCGAATAAATGTCATCACTAAAACCCTCTATTTGTCTCTGGAAAAAACACGGAAAATTAAAGCTGTCCGGAAAAATCTCCACTTCAAAGCAGTGTGCGACGCGGCTCGGAGATAGCACCGCAAGCGCAACGCGACCGCGGCATAGAGGAAATGGAAAAATGGTTCGGAAAATGGAAAGTCGTACAGTGTCTGGCGGGTTGGGGCCACAGCCGGTCCCCGACCGCCCCATGCCACGCCAACGACCGGCGCGGGACGCAAGAGGGTGAGAACCTGAGTCGGAGGGGGGTGACGGAGGAGAGCTAGTCGGGAAGGAAAAAGGGAGGAGGAAGAGGTGGTGGGTTGCGATGAGGGAGAGGTGTGGGGTTGGGGGGGAGTGGCTTGTCTGAGTCAGGTGAACGCTCGAATCAAGGCCAGAGATATTCTATCTATCGTTCTCCTTCTCGCTCCTTCTGGATTCTCTTTCTCTTCCTCTCATTCCATTCCACGGACTCAAGCATAGCAAAGCAGTGTAGCTCGCGAGTCTCAAGTAGATTTACGGACGGACGGACTCGCGATCGCGCTGCGGTGTCTCGTCGCGGCCTCCGCGCGCCGCCCCTTCGCGCAGGTCCGCGCATCGCGACCCGTCGACGGACGAACAGACGGGAGGAACGGCAACGGACTGACGGGACGGGACAGAACGGACGCGGACGGACAGACGAACCGAGGAGATGGATTATTAGAAGTTCGTTGGCTTCAAACTTCGAACTTCCAGCTGATATACAGGGTGTCCCAGTCGGATAGTGAAATTAGAGTCCCTGTACTTACGTATAGACAGTTATAGAGCTCACGCATTTTAGAATATTGGGTAGACGGATTCTGACAAGTAGCGGTGCTTCCTACCGAAATGGATCAAAACGGATCGGTGAGTGGTTGTTAGCAAAAAAAACGGAGAGAAATCATTTCTTTCAAAACAAGGAAACGCGTTTACTTGAGACAGCTTTCCTTGCGCGAAGTAAATTTCTGACTGCATGAAGGAGAATCACTGTCACAACATGGGATATTTTCCTTGTAGCAGCAAAAGTTTTCCTTGGGTTAAAGAAGTTTACTCTTAGTCGATATTTCACTGTGCAGTTTCTTTAACACAAACGAAATACACCTTGGAGTAACAAAATAATTAATTAATTAATTGCCAGTGGTGAAGCGTGCTGTTCGGCAACATGGCATTTTGTCCATTTGAACTCATAGAATAGGTCAAATCCGATGGTAATCGACGATTCCTAGCTAATTCGATATTTTTCATAAGTTTTAATGGACCGAGTGCAACGTTGCCAGGTTGCACGCTTCGCCACTCTTCAGTGCAGTTACGACTCGTTGCTAACAAACCACTTGCCGATGCATTTTGATGTATTTTGGAATCAAGCACAGCTCCTCGTAAGAACCCGTCAACCCGATACTCAAATGGCGTCCATAGGTTACGTTCCTGCACATTTGTTTGCATTCTGAGGGCCGTTGTTGTGTTTCGGTCCGATGAAAAGATTACAGTGCCGTAGAGTTTCTAACGGTGTAATCTTTCACTTCCTCTGTTGATCGACATCTATTTACGCTTTTAAATATTATTTTGGGCATTATAGACATTCCAGAAGTACACACCATGATTAAAATTAATAAGTTCATCGATAATTAACTCTTTTATCCTTAAAACACAGTGGAACCTCATCGTTTGTAAACAAATATATGAGAACAAATAAGCAAAAATGGCGGTGCTCGAGCTTGAGTCTAATACTAATGACCAATCAGAGATCCACAACCCTCTCGTCTCCACTCTCTACGAACAGGAACTCTAGATGCAACCAGAGACAACAGAGACCACCCACTTAGCTACCTCGCCCCTGCTAAAATCGCGTGGAAGTTTTTAATTCGAGGCCGCAACAAACTAACGTCCAACGGCAGACCCAGCTCTTATGGTGACTGTTGAGCAAGGATGTTAATATCAGTAGCCAATCAGAACAAAGCCTCAGAGTTTTTGTCGTTCGCCAACAATCATCATAGCATTGGATGTTGTTACCTACATTATTTAAGTGAATCATCGAAAATTAAGTCGTCCACCATGTGATTGGTCAGAGCAAACCAGTGCTGCCAGATCGAGGGGAAAAAGCCGCATCGTCCCCATTTAAATCAATGTAAAACATACGGCTTTTTCAACCCAATCTGGCAACACTGGAGCGAACCGATTGGTTACGACGAGTAAGAAGCTCAGTGTTTTTATTCAAGCCGTACAATATAGTTGAGCAATATAATAGTTGAGTCCAATCGTTATTGAAACATCCTATAGCATACAAATTAAGCAATCGATCGAATTTCGTGCTTGTCGGAGAGATTTGGGGGGGGGGGGATTAAGGGTCAGTGCAAAGGGTGGAGAGGTCACATAATCCAAACTGTCTTCTTGTGTAAGTTTTTACTTTTATGTACAGATTTCGCCCGTGTCAGTGGCAGTGGCGCGGCGTCGCATGCAATCTGGTAACACTGAGATTCGTCAATTTAAACCCATGCAAAACATCGATCCGAAGGAGTGCACTGTGCAGTGCGTACCTTCAACAGTTCAAACTTTTTCACACGTTTGAATGGAAAAATATCAGCATTGCCAGATTTTGCGCGTTGCCATATGTATGAAGCCATAGAATAAATTGACCATTTCTGGTGACCAATTTAAAACTTGCGTGTGTGGCGACAGTGAGCACAGCAGGGGGACTTTTTTCTTGCAGTTCAATAAATTTTCTTCTAAATTCATAAATTTTATTATAAATTCATAGATTTACTTGTAAATTTATAAATTTTCTTATAAATTCATAAATCTTATAAATTCATAAATTTTCTTACAAATTCATAAAACTTATTAGTTCAATGATTTATTTTATAATTTCGTAAATTTTCTTGTAAAAAACAGACGGGCAGCATCTGTGAATACAGGCTCAAATCTAATACAACTTACAGTACGGATGAAAAGTTAGTTGACTTCTGACTATAATTGTTTTAATCCCCCTCTCCGCAACTGAAATAGATCCGCGAAAATACAAAAAAAAAAAAAAAAAAAAAAAATACAAAAAATACAAAAAAAAAATAAATAAAAAAAAAAAATAACCCGTCGAGGTTTTCTAGAATTTTTTTTTTTAAAAATGTCAATAGGCAGACTGTGGAAGCCGATAAAGATAATTGTTATGGATATATTTTTTTATTTTTTTTTTTATTTAATGTTCTACGCGTGATATTGACAGTTTTTCATAGCAAAGTTGCGGGTGTGGCACCTGCATAGCCGTAGCCAAGAATTTGTCTTTCTCTCTCTTCGTCAATTTTATTGCATGAGTTAGAGAAGGACAGAAACAGTGGCGCTGACGTCACGTGACAGCCCCTATTTGCATCCTTTTCTAACACATGCCTTCAAATGAGACAAAGAGAGAGAAAGACGAATTTCTGACAACGGCTATGGAGACCAGCTTTGGGTAGCTTCCTTTTTTTTACCGATTTAATAAATTAGAGCAAACCACGGTTTGAACTTGTGGATTTTCGAGAACAGGTTTTTGCGCATTTTTTCTCCGCGGATTCTGATAGATTAGATGACTACCAAATCGATTTATTGATAGGTTAAAACTACAACAGCGTTCGAAAAAACGATTTTTGTTGTTGTTTTGTTTTTTTGGTTTTTGTTTTTGTTTTGGTTTCTTTCTACACCGCTATAGTCACTTTAATTGATCCACGCCATATTATAGGTACACTTTTTAACTTCAACATTGCACAATCCAAATGAGTTGAAATTGCACAGAAAGCATGTTCTAACCTAAATGCACATTTTCCGCCTTGTCAGTGAGGGAACGTGAAAATTGGCAACGTTGCACTTATTGTTGGTTCATTATAACCCAAGAAAAATATCGAAATGCAATATTTTCGGCGAACACCTTCAAACTCCACTTTTCACGTGGGTTTAAATGAGCAGAATTCGCAACATTTCCAAATTGAGCTCTAGGCCTGAAGATGAACTTTCGAGTAGCAAGAGGCGGATCAAGGAATTTGTCCTCTCTCTCCCTCTCTCTCCGCCCCTATAGACACGCAGGCGTTGGGAAAGGACAGAGATGGAGGCTAAAATCACGTGATGGCTGGACCCTCCGTCTATCCTTTCCTAATGCAAGTGTTCAAATGGTTCAGATGGACGGAGAGAAGGGGGGGAGAGAGAGAGATAGAGAGAGAGGGGGGGAGGGAGAGAGGGAGAGAGGGAGAGAGAGAGAGAGAGAGAGAGAGAGAGAGAGAGAGAGAGAGAGAAGGACAAATTCCTAGATGACAAGAGGCAGCTTCTGCTAATTCGACAGATTCACGATGATAATAATAGCGAGGTTGCGGATTCAGTTAATAATTTCCGCATGAGAAAAACAATGTGAGATGAGAAGCAATTTACCAGTAATGAGTGATGTTCTCGAGGCAACGAGGGAAGAATTAAAAATCAGAAGCATTTACCTGAAACATGGAAAACAAACGAAACAATTAGTATGATTCCCATCAAAGAAGAGTTAAGAAAAAATAATGACAATATTAGTATTAAATTATCAACGTTTACTATGATAGTCATAGCTTCATACAAAATAATCTGTTCGCAAAAAACAGTACAGAATATGATCATGGGCCGATAAAGAATACTTGCCTTGCCTTTCTCTCTTTTCTCTTTCTCTCTCTCTAGTAATTTGAGCAAGTGAGGGTTAAAATAAGGAAAGAGAGGCCATCATATGTGACTTTAACCCCAACTTTTGTTTAATCCTAACGCTGGTGAGTGAACAAATGGATGGAGAGAAATGCGACACTTATTTATGAATAGACGAGCTGTACCCATAGCGGGGTTCTCCGGGACGTACTATTGACGAATAAAAGATTGTCGCAAGAGTATCACACACTTTCAATTGTGCGTGTGAGTGTGGGACTGATCTGGGACGGCTCTCCCGCCCCACCCGCACTGGCCCCTCGCGGTCAACATGTGAGGAGTATGAAGGGTGGCCGAACCAGAACCTTGAAGGCGAAACTTAGTTCGTGCAAATCTCGCGACAGTCTTTAATTCGTTGATAGTACTTTGGAGGCAGCACAGAGGCAATCATCATGGAAATCTCTTACGGACATTTTCATGCGGACTTGGTTTGTTGCCTCATATTTTTTAACCTTCAAAGCTAAAAAAGAAAAGAAAGGAAAAAGAATAAATAAATAAATATGAGAAATCCATTGGAAATCGGTTTGAAATACAGGTGTTTCGCAGTGGCTATCTGTACACAGAAATCGATGTAACTGTTTCATTGGAAAGGTTTCGCACGCTACATAAACTGACACATGTAAGAAACAATCAAACTTTTCTCATCTGGATGGTTGTATTCAGTGTCCAGAAAGCCAAAAACACTTGTACTTTCGTTTCAAACCCATTTCTACTGAATTAATTACAATTTTTGATTTGAGGTTAAAAACGTTGAGGCACACACAACAGAAACAAATAGCCCACAGTGGCGTAGCGTGCGATTTGGCAACGTTGCAGTTCGTTCATCTAAACCCATGAATAAGATCAAACTATTGGGTGTTCGGTGAACAGCTTTGCATTCGACCTTTTACATTGAGTTAAATGGAACGAAGACAACGTTGCCAAAATTCACGCTACGCCACTGATCGCCCATGCTGCCTCACTTTAGGATAGGACTTGAAACATTTATTAGACTCTCCATCAGTTTTAAGTCGTTGCTTCAACGGTGATTCCATTCCTCCGATTCAGAAAAGATTACAGATGCGCTAGTATCTCTGAGCATTGCAGTCATACACTGAACTTAGCTGCGTAATCTTTTGGTCACCTATAACATACACAAAACGGCAGCTCTGCTTCCGAAACTTGGCTCCGCGCGCTTTGATACATCTGCTTCCTACCCCTGCCCCGCCCCCGCCACCCATTCATTTATTTATTTACTTATTTATTTCCCCCTCCGAAATGGAGACATGAATGAAGAGATTGAGACAAGAGGGAATGGTAACCTTTTGAATGGATGAACGGATGAGAGAAAGAGAGGGGGAGAGAGGGGGGAGCCAAGCGCCCGAGCAATCCAAATCCCGAGAGCATTGCGCATGCGCATAGCCGTAGCCAGGAATTGGTTTCTCTCTCTCTCTCTCTTTGCTCATTTGAACGAATGTGTTGGAAAAGGATAGAAAGAGAGAGGCTGTCACGTGACTTCAGCCCCTGTTTCTGTCCTTTTCTAACATACGCGTGCAAATGAGCGAAAAGAGAGAAATATGAAGTTCTGGCTACGGCTAGAGCGGCTGCACTCTGCAGGCCCGTCACGTTGTGGGAGGGGGAGGGGAGGTTGGGAGGATGCTGGACCCATGGGTTTGGGGCCCGGCGAGCGGATTTTTTTTTTTATTATTATTATTATTAATATTATTATTCTTTATTTTCTGTTTTTTTATCTTAATAAAGCATGTTTTCTCGCGCTTGAAAACTCTTAGGAAAAATGTAAAATTATGTTATTCAGTTTGAAAGTATATTTTTATTTTTCTCGAATTGAAATTAACTTAATCTTTGTATTTAATTTCTTAAAATTTACCCTTGATGGATCTGTAGCAATAATTTAAATTAGTTTTATTTGAAAGCGTTTGACTCTAAATGGCTGGAAGTGACGGTTTGGAAGGGAAATATTAAAAAAGGGAGTTGTGGGGGGTGAGTGGAGGGGCAAAAGGGGCCCTCCTTCCCGCTTACCTCTCCGCAGAAAGGGGCAAAGGGGGGCCCGGTAGTAAGATGTGACGGGCCTGAGCGGCTGTGTGCATGCGCGCAAGAAGAAAATACACCCAACTAGATGAGTCCCTATAATATGTAGAGAGTTAAGGTAATTCCTGGCGAAACTTTTCCAGATTCCAATTTTACCCGATGGATAACGCCATTATAGTCACTTTTGGGGAAAGTGTTGACTTTTTCGAATTTTAAATTGAGGACAAATCAAAAACGCAAAATCCAAGAATGTCTGAACGCTCCACATACAGAAGGCCTCTATACCTAACTAGAAACTTAAATAACTTGAAAACCTGTTGAATCTTTTTGAAAATTGACTTTTACAGAATAAGCATAGCAATCTGTTAAATACGTGGCTCCTCCAATGGACTCCTCAATTTTATTCAAGTTACTGATGATGATTACGCGAATAATTTCGCGCATTTAAGTCGTAAACTGAACAGAGCTGTGTAATCTTCTGGTCAATCTCGGTGGAATCATCGGTGAATTAAAAAATTTCAATTAAATATAAACAAAGCGGCACCGCTGGCATCAGAAAGGAACAAAACCAAAGTCATTACATTATTCATGTTGGTTCATGCTCACTTGGAGTTGCAGCGGCTGGCGACCGAAAGACTTGCAACTTGCAATTTCACCATTCCTCGTCCGACCGGCGTGCAATGGTAGCTGTGATCGTCAAAAAGTAGCCAAGAATCAGAAAATGAATTTCTCGTCAATTTATCGATTACAAACTTCCAAGACCAATAGGGCTATCAGCCTCTCTCTCTCTCTCTCTCTCTCTATTGTCATACCTCGTTGCATAAAACAAGTCTAACAAGTTATTTTGTCCTATACAGGAATTACACTGGAAAGTTCCTTAGAAGATCGAAACCCATGTTTTTCGATGACATTTTTTCACCGATATATGGCCAATTTTGTTCGATTTCGGACCATCGTGCGACGATGCGGAGGCAACAACCAACGTCACACCGCATCGCATCGGTCGCGATCTCAACCGCCCATCTTGCAACATTTCCACCGTCAACTTATCTAGCCCATAATTACATTGCATCTCTGTCTATCCATCTCTCTCACAGTCTCTCTCTCTCTCTCTCTCTCTCTCTCTCTCCCTCTCTCCTCTCTCTCTTCTCTCTCAATCTCACTGCATCTCTATCCGATTATACATATCTTTCTAGCCTTCTATCTCTGTCCGACTCGTTTTCCAATACTCGATGAAACACACCTTGAACGTAAAGACCCACTGACTCTATTTCTTGATCATCATCAACTGCACTCTGGCGAATCCAGGACTTCATCATTCTCTCTCTTTCCTCATTAGAATGCGTGTGTTAGAAAAGGACAGATAAGGGGCAGTCACGTGATTTTTGCCCCCTCTTTCGATCCTTTTCTAACACATTCATTCTAATGGGATAAGAGAGAGAAGGACAATTTCTTGGATCCGCTAACGCAACTGAATGCAGCTGAATCGCTTTTTTTTTTGTTTCGTAATATTGTGCGGTGTTTCCGAAACCTTGTGCCACACAGCCTAGTCGCTGCCTCACCGGTCTGGCTACGATCGATGTTGGTGAATGGTGAGGCAGTCATGTAGGGGGTGGGGGTGGGGGGGGGGGAGCTCCCCCGAACATAATTTGAAAAGGGCTTCATATGTATAGGGGAAGTCAAGATCGAGATTGGATTGAACAAATATTTCTCCTTCAAAATGCCAGAATTCTAAGATACCTGTTTCGTGCAAAGTCACGAAAATAATGGGGCTCCTGCAAACTTTTGCTGCGAGCAAATGAAAAGTCGAATCTGATGTAAAACCAGCAAAAACCACAAAAATCACACTGAGGAAGTCTAAAATTCAGTAATAAACTCACATAACTGCTACAACGGCAAAGTTCATAATGGCGGCTCAACGCAGGTATCATGCAAGAGATTCCTTTCTAATATGTCACTTTCTCTACAAAAACACAGCGATATGTCTCAATTTAGACGGGAATCTCCCAAGATACCTGCGTCTCTCCGCTATTAAGCATGATTCTGAAAAAGAATTTCGTGATTTTTCGGTGTGCTCGCATTGTCATTTTTACAGGTTTTTATGCAAGAATCAACTCGTCAATCCCCTGTAGCAAAAGTTTGCAAGAGCCCCATTGGTTCCATACAAATGTTCTGTCTCACAGTTTTGTCGAAGAAAGTCCTATAATTTTTGTCCTTGTCTCACTCAAAGTTTCTTATGCGCACAAAATTCCATAGGATATGGGCTCATCGACACCCAACCACACACCATCATCGAGTTATACATCGCGCAAGCTTCAATACGAAGATAGGTTAGGATGATTGAGTGTCAAGACGGTGATACGACCTTAAGAGACCGTGAGTAAGACGAGGACAGCACATATGACATCTTTCGATATAATTGAGAGTTGTAACTGTAAATTCGCTTGTGATCTTTCATGAATTACGTCTGAGTGAAAAGGTATTTTAAGGTACGTGAAATCTAACGGCGCAATAAAATTTGAAAAAACTGGTTGTTTATACTAACATGAATTTGCATTCGAAAATGAGAATCTGATTTCTCATGGATAAATCCACGAGAGCAAGCGAGAGAGAGAGCATTTGTTTGGATCCAATTTTGATCGTGACGTCATCACTAAACAGGTCTTGTGAAAAAGTTGTGAAAAGAAATGTTGACATTTACGGCGAGAATTTTTAGCATTTTTGAGCGGCCCACCAATTCAAACATGATTCTTTAATTTCAGATGTCGTGAGATTCGGAGGTCAAATAGTGCTTTAACTATTCTTCTGAAGTGCCATCCTGAGAATTATAAACGTACAATTCCAATAGATAACAATAGTTTAAGTTACAGATACATTGTTTGATCACGTGATCACCCAAGACGATCATCTTGACTTTGCCTCGCAAATAGTAATCTAAGTGAAGCAACGGCAGTGAAAGATTACACCTTTAGCAACTCTGCGGCACTGTAATCTTAGAATTCAACCAAAACACAACGACGACCCTCAGAATGAAAACGAATGTGCAAAAACGCATCTAATAGCGGCGCCCATGGGACTCTCTACATTTTGGGATTTAATTTATTTCACCTATTTTAGCAGTTTAGTTTTTGTTGAAATTGCGTTTGGTACAATTTAAAGTTATTCGCTCTTCAAAGTTGGCAACAGGCTTTTTTCGTACCTGGCTCTGGAAGTTTTTAATTCTTTCATAGTAAACTATTATACTTTTAATTTCAAATTTAAATTTATTTCACCTATTTTAACAGAATACTGTTTGTTATACCATTATGTTAAGAACAATGTAAAGTTTTCAGCTCTTCAAAGCTGGCAACAGGCTTCCTCCGTGCCTGGCTCTGGAAGTTTCTCACTCTTTCATAGTAAACAGTAAACCATGACTTTTAAATTCAAATTTAAATTTATTTCACCCATTGTAGCAGTATTCTGTTTGTTACCATAATGCATAGTGCATTTTTAAGTTTTCCGCTCGTCAAAGTTGACAACAGGCTTCCTCAATACACTGTATAGAAATGTTCACTCCGACTCCGATTACATAGTAGCCATGGTTTCTCCCGGAAAATAGTTTCCTGAGTAAGATATTTAGGGAGTAGAAAATGTTGCAAAAAGGAGGAAAAGGATAGTCATAATTTGCACTTCTTTGGAGTCAAAAAATTATGATACTCCACCAAGGAAGCGTACACACCCTCCTTAATATAGTATTTTCTGCTCTTTACTCCCGGTATAACCTATTTTCACTACGCATGGGAGTAAAATGTACCCTAACTTTCATGTTAACTCCGATTTTCACTCTGGATTTTGAGACCTATTTGAAACGGTGTACCTAGCTCCATAGGCGGACCGTGACCAAAAAAAGGGGGGAGGCTAAAAAGTGATGACCTTTCTTCCTTTTTTTTTTTTTTTCTTGCTTCTCAAGTCTCAAGAGATGAATTTTCCCCCGATTTTTAGCCCCTCCACCCAAAAAAGTGGGGGACTATAGCCCCCCGCCCCCTAGCCCCTAATACGATCCGCCTGTGCCTGGCTCTGAAAGTTTCTTACTGTTTCACAGTAAACTATGACTTTTCATTTCAAATTTAAATTTATTTCACCCATTTTAGCAGTAAACTGTTTACCGCCATTATCCACAGTACATTTTAAAGTTTTCCTCTCTTCAAACCTTCAAAGTTGGCAACAGGCTTCCTCCTCCTCGTGTCGGGTTCGTCGAGAATTTTTCACTCTTTCTCTCTCTCTCTCCCGCCTGAATCCAATTCTCAAGCAGACTTTATCGAGCGGATATTTCCGACCCCTCTCCGCCCCTCCACCCCGATCCTGTCGACATTCCCTTCTCCCCCTCCCACATCCCCTCCCAGCTCTGCCCCGCCACGCCCATCTCTTCGCAGCCGCGCCGCATCATTCTTTTCCTCTCGCGCGTAGCCTGAACATGCGTACTCCGCGGTTTCAAAGTTTGTCTCGCTTGCCGCGCCCCGTCCGTCCATCCGATCCGTCGCGTCGCGTCGCGCCGAAACGCGCCGTGCCGGAAACGTGACTACGTACAAAAAAACCCTCGAAAACTCGACGCGACGCGCTCTCCATATTGCGTGGATTTTATAGAAGCTATGTGTGTAAGGAGTATAACGAGTAACGAGTGCCAGCAATTAGCTTAATTGTTTCGAGTGTAGGATTAGGATTAGTGGCGGCTCGTCAACAATCGATTAGCGTTAACATATGCATCAAGTATCGATTGATTCAGAGGATCAATAGAACCCCAAAAGGATTCATGATTTTCTAATGGCGCAGCCAGGAGGGGTTTTTAAAAGTAAATACGCCAAGAAGGTATAGCAATGGAGCGGCTGATACATGTTTTAAGTCCTATCTGAAAGTGTGACAGCATGGGCGATCTGAATCTAAGGACCGATCATTTACTTCATCGTTAAACCGATCGAAAAGACTGTCTATGAGTGATGCTATTGATCGAAAATTGTAAAACTTGGCTGTTGCTATGGTAACCATCGTTATAGTGTCCGTTTTTTAAAGGTTACTTATGAGTAGCCTTTATAAAACGAGACTCTTAACGATGGTTACCATAGCAACAGCCAAGTTTTACAATTTTAGACCAATAGCATCACTCATAGAAAGTCTTATCGATCGGTTTAACGATGAAGTAAATGATCGGCCCTCTGGTTTGTTTGCCTCAATTTGTTTAACCTTAAATCAAAATTACAATTAATCCAGAAGAAATTGATTTTAAACGAAAGTGCAAGTGTTTTAGAGTGGTTATTTGGACACAGAATTCTAACACAACAGAACTAACTGTCCCGATGAGAAAAGTTTGCGTTTTTCTGTCATGTGCAAATCCTTCCAGAAGAAACAGTCATGTCGATTTCTGTGCCCACGAAGCCACTCTAAAACACTCGCACTTTCCAATTTCAAATGTATCGGTCACAATTTTTTTTTAAAAATTTAAAGTTAAAAAAAGTGAGACAAAAAAACCGAGCCTGTGTGAAAATGTCCACAGGAGATTTCCATCATGGCGCTACCTCCTTGAAGGTAATATCAAGTCCCGAAAATCCTCTCTATCACTATTAAAGCTAGTTGTATACTTCGTCCCGCGTTTTACTGATGGCACAAAACTCCTACACATACAAACATAGTTGCCGATTTCATCACATTTTAATGGAGATCCTACATTTAATCGATGAATGGGCTAAACAAAAGGACGGAACACGGATCCGAGGGGCCAAAACACGGGACGGAACTCGGATGCTAGGGTCAACGAAAATTGATCGCGGGACTAAACTCGGTTGCAGGCACCTTCGCAGCCGTGGTGGATAAAACCTTCAAATTTTACGAGTCGTGAGCACCGGGGTTGAGAAAAGTAACCGTGGTACCGTCGTTCCAGCAGAAAAACGAACAGAACATTACTAACCGCCGACTCACCCCCCCCCACCCCCTCCTATATCGACGGATCGTCAAATCAACAAATCTAATTCATACGATCCACATCGTACTGGTAGTCGACCAATAAAAGAAAAAAAAAAGAGCGAGAACAGTTTTGTTTATGGTGCAAGTTTATGTACGATTTCGCCTTTGGGCTAGCTTTTGGGGAATTCGGGGTGCACCTGTCACAGTGCACGGACTACGACCGGGGGGGGGGGGGGGGGGGGAAGGAGGGGGCGGCGGCCACAGCACCTACCTCAGGATACTAGACAGCGTTAAGTTACAAACAGTGTAATTGTGGCCCCGAGAATTATTCGAGTTTAAGATAGGCCACCAAAAATCCGCGCCGAAAATTCCAGGAAATTAGGTCATTATACGGAACGGGCTCTGGACCGACTTATTGAACTATTGTCGTACATTTTTCTGAAAGAATGCTGCACACTTTGCGGATAAATTCCGAACGGAGGCTGGAATAGGCCTAAAAATGCGTTCTAACCCATCGAAATGTCGCACTATGGTACGAGATCTTCAATAAGTGCCCAAAAATCAGGAAGTTTTCTCATCAAACATATACTTTAATAACTTTCAAGGCCAATTTAAATCACGAAATTACTTTAAACAAGTAATTAAACCTAGAAATAAATCAGAAAAGTTTTAAATTAAGCTTAAACGGTCGAAAACGATGATTTTTGAAGAATTTTGATCTCTGATTTTTGGCCAAACTTTTTTTCTATCTTAAACCTTGGTGCGCCGCCGACAAGAATGTTCTTTCCGATTAATCGTTTAGTTTGGGCCAAGCCTGCACAGTGGACACTGGCGCCTCTTACCTCTCTTACTTTTATGTTCAGTTTTTTTGTTTTTTTTTTTTTTTTCGTTCAGTGGCTTAAATTAAAAATGATAAGAATCACTTCTTTATATGTTTTGCAGCTCACTTTGACAACGATAGAATCTCTTCTATGAAGTTTTGCAGCTCAATTTAAAAATAATAGAATCAATTTTCCTACGTTTTGCGACTCAATTTTGAATTGATGTATCAGCTTTTCCAATGTTTCGCGGCTCTATTTGAGAATGATAAGATCACTATTATGAAGTTTTGCGGCTCAATTTAAAAATATAATAGATTCACTTTATCCTACGGTTTGCGACTTAGCTTTGAATTGATGTAATCAATCGCTTTTCCAATGTTTTGCGGCTCTACTCGAGAATGATGAGATAACTTGATCTACGTTTTGCGCCTCTATTGGAGAATGATAGAATCACTTTTTACAAGTTTCACGGCTCAATTTAAAAATAAGAGAATCACTTTTCCAACGTTTTGCAACTCAATTTTGAATTGATGTAACCGCTTTTCCAATGTTTTGCGGCTCTACTTGAGAATGATAAGACCACTTTATCTATACGTTTTGCGCCTCTATTGGAGAGTGATAGAATCACTTTTTAGAAGTTATGCGGCTCAATTTTGAAATGATGAAGTCGCTTTCCCAACGTTTAGCGGCTCTATTAGAGAATGAAATAATCACTTTTCCTATACGTTTTATGACTGGACTTAATCATTATCATGATGGAATCGCTTTTCCTCTATTTTACAGCTAGATTATTTAATAATGGTGAAGTGAATTCCCGACGATTTGCGGCTGGATTCAATGATGACGGAGTGAGCATATAAAGGCGTGCTGTTATTAATTTTATCCCATACTTACACAGGCAAAATAAAGAACAAAGAGTCTCTGGAAACAGAAATTATACATCCATTGAGTTACCTTGAACGCCCTTATTTTGCAGCCGACATTGCGGTGCATAGAACATTGCGTTGACTAATAAACCTTGTCTTCCATTACAGTAATACACTGAGAAAAATGTTACTGTAACGGTTAAAGTACAGTACTTCTGGATGCCATTCTCTTAGGCGCTAAGAGAGTCTCTGGTAGCCATCAAATTATTGAACTGCCTCTACAGAAGTACACTTTTGACGGCACAAGTTCAATTCCGGCATCGGCAATTCTGGTGGCGATCAAAATAAATTCAGGCGTTGGTCAAAATAATTCTGGTAATTGATAGGTCTAGTGTAACACACCGTAGACGTTTAATGACGTTCTGGTAAGCGCCACCAGAAAAATTCTGGTCGTTCGTGAGGAAAGTTAGGTTATGGAAGCCGAGACTTAATATATTACGACATCACACTGTTAGAAATAATTTCTTTACGAATTGAAAGCTTTTAAAATTACTTCCAATAAACACAATAAGAGGTGGGGGGATTCAAAAGAAATAACGGAAACACTTTTTGTTTGGACAAGTACGAAACTGCAAATGAATACCTACTTGTGATTCCGGATTACTTTCAATAGAATCCATCAGCGAACTTTCAACGTCCAAGACTTTATTCACTTAATGAGCTCATGTCGATCCAACGACGAATTTTTGAACCTGATTTAGGTAAATGATATTCCGTCAAGAACATCATTTATCGCCAAAATCAAGATTCAAGCTAACGGAAAGCAAGTTTCAGTGAACTGAAGTAACGATAAGAGTTGACGAAACCAAAACACGTCTAAAATTTAAGTACGCAAATCTCACACTCCCATCACACGTTTGCGAACACTAGTAAATAGTAGGGAATCGAAAATTAATCAAGAAGCTTATAACACCAAACAAACAAAATTAAACCAACTGATGTGAGCAGAAGCAGAATACAATGAGGCACCAACTTATAGGCTCTGCTCTGCACAGAGAATCCACGCACGATCACTGAGTTGAATTGAAAGTATTTCCAAATATAATATCCATTGAAATGAAATACCAAGACACATGTAAGATTCACTACATTAACGCCTAATTATAAACAAGAAAACATTACAGTTCAACTAATTGTAAGAATTATTCAAAGCACGAGATACAGATCCGAGAGTAACAAGACAAAACAATCAGTGCAAGCCAAGCCGCCAACTAAGAGAATGAGATGAGAAAATGACCCGCTCGCAGTAGAGAATTGTTACCAATCGCGCACTCATATATTGTCAAATTAGCATTATTTGTCAAGAAGCGCGGAGTACCGAAGTGGCAATGTACTAGATCACGGCGACGGAAAGCAGGGTTCGATCCTTGCCGCGGCCGGATACTTTTTAGGTTTTTTTTTAATTTGTGAAAAAAAAGTACCAGAATTTCCGGCCATGACTAAAGTATTTTCTGGTAACAACTAAAATAATTCCTGTAGCGACAAAAATAATTCTGGAATCAACAAAAGTAAATTCTGGTAACCGTAAAAGTAATTTCCTGCCGATGCCTGTACCAGAATTTACTTTAATCACCACACATAGAATTTCTACGGAATAGTTAAATGTTCCATACTTTGGTGGTTACCAGAATTCCAGTGGCGCCGGCGGTAAATTTTTCTCAGTGTATACACGGCGCTTTCAGCCGATATTCGGAATTTATTCTCTGGTGTCGCAACATTCCTGCATTGAAATGTACGAACGTCCATTGGATACATTCTTTCGAAACGATATCTCGACTCTTGTTTCAGCGCTACGGTGCCAAACTTTCCACAAATGCGATGTAGTCTTGTTTTCTGCAGATATTCGAAAGTATCGTTAGCAGACCGTTTGAATTTTGATTAAAATTTCGAAAGCGTTTTTAACTAGTGGCGGTCCGTGGGTTCAAAAGTGAGGGGGGGCTTGATTTTTTTTTTTTTTAATGTTTTTTGCTTCTCGCTTTTCTAGAGCTCTTTTCCATGCATATAAGAGTAGGTTGGGGGGGGGGGGGACGGGTCAGGCATTACTACCTCTGTTTTTCCCTTTTTCGACTCCTATTTTTAAAAAAAATGGGAAGGCTACATTGTGTTACCAATTGAAGAACGCTTTAGGTTTTTCGATATTTTTCGGGGGTTGGAGGAAACCCAAGATAACAATATTAAAGGAATTGGAACTAAAAACGACTATAGAATGGAATAGAAGAGAATAGACTTTTTCTAATATTTCTTAAAATACGAGAAGTCTTTGAGACCGGAAAAATGTCTATAAAAAATTATAGGCGAGCGCATGTACTGTGTCAACTCGGGTTGCCCGTTTCCTTAATTTTGTTTCTTTGTTGTTCTATTGAAATACAAAATAATACGCATATCTCATAATACAATAACAAAGTTCCTTTGGTTTTATTTATCTGTTTTTCTATTCGAATATCAAATATACTAATACATTAGAAAAAAGTTTCCTTGGTTTTGCTTCTTTGCCTTCTTTGCATTTCTATTTAAACATATCAAATATGTCTAATATTAGAATAAACAAAAGTTCCCTGAGTTTCGGTTCCGTGCTTTTCTTCCTAACATCGAATATTATAAAAACTAAGTATATTTGTTTGGTTTTTTTTTTGTTTTTGTTTTTGTTTTTTTTTTTTCACTATTCAAATATCAAAAATTACTAATGTAAGAAAAACCGAGTTTTGGTTTTTATTTCTATCTAGTATTTAACAATGAGATGCAGAACGGCACGATTCATGCAGGCATGGAGGTGAGGTAGGAACTAGACAAGAAAGAAAATGCCCGATGGATTAAACTGAGAGAGAGGCAGCAGCAATGAAAACAACCTTTTTGATGTGGGAGGGGGGGAGGGTTCCGATAATGAGATAAATTTTGAACGGATACAAAAGTTCGAGCGAAGGGGTATCGTATCATATCCCCTACTGTATACTATGCAACAAACCAGACGGACCGGAATTGACGGTTCTGTCCCTTTCGCCCTCCAATCCCGTCGGAGCTGAGGGCCGCACGCTGTATCGCGTGGCCCGACCCGACCCCTAGAAAAGCTCGCAGAGCACCGAGCTGCCAGTGGGAGCCAGCGGGGGATCTTAAAAGCCGTAGTTCCTTTCCTTCGTCCCTTAATTAGATACGGCTTCCTACCGTAAAAGCTGACAAAGCGGCGCACATTGATCCGAAATTGAAAAAAAAAAATTGAAAAATATCAGTGAAAAAAAGGAAACAAAAATCATTGTTTTCGACCTTTTAACCCTATCATGCACTCATTTTGGGATTTGACTTCCTTTCTAATATTTCTTAAGACCGTTCAAAAGAGGCCAATTTCCGACGATTTTTGATGAGTCACACAATTTTATGCAAAATGTACATTTAAATGCCATTGAATCATATGTTACATAAAATGGAACACACATGTGCACCACTTCCCGTGAAAGGGTTAAGGTAATTCTAGGCAAATTTTCTCCAGATTTCAATCCGATGGATAGTGCCACTAGTAACGTTAGGGAAAAGTCGAGTTCTTGGCATACTTAACGTTAAAGAAAGAAGGAAAAAAAAAAAAAAAAAAAAAAAAAAACAACAACGCAAAATCCAGGAACATCAGCACCCTGCATAGTTTTTCTTATGGAATTTATGAGCCCAAAACGAGCTATTTTGGTAGTGGATGAAAGGTCTCTTGCAAACTTTTGCTACAGCGCTATAGAGTGTCCAATCTCATGTAAAATCGCGTGAAAAGTCCATTGGTGGCATCAGAAAGTCAGAAAATGCAGTATAAAACTCACAAGAGACGTTTAATGAAATCCAAGATCGCGGTAAAATATTGAGCAACCTGTATTCATGCACCACGAACATCCAAGGATAGCCAACCTCACAATATCGATCACACCCAATCACAACGTAAATAAACACATAACCTCTGACGCTGCGTGAGGTTGTCAACGTTGGCAATCCTTGGATGTTAAAGGTACATGCATACAAATTGCTCGATATTTTACCGTCATCTCGGATTTCATTAAAACATATCCTCAGGTATGCTCGCAGGTACCGAAGTTCCTCAAATTTGTGCTTTAAGTGTGAATTCGGCAATTTCAGTCAAAAACTGTTGAATTTATATTTCAGCTTAAAACTTTCAGGGTATCGTTCTGAAGTATGCGCACAGGTGCCGGAGTAACTTGAATTTGCACTTTTTGCGTAGATTCATCAATTTTAGCCATAAACTGTTGACTCTTAACGCAGCACGGCGCGTGGTGTCCTTAGTCCGAACTAATCGGCACTAGAATCACCTTAAGCTTAATTTAAAACTTTCCAGTGACATTTCTAGGTTTAAATTACTTGTTAAAAGTATTCTCTAAGATTAAAATTGGTTCTGAAAGTTATTAAATGATAAATTTACGATAAACTTACTTTCTGGTTTTTGGCCCGTTTTTGTCGACCTTAGACCCATAGTGCGACGAAACAATGATGATGCGTTGCATCGATGCCTGCGCGTCTCGCGGACGGACGGGAAAACAACGATCCAGGCTCAGATGAACTTGAAAAAACCCAATTTCGTTATTGTTTTTCATTTTTTTATACTTCAAGGGCTCGCACTCATTGTCCGACGCCCGTCCCAAAGAGTCTGACTCGTTCAAGTTGAATAATTTCAAACCGATTGTGATGCCCCCCCCCCTCTCCACTCTACCATTTAGACTCGGAAAATGAAGGTTAAGTGCAGTAAGTGCATAATGTATGAACATTATTATTCGAATGACCCCCCCCCCTCCCTTACACGTTTGGCAATTTTCACGGCAGGCTGATTATGAACGATCTTATCGTAATGTCATCGAGTCGATAGTCGATGATCGAGTACGTGTTATTCTCATGGGTAGTGTCATTACGATAGGTTCCTTTCCGATAGAAACCTTTCAATCTCCATGATGAGTGCGAGATAGCTCAGGAGTCATCACTCATCAGTGAATTTTCGCTCAGATGGAAGGGATTCTATCGAAATGGCGTAGTCCATAAGAACAACACGTTAGCACTCGAAAGCATTACGAATAATCGATACTTTTTCATTGGTTTGAATGGGAGATAAATAATAATCGATTGTTCATGAACCCACATTGCTGATTGTTTGTAATTTGATCGTCTACACGTGCTTTCAAAACTATAAACTGTCTCGTGTCAGAATGGATAAACAACAAATTGAACAGTCAAACATCAGCAAGTTTCCACAAACCTATCTATCCGTGGGAGCAGCGCCTCTGACCGGAAGCAGCCCTCGCTTCCTTCTTCCAACTATTAGATTACTATAACTATAGAGAACATCTCTACCTCCTGACCTGACCGCTCCGGCGACCATCGGACCGCGAAACATGGATTATTCCGAACATATGAAAAATGTTAGGTTTTTGCTTCAAAAACGGCTTTAAAAAAGGTTCTATTTTCTTTCCACAAAAAATGCAATCGGACTCATATTAAGCTTTTTTGTTACCTTGTTAAACATTTTTCATTTAATACTGATTTAAGTTCATGAAATGATTCCATGCGGGAAATTCCGAACTATGGCTCACTGTACGGCGAAGGCAAACTTCTGCTAATCTTCCTCTCATCCGTTGTTATGAAGAAGAATAACATGACACGGCGCAACTCACATAGTACATGGGGCCACACTACTCTTTCGTTGTCTTTGGTATGACCACTAACCAGTGACCATGCGGTTACGATACAGGCAACGCTGTTTACGTCTTTTAAACTCGATGTTGCCAAATTTTCCTATTAATTTTACCACTGGGCTCTTGCTAGTTTGTGATATACCTATGTGATTGAATAGTGAATTCTTAGAGAGTAAAATTCAGCGAAAATTAGGATGAGCGCAGTGAAAAATTTCAAAATTCACTTACAGACTCACAAAATCACTTTACAGTTCAAGTCATAATGGCGGAGCTACGCATGTACCATGAGAAATTCCTACCTATTTTGTCACTCTCTCTCTCTTTTAAAAATAAACATCTTCCATGACACCTGCGTTGCTCCGCCATTTAGAGTCCCTATATGCTATGAGAGTTGCGCCACGTTAGAAACCATCTCTGATTGGCTCTTAGATTTAGGCTGTCAAGAAAGCTCCAAGAGGCAAATACAAATGGAGGAGGGTTTGTTTACTTTTCGCGAACTAACTTTCATTAAACACATTTGAAATTACAGTGACCGCAGTAATTATTGTTAATTTTTTCTCTGCTAGAATGTCATTCTGGAGAGCATTATCTCTTTCGCAATAACGATCGTTATTATCGAGAATCGGAACCTAACCTATAAGAGATAGCGAAATAGCGGCAAAAGCGCAGAGGCAAATGGCCCCCGGGGGGGGGGGGGGGGGGGGGGGGGGCACACCGATGAATTTTTAAATTTGACGATTTTCAGTATGAAATTTTCGGCTATTTTCTGTTATGAAAGGCACAATTTGCGGGTTCTGGGGGGAGGGCGTGCCCCCGTGAGCCCCCCCCCCCGTTGCATTCGCCACGGTCTCATGGTAAACAGGGACTCAACCGCCATGGAGCCCGATTCTAAGAGTAAATTTTGTGATTTGTGAGTGTACCTCATCGGCATTTTTACATGTTTTCGTGTACACTCGACTCTTCAATCACCTGTAGTAGAAGTTTGCAAGAGCCTCATTATTTTAATATTCTATTGAGGCGAATGGGAAATATCGGTTAACTATCCGAAAAGTTGGCAACACTGCGTAAACCATCTGCATGCACAAAGCGCACAAGCAGGGAGCGGAAGACGAGCGCACTGGCGCACTGGGCGAGCGCAACGTGCGTCGCGCGCGGCAGTCTCGGCCAGTGTTGCCAGTGGGCGGGAAATTCAAAAAAATCGACACTGACGTCAAAGGGAAAATGCATATGATTAAACACAGAATGACAGCCCTGCTCTGAACTCTAGGCGAGCCACGCCGCGACGCACAAGGACAAGGTAAAATTATACATACACGCATCTGCATTAAGACTGGGTGGATCGAAGAATGATATCGATGAAGGGTATTTCTGGGACGTGCTTTTGAGGCAGCACAGAGGCAGCCATGATGGCAATATCTTATGGACAGTGGCGTAGCGTGCAATGTGACTACGTTGCAGTTCTTCCATTTCAACCCGTGAAAGAGATCGAACTATAGAAAATTTAATAAGTACATCGACGTTTAACTCATCCGTAAATTATCCATAAATTATCCTTAAAATATCGTCGCACCCCATCTTTTAGGAAACAAATGTGTGGAAACAAATTCTGCAAAAACGCATCCAATGGCGGCGCCCACAGAGCCTAAAACTCACGATCAATCAAAGGTTGTCTACCCTCTTGTCTCAACTCTCTACATACAGAGACTCTAAGCAGAGTGTGCTTTGCAAAATCGCATAACGCTCGAAGCGGCGAAGTCCGCATTGGGTCCCGTAGTTTTCGCTTTCGTAATCTGAGCAGGTGTTAGGATTTCGATGGTCAAATAACGCCAGAAAACACAAATCTAAGATCGAAATACTAACAATAAGTTATGGAAACTGAGCTTCGCCTTCCCGCCTTGATGTCTACTTGGGCATTTAAAATTAGAATACTTGTAATTATTTCTTGCACGGCAATACTCGACGAACCCCCCCCCCCCCAATCATGGGAGCCATGATTGGAGCTCCGCCACATGAGAGGTCTTAAAAACAAATGAACCGTTCGGCACGGACCAGACGGCACCAGACGCGGACGGTCCTCCAATTAAGGTGATGCCCTCACCTGTCTGAAGTGAGTTTCTGGCTCAATAGATAGCGTCACTAGTTGTTTAGTGACGAATCAACTTAAAAGGTCTATGACTTTTTTTTCTGAAAGCGATAATCGAAAAAAGCGTCGCTACAAGAAATGCGCCATTTTTTTCTCAATTTTTTCAGCCAAATTTCAACAATATTGGTCCTAGATTGACGAAGTAATTAATACTCCTACACAGCCTAACATGTGGCCAAAATTTTGGTGCTTGATTTCTCCGTCAACCTATAGGACCAACTTTGTTGATTTTTGGCTTAAAATATGGAGTAAAAAATTACGCAGTTTTAGTTATATTTGGGGGGGGGGGCTTTGGGGGCTCTTCCGAGCTATGCTTTCAGAAAAAGTTATGAGCCTTGTAAGACCATTTCTCAATTAAAGACTAGAGACGTCTATTAAGCTAGAATTTCACTTCATACAGATGAGGAACACCTTAACCCCTTATGGACCAAGCCCGAATATACTCGGTTTTCTCCTCTAGTCTTTTTCACATTGTTTCCGTATCAGGATTCCGAATAAACACGATTCTCGATGTAGTATAAAAATATGAGATTTCGTCTGGCGCCTTCAATCCGTCGTAAATGCAATTCCAACTCCCCCGAGTACGAACAGTTAAACCTTCCCTATACGAACGGAAAAGTGACGTTCATGTGAACTAACCTGGTCTTTACAGGGTTATGGTGATTTGAGGCGGAGCTTTTCCAGATTTCAATCCGATGGACGGTGCAAAGAAGTCGCTTTTCTGAAAAGTCGTGTTTCTGATATTTAAAATTGAAACCAAAGATATAACGCAAAATCCAATAACGTCAGCACCTAGGAAATTTTTTTATGGATATTTTGAGCCCAAAACGAGCAAAATTGGTTGATAGTTACAGCCGCAATTTATGAAATTCGTTTCGCCAGAAGCTTAGTGTGTGCGAGTGAGTGCGAATGGGAGTATGTCTATCAGCCTCTCACTCGGGCTCATTGAGCCGTATGATGGTGGGGATTTCCGTATTTCATAATTTCCGGCTTTTTTTAGTATTTCTGCTTGAAACTTACAGGATATCTCCCTGAAATAAGTTTACAGGCGCTAACGTTCCTCGAACTTTTGGCTTCAATTTGTCAGTTTTGGCTGAAAAATGCTGAATTTTTGATCAGCGCTAGTGGCGCTCTCCCTCGAATCGAAATCTGGACAAGCTTTGCCTGGAATCACCTTAACTTGAAATTTGTGAATCCTCGCTTTTAATGGGTCGGCGATGCTGCTTCTAGACATTGCTGAACAGAACGCGAAAAACCTTCGCGGTCGCGTGTTAGAGTCGAACAAAATTTGGCCCCAGGAAATTATCTACCTTGCTTCTCTTTTGGATCCTTAGGTCTGACCAAAAAGCGAGGCAACACTGGTTTACAACTTCCCGCAACCATCTGCATGCACAAAGCGCACAAGCAGAGCCGAGCGCGGGGAGCGAACGCCGCGCAACACAGTGGTAAAAACATGGAGTTTCCAGGACAAGAATAGTTTATACAATAAAATGTTACCCTTCAGAAACATGTTGGCGTGAGCATTTCTCTGCAAAATCTATCCACACAGAAAATGCAGAGAAAACAAAAGCACCTTAGTAGTGCCGACAAAACTTAAAGTAGAAACATGGCCCGTCATAAGATTTCATTGGAGCCAGCCAAAAGTTCGATACGCCTTACTAAAGAGATTTCGCTGGGTGAACCGAAGATTCGGTTGGCTCAACTAAAGCCTTTTTTTTCTCTCTCTCTCTTTAACCAAAAGGTTTTGTCAGCGCTACCAAAGTAATTTCTTCTAACGACCTGTGCATTTATTTAGAGAGGCTGTCTAAAGAGTAACCTGCGCAACCACTATGGAGGTTTTTAAGTTAGGTTTAAAGTGTAGTTTTATCCACTCATTCCCTTCTATTTTGATGCAACGAACAGAGGCAAGAATATACTTTAAATCCAGCGTGCACCTGCATTAAAATACATTGGAATAGAAGGACGAAATTACAATTTAAACTTAACCTAAAAAATCGTGATTTCGCAGGTTACCTACAAGACTGCCTCTCTAGATGAGCAAGTAAAAAAAAAAAACAACAACAAATGGCTCGTTGGTTTTTACTATGTAATTAATTCTGACTAATTTTTAAGATATAAAATTGATACTTAGGCTCATTTTTTAGTTACCTAGTCATTTCCTGTTCTTGCTTATTGACTTTGAAATTATGTCCAGAAAATTCCACGATTCGTTCCACTGTGAGCTGCGACGCGGACGTGGCCCCGCGCTGTTGTTATTGTTATTATTTATGCGTTGCGCACCGGAGTCAGTCAGTCGGTCGAGAAACGAGAAGCGGGGAGCGAGCGACGCGCGGCGCAAAGAGGCCTATAGCCGCGGCAGCGACCGAGGAAACCGGTTGACGAAGTTCCACAAACCCGCACCATCCACCATCATCGCTGTTGCCTCTGTAACGTTGCGTGGTAGGGTAGGGCGCTCGCCTCCTCTTGCCACTCGGCTCGTTCGCTTGCTGTTGTGCCAAAGCAACAACAATCAAATTTGGTGTCGGTCCGGTTATAACCGATGTTGCCAAATTTGGCGAGAAATTCAAAACTATTACAGTGGGTTGAAAGGGGGGAGATGCGTCAAAACGGCAACCCTTGGTTATAACGATGAGCTGAGAGCGGAGGAAAAAAATCGCTCCTCCTCCCCCCTCTCTTCCTTCTTTCGAGCTCCGAATCGTCTCTCATTCGGTTCCTTGTCTTCTTACCCCCCACCCCCTCCCCCTAACCTTCGGGAGAAGAGTTGAGTTAACAGAATCGGCGGATGCCACAAACGAGGGAGTGAGAGGGGGGCGGGGGGGAGGACCACAATTTTTAGCATTCCTCAGTTTTCCGCTCGGTCCAAGTGCGACGTGAGAGGAATGGAGCAGAGGCGTATCCAGGATCTTGTCTTTCTCTCTTTCTCTTTCTTTCTCTCTCTCTCTCCCTCTGCCCAATCATAACGCATGCGTTAGAAAAAGACGGGTATAGAGGGGTTAGAGTCACGTAATAATCCCTACCGCCACATCCTTTTCTAACACAACCGGTTGAACGGACGAAGAGAGAGAAAGACAAATTCCCGGACAGCCCTCTGATCGGGAGTGGAAACCCCGTTTGGAAAAAAGTTCAATAGATGCTACAAAATATGTTTGTCCACGGGGCCACAGTCCACACAAGTGACCACTGACCAGTGCAGCGGCGGCGCTGAACGATTCGTTATCTCCCTCTTTCCTCATAGAAAACACATTGTGCTGGGCGAGTCAAAGTACTCATCATCCAACTTCTTTCGGAGTCCATCCGTCCCGAACATTTGTTGCGCCCAAGGGTCCTAGTCTTGGTCCTAGGGACCAAATAGTGTTAGGTCCTGAGCATTCAATTGCGTGCGGTTTCGACCAATCAGAGAGCTTACGCACGGTCACGTAAGCTCTCTGATTGGTCGAAACCGCACGTAAGATGCACGTAATTCAATGCTCGGGACCTAACATTATTTGGTCCCAGGTCTATAACAAGCACTCTTTGGAGTCAGGGACAAACAAATCTAAGGGTCGAACGATCCAAGATTTAAAAGTAAAAGTTGCGAATCGGGCATTCCGATTGGTCGAAACACAATTTGGGTGTGACTTAACTTCATAGCCCAGGACCGTCCGACCGCAATACGGATGGGACCCCCAAAACCCCAGAATGGCGAATCTTCGTTTCTGATTGAGACTCTACAGAAGTATGTTAAAAAACGAGACCCTTAAGGAAAATTAAATACTCAATCAATGAGTTTCGGATACATTATATGATAAACTAACACAACAGAGGGCATATGATTACAAAGAGGAACTAAATCCGCAAGAACAAATCAAAAGACGAGAGTTGGGAATAATAATAACATAACCTCAAACGCAGCAACTTGACAGCGAAAAACTACGCATGTTTTTAGGGTGGTCTGCAAACCCCCGTGTTCCGTAACACGGACTCTTCGCAAGCTAAAATCGTAGTCGGTATTAAAGTAGGTGTCGACACGAGTCAGGCCAATGCCGTCTCTAAACATATCAAGCTGCTTCTTTGAGGTTAGAGTCGTCTTGGTATACGTGCGCTTATAGAGAATGAAATATTGGTAAAATGCGCAAAATCGAGATTTATCCTCTCAAAACACGATTTTCAACTCTTTCACTGCTTTGGGGAAGTAACTAAGCCATAAACTTTCATTACTGACGTAGTTTTCCAATTTTGGTTGAACTTCAAAAAACCAACCAAATCCTCGATAGCGCCATAAGCATTCCATAAGCTTACATGTGTACCAAGACGAACCCTGACCCCACTTTTTCAAAAGAAGCAGCCGGGTATGAGTAGTGGCGGTATTGGTCAGGCTGACACCAAGGCTAATCTGACTCGGGGTTTAATTGGTGAAGCGTAACTATAATGATTATTGTGAGACAAATTAGTCCTATAATGTGAATTAATTATCGTGAATAGTTTTAAATGATCCTTTACCTTGGTTCAGAGGTGCAAAAAGTACCCAATCTAGCGATCTGCGGATCGGAGAAAGTGATGAAACTTTCGGGAATTAGAGGAAATTTGCCAATTTTTTGTTCTTTCTCACAACTAACAAGGTTAGAAGTTGAGAAAGTATTGTGATGGGGCATGTCTGTCGGTCTTACACAGGGGTGCAAAATGTGCCCGATCTAGCGATCCGCGGATCGCGTGAAAGTGAGGAAATTTCTAGAAAAGTGAGGAAATTTGTCCAAATATTTTTGTTTGTTTTTGTTTTTTTTTTTTTTTTTAATAATGGCAATAAGGATTTCTCAGGAAAATAGTGTAAAAAATGAGAAAATATAGGTCATTTTGAGTATATAGGGTGTTGAAATGTTAAAATAACCAAAAAAAAAGTCATCATTTTCAAATTTTTGTGAGGAAATTTTTTAAAATCCTGTGAGGAAATAAGTCATGGATCGCGTGAAACTTCCGAAGTTTTGGAACATTTTGCACCCCTGGGTCTGTATTCCAGTATAACTTTTGAACCAATGATGCTGGTCCATATCCATCCAAATTTTGCAGAAAAGTTGCTTCTAATATTCTCCAGAGAGGCTTTTTTTTTCGTTTTTCAAAATTTTAAAGCATAAGCAAGCTATGGAGGATAAAAGGTTTCCATTAAAAGCAACAGTGTAGTGGGTATAAACATAGGGAAAATTGGAATATTTCCAACTATGTAGCTGTTTGTTTGTTTTTTTTTTTGTTTTTTTTTTCGTTTTTCAAAATTTTAAAGCATAAGCAAGCTATGGAGGATAAAAGGTTTCCATTAAAAGCAACAGTGTAGTGGATATAAACATGGGGAAAATTGGAATATTTCCAACTATGTAGCTGTTTGAATTTTGATGAAAATTTGCAAGACCATTTAGCAACCAGCCAAGAATATAAAATCAACCCCTTATGGATGGTCTGAAAATCTCCCCCAGAATATCAAGGGGGTCTGGGTGTTTCCCCAGAAAATATAAGGGGGTCTAGGTGTCTCCCTCCTAGATTAAGTTTGATATGAAAAAGCGTTCGTGTTGTATTCCCTGCAGTTCACTTGTTTTAGTAATGGCAAGATTTTCACGGAAAATGTCCTAGAAATTTCGGAAATATTGGTCATTTTGCGTTCAAACGCTGTTAACATGTTAACAAGCAAAACAAAACAAAAACAAAAAAACCATACACATGTCATCACTTAAATTTTTGTGAGGAAATATTTTGAGAATTCCGGAGGAAAAAGTCCCGGACTTGAACCGGATCCGACTTAAATTGTAAAATGTTGCACCCCTGCCTTAGTTCATATGTATATATCGTTTTGCTTCTGCGGTATTTTTGCTCCTCTTTTTCAGTGTGTGAGCCGATCGAGCCGATAAAGGGTTCTGCGGCATTTTTGCTATGCTATCTCTTCTTTTTCAGTGTGTATGAGCCGATCGAGCCGATAAAGGGTAAAAAAAAGGAGCGAGAAGAAAAAATAAAATAAAAAATCATCCATAGAGTGAAGTAACGGTAAAATATTTACAAAAAACATTATAAACGAGCGAATGAATAATTAATTAACTTGTTAGATTTTATAATGATCCGACGCGATTGCTGGGACTGCGTCGACACAATCAAATCCACGCACGACTCATTCGACATTCGTTCAACTCACAACCGGCTCTCTTCGCGATAAGATTGACCTTGTAATTATGGAATTCCGCGACCCGAGAATCAACGAGAAGGTGTTCGCAGTCAATTATTGAAAGAGGCTCTTCTCGGTTCTCGCTCCCATCCAGAGCTGCCGTTTTGCGTAAAATTTATAACATTTTTCAATTCACCGATCGTTCCACCGGTTGAGAAAAGATTACACAGTTCAGTTCAGTGTATTACTGTAACGCACGGCAATACTCGCATCCGTAATCTTTGCTCATCTGGTGGAGTCGTCGATAACTGTAAAAAAACTTGCTGATATTTTTATTGATTAACGACGTTTCCACTAATTGAGAAAGGATTACAGATCAGAGTATTTCCGTGCAGTACAATCATACACTGAAATGAACTTTGTAATCAATTCTCAACCGGTGGAATCATCGATGAATTAAAAAATAGCATTAATTATGTACGCAAAACGGCACCTCTGCTCCCATCGGCGAAATATAAATCGCTTCTTTTCGGCAAATATACGCACTGTCAGAACGCTCAACTTGGAAGTTTAAACACCGTAGAGAAAAAAATAATTCATTTACATAAACGGCAATACTATACGGCATCCTAAGGGCGAATTCAGCATTCCCCCCTCCCCCTCTATCTCTCTTTTCCTTTCCCACCTCCTACTTTAATGCGCGTGGCGCGTGTGTTAGAGAATGGCAGAGATAAGGGCGGAAGTCACGTGATCGCTCCTCTCCCTCTGTCCTTTTCTAACGCACGTGCTTAAGTGGCTGGAGATCGAGAAAGACCCTATATGATGGCATCACGCGTGCAATACAGTGGGTGGGAGTGGGAACGCTTCGACAGATCACACATTAGAGTGGTGTGTACTATTACAGCTTACATTTCGTCTGGACATTTAAACACAAGAAAAAAATCGAACTGAAAGTTCGAGTTTTTTCACGGGTTTGAATGGACAAAATACAACGTTGCCAGATTACACCCTCCGCCACTGTTCGGATCCCGCTTTCAACTTCAGAGGCGGCTCGTGCAATTTGACAGCAATATTTGTATCGAGAGGTACAAAAAATATCCAAAAACAGTTCCCGAAAGAGGCCCGAGGTAAATTTCTTAGAATTTGACTGTTGGAAAATTCTCTTGGTGTGAAGACACGCTACTGAACATTAAATGGGCTTTAATATGAATTTCCGTCTAATTAGCAAACAGCGCTTTAATTACGTTCGAGCCAAGTACCGAATTACAGATTTTCACGGAATCGGAAAATTCGTCGAGTGCAGGTTAGGTCTGTGACACACCTCATAAAGTATTCAGACAGGCTTCTTTTTTTTTCAATGCGCGCATTCACAATTCTTAAAATTATTCACAAAACCGGTCATAAACCGTTTTACTGATGATGTCTAAAGTGCACATCATCATTCATTAAACTTGGCTCAAGTTTTGAATTTTAACAATTTTCATCACAATTTTTTTATTCATGCACGCGTCGCTACAAGTATAAGCTAGTTGACTGTCTGACACAGATGTTTATGACGTATACGAACACAAATCCTATACATCCCCCCACAGTAAAATTCTAGTAGTAATTAGGGGGCGGTTGCCCCAAAACACCCATTTGCTTGCTAAATACTGAACGAATGGAAACAAAAACTCAATGTAAATTTTTTCTCAGGAATGGTAGCAAATTGTACGTGTTAATTGCGTATTTATAAAATGCTGCGTTTTACGAATGAGTCAATAATTCTTATTACCTAGTCCATTTCGAGACTAACATAGACTTCTCCGAATTTAATTTTTATAATTTATTTGGCGGAAAAAAACCAATTTGACTTGACCAGATCATCTCCCTGGACGTTCCAGAGCGTTTCCGCGAAAAATTACTTTTTTCGCAAAATTACACTTAACAGCGTTCCCCCCTTTCACATTGACCTAGAGTAAGCAAGGATCCCTCCTTTGGAATTACACATTTTGGAGCATTGTTTTGCAAAAAAAAAAAAAAGTAGTTTACAGCGGAAACGCTCAGGAACGCCAGCAGGCTGATTATGAACAATCGTATCATAATGCTATCAAGTCGATATGATCGAGTGCGTGTTATTCGTGTCATTCGATAGGTTTCATTCCGATAGAAACCTTCCCATCCCTGCGGAAATTCGCCGATGACTCCTGAGCTATCGGAGAATTTCCACAGAGATGGGAGAGTTTTCATCGGAATGGCAACACCCATGATAACACGCACTCGATCATCGAATCGATGTCAATACGATACGATCGTTCACAATCGTGCCTGACCAAGAAAAACTGCCCCCCCCGCCAAAAAAGTAATTTTCCGTTTGATTTCTGGTAACTTTTGTTTTTATTTTCGTAACATCACAAAATAGGCCCTTTCATGTGTTCTAAGTCGCACCGAAAAAATGAGGATACAAATTCAACGTCCTGGGTGATGAAACAATTTGTGAGAACTCTTAAATACAGACAAAGTGGCAACACTCCTGTTGAGTTGCTTTGACATCCTAGGACGTAATCATAAAATCAGGTGGGGTTGAATCTGGATTCAAGAGCTGTCTCACTTTTTTCAACACCCAGGGTGTTAAATTAGCACCTTAAGGTTTTAACATGCAGCCATTCTTGTAGTTCCGGACGCAGTGGCGTACCGGAGGCCCGCAGCCCCCGCGGCGACCTATGGGGTTCTCACTGAGGGGCCCCCTGTTAACATCTGATGCGGTATTTGAAAAAATATGAAATTTGAAAGAATACAGACATAGATGGAGGAGGGGGGAAAAATCAGTGTAATTTTAGAGTAAAAAGAGCAGGTTCATTGCTTTGTTAGATGTCGTAAATTGGCCTTGCATTTTTCGTGGTATTGAATGGATATTAAGAGAAAATTCAACTCTTGCCTTTCGAGGGAAAGAAACGGAATTATAACGCTAATTTTAATAGCGTGAAAAAACGACATCGAGAGCACTCAATTTTCAAAAAAATGTCACGAGAGAACCCCCGAACCTCCTCGAACCGGGAGGGGGGGGGGGGGGGTTAATGAATGGCGGGACTCCCATTCATTAGGTAAAAATGTAGGGGGCCCCAAACGGAATTTTCGTGGGGGCCCCCAATACGCCACTTTTCGAAGTTCAACATGCCATAAAACCATTTTTATAGTTTCAGAAGATATATCTATCCAAAAATTAAGTGCTCACCAGTAGCATCTAAAATATACATCTAATCATAGCCACAGCCAAGATTTTGTCTTTCTCTTCCTATGCCCATTCGGTTGCTAATGTTAGCGAGGGGTGATTAGAGGGGCTGGCACATGACTTCAGCCCCAGTTTCTGTCCTCTTCGAACACATGTGTTCAAATGGGCAAAAGTGAGAGAAAGACAAACTCCTGGCTACGGTTAAGCCTCTGATGATTACATTTTTTTTTTTTTTTTAGCCGTCAAGAAGTGAAGAAAAGAGAGAGAGAAAAAAAAAAAAGGTTGTAGCCTGAATAGAAAAAATCCAAAGTAAGAAGCCAATCTGTAAGATTGAATTTTGAAGACATGAAAATCTGGATGCCTCATTGAAACAAATATTCAATGTCAGCTGTCGAGAGCTAGGTTTGATCGCAAAAAATCACTGTAAAAATCATGACTGAAATTCTTATGAATCTAGGCTCAAAAAATCAGTAAGAAATTTTAGCAATACTGCTGTTCCAATAAACAGCGCAGATGGTACTATGTATAAAATTTCCTTAAAAAGACAAATTTTTCAACATTGATACGTAGCGTCATATTCTAAACAGAAATATTCAAGTCGATCCGGGTAGGATGATGTAAGTGGGGGTGGGGAATGAAAACAAATAATAAATATAAGAGTCGTGAAGACATCACAACAGTAGGTACTTTCTTCTCTTTATGGAGTAAAAGTCATATCTTGTATCTCTCTCATTATCTTGAAATCCTCAGAAGCACTCTCTTCTGCAGAAATTACCAACTTAACAAGACATTAGTCTCTATGATCTTTCTCAGCTTGTAGAGCTGCTTCCAGGGAGAAACTGGACTTACTCAGTGTCATGATCACAAAATTGAGGCAATGAGGTTGTCATGAGCCGATTGGATCTGTCCAAGTGAGAGGCTGCCTTTTATAATGTACGCTGTCTTTCACACAGAATGTTACTGAGTTTTGCAAACAGTGTGAGCAACTGCAAGCAATCAATGGCAATTATCGTCTACGAAGGCGGAGGCTAACAGTTTTAGGGGGTAGATTTTTTCCAAAATTTTTGGTACTCGACAATTTGAGCTCAAAATCAATTTACTCGACAATTTGGACTTGATAAACCCCAACTAAAAAGGTTTTTCAACTACAACCTTCCAAACGCTTCTTGTAGACTCCATGTAAAAAAATGCAAACTGCCACCGACAAACCGATAAAAAAAGATGGCTCTAGCGAGAGAGAGAGAGCGAGAAAGAGATTGAGAACCAAGTACACCTAGGAGGTTAGGTATTGCTCGCGAGGAAAATATCTGAAATAGAGTCTTTGACGCTCTGTAATACTGAAATCATTGGTCAAATCATAGCTGAGAACTACTGTAGCAGTTAAAAAACATGCATTTTCTTGTAAAAGACGAGTCGAAAACCTCGACAAAGTCCTTGCGCTCATGCGGCGAATGGTGAGTGGGCTGAGGAAGATGTCGACTTTTGACGGTGACGTCACACCCAACCGATCCACAGGAAGTGTTTTGATTTGAGGAGCTTACTTATCACTTTGAAAAAGAAAGAAAAACTAACCTGTCAGAGCTTTCAGAGCTATCGTAGCGATCGGTACACCTCTTCTTGCGACAATTATCGCTATCCTCGGCTTCCGTGGAGCAGATCGTTTTGAAAAGCGACGAGAATTCCTGGCCGCGAATGGTCTCCATGACCCTACAAATATCGAGCGTCGCCGACGAAGCTTGATCGGTCTTCTCACTGCCATGAAACTTTGAACACAATTCACTATGCTCGTTGAAATAAAAGTTAAAACTATCACTAACACTAGTAGTGTTTCCACTTCCCGACACTGAGTCCGAATCCGCGACACTTCTATCACTTTTACCACTCATTTTGAAATCCGTAATCACAGTCGTATCCAAATCCATGGCCCGTCCCTTGGCGCACAATGAGTCGACCGAAATTCGACAACACACATGCCACGCCGACTGCCGTTCTCACTCTGAGCCTGAGCCTGCTCTGCCAACTGGCTCCACTCGCGACTGCCTCGTTTCAGATGCAATCCGACTAGCGCGCGGCGCAGCGGCAGCGCAGAGCGGGTCGCGGAGGCGTGCGCGGCCGCGGCCGCTTCGTTTCGTTTCGAGTTTGTCGACTCCTCCATCTGTGACGTCACACTCACGCATCTTTTTCCCCCTCTCTCCACAACATCTCTCCAACAGATTATCAAAGCGCAGCCAACCATGAGCGAGCGGGATGATTGAAGGGGTAAAGAAGGGGGAGGGGGATAAGGGAGGGGCGGGAGGGGGGTGGATCCCGACGCATGACGTTTTTAGGTGCTTGCGCCGTTCGCGTACGCCGCGTTGTCCGTACTGCGTATAGCGCAAGCACCTATTGCGATCGTCGCTGTCGGCTAGGCTGTAAATGCAATGCATTCCCGTCTCACTCAATCTCGGACAGTGATGCCACATTTCATCAAGGCACATGGCCTAGACTGGAGTCTGTATCTGTATCTCGTGGACGGATTGAACATGGCGTCGACTTATCATCCCTTATCAGAGGTCGTTTCACAGACCGAATGGGGCTGTTGCTCATAATTTCTGTAGGTAAGCGAATCAAGGATTGATTCCATGTCAGATGTAAAAACCTGTAAAATAACAATGGTAGCACTAAAAATGGGGCTGTGGCACACTTTTGCTGTACGCGTTTTAACAGTCGATTTTGGTGTAAACCTCCAAAAATAAAGATGGCGGCACAAAAACTTCCAAAATCCACTCCTAAACTCAAAAAACGCTTGTATTTGCGCGAGTGTAATGGTGGCATAGGGCAGTAATAATGGGAGATTCCTATCTTAATCTCGCCACTCTCTCTATGCTCACAAGGATGTTCACAGAGTAATTAGTCACCAGAGTAGTGATCCACATCTGATGAATGGTACCTAAACCGTGACATCTATTGACACCGGTGTCAAATGAAAGTCGTCTCTTATTGGTCACTTCTTGATGGAGTTACGGCACAGAATAATACAATCAGAAGGGAAACTCCCATAAGAGCCAATGGAAACAAGATTTGGAATTTACTGGCATAAACTGGCAACTGTGCCTACTCACTTCTCAAGATGGCGGACATGCTTTTTCAGGTTATACAACCAATCACAACTCGGCCAGTTGCCGGAGATCTGCCGAAGATTGCCGAAGATGCTCACTTTCGAACATGGCGGCCCGAAGTAAAGAATGTTTCAAAATGAATTAGAGTTTCCGTTCTGATTAGAGTATTCTGTGGTTACGGTATTGTTAGATGGGAATCTCCCATTGGTACTGCCCTAAGCCACCATTACGCTCGCGCATATAAAAGCGTTTATTGGGTTCAGGAGTGGATTTCGGAAGCGGACTTTAGTGCCGCCATCGGCTCCATCGTTATTTTTTTTGTAGGTTTTTACTCCAGATTCGACCTATTGGTGCGTTTTTTTATTCTCCGGAGCGCGCACCGGTGCAGCTCCAGTGCACCGCAGTGTTTTTTTTATTCCGGTGCTCCAGCACCAGAGCGCACCGAAGTGTTGTTTTATTAGCGGTGCGATGCGCCTGGAGCTGCTCCGGTGCAAGCTCCAGTGTATCGGAGTTGAAGACCGATCAAAGATTACTTATACTAAGTATAAGTAATCTTTGAGACCGATGCACTGGAGCTGGAGCTCCAGAGCTTCAACACGTGACCGTGCTGCACCTGACAGCTTCAGAGCAGCTCCAAAAACTCCGGGTTATTGCACCGGTGCGGATTCCGGAGAATAAAAAAACGCTTCAAATAAATCGCTTATAGCGAAAGTGTTTGCAACATCCCCATTAACGAATTCCACTCCTAAACTCATAAAATGCTTTTAAAGGTGCGAGCACAGGGGCGAAGAGTTATGGAGGCTAGGGAAGGCTTTCCCCACTTTATTTGAGGGATCGGATAAAAAAGCGGGCCGCCTAAGGACGTACCTAAGGTAAAGCCAAAAACAAAACCAAACAAAAAAGGCCGTCTGGTTTCAGCTCAAAGTTATAGATTAAGTATATATGCCCATCCGACATCATAAAATCAAGGTAAAGCAAACCCAATTCAAAGTATAACTCCATGTATTCATCGTTTGCTTACGAAGGATAGATCCACATTCATTCATAGGAATAAATTTTGAGGGTGTGATAGTCAGTGGCGTAAACCTTGGGGAGCGTGGCCTTTTTTCCCCTCCAACATCTGTGATGGGAGGAAAAAATCATTTGCCTCTCCCCCATTTGATGTAAAAAATGAGAAGAAAATACAGCTATGATAAGAAAAAAATTGGGGGAAAAACGGAAAAACCAAAAAGAAAAAAGAAAGAAAAATAGCAGGAAGAAAGGAATATTTGCAGTAACATAGAAGGGAAAAACTGGCGAGAGTTCCAACTAATTTAATGGTAAACTGCGTCTAATGTAAGTCTAAACCATGATCTAACTACACAGGTCAGTCAATCCGGTAGACAAGTTTCGGTGCGATCTGCGCAACCTCCGCTCGTGACGTATAGCTGGCGCAGCTGAAGAGCGGGCGTTTAAATCTACATGCTTTCTTATGGGGAAAATACCCTTTTTCAAGTGCGAATTATAAACAATTTACGACAGTAAAACTTAGTTTTTATCAATAAGAAGTAACGAGGAAGGTTTCAAGCTTTGAGAAAACCAATGCGATCGTACGCAAATTTGCTTTTTCTATTTTCGGGCAGTTTTAGAAAAGTGGGTAGAATGCATTGAATATTACATAGGTAACCTATCTTCTCCATGAGAGGGATTTTTACTAACCGCCTGAAAATACAGGAATAAGAAATTGAAGTATGATCAGACTGGTTTTCTCGAAGCTTGAAACCTTCCTCGTGGTCTATCATAAATAAAAACCAAGTTTTACTGTCGTAAATTGTTTATAATTCGCACTTGAAAAATGGTCTTTTCCCCATATGAAAGCATGTAGATTTGAACGCCCGCGCTTCAGCTGCGCCAGCTATACGTCATCCCCTTCCTCACTCTACCCGGTGATACAGCCAGGCAGACGGAGAGGCAGTGGAGGGTGTGCGCATTGACTGACCTGTGTAGTTAGATCATGGTCTAAACTGAAAAAAAAAATTCCTCTTTCGTCAATGAAATGAAAAAAATATTTGTCGCTTTATTATAGTTGCATTTGCCGCGATGCCTTTCGCGCGTCGTTGTTTGAAAACCTGCCTCGTTTTCTTTAATATTTTGGGTTCTTTAAGTCTTTTGATAGTCTGAGATTTTTCTCTCGATGAGTAAAGTATCGAAAAGGTGGGTCAATAAACACCGTTTTTGATATTTAGAGAGGCAAAAGTTCCATTGAACGGGTTTATAATCGATAATGGGTCGAAAGGGCCTCCCCCCAAGCTGACTCTATGGCTCTAAAATTATATTGATGAGCCAAAAAAAAAAAAAAAAAAAAAAAAAAAAAAAAAAAAAGTCATATCAGATTCAGATTTTTTGCCCCCCCCCCCCCAAGCCGAACTTGAAATAACGCCCCTGGTGCAAAATCTGGATGCATATATGGATCAATAGTTCAAAAATTATGTGAATATACGGACTGGCGGGCTGACAGACTGACAGACTGACAAACGGACAGACGCCACAGAATTTTGTTTGCATAATTTTTCTGTCGTTTGTTAGACGTAACCTAAAATTAGGAAATTTTGTGAAATGTTTCAGCTCTCTGGTTGATGATCATAAGTGGCGATAGCCACCAGAGGCCAAGTCCACCAAACCCCCCGAGCAAGAAGGTAGCGTCCGCGGATTCTTCCTTTCATTAATGTTTTCCTTCTTTTGTTCACTTATTATCTACATCCAATCATTGAACTCAGAGGCGAAGCCCGCTATATTTGTCAACGTAGCATTTTATCCATTTGAACTCTCACAAAAAGGTCAAATTCGTTGGTCATCGCTGATCCCTCAATAGTTCGATATTTTTCGTGGGGTTAAATAAGCCAAATGCAATGTTGCCAGATTACGCACTTCGCCACTGATTAAACTAGTTATAAAGTCAAAATTTGATTGAAAGTAGTCTTCAGAATAAGGCCCTAAAACATTGGGTGCATGTGCTCTTCCCGCGAATTTAGCATTGTGAGCAAATGGAGGTTTTTAGCTGAGGAGCGCACCACACCTCTTGTTTTACATGGCTCTTCTTCCGGATACGGTTACAGTTCTAAAGAGTCCCTGAAACAATGGGTGTGCTCTTCCCGAGAATTTTGCATTGTGAGCAAATGGAGGTTTTTAGCGGAAGAGCACACCTCTTGTTTCATGGACCCTTCTTCCGGAGACGACTTCAATTCTGATGTTGAATTTCACTCACTCGGGATGTCGATGCAAGAGCGGTGGATAAACGATAGTTTAGGCGCAGCATCATTCCCACAAAAAATATGGTGTGTATTAGAGGTTTCAGAGAAAACAAGGGATTGATGATGCTCCTTTAATGAGGTGTGCATACCAAGTGTGGAATCCGTATTTTGTTCAACAGTGCAGCAACATAGCACCTACCTTGATGTGACATTTTCATGACGATTTCGTTTGAGACATCTCGCCTCCCTCCCCCTCCCACTTTCAATTAAAAACCTTTTCAAATTTTCAGTGAAGCATTTTAATATCAATATGTGTTGAGCGGGGGGGGGGGGATTTCATCATCGCCATGTGCCATCGAGTGGCGCGGCGCACAGTGCACTATAGTCTGAGATCGTATAAATAGTGGCCAAAAATCAAAAAGCAAATTTCTCTTCAATTCATCACTTATAAACTTCCAAGACCAATTATTATAATCGCAGTGAACCCTTTTATCAAGTAATTCAAACCAAACTGGCACTGTAAAGTTTTAAAATGAGCTTTTAAGGTCAGACATGATTATTTTCGATGACTTTATATTTCGTTGATTTTTGGGCACTTATTTTTTATTTCAAACCATAGTGCAGTGGAGCGAGTCAATGGGTGGGGCCGAACATGGAATGTATGACTAAAAATTCAAATTTGAGTGTTTTTACTGTCAAAAAACTAACTCTGTAGGGTGATTCTTTTAGGAAATTTTACAATGAAACCAATGAGATCCTTTTCAAACTTCTAAGTAACGTATTGACAAAGAGTTAAGCATTTAAAGTCGCCACGCCATGTCCGACCTCTCCCATTGACTCGCTCCACTGTGCGGCGCACAGTGTGGCAAGGGCGGAAAACAAATCCCTATAAGATCAAATCCCTCTAATCTTTTCAAAACTAAGATACTTTCACTCCCAAGGATACAACTTTGAGAAATGGATGAGTTTTCTTTTTTCTTTTCTTTCTTTCTTTTTTCAATGCAGGTAGGTATAAAGCTTGCGGAACCGGAATGTAACTCGTGAAACACCAACAATTTGCTGCATTTTGAGGAATTTTTAATTCAGGATTTTTGGTTTTCAATTTGGGGGCACTTTGCTGACAATTTTGGACCAGTTAAATAATTCTTGGGAGCAATTTTCTGGACAGCTTTGGATCGTTTAATAATTCTTAATGGTTAATTTTTGAAGAAAAAAAGTAAATAAATAAATAAATGAATAGATAGATAGATAAATAGATGAGTAAATAAATAAATAAATAAATTAATAAATAAATAAATAAATAAATAAATAAATAAATAAATAAATAAATAAATAAATAAATAAATAAATGAATAAATAAATAAATAAATAAATAAATAAATAAATAAATAAATAAATAAATAAATAAATAAATAAATAAATAAATAAATAAATAAATAAATAAATAAATAAATAAATAAATAAATAAATAAATTAATAAATAAAAAACATTATTTTGCAGCGCAAACTTTTTCCACATCCTCCGTGGAAAGGCCACACTGTGCGTCGTGTCACCGATGACGGAATATCATAAAAAAACAGAGATGAAAGTTCATTGTTCCGTGCCTTTAGTAGGTAAACGTTTGATTTAACATTGACAACAGTTAAAGACGTACTGGGACAATAATGGCTAATGGCACGATCAACTGGCATATACCCAATCAGTTGTATTATTTCGTAAGGTGAAAAGACATTTGCTTGCCGACACATCAATATCTCTAGGCATAGTCGGAACTAGGGATGTTTCGAAGGGGGGGGGGGGCTGAAAAGTGCGTCATTTCAGATCAGGGGGCAAAAAAAACGATGATTAATTTTTTTTTTCACGTGCGTTTGATCCCTGATGACTCTGACCTTCAAGCTCAGTCATGACCCTTTTCACTTACAATCCAGGCAAATTTTGGGGGAAAACTCATTCTGTATTAAACGTCCTTTTTGATTTTGCTCCTTGAATTCTCCATGACAGCCGAAATTTTGAGATGTGCCAAATCACATGGCCAAATGAATAAAAGTATTTTGTTCCCAAAATTTTCCGGGGGGGGCAGCTCGGTGGACCTCTAGGGGACTAATCCCCCCGAACTCGTAATGGCGGTGATTACCGCCTAAATATTATGACAACGGTATGCCCCTTCTTTACGTAGGGGTTTACCCCTGTAATCAATTATTAATCTGCCTGCAGCAAAAGTTTGCAACGGCTCCATTAAGTGAAACAAAGATCAAAGAATAAACCAATCACGACTCATAAACCACTCACACAACGAATTAACGACTCTACATATAAACGATTCGTCTCTGATGTGAAAGAGAACAATTTTGCTCATTTTCGTTTTGTGCTCCTCTGCTCATTGCGATTTTGTTCTTTCTCTCTCTCTCTCTCTCTCTCTCTCTCTCTCTCTCTCTCTCTCTCTCTCTCTCTCTCTCTCTCTCTCTCTCTCTCTCTCTCTCTCTCTCTCTCTCTCTCTCTCTCTCTCTCTCTCTCTCTCTCTCTCTCTCTCTCTCTCTCTCTCTCTCTCTCTCTCTCTCTCTCTCTCTCTCTGTATTTCGATTTTTACGCTTTAACGACATTGGTGTCCGCCCCCAATGTACACAAAACAAGGGTTCCTAGACACAAACATGGGTTTTTTTTCTTATATTTAGACCTTCTTCGGCGCGGTTAGCGACGGATTCGACTTAAATTGACCTGCCTAGTTCGAATTTGGCCTTAGTTTTGATCGAAATATTCTAGATTTTCTACAATTTAAACTTTATCGCAAAAATGTTTGAAAGTAGAATATGCGTGAAATCGGGACGCGATAAGTAGAAAATGATAACATTTTTGAAATTAGCGTCCCAAATACTGTGGAATAGCACCATTATAATGTAATTAACAAGAAAATTCATTGAAATGCATTAAAATTTAGTTAAAAAGAACACTGATGTTTGGTGCGTTTCGCGGACAGTTATGTCGCTAAAAAAGCCTCCTTCGTCATTTCTACTCAATAGCCCGAATCACACTGCGCAAGTGGAGCTGACAGTGAGCCGAAAGTAGGGGTCATCGGTGCACCATTCATCGATGAGGTCGGAGATCATCAGCAAACAATTTCTAAAGTTATGCTGAACAAATTGAGCACACATTTTTGTAAAAAACCTTAAAATTAACGAAAAGACGACTGTTGAGCAACGACTTGCAAGACAGTTTGCAAGCTTACTTTCAGCTCCACTTGCGCAGTGTGATTCGGGCTAAAGAGCTATAACTTTAGAGTGGCACATCAAGGAACGTTCCGCTGGTTCATTGTTGGCACCTAGGGCGCCGCCATCTTGCCGTAAAAATCGATTTTGAGGTTAAATTTTGTAGATAGTTTCAGGTCGTTCCGTATAAAGGCCCTATTCCACCTGAGACTTTTGTCGCCGGATCTAGCGTCAAGAAGCTGAAAACTCCCTTTCACCTAGGCGCGTCTCCGATGCAAACCAATGAGCTATAACTTTAGAGTGGCAGCGGGCTGGTCCACCTTGTGCCACACAGGGTAGAAGGAATCCCGGGAAAAAGCGGAATTTGGACGGCAGATTCCAAGGTTTGAGGTTAAATTTTGTAGGTCGTTCGGAATTTGGCGGGAATTTGGACGGCAGATACCAAAGAGTAAACAAGAGTCGCAATTGAATGGAAGGCCTGCGTGGTCAACGCAGATAAGGGATCGGGAACGCGGGCTGGCCTCTGATTGGCTGAACGCGTGGAGAAAAAATGACTCGGGGTATAGGGAAAATAACACGGGATTTTCGTTCCGGAGCGTTTATCTCGAAACCTAAGCAAAATCGTACCAAAACAGTTTAAACGAGTCGATTCAGCAGATTTTTCCGAACAATTTGATAGGTCATAAGTGCCACTTTATTGCAAATTCGAGAAGACTGTTTCAGTTTAAAAGTACGCACAATAGTGTGATTACATGCTTGGCGTGTGTTTGAGCAGTGTTTGAGTAACTCACTATTGTGAGTACTTTTCAACTGAAACAGTCTTTTCGAATTTGTAATAAAGTGGCACTTATGACCTATCAAATTGTTTGGAAAAATCTGCTAAATCGATTCGTATAAATTGTTTAAGGTGATTCTATGGCAAACTCCCGAAAATTTTAATCCGATAGATGGCGTCACTTGTCGCTGGCTCCGATTAGAGCCGTTTTTTGACGGTTTTCGGCTGTTTTCTCTGAACACACGAATAAGAGACGAAAAATTGGAATGTCAGCACCTGCTTAATTTTTTGCTTGATTTTTTGAGCCATAAATGGGCCAAATTCGTTCTAAAATAAAGGTGAAAGTATGCAAAGAAAAAAGCCTGTGTAATTTGGAGTTGTATCAGTAAAGATTACAGGTGAAACAGAAACCTGTAATCTTTACTGATACAACTCCAAATTACACGTGATTTTTTCTTTGCATACTTTCGTTTTTATTTTAGAACCAATTTGGCCCGTTTATCGCTCAAAAAATCAAGCAAAAAATTAAGCAGGTGCTGACATTCCGATTTTTCGTCTCTTATTCGTCTGTTCAGAGAAATCAGCCGAAAACCGTCAAAAAACGGCTATTTTCGGAGCCAGCGACAAGTAACGCCATCTATCGGATTAAAATTTTCGGGAGTTTGCCATAGAATCACCTTAATACGATTTTGCTTAGGTTTCGAGATAAACGCCCCGGAACGAAAATCCCGTGTTATTTTCCGGATACCCCGAGTCATTTTTGCTCCACGCGTTGCAGCCAATCAGAGGCCAGCCCGCGTTCCGACCAATGAGCTATAACTTTAGAGTGGCAGCGGGCTGGTCCACCTTGTGCCACACAGGGTAGAAGGAATCCCGGGAAAAAGCGGAATTTGGACGGCAGATTCCAAGGTTTGAGGTTAAATTTTGTATGTCGTTTCCGGCGATGCCCGAGTTTGTTTACCAAACGACCGGAAACAACCTACAAAATGTAACCTCAAAATCGATTTTTACGGCAAGATGGCTGCGCCCTAGGTAACAACAATGAACCAACGGAACGTTCCTTGATGTGCCACTCTAAATTTATAGCTCATTGGTTCCGACCTTATCTACGTTGACCACGCAGGCCTTCCATTCAATTGCGACTCTTGTTTAAAGGCCCTATTCCACCTGAGACTTTAGTCGCCGGATCTAGCGTCAGCGTCAGGAAGATCAGGTGGAAGAGCGAAGATCCGGGATCTAGCGTCAAGTCGCTAGAAGTAGGATCGAATCCTACTTTTTTGGCTTCTAGTGCAACGTTGAGCTCCCGAGTTTCATCAAAATCCCTGTGTCATCTTTAATTCGGCTGAAAACAACCAAGACAACCATCATCCGCGGTTCTTGTTATTATTGTTATTACTTTGTTATTATTATTTTCTTGTTATTATGTTATTACGTGAAAAATTACCGACGATTTCGGTAAACAAATGAGTGGTGAGAGGCACTGTTTGCATCGGTGACGCGCGTCAAGTCGCCTAGTTGGAAGGGAGTTTTCAGCTTCTTGACGCTAGATCCGGCGACAAAAGTCTCAGGTGGAATAGGGCCTTTTACTCTTTGGCAGATACCAAGGTTTGAGGTTAATTTTTGCAGGTCGTTTCCGGCGATGCCCGAGTTTGTTTACGAAACGACCGGAAACAATTTAACCTAAAAATCGATTTTTATACGGCAAGATGGCGGCGCCCTAGGTGACAACAATGAACCAGCGGAACGTTCCTTGATGTTCCACTCTAAAGTTATAGCTCATTGATGCAAACGGTGCAAACCTAACCTTGAGACTAGTTCTCATCACTCATTTGTTTACCGAAATCGTCGGTCATTTTTCAAGTGGTCTTCGTTATTATTACTATCGTTGTATTGGTTGCAGTTTGCGTTTTTCATTACGTTTTACTAAAATCCCTGCTCCACCGCTCCATTGTTGAGGAAACAAAGAAGTATAATAATAATAAAAAGAATTGCGGATGATGGTTGTCTTGGTTGTTTTCAGCCGAATTAAAGATGACACAGGGATATTGATGAAACTCGGGAGCTCAACGTTGCACTAGAAGCCAAAAAAGTAGGATTCGACTTGACGCTAGATCCTGAATCTTCGCTCCTCCACCTCTGGGACCAAATAGTGTTGCGTCCTCACGGTCCCGTACGCAGATGATCGGTGAGCACTTACGGGGGGTATAAACTACACGCAAATATACTTACGTGCGCACCATCCAACGTCTTTCGGAGGACCGTCAAGCCGTAAAACACTATTTGGTCCCAGGGACCAAATAGTGTTCGGTCCCGAGCGTAACTTACGCACGGTCACATGACCGTGCGTAAGCTCTCTGATTGGTCGAAACCGCACGCAAGATGCACGCAATTCAATGCTCGGGACCTAACATTATTTGGTCCCAGATCTTCCTGACGCTGACGCTAGATCCGGCGACTAAAGTCTCAGGTGGAATAGGGCCTTAAACTTGCTTTTTCACGGGAAGCATACGGTGTGCTGGGTCTCTATTTGACTCTGGCTCATTGTTTCTACTACTGTAACCTAACCTCAAACCGAGCGGTTGACGGTATGTATTAGTAGACAGTAACGGCGGAACTCAAAGATTACTGAAATACTTCATTACTATTTTAGTTAGTAGTAGTAAGTAATCTTTGGACTCCATCACTCCATGTTGGCTCTAGGCCTTCATTCCACAGTAAATAAAGTAATACCAGTGAAATTGTGTTTAATTATAATAACTGTAGTGAGTTTAATTTTAAACTGTTGTGCGAATATGTGACGCCCATCCTATCCTCGTGTTCTGTGCCGTCCGATAAATTTCATCGGAAACTTTTCATGATGTGTTTTAATAGCTTAGTGCCCTCGTTTGATATGAGTGATCCCAAAATTCGGCTTTGTTAGCTCTGATACAGCATCTCGACTAAACCTCCAACCAGTGGCTAATTTAGCTGTCGAAGTATGAATAATTAAGATTTTCGTGAATATCGTGCCATAATAACAACTTACGAACTATGTAAGATTTAAAATTGTGCGATTTGGACTTAGTCGCTGCATCAGAAGTGTCATGTGGGAGCACAAAATGACCAAGGTTTCCATATCTTGGATTATATTTCTAAAATGCACCAGTTTTTGCTTCTGTAGCATGATAACTGCTAGGGTCAGCGATAAAGATAGCCTTCCTCATCATGGTCGCTGTGAATCCATCACGATCCCTTTTTGTATGGATATTCCATACAATGAAACAATCATGCCCAACTTGCTCGATCACCAAAAGCAGGATGACGCTGGATTTGAGGTGCATCAATTTTTTCCACTGGTGAAAATTAAATGTAGTCGCGATCTCCAATTCTTTTTATGCTCGGTATACGTCCCAGTATGTACAATTCTAGATACTCCTATTCCGCCTTGCCGGTCACTGTGTCTTTCCGCCAGGAATGGTTGCGAAGATTTAATGAAAAAATTTGGTTATCCATGGCCTGAAGAGCTTGATTGTGCAAAGTTCCCTGTAGGTGGTACAGAACTTTGTGTTGGAGAGAATCAAACTGCAAGTAGTGGGTCTCAATCCTCCAATAAAAATTTGAATGGTCATAATACTCAGTTATCTCTCGGCACTAGTTATTATCCTGACAGTGGTTACTTGCCAGGAGGACCAGGCAGTCGACCTAAAACTGATCATGGCTCCAGTTACCCTTACATACCGAAGGAAGCTAAAAACATTGGTTTTGTTTGCCCATCAACATTCAAAGTTACCGAAGGTTACAAATATTCATTGAAAGTCGGTGATAAAGTTGAGAAAGATTGCGGTGCTCCATGCGATGGAATGTTTTTCTCCGATAAGCAGAAAAAATTTGTGCGATTGTGGGTAGGAGTCTGGTCATTGCTGTGTGCCGCCTCGTGCTTATTTACAGTCTTGACTTTCATGATCGATACGGATCGATTTCGCTATCCAGAAAGGCCCATTATTTTTCTTTCCGTTTGTTATTTAATGGTGTCGTTGGCTTATGTTGTGGGCTTTATTGCCGATAATTCAATCGCATGCCAGAAGTTTGGTACTGGTGAAAATCAACGGTCTGTCATCACGCAAGGAACTCGACATGAGTTGTGTACCATTACCTTTATGGTTCTTTACTTCTTCAGTATGGCATCGTCTATCTGGTGGGTCATTTTAACGCTCACATGGTTCCTAGCCGCAGGATTAAAATGGGGCCATGAAGCAATCGAAGCCAACTCACAATACTTTCATCTAGCTGCATGGGCTGTTCCTGCCATCAAGACAATCACAATCCTAGCAATGAGGAAAGTTGAAGGTAAGACTTTCAAATTCTTTTACTTCTGTTAATCAAAGCGTTTCTGTCGATTCCTGACTGTAGGATTCAGATAGAAGAGGTTTGTGAATTCTCCTTTAGTCATCATAAATGTAAACAAAGAAGGTTTATCCATTCCGTTCCATCCGTCTCTCGGATTGATGGGGGGTTTTTCATCAGGCCACTGGATTGATGGGCATCAGATGGGGAAAAAGCGGGTCTATGAAAGTGATTCCACGTCACGTGATCAAAGGGATCGATTAATGGTCATTTACTGGATTTTATGGAGTTTTTTTGGTAATTGAGGATTGTTAGCACTGAGTAGGTAGATCTAAAAATGGTATTTGCTAAGTTTGGATGCTCGAATCCGCAAAATAAGGATGTAAACATGGGAAATTACTATTGCGGCTCTATCTCTCATCTCTCTTATCGCACTACGCTAGTGTGAATTCCCATAATTACGTCCTTATTTTGCGGATTCGAGCATCCAAACTTAGTAGATATCTTTGTTAGATCTACCTACAGGTGCCGAAAATCCTCATTTTACAAAAAAACTCCATAAAATTTGTTATATGACCATTAATTAATCACCTTGGTCACATGACATGGAATCATCTTAATGAGACCAATTGAATAGGCTTCTTTGTATACAACTGTGCTTGCAAATGACAAATTTTCTTTCCTTTTCTGTCTAAATCGCACATTTGGGCCTTGACAGCAATGCTTGCTTTGGTAGAACGGATGCGTGTTGATGCAGTTTTGAAGCAGGCACCGCTGCTTGTCAGAATTCGATAATCAAAGTGGTTCCTCAAAAGGGGGTTTCTTCCTGGAATACGGTAGAGATATAAAATTACTTTTTTCTTGCAGCAGTCAGCCAGGGCAACTTTAGTGTTTCTTTGGAACGAAACCAGTGGCCCAGTATGCCGTATGACAACAGTGATTTTACTCCTTTGTAAGTTTTGTAAATAATCGATTCTTCACTGAATCATCAGCTTTCAGAAAAATTGATTTTTCTACACTCTCTTTTATGGAGTGAAACTGCTGTTGCCATATTGCACACTTCGCCTGTGAACGGAACAAGTTACCTCTCTGAGGATTTGCCATAATTGTGATTACTCATGGTTTTCTACTGTAACCTCTTGTCATTACTTTCCTGTGTGTGTTTTGATGTGAAAAAATGAAACCTAGAACAATCGTTTTTTTTTGTATTGTTTTTTCTCATCAGAGCGCTGACAGAACCCTATCAACGGAGGGTCACTCGTTCCATCTCATTCATGAATATAAAAAGTTGGCTTTTGTAATGATTCTGTTTCTAACATAAAATCTCGTCAAAATCACATCAAAAACATAAGAACGTATCAAAATCCACCGCTAACCCCATTAAGATGATTCCAGGGCAGGGAGTCGAACCGAACCTTGAACCGAAAACCGAACCGCTGAAAAATGTTGAACCCAACCGTGAACCTAAATTTTAAAAATGGCTTGAACCTCGAACCTGAACCGAATATTGAGACTGTGTGAGCCGACGAAAAAACCGGTTCACAGACGGTTCAAGAGTTGAACAGTTCAGATGGCCGAGAACTGACGAAAGAATCCTGAGTCCTAAATTGTCTTTGTAGGATTCTGTTGCGGAAAAAGAATCTTTCAAAGAATCGTTCTTTAGTACTGTTGAAAAGTTGGCAGCTGTTTCCAACGCAACGAAAAAGTAGCATGTACATTGTTGAATGTATAATTTTTCTGAGAAAAAGTAAATTCGGGAGATTCTAAAATTTTAATAACAAAATTCAAAAATGGCCCATCCTATTTTCCATTTTTTTGAATATTCAATATCAAGCGATTTAAGCAAGTGCAAACTGTGCGGAGCGAATGTAAGAGGAAGTCACGCTGAAAATGTAACGAGCTTGCCAATTTGTTTCCATCAGGATGGCTACACTGACTTAGCTAAAAAAAGGTGGAGAGTAGAAATTCGTGTGATTAATAAATTTGAAGACGAACAGAAAATTTTTCATTTTATTCCTCTGAAACGGTTCATGAACCTAAAATTTGGCTGAACCGCCTTTGAACCGGTTCAAAAACCTAAATTTTTGCCGAACCGAACCTGAACCAAAATTCCGCGCGAACCTGAACCGAACCGCGAACCGAAATTCTGAAAACTGCCTGAACCCGAACCGAACCAGAACCCTTTTTTTGGCCGGTTCGACTCCCTGTTCCAGGGTCGATTAGTTCTAACTGTGGACACCACGTCGCGTTGCTCAAAAAGTCAACAGTTTTGTACTAAATTTGACGAGTTCACGCTAAAAACACAAATTTGAGGAACGTCAGCACCTGCGAGCATACTTCAGGGAGATACCATGAAAGTTTCAGGCTGAAACACTAAAAAATAAAGCCGGAAATTATGAAATACGAAACTTCCCGCAAGCCGCAATGTGTGCGAGTGATCACGACTTATCATCGCGACTTATCATCACTCGCGCTCACTCTCTCTCACTAAGCTTATGGCGAAACAAATTTCATAAATTACGGATTTAATTTTATACCAATTTGGCTCATTTTGGGCTCAAAAAATCCATACAAAAATTTTGCAGGTGCTGAGTTGTTGGATTTTGCGTTTTATCAATGGTCTCAGTTTAAAACGCCAAAAACACAATCGGATCCATCGGATTGAAATCTGGAAAAGTTTCGCCTGGGCATTTCGGTTTTTTCGTGTGGGCAAACGTGCGTGTAATCACTGAGTGCATTGTGGGCCTCCGTGAGCACCTTAAAGGCGTTTAAGGACAGCCTAAGATGGCGGCCGAATGGACCAAAGACATTTCAGGGAAAATCAAAGATGGCGGGTGAATGGGCGAACCAACCCTGCATGTATGTACCCTGGGTTTGTTTAAAATGTAAACAAACGTCTAATTTTCTACATTACCTACATTTTGTGTTATTCTGCCCCCCCCCCCCCCCCCCCCCCCCGGTAAATTTTACTTTCTCGTTATAGTTTGTGTTTATAATGGTCAGTTCATTTCACGTTCTGTGTCGATTTTCCCAAATTTTGAAAAGGAAACGTTGAGCAAGCTTCAGTGCTGCCGATTTTTTTTACGCCGATAGCCCACTCGAGGAGATGAAAAAGCTCACGGAGGCCCACAATGCACTCGGTGATTACACGCGTGCCTACGAATACACACATACTAACACGCGTTAAAAAACCAAAATTTCCCTCTATTACACACGTTATAATGAGTAGTAGGTGCACGACTCGCATCGCTGTAAAACCATATAGAATATTCTAAACGCAGGGTCGGACTGGCCAGGGCCGCTAGGCCGCGATCGCGGCCTAAAGTTTCGCTTTTTGAGGCCCAAGGGGGCCTCGCAGGGGCCTTCGGTGGGGCCCCCGAATGGATAAAATGGAAAAATTTAGGAATGAAAAAAAGAATAATGTATCAAAGAAGACAGTCAATAGATTACTCTAAAGAAAAACCATTGTAAGCTAATTAAGATTGCTTAATATAAGGATCGAAAATGCATCGAGACTGGCCAAGTCCACTTTAGTCCAAGATGCGGACTGACATTTGGAAAATCTGGGGCCCCCGAACGTTTAAAAAAGGAGCCTTCGAACGGATTAAAACGGGGCCCCCGATTGGGTCAAAATGGGGCTCCCAAACGGGTTAAAAAACGGGGCCCCCGAACGGTCAAAATGAGGCCCCTTAGTCCTCCAAAAAGTATCGAAAGAATAAACTGGGAAGAAAATAATAAATAATGGCAAGAAAAACGAAAAAATGACAATTCGTGTAATTGCAAGCGAGAGGCGAGTCTTAGGAGTCTACCATTATGTCTTATATTTTTTAAAAACAAGTTTTCCTCTTTTCCTTCTTTTCAAAATCAAAACTTGCTAACATGTCATCTCTATCTCATAAATAATTACTCGGTTCTCTCACAAATGAGACCCTAAAAAACTAATTAAAATTGGGTTCTTAAGACGTAAAATTTTCAAAATTTTCCGGGGGAGGGCCCCCGGACCCCCCCCGTCAACACATGGGGGGTATTCCATACCCCCAGACCCCCCGGTAAGTGAGACACGTGAAAACAGGTAGCGTCACTTTACCCCCCCCCCCCCCCCCCCCAAGAATGAATATCTAACTCCACCACCGAAGATAATAAGTTACTTTATCCTGGACTAGAAGCCGCAGCCGAGCATATGCTCTAGCTGATATTTGGGTGGGTTAAAAAATGGTCTGCGGGGGGCCCCCAAATTGACTGAGCGGCCCAACATTTAGAGAGCCAGTCCGACCCTGTCTAAACGGTATAACTAGTTAGGCCCTAGGTTCCCGGATTTGGTGGGTAATTTGGAAATTAAATATTATTATTGTTCTTACGGAGAAGTGCGTGAGATTACGTGCACGAAACGGCAACCCTATATATCAGCATATTACCATGAATTTGAAACAGCTAAAAAATGGTGTTCTATTTTACAGCGCCAGCGAATCATTTCTGAGAATAATTTTTAGTTCAGACAAGATAGCAGTAGTTTGACTGAAACAGAGAGAGAAAAAAATTTACCATTATAATTAACAGCAAAAAATAGGGGGATCAATAGACAATTCAATCAGCTCAGTTTCCGAGTGACGTTTCAAAGGTTTTTTCATCTGTCCTCGAATGCTTGTTAAATTTGAAACTTTAAATGAGGGAAAAGAAATAAGAAAATCTAAATGTTAGTCTGGAAAAAATAGTTTTATAAGAAATTATAGTAAACTGAACAAACGACACATCAAATAGAAGAAAGTAAAGGAATGAGGAGGACATCAGGTGACATTGAACTATGAATGATAAACTCTGTAGTTGTTCATTTTACGGATCAATGAATGAAATTGTATAAAAATAATGGAATTTGAGTTTCTACAAAATTAAACGGAAAAACTTGTCAACTTGTCTCATGAGTCAGATTAAATAATTTTAAATTTCAAAAAGAAAAAATTGAAGGACTGAGAATGAAACATAGGATTATAAAGTAAACTTATCTCACAATTTAAAAAAAAAAAAATGATTTCTTGTGAATTAAGCTGAGTTCAAGCTAAGCGGAATTTAAGAGAAATCCCACGGTAAAAAATGAACTATAAAATAATCAGACTGATGACAAGAGCTACTTTCATATTAGGGCAAATGAACGATGCACCAAAAGAAAGAGCAACTAGTTTTAAGCAAAAAATTATGAGCTCAAAATTAGGAAAATAATAGAACTTTTAGAAAAAACAAAAATGACAAATTAAATAACTGCGCTCTACATATAACTAGGAAAAACGTCAAAATAAATATCTTAAATAAAGGTAATAAACAAAAAAAAACGAAACAAAACGAAACAAAAAACCAAAAGAAAAAAATAATTTCTTTAGAGACAACTTCTTATTGTAACAAAATAATCACATGCATGTACTCTATGTTTCGAGATCAAACCGCCATGAAAGTTCAACAATAAATTGATCAGACAGTGGAGTCCTTACAATTACTTAGACATGAGAAGACCAGATATTACACTTACTTATTGGAGTGATTAGTCTCAAAGGATAATGTAAAAACCTGGGAAAAAGATACGTTTCGAAAGAAAAAATTGCCATGACCCAAAGACAAAATAGACAATTGTGAACGATAACAAAACATTGTTATGAGTCATTTTTTTACAATGATAACATACGTTGAAAGTCTTTCAGTCATCAGTTTCTTCCCCCAGTTTTCTTTAAAGACTTTCAGACAGTCTCATTTATAAGGTTTGGTGACAACTTAAATAGAGTCCCCATCATAAATATATTTATGTATGGTACGAGAGGAAAATTTCGTACCATCTATGATATGCCTCCTAGATGAAGAAACAAATGAAGACCTTTGAGGACAATTCTCTTATAATAAAATGAACACAGACACCGATAATTTTCTTAAATTAGAATGAACACAGGCACGTTACAATTTTCCGACATCACATGATAAACAGAGGAAAACAATGCCTCAAAGTTAGAGGAACAAAAAATATGTACTAGAGGAGATCCTGTTTCATTAGACGGCTTCAAGAAACAGGATTAAGGAGAAAGTAAATCCATCGTATAAATAAACACATTAAAATGGCCCTTCAAATGAAATAACTAAACAACGTAAATGGAAATAAAGCCATAAATTAATAAAAAACACAAACACAAGACGTTTCGGGATATTACAGTCCTTTGATTGTTTGACATTTAAAATCAATCATGGCTTTCATCCTAGTGACGGCATGACTCCGAGTCTCCTTGTTTTCTATTTTTTTAATTTTAGTGGTTGATAAAGGGACTGCAATGTTCCAAATCGTCTTGCGTTTGTGATTTTTATTTATCTGTGGCTTTATTCCCATTTATATTGTTTTAGTTATTATATCGTATAAACTGACAAAAGAAGGTAAACTTTTTAACGAACTCCTGCTTTTTGGTCGTTCAGATGAGAGCAACATGGTTAAAAAGGCACTTTTAAATGACACATTTTCATGATCAGTCTATTGCAGTAAAATCGTTCAGTTGAATTTGTGAGTCGTTTTGTTTTTGTTTTTGTTTTTTCAGCAAGAAGTAAAAAATTCAGTCTTAAACTTGGGCGTCAACCGGCTAAAAACTCATTTCAAAGAAACAAAAAATTTCGAAAATAGACAAATGGGCTCACAGCATGAGAAAACATGGAACAAAATAAGAGAGACTAGATTATCTAATAATATCAAACGCAAAAATAATAATAATAATTATAAATATATCAAAACATGAGTATCAAAAATTTACTAATAACAATCACAAAACTGACTTTTACGTTTAAGAAAATCTCAAAACTTGAACAAAATAGACAAAGTTTGAGTTTGCATAGGTGAAGAGCACTCTGCGATAATACTTGATCAGGTACAGGATATAACATTTTCTCCAGATAGACCAGGAACCCCTACATTATCAGTAGGTCTTTTAGGCACTTTTACGGTTTCTGCAGGCACTTCAGAATCATTTTTTTCCCTCGACTCGTTGTGATCGATGGCAAGCATTTTAGGAGAGGGTTCAAATGATACGATACCATCTTGTTTCATTATTTCTTCTTTAACCATTAGTAGATCGCCGTTACTTCATTTGATAATGAATTCCGAAGGTACGTTTTAATCATACGTGATTTGCTGAATAGTCTTTCAACTGCAGCATTGGAGGCAGGAACAATTGATAGTAATTTAATTACTATACTTAAATTCTCATACTTTGCCAGTCCATCATCAGTTTTGATGCTGAAAATATTGTGCCAGTATTTATCAATGTTGAAATCCGACTCTGGAGGGTAGTAGTCTTCATGCTGGAGGAGAATATAATCTCTATACTCAGTGTCTGCAGCTTGAGCATTCACTACCTTATGAAGGTACGGTAATCTTTCAAAAATGCCGTTCTAGGTAATGATACAGTATATCTTCAAATATAAATTGGAACCTTTCTTTGATGTCTGTGACTAGATTTACGTAGAATTTCTGAATTTTCACGAGGAAAGCTTCAACAGATGGGTGCACGTAATCTTTCCTTGCTGTCGCAGGCCTACACTTCTCTTTTAACAAATTCAACCTACTCTGTGCTGATACACCGAGGTAAATTTGATCTAGTTTCGCTAAATGATGAGGATTTCCATGATGAAAACTCATGAAATTTGTTTGAGAGTTAAGATGTTTGGGATCGATGAAGTTGTGCGTCAAATCTCTTAGTAACGAAAGGATTTCACCTTTTGCTTTGTACAAGGAGCTTGATTCTGACTGGAAGATTAAATTGAAACAAGTTAATTTTCTACACACATAGGATAGAAATTCTAAGTATATTTTTGAGAAATTGTTTGATGTAAAACCCTTCAAAAACTTTAAGTCCTCGTCGTTTTTATTTTTCTGCAGGCTTTTGTCAATGTAATCGCATAGGGCGTCATAATTTTGAAGGATTCAGCCCACGCACTTTTTATTCGCTAGCCATCTTGTTTTGGAAGGTGATAACATTTTTAGGGTTTCTAGCTCGAATTGCTGCTGAATTTCTTTCAATTTATCGGTACGAAGCGGGCTTCTACTGAAATGAGAGTGTATTTTTTTCATAAAATTATGGAGTTCCGGTGGTAGGTAGCTGCACGCTCCTAGGGAGACTAACTGAATCAAATGGCAGCAGCACTTTTGGAGGATTATGTGCGGTAGTTCAGCTGTGAGGTAGGTCGCTACGGACTCATGCGCTCCAAAATTTACATTTGTAGTATCAGCGGTAAAACCGATTATATTCTTCAAAGGGATTTCATGGTTGGCAAATGATTCCTTCATGATATTAAACAACGCTTCTGCAGTTCCATTTGAAACTTCTATTAGGTCGTAAAACTTTGTTTCTACACAACCTTTTACATCATCACAATAAGTGAAGGTGAGAGCTAATTGTTTCTCGGTTGAGAGATCGGTGGTTTCATCTTCAATTAATGAAAAGAAGTTGCCCTCTTCCTTGAAGCTTTCCACCATTTCTTGCCGAATGGGGTCAGCTAGGCAGTTTTTGAGAATTAGGGTACCTTTGGTGCGATGCAGTCTCAAGTCTTTGAACACTTGACTCTGCGGGTCAAAATTCGGCAAGAGTTGACTCAACGAATCAAAGAATGAGATGGGCAAGTCCTTGAATGCGCAAAGAGCAACCAGCTTTAGTTCCGCTCTTTTTCTAAGCTGTGTCAGAGGCATATCAAGCATCTCAGCAAGATCCTTACTCTTTGTGGCTGCTCGAACGTTTGACAGATGCTTCTCACTTGTCCTATGGCGCAGGAGAGTTTTTTTTTATGGGAAATCATGAGGTTCCCATCGCCCCAATATTTGCAGTAAGCAAAGTCGGTGCCTTTTTTGACTTTGTTTTGTGCCTCATGAGCCAATCTTGAAACGGCTCTTCTTTTAACCAGGATGTTTGGAATCGACATTTTTTTGTTGATTTAGACGTTTTCTTTGCTTTTAAAGACGACTCCAATGGCCTCGACGGCTTTGGTGAAGATGCTTTGGCACGTTTTGACATCGGTTGCTTTCCTTTAGGTGACCTTGATAGTTTAGCTTTGCTACCTTTGGAGTCACTATGTTTCAACATTGGTTGCTTTCCTTTAGGTGAGCTTGATAATTTACCTGCACCAACTTCGGAGTGAGTCAGGCCTACGGTTCCTATGGGCGCTGGCTCCTTGGGTGTTGCTTCCTTAGAATTCTTAGGGTTGGATTCTTTCCCGCTGGTTTTGGTTTTCAGCTCCATCTTCGATCAATTTACCTCATATGAGATGGAGATCGAATTGAGATGAAGCTATTAGGGAATAGGCTGAAGACTGCACTGCTGACTGCACAGCACATAGGAGCCTACTGAAGAAATGGGTGGATAGGTAAGAGGGTAAGTTCAAATAACTTTTAACTTTTTTATGTAATTTGTCATTACCGTAGATCATTGAGCAAGGCAAAAATATCAGGAAAATAAAGGTTTTGACCAGAATTCTTTCCTGATAAACAATAATTTATATCAAATTGATGATGGATCGATGATAAATCTAAAGAACTACCGGAAAAATTATGTTTTTCTACAAGTTTTAATGCTTTTCAAAGGGTCTACGGTAATGACAAAAAAAAAAAAAAGTTTTTGTCATTACCGTAGACCCAGTAAAACTCATTAAAACTTGTAAAAAGACATAATTTTTCCGGTAGTTCTTTAGATTTATCATCGATCCATCATCAATTTGATATAAATTATTGTTTATCAGGAAAGAATTCTGGTCAAAACCTTTATTTTCCTGATATTTTTGCCTTGCTCAATGATCTACGGTAATGACAAATTACATAAAAAAGTTAAAAGTTATTTGAACTTACCCTCGAGCCAAAATTGAAGATAAACTCAATAATGCCAAGTAACCTTTGAACAACAACTTTAAAGCATGAAAAAGAGTAATCATTATGATACGGAGAAATTTAGTGAATTCAGACTTACTTACCGACTAGATTGAGTTACGTGAGGGCCGACGAAAGATTCACAACATTTTCTTTTCTGGCATGCCGTCCATGCCGTACGAAAACAATAACAAACAACAAACCAAAACACAACAGAAACAGACGCTATCACGAGAATCATCTACGTTGGGAGTAAAAACCACATTCTTAACGTACTCCTACCATTAAGATAAAGCTGTTTTTGCACCCAACACAAGTTTGCTCGAAGAAAAAATCAAAAATTGCTCGCGATCACACGCAAGTGTACGAGTACACACAAGTTTACACGCATTAATATTAATGAACTGAAATTGCCCACAATTACACAAAAAAAAAAAATCAGAAAAAGCAGACAAATAGTCTCTGCACGAAAATGTCCACGAAATCATGAAATTACCCACGGCCCACGTTTTACACGAAATGTCGAAAATAGCCCGCGAATCGGCAGCACTGGCAAGCACCTTCTTTGCCGAATGCCATCGTCGGCCATCTTTGATTCTCGTGGTGCATGCATGCAGGGTTGATTCGCCCATTCACCCGCCATCTTTGATTTTCCCTTAAAATGTCTTTTGTGGGGTTTGCAGTGAAATTTAATACTTTTTGATGCTTTCAATGTGATTTTTACGCGAATCGACCCTCCCAAATGCTGCAGTAAAAGTTTGCAACTGACCCATTTTGAAGTGTTTCTGAAAAACGGCCATCTCTGCTCTTTCGCATTAATTTATATTTAATGAAGTTTTACTAGAGCAACGAGATTAATGCTTACTTGGGGGGGGGGGGGGGGGGGGTTCAAGAAGGTTGAATTTTAGTACTTTTTATTCTGAGTGTTACTAATTAATATAGTTTAAAGATAATTGGAGACCAAAATGTACATACTCAGGCCAACTTTACCCTTTTAAAATGCACCATGATTACTCAATTTTAATTTTATTCAGCGAGGAAAAATTTAATCCTACGTTACAAGTGTCACCATGTTTGATTGCAATTTGCAAAAGGGTCGTCCTGCTGTACAAAGTGTTTCTTGTATGCTCTTAATATCAGGGCGTAACTTGAGATGGTTTTCTTGAGTCGAAAAATGGACTACCTCCAAGCTAAAGCTCCCCGAAGTTAAAAAAAAAAAAAAAAAAAAAAAAAAATGCACAGTAAATGTTTTTTAACATTACGCATACAATTTTCGGCTGCATAACGTTCCCGCACACTTTTCATACCGATAACGTTTCCGCACACCTTTTCCCGAATTTCATTTCCGCACGCTTGTACCGATAACGTTTCCGCACACTGCACTATTTGGCAACGCTGTGACGCTGCAGCGCGGCTTCCCCGACACCGCGCGCCCAGGTTTGTTTTGATCGGCGCGATGCAGTATCGCGTTGTGATAAGAACTTACCTACGAAAAGGTGTTTTGTTTTGTTTGACAACCAGTTAATCAGTAACCGAGTGTCCGTTCTAACATTATGTCGGTTTATAGTTTTAAAGTGTTTTAATTATTTAATATTTTAATTGAATGTTTTAATCCAATTTTTTAATTGATTTTTTGATATGGTTTTTTTGCGTTCGGAATTTTCGAAATTTAAACCCCTCATAAAGTAACAGCTGTCCTCCCCGATTACTTTTCATCACTTCAAAAGCACCGAGCATAGATTTTGCTTTTAAATCTACTATAAAATTGACACACACGCACAAACAAACAAACACACGCACATACGACTAAGAGCTTTTTTAAACAAAAAATCAATTAAAAAATTGGATTAAAACATTCAATTAAAATATTAAATAATTAAAACACTTTAAAACTATAAACCGACATTATGTTAGAACGGACACCCGGTTACTGATTAACTGGTTGTCAAACAAAACAAAACACCTTTTCGTAGGTAAGTTCTTATCACAACGCGATACTGCATCGCGCCGATCAAAACAAACCTGGGCGCGCGGTGTCGGGGAAGCCGCGCTGCAGCGTCACAGCGTTGCCAAATAGTGCAGTGTGCGGAAACGTTATCGGTAAAAGTGTGCGGAAATGAAATTCGGGAAAAGGTGTGCGGAAACGTTATCGGTATGAAAAGTGTGCGGAAACGTTATGCACCGCAATTTTCAACCATTAAAAAAACGAAAATTAGAGGGCGCTTTCTTTGTAACGTGACACTCAAGTGGTGTGTTTTTTATTCAACGGAGCAGCTTCACTGCACCATAATTACTTTTTATTTTGGTGCCCCAGCACCGGATTGCACTGGAGTGTTTCTTCAGTAGCGGTTCAATGCACCTGGTGCTGCTCCGGTGCATCGGAGTTGAAGATCGGTGCACTTTCGGTGCAGCTCCAAAAGCTCCGGGTTATCGCACCGGTGCGCGGTGCGGATTCTGGTGAATTTAAAAACGCACCAAAGTATGGTCTTGAAAAGTTCGTGTGACAGGTTTCAAAGGGATTTTTGGAGGACCTATAAACGTGGCTGGACGACATTTTCATGTTCTTGTTTCAAACTGACGGCCACTATTTTTTCGTTCAACTTTCTGGAAGTAAAGATAGTTGTGCAGTCTAGGAAATGTTTGAGTCTAAGAAATTTCGGCGGAATGAAGTTCGAAGGAAGATGTTGAAATTCGGTCCTTAGTTACCGACTGAAAACAAAATGGACTATATAGTTATGAAAGGTGAAAGCATTTGCGCTCTGCATTTCTACGCCAACCTAACGCCGCGACGAAGAGACGGTGCAGCCATACAGGGTGTACCAGACCACCCGGATGAGGCATTTTTCTCGAACTACTGAACCAAATGATTTGAAACAGTAAAGTCATGTAGGGAATCAACCCCATTTTTATCATTTTCAATATGTTCAAAAGCCCCGGACATCCCCTTGGGGCTCATTTGGGGGGGGGGGTGTTCAAACACATTTTTCAAGTTTTCTCGAAAAAAATTGTAACATGGTACTCTTTTCCATCGAGTACCGCGCGTGCGCTGTCTCCTTTATGGTAATCCACCTGCCAGACTGTCACTCTCACCATCCCCACCCCCTTCTACTCAAATTTTACATTTCAGTTTAAATACTTTCCCTTTTCGAAATTAAATAGTATCCCTTTTCCAAATTATTCTCTCCAAATTAATCTTTCAGTTTACAAGTCTTTTCATCTTAATTATTCAAAATTTACTTCTTTGAGTTGAGATGTCCCTCCCCCACCAGACTCCAACCTGTTGCTGCCTGGTGGGACAGAGCCATCCCATACTCACTCTTGAGTTAGACGCGGTATCGTCAAGTCGCCCACGTTCGTGTCGTTCGGATTTTTCTTGTTTTAATTAAATAATGTGAGTATAGTTTCGGACGTTAACCCAATTAAGGTTTAACTTTCCCTTCCTTTTGTTCATAATGTAGTCGGTCGGTGAGAGTGCTTGGGGGGTTTTATTCTCTTAAAGATCTAATCAATCTCGCTGTCCAGGGTCTGTCAACTGTTGGACACCTTACTTCGTTTGTGTTTTTACTTGTTTTTGAAAACTTTTAATTTTAAGTCCTTTTATTTCTTTGCTCACGTTCAATAGTCGGGCGAACGTGACAAAGTGGCGCCCCACGTTGGACTCTCGCCGACCGACTACATTATGAACAAAAGAAAGGGAAAGTTAACCCTTAATTGGGTTAACCCCCGAAACTATACTCACGTTATTTAATTAAAACAAGAAAAATCCGCACGACACGAACGTGAGCGACTTGGCGATACCGCGTCTAACTCAAGAGTGAGTATGGGATGGCTCTGTCCCACCAGGCCGCAACAGGTTGGAGTCTGGTGGGGGAGGGACATCTCAACTGAAAGAAGTAAATTTTGAATAATTAAGATGAAAAGACTTGTAAACTGAAAGATTAATTTGAACAGAATCATTTGGAAAAGGAATACTATTTAATTTCGAAAAGGGAAAGTATTTAAACTGAAATGTAAAATTTGAGTAGAAGGTAGAAGGGGGTGGGGGTGGTGAGAGTGACAGCCTGGCAGGTGGATTACCATAAAGGAGACAGCGCGCGCGCGGTACTCGATGGAAAAAAGTACCATGTTACAAAATCTCCAATAATGATATAAAAAATAGTTTATAATCTTCAAGTAAAAGCAATTGCCGACATGTTTCTCCCATAAACTTTTCCCAAAAACTCCCAATTTTTGAGCAATAGGGACTTTTTGGAAAATTCTTGGATAGGCCTTTGTGACCATCCAGTTGTAAAATTTTCAAAACTATTGACAGATTCTGAAGGAGCAGATCAAGACCTTTCGATTGATGTGCCACTTGTTACCTTTAAGTGAAAAAATAAGGTGTTTTACGCCAAATCAACATTTTGAGGCTTAAGTAAATGGCAGAATTGGCTCGATTCCATGGTTTGAGCCATTAAAGCCCCAAAATGTTGATTTGGCGTAAAACACCTTATTTTTTCACTTAAAGGTAACATGTGGCACATCAATCGAAAGGTCTTGATCTGCCAATAGTTTTGAAAATTTCACAACAGGGAGGTCACAAAAAGGCCTATTCAAAAAATTTCCAAAAAGCCCCCATAGCTCAAAAATCGAGGGTTTTTGGAAAAAAAGTTTAATGGAGAAAAATGTCGGCACTTGCCTCTACTTGAAGAATGTAAACTAATTTTTATAGCATTATTGGAGACTTTTTCGAGAAAACTTGAAAAATGTGTTTGGCCCCCCCCCCAAATCGGCTCCAAGGGGCTGTCCGGGGCTTTTGAAAATATCGGAAATGAAAATTTTGTGGTTGATTTCCTATCAGACTCTTGAGTTTCAAATCATTTGGCTCAGTAGTTTTCGAAAAAAATGCCTGATCCGGATGGTTTGGTACACCCTGTTTATTATGTAGGTGCTTCGACGTGAAAGTGAAGAAGCTCTGCCTCCCTCGCAATCAGTCTCGTCTCCTCTCGGGGACAAAAGAAACCATAGCCGCCTTCCGAGGGTAGGCTGCTGGCAGCACACAAACAGGGTGTAACCGATGTACCCCCCCCCCCCCCCCCCGTCTAACTTTTGAACGAGTTGAGATAAAAAGTTGCGGTTTGGACCATTCTTCATAACTTTAGATATAATTTACTTTTTTGGGGGTCAAAACCCCCCACCCCCTTGAGGGGGCCCCCCAAGGGGGCTACCTCAAAAATTTCAAATGGCAATCCCTATCTTGTGATACATCGTTTGAAAGGGCATACAAATCTAAAACTTCTGGCGCAAACTAGAGGTCGATATCGTTTTTCGTTTTCGATACATCGAAGTTCAAAGTTTGATTTCGACCAATTTTCAAAAAATCAGGACTCCCATTTGAAAAGTCGGAATTGGAAAAACTAGGAGTCTAAAATACTCTAAAAAGTAAGTACTTTTCAGAAAAAAATACGGTTTTGCCATACATTTAGTCCAAATTTGGTTTTAGAGCCCCCCCCCAACAGTTTTCTAAAAAATTGCCCCTCAGGGGGTCTATCTCAAAAATTCCGAGGCACTACCCCTATCGAGTGACACATCGCTCAAAAGGGCACACTATACTAAGTGTTTTGGCGCAAACCGCAGGTCGATACCGTTTTTAGTTTTCGATATATCGAATGGCAAAGTTGGATTTTCATCCGTTGTCAAATTCCGATGAATCAAAAACGGTATCAACCTGCGGTTTGCGCAAAAATACTCAGTTTAATGTGCCCTTTTGACTTTTGAGCGATGTATCACTCGATAGGGGTCGTGCCTCTGAATTTTTGAGATAGACCCCCTGAGAGGCAATTTTTTAGAAACTGTTGGAGGGCTCTAAAACCAAATTTGGACTAAATGTATGGAAAAACCGCATTTTTTTCTGAAAAGTATTTACTTTTTAGATTATTTTAGACTCCTAGTTTTTCCAATTCCGACTTTTCAAATGGGAGTAGTCCTGATTTTTGGAAAATTGGTCGAAATCAAACTTTGAACTTCGATGTATCAAAAACGGAAAACGATATCGACCTCTAGTTTGCGCCAAAAGTCTTAGATCTGTATGCCCTTCTAAACGATGTATCACAAAATAGGGTTTGCCATTTGAAAATTTTGAGGTAGCCCTCCTGGGGGCCCTCTAAGGGGGCTGGGGGGTTTTGACCCCCAAAAAATAAAGTTCATCTAAAGTTATGAAGAATGGTCCAAACCGCAACTTTTTATCTCAACTCGTTCAAAAGTTAGACGGGGGGGGATACGTCTGTTACACCCTGTATACTTATCTAAGCGTTGCAGGTTGCCTACCTGAGACAAAATTTAAGGAGTCGAATGACTTTCTTCCTGTCCGTGACTGTACCACTGTTCATTGTACAGTCAACGAATTAAAAAATGTCCGTTGATTTTTTCGATTTTGGTTGAGAAAGGCAACGTGTAATACTTGACACAATGAACTGAAGCATTGCAGGTGGTCTACCTTGTCGAAATTTAAGGAACCGGCTGACATTATTTAATTCGTAAACTGCATCAACAAGACGTCGCTAATAAAGACTTTCTTAAGCCCTTCGTACCCGCTCAAAGTAGGATCGTCAAATTGGCATCAGCGAGCTGTAATCCACTACAAATCGACAGGTGGGCCAACCTTTGCAATTTGCATGTTGGGTTGATGTTCCGTTTCGTCTGACAACTGTGCAATTTGACGACCCGTCAAACTGCAGAGTTATTTGACGATGGATGGTATGTCAACTTCGACTGTCAAAAATTCCAATTACCCGTTTAGGAGGTGTTTTGGTCAAGGTTATGTTTGAATTTTAGAAATGTCAAAAGTTGGCAATTCTACAGTTTTCGGTGGATTTTAGCCCACCGATGCCAATTTGACGATCTTACTTTGAGCGTGGACCAAGGCCTTTGGATTTGAAACTCTCCCACCTCGAATTTCTTTGCCTTGGGCTGAAAGACTAAAATTAGAAAAAAATTACTTTGTCGATTTGAGAAGACTGTAACTTTAACCGCAAATCGTCAGAAAGAACTCGCGTTTTATTGTCTGTGTCTTTGCAGACTTAGTAAGAAACATGAGCTACATTTCTGTGTTTTCAGTGTGAAAAGTTTCTGACGAAATGTGTATTCAGCACTTTCATGAGTCTGCCATTCCCCTGTTTAGTGATGACGTCACGATCAAAAGTGGTTTCAAACAAATGCTCTATCTCACTCACCCTCATGGATTTACCCATAAGAAATCAAATCCAACTTTTCAAATGTAATTCAAATCAGTTTTCCTCAAATTTTACTGCACCATTAGATTCCACGTACCCTTAAGTATCTTATCACGCGAACTTTATTTCTGAAAAATCACAAGTGAATTTACAATCACAATTAAATCGAACTATGTCCTATGTTCTGTCCTTGTCTTACTCATGGTATCTCATTGGCGTATCACCACCATGCCACTCATTAATCAATCATCCTAACCTCTTTTCATATCGAAGCTTGCTCGATGTATAACGCGTGGTGTGATGGTGCTGATGAGCCCATATCCTTGAATTTTGTGCCAATAAGGAATTTGACAAAATGACGAAACATCGGGCTTTCTTCGATATAACTGTTATTGTGAATGATGTTTCGAAAATGTTGTTGTAACGTGATTATATTTTAAGGTACATCGAATCTAATGGTGTGATTAAATACGAGATAACTTGTTGTTTACCAGCACGAATTTGCATTTGAAATTTTGGATCCTGTTTCTTACGGGAAATTGCACGAGAGCGAGTGAGATGGCGCATTTGTTTGGATCCAATTTTTTTTCGTGAAGTCACACTAAACAGGTCAATTACGATTACTCCAACAGTATGACCTTTTCAACTTTCCATGTTAATGTTTTTGGTTTTTGTAAGGATTGTTCAGTTAGTCCTTTTGCGGATGTTCTCTTTCTCTTTAGTAACGTGTGTTACTTGTTTTTCTCTTGTTTCAGGCGACGTTTTGACAGGAGTCTGTTTCGTCGGGATGTGGAACACAGAGTATTTACGAGGGTTTGTTCTTATTCCGCTCTTCGTGTATTTGATTCTGGGTACCGTTTTCCTCCTAGCAGGTTTTGTGTCTCTGTTCCGGATACGGACTGTCATGAAACACGACGGAACGAAAACGGACAAACTCGAGAAATTAATGATACGAATTGGTGTCTTCTCAGTTTGCTATACCGTACCCGCTCTCATCGTTATCGCGTGCCTCTTCTACGAGCAAGCCTACATGGATCATTGGATGCTGACTTGGAACCAGGAGATCTGCTCGACTTATCTCGCAGTCCCATGCCCGGTTGGCGAGAGGGCCAAAGATGTCGGTAGAAAACCCGACTTTGAGGTCTTCATGATCAAATACATAAATTTGCTCATTGTCGGTATCGCCTCTAGTTTTTGGATCTGGTCAGGAAAAACCTTCACCAGTTGGAAAGAATTCTTCTACCACTTCCACGGTCGCAAAGTCGAGGCGTATGTCTAAGAGATTTATCTGGTTTGCGTTGTATTGGATCTGATTTGACGTCTGATTTCTCTTACAATTATTTTCTTCCCTTTTCTCTCTCACTCTCTTTTTTTTAATTCTTCCGTATTCGGATGAATTCGGTTTAAACCTGTTGGTATTTTTTTCATGACAAATTTTACCTCGATAACGAGCTTGAGGGAAACAGACCTAATGAAGAAGTTATATTGTTGGTTGAAGGGCTTGCGTCTCTCCAACCGTGAAGCAAAAAATGGATCACTACTAATCATCACCCTTGCCTTGTTTATTTAGTTATCACTTGGGAGCCATTTCCAATCTTTCATTCAATCGGAAGGACTCTGAGACGGGTTAAGCCGGTAGCATCATTGCTTGTTTTTGGTGACTAAGAATTAGGCCAACTATAGTTTCTATGTTGCATGAAGTAGAGTTACTCTACGTTTTTCTGATAATACTAGTCCTTCGTCCTGCAGCAGAAGTCAATTCGCATAAGACCAGTCCGTTCCTTATTATTTAAAAAGACTACCAATTTTTAATTTAATTGAATTTACTATTTAAGGCGAATTTCACTCTCCATAGTATCTACATCTACAATCTCAAATCAACGGATCCTCTTTATCTATGATTTGAAGATCCCTTGACAATTTGGTGCTCAGCTTTTATTGAAGGATGCCTGAATGGTTAAGTTCTAGAATTAACGGAGGACATTTATCTCGGGAATGAAGATAACACAGTTTGGTGTTGCAGCATATTTGTTTACTCCAAAGAGTAAACAAGAGTCGCAATTTCATCGAGAGCTAGCGTGGTCATTAGTCAATGCTGGTAAGAGCCTAATTTCAAATTCGCTTTCTGACTGGCTGGAAATGAAGGGAAATGTCTGTGTCCAAACCTTGTCGGCCTCACGGAAATTTACACGAGGGTTTGCTTTAAGGTAATTTTTCTCGAAAATGAAGCAGGATTTTAGGGTCGAACATTTTTAAATCAATTTAGCTGAATTTTCTCAACAAAGCAACTGGTCGTGTGCTTTTCGACTCAGACAATCTTTTTCGAATTTTCAATAAAGTGGTACTTACATTTTATCAATTTGTTGAATAATTCTGCTGCTTAATCGATTTAAAGAATTTCCGAGCATGAAAAAAAAAACCGAAATATTCTCCTTTGGTTTCGAGAAAATCACCTTACAGAAAACCATCCATCCATCAGGCCAAAGCATTTTCCTCTATTTCCAGCCACTCAGAACCCGACTTTAAAATAGGCTCTTATCAGCATTGACCATGCTGCGAATCAGTGGCGGCTCGTGAAATGCAATGTATCAATGTCCACTTCATTTAAAACGATAGAAAAGTAACGATTTCTTGGTGGTTCAATTGCACCTCCTGACGATCGATACTTTTCTATAGTTTTAAATGGAGTTGCCATCGATGCATCGCATTTCACGAGCCACCATTGCTGCGAATGAATGCTCTCAATGCAATCGCGACTCTTGTTTAACCTTTGGTGGACGCTGAGTACATTGAAATGCAGAATCCGTGTCCCCAGATGATGTCCCTTGGCGAAATTTAGAACTCAATAATCAATCGGTCTCAAAGACACTCTTTCCGAAAACCGTAACATGTGACTCACTTTTGTATTTTCGTAAGCATTCTTCCTTTTCCCTGGTTTTTTTATAGTCTATTTTCTCTCTGTAGTTTTAATGAATAAATGACATGTTTATTGTTTGACATCAATTGCGAAGTGGACTCGAGATATTCGAGAGTGAAATTCCATACTGTTTTTGACTGACATCTTATTTATTGTTTGTATATAAAAGTGTATGTATATTTGCGTGTATAATTCTGAACAAAGTGTATATTTATAAGCCCATTACCTTAATCATCTCAGTATTTTTCGCAAAAGACAAGTGTTGTAATTAGATTAGCTGAGGCAAAAATGTGATTCCTGATTTTACGATTCTATTGTTTTGTAAATCCATTCTCTCGCATTGTTACACGACGCATTCATTCACGACGTTTACAAGAAGTGTAATTTGAAAACGTCGTAAGTTTCATAATAATGGTGCTTTTAACTCTTTAATTTTGTCGAACATTTTTCTTCCAACTTTTGCGTTGTAGCAAAACAGGAAAGAAGCCCAGTCAATTTGTGTCAAAAGTGTTTGTCTCCTAACCTGGAAATGCTGTCATTGTAAATATTTTATACGATCATGTGGCCAATCTGTAAAATATAACTGTGCTATTTTACAAACTATCAGCAGGTCTGCTCCTTTGGTTTTCATTCTATTCCTTGGTCTAAATGTCCCAACATCCTTGTAAGTAGGTATCCTAAACAGCAATCGGTACTCTGAATTATGTAACGAAATTTTCAGTCGGTTGTTTAACTTTCATGCGGACATGCAAGTTCAGTATCATGTTCAGTGACCAAGTATGTGTGCCTTACCGAACACATAGATATCTTATTCCCTCCCAACCTTGACAACTTCGGAAGAATTGGGTAAGTAAAGCCATGCCTTGTTGGCAACTGTGGAGACTCAAAGCCGAGTCCAAGAACACCTTGTTCGAGAACCTCAAGAGGCCATTGAAGAAGCAGTCAACGCTGCATTATTGGCATTCCACAACTATGGATCGCAGATATTGGACTTGACAGTTTTGACGACGCATTCGAAGACTTCAATACTCATTCTCAGTTTATGGCGGTCTACTTGGAGGTAAGTACACTTCGTTTGGGGTGGGTTGCAAGTAAGGCTTCGGCTCTATGATCGGCTCAAAATTCTTCACTCTGCTGAAAAATCCTCTGTACCCAACAATGATTAAAATTGGAAGCTGATACAGGAATTTGGCTTTCTTTCTTACTTGCCTTTTAACACGTAAAATAGAAACGGGTAGAAGGAGAGGCCATATTGCATTTATCGCCTTACTTCCATTCTCTCCCCACACACTTTTTCTAATGGAATGAGAAAAAAAGAGAAAGGCGGATTCCTGGAACTTCCTCTGATTCAGATTCAATCTTCGATGAGCTGAAATCACTCCTCGATACTCATTCGCTGCGCCGCTCAAAGCGTGCGAGGAACTTAAAACCTTTACCCCTGGACTCAACAGAGGTTCACGAACCAGGGATGGAAAGGTTACACAGCGGGAATAAAACAGAAAAAACCGATTTCTTTAAAAAGCTATTTTGACTATATTGACTTGCGCCTAATTTAGAAATTTCAGGTTGTGGAGAATCCTTCTTCAAAACCTCGTAGTTTTCTCGAAAACCTGTTACATTTTCAGAAATCTCAAGCATTTAAATGTTTCAGTCTAGGAAACTGAAATCAACTAGATCCAATTGCTTTCGCATGCTCATAGCTATGTCGTTCCTGAGGGGCAGTTGGCGTTTTTTTTTGTTTTGTTTTTGTTTTTGTTTTTTTGCGAGAGGGCTGAATTCGCTGACACTGGTATCAATCCATCGTGATGGGTCTATAATAGGAGTGAAGCGTGGTCCAGTATGGTAATTGTTCCTTGCGCATTTATCTGTAAAAGTTTTGAAGCGTGGTCGTGCCAGGTCATTCTAATATTTTTGGGGACACTGCAATGGGATAGAAATGCCTCAACGTTTCAGTTGTTGGAGGGGGGGGGGGGGGGTCCCCCCCCAGCGAAATCGAATTGATATAGCCCTTTGTATCAAGCAAGGCTTTGTTTTCCGGCACTGTTTGTAATTCATAATCACGGATTACTTCTTTCAAAGTATTAGTGTTTTGATAGAGAGGGGTAAGAGATGAGTAATAATCAACTTGTGAGACATGCGTTAAACTAGCGAGAAGAAAGCGAGGAAAAATAAAAGCCGACATACTTTAGTTATTTAAGCCAAGTTATTTGGAATTAAGTTTTGAACGCTTCTACTTACCGAGCAACTTCTCTACGAGATTATCTTTTGTTATAAGGACGGAAGACACTTTATAAAATATAGAAATTGATTAGGAGAATGAATGATTAAGAAATGCTAGTAGCCATGACGGATGATAACACGATATATTAATGAAGCTGGTGACGACAACCCACGACTAACATAGGTTAATGACAAGTGCTGCCACAGGCGGCAGACATGTGAGACATGTGACGTGTTCCTTTTTTTTTTTTTTTTTTTTTTTTTTTTTTTCATGAAAAAATTAATTTCTTTCTAGATTAACAATTTTCTGGGTTCTACCATCTTGCGGCGATATCGAGTAACTGTAAGACGAGAAGAACGATGCGTATATAACTGATCAGAAGTAGAAGTAATTTCTTTTTCTTTAGACATGACGTTATCAGGTTTTTTATCAACTGAGTTATCCCTAGCTACATTTACATTAGAATTACAGACAGTATTGGTTTTTCGATAACTTTTTTTCTATTTTCAGGAATGTGTTTTCTGTTCCTACGATATTGAGTACCGCTAGGAGTTTTTCAACGTAGGACCTAGGACAATCACATACATGAATAATCTTCCCTGGAGTCCGAGGTTTCAGTAATTTTCTTTTGAAATATACTTCCTCGCCTTCAATTAATGGTCTAAATTGTTTTGTCTTGGAATCAAAATAAAACTTTGTTCTATTGAATGCTTGATCTCTATGAAGCAATTTTACCTTACCGTTTGCAATCTGCGGCTGTAAGTTAGATTTGAGTTCTGGAACACTAGTTCTTAAATTGCGACTCATTAGAAGACTAGCTGGAGAATTCATTTCACCTTTTGGAGTTCTGCGATAATGAAGAAAAGCTGACGAAGGATCCGAGCCTTCAATTTTGCGACCAGAGTGAATTAGGGTTGGTTGTTCAGAGATAGCACCAACCTTGAGTAAAAGACCAATCGATTTGATGTTAGGGAGACCAACTGTAATGTTTTTGCTTAAGGGATCGAATACGAAGAGGTGAGAATAACTACACACGAAGAGCGCTTGGGTTAAACTGGTGTATTACAATAAGTGTTATATTTTCTTACCGGGCATCTACTGACTCTGCAGCCTGCAAGATGCGTTGAGCACATCACAATCCTCCCCCTTTTGGAAAAAAAATTCAAGAAACATCAAGTAAGTGATTAGGTTGGGGGGGTTGTTTTGAACTTTATCATGCTAACATTTAGAAACAAAAACTTGAATGAAAATTAAAAATTAATAAGATTATAACAGGAATTACATGAAGGGTTGGCACTGAAGAATAACATAACACATGGAGGGGGGAGGGGAAATTAATGATTGAAGTTTTTAAAAGAAAAGGAATAAAATTCTGAAAAATTAATCGATTTAATGATGTTAATTAATGATGGGAATAATTGAATGATAATGATAAAGATACAGCAACTGTATTCAAGTAAACTAAACAACATTATTGGTTAAGAAAAAGTAAAGAGTGAGTAACATATGATTTTGATTACCTAGTAACATTCCCCCCTTAATCAAAAGCCCTAATAATGAGCGAAGGAAGACAAATTTCGGTTTCGGGAGCCCCTTGGTAAACATGTCCGCAATTTGTTTTTCAGATTCCACATATTCAATCAAAATTTGTTTACTTTCAACCAGCTCACGGATAAAATGATATTTGATATCCACATGCTTCATTCTACTATGACTAATCGGATTTTTTGCCAGGTGAATACAGGATTGATCTTCCTCTTTTATAATGACGGATGGGATATACAGTTGAAAAGATGCCATCAAAGTTTTCAGCCATACAGCGTCACTAGCGCCGTGACACAATGCCACGTATTCTGCCTCGGTTGACTGCTTTTTACTCATCCATGATACAAAATTTCCGAGTGCATAAAAAACAAAGCCAGATGTAGAATGCCTGTCTTCTTGATCATTGGCCCAGTCCGAATCAGTGTACCCGGTTAACGGTAGTCCTCCATAATTTTTATGAACCAATTCCAAACCTGCAGTGCTTTTCAGGTACCTAAGTATTCGCATAAGATACGACCAGTGCATGTCGGTAGGGTGGCTTTGAAATCTGCTCAAGTAACTTATTGAGAAACATAGGTCGGGTCGCGTCCCAAGCATTAGATACATTTGCGATGGAACATGGGCGAAGGCTTTGCAGCCAAAAATGTTCAAGTATGTTAAATTTGGTTCTCGATTAAACCAGAGTTCTGCTGGTGTTTTTTTGACATCCAAGGCAGAAGTTGGTGTTCTGTTCAACAGATACGCTGCTGTTAGGACAGTATTACCCCTGAAGGTTTTGTTAAGATGAGCGCTACGCAAAATGCATTTCGCTTTTTCAAGGAGGCTTCTATTTAGGCGCTCAGCAAGACTATTCTGTTGGGGCGTAAAAGGCATCGTATTTTTATGTTGAATGCGCTTTTCTTCGCAGAATTGTTTGAAAGTATTTGATAAATATTCACCTCCATTATCACAGCTAAGCATGGATATTCTGGTTGAAAAATGAGAGGTGGAAGTAGCTTCATATCGTCGAAAATTGGTAAAAACTTCACTTTTGCTGTCCATAAGGAACACTTGCGTGAAGTGAGTATAGTTATCATTGAAAGTAACAAAGAATCTATGATTTTCACGGGTAACGGGAACAAAAGGACCAAAAACGTCTGACAATGAGTGTATTAACTCGAGGGGGCGTGATGTAGATCTTTTAGTTGGTGTTTTGCCGAAAGGTGACCTATTCAACTTACCAGAGGTACAGCTTTTACCGTGGTCAGGGAAACCAAGTTTTAAATCTTCAGTTGATAGATCGAAGCCATTTGCCATGTTATATTTCAAGAGTTTTTGCAAATTTTCTCTACAAGGATGGCACATACGTGTATGTCATATTTCTGCTTTGCTAATTTCGTTTGTGTGGTTAGATTCTGCATAGCTTGCACAGTTAAAATCTAATTCATATAATTTTCCTATTTTTTTACCTTTAACAATTTTACGATCATTTTTTGTTATGGTCACACGTTTTCAAACACAGTTTTCAACCCCTTTTTGTCAATTTCCTCAATCGATAGAAGGTTAAGTCGCAATTCCGGAACGTACTATACGTTACTAAGGTGTATTTTTTTATCATTGTTTTGCACCACCATAATTTGTCCAGAGTGAGTCGCCAATAGTGATTGATTTTGTTTAGCAACTGCAATCGGGGTGGGCGTTGACAGCAGAGTTAGGTCATAAAACAAACGTTTATCATTCCACATGTGGTGTGACGCTCCAGAATCAACGACCCATGTGGAACGGATTACTTTCTGCTAAGCAGAATAAGGTGATGAAAGGAATGCCGATTCCTTTACAAATTTACCACAGAGCCATGGTGAAATACATAAAGTAAACCAAAATATGAAATTCCTATTTGAGCGTGGGGTGTTGAAATAGTTTATATTTGATGAAAGAATAATGCGATTTCAGTATCACTGCACGAGTCCTCGCCGCTAGAACTTTCTTTTGAAAAGTATACTCCTTGCCTTTTATTGATCGTTTTTAGGACTGCTGTCACCATTGGAACCCGATTGGTTCTTTCGCAAGAAGCAATCAGCCCATTTGTAGCATTTTTTATTGCAAAAACCACACCGATAACCTGTGCTTTTGATGTTGAATGCAGACTCATTTGAACACGAGCCCAAATTTTTTGTCGAATCTGATTTTTGTTCTGCATTTTTCATTTCAAAATTGAGTAGTTTTTCTTTGACAAAAGTGAGAGTTAATTTACTATCTTCAGCCGTTTCTAACGCGGTTAAAATAGGATTAAAGTCTGGAGGAAGAGAAAGTAAGACGTAACTCACCATTTCCTCTTCAGATATTTGTGCTCCAGAGTCTTTCAGATCTCGTACTAAGCCATCAAATGTTAAGAAAAAAGAATCCAGAGTGTCACCTTTAAATTTTAAGCCGAGAATTCTTTTCCGGCAAAAATGTCTGTGACATAATTTCTTTTTGCTCAAATTTGTTTTTTAAAAATGTAAACATGGCATGAGCACTGGACTTGTCTCGAATATATTCAAGCATGTTGTTTGATAAACATTGGACTACTAGTGACTTACATTCTTTTTCTCCCTTTTTAAGGTCAACGCGCTGAGTAATTCCACCAGACGCTGCAGTGGTGCCCATCCCCCCTGGCAAGTATACGAGTTCCCCCCCTAAATTCAGTCAAATGTCCTCCCCAAATTTGGGGCGGCCCCACATATTCGACGGGGGGTCCGGGGGGCCTCCCCCTGAAAATTTTGAAAACTGAGGACCCTCAGAGCGCAATTCTGAGCACTTTCAGTGACTTTCAGCTTGCTCTATGGCACTTTTTTTTCGCCTTGTTCCGAGGGCATCCATCATTTATTTTTCATCAACAAGTCTTATTAGAGAGATGTTATTTTATTTATGATGATAATTTATAATAGTAATAATAATAGGACATCAGACGTCTAGATTTTGAACATGGTTCCTTATAATTACAATTACATGAAAAAATACACAGGTGTAGGTATAACTAACATTTGAACTCAGTTTTTAAAGATGAAGAAACGTAGGTAAGTATGGGTGCACGGACCTCCTTGAGTTTAGTTCTCAGTTTAAATACAAATAACTAAGTACCTGTGCCTACAATAATAAGTATTTTTGATTTTGGCTTTTTACTTGTTGAGGAGAAGTTTTCTAAATATTTTGGAAGTTATTGCGACAGCATCAATTATTTCATTGTTTTTAATACTGGATAAAATGTCGGCCTCACTTGCGAGGACCATCATGCCCTCCATCCATTGGTCCTTCATACAAGCCCGCAGTTTGTTTTTAATTATTTTCAATTTACTAAGAGCTCGTTCTGCCGAACAGCTACTGACAGGGAGTGTTATCAGAATCCCAAGCAACACTTCCAACGTTGGAAAGGATGAGAGCTGCGTGGAGAGAAGAAAAGGCTTTATGAAACCCTGTAATATCCAGGAATGAACTTCATTTTTTTTGGGCTTTTTTTCTGTGCTTGGGCCACTGGACTGACTAGGCTCAGTTTCCTGGTCACGTTCTATGATAATCTCAGGCTCTGCTTGTTCTCCATCCTCCTCCTCTACATTTTCGTCTTCTTCCTCTTCCTCCTCCTGCTCTTCTTCCTCTCCTGCATCCGTGTCCGATTCGTCTGTTTTGTCCAAAAACCCGTGAAACTTACCTACTCTCCTCTTTTTCGTGGGAGGAGGGATGAAACGTGAAACGTCAATATTCTTCTCAGCATCCCTGTAAATTTTCTGGAATGTTTCAAACTCATTAGTCAGTTTGAGAGAGTTGAGGCCGTAAGTTCTCCCAAAGTTCTCCATGGTCGCTTGTATATCTTCACGATTAAGGGTTTTTGTCATTAGGCCTTGGTGAGTCAAAAAACTCATATCTGTGTACAGCTGGATTGAGTTCTCGCTGAAACGGTCTTCTATTTGACGCATTAAATTATCAATGACCGGATAAAACACGTTTCTTTTTATGGCATCTAATCTGTCGCTGGGGTTGACGGTATAATCGATGCCCAGTTCATCGAAAAATCGCTTTGGACGGCCAACCCGTTTTTCAGAAGTGATCACGGAATGTTTTGAGTTAAAATCAATGATTTTCCCTTTGATATCGGACCAACTTTCATCCTGTCGTAGGTTATTCAATTCCTCCTGAACATTTGCAATCAAATATTTGACTGCTCCCAAATCAATTGCTACCCCTTGAAGAGCTTTAGTGACTGAGGCCAGCTTGCTAAATATTGCCACCGTCAATTGGGGCAACATGGGACAATTTTGACCTTTAAATGATTGTGTAGCAAAGACCAATGAACTTATCCCCAAACTTTTTTTAACGGAGTATGTATCAGAGGTAAACCTTTCAAAAAAGCTCATCAAAAATTTTTTTTTGGACTTTCAGAATTTTTTTTTTTTTAAAAAAAACTGGGTGTCCCATGTTACCCACATAGGTGGGGTAACATGGGACACGCATGTTTTTTTAATTGAATACCCATGTTAGCTTTATACAAGCTAACATGGGACACAATTTTAAATTTTTAAAAAAGAAATTGAACAAAGTTTAAAAAAAAAATGTATTTGAGCATTGGAAAATACTGAAAAAACATGAGATTATGAAGAAAATGAGTCTTCAAAAGACAAAAATTACCTGGACAAATACCTTATGGATCTAGGGAGGCAACATGGTGCTGGTACACTAAAGTTACTAAGTAAAGAGACATAATGAAACAATCAGTCTGCCTTCAAAAGACTTGAAATAATGAGAAAATACCTCGGAGAACCTAGGTAGAAAAATTGCACTTATACTTAAAGGCAACTAGGAAAAAGGAGATCAAAAAAATTAGTCTTTAAAAGACATTTAGGAAAAAACTTAACACCTATAAGACCTGAGTAGGAAACATGTTGCTTATACCTAATGGAACGACTTAACTAGTACCTATGTAAGGGTAACAAATTTTTAAACGAACAACATTGTTGAAACTTTAGGTAAATGAAAAAATTAAATGGCACTTAAAAAGGTCAACAAAAAACTTAGCGTTCAAAACAATCCTCTGAAAACTTGAACCTATCACGAGAGACTGATAACGACTGAACAATTCTCACAATTTGGGATAATTCAATGTCACTGTAGTCATCAATGGGTGGGAAGACGAAAGTATCAGCCTTGCCTTTGTAATTTCTGAGGAATTTACAATAAAATTTGGATTTTTTCACGTCTTTCACTTGACAGATGAACTGCTTTAAAAGTTCATTTTTGGTACCTTCATTATAAATTAGTTGCACAGCCAAAAAGTCTTCTTTTTCTGGGGTTCTCATCGGTGGTGGGGGAATTGGTGGCTTCGGGGCAGGCAGAGGAGTAGCAGGCCTGTCTTCATCCTCATCACTATCTTCTACTATTTTACGCTTTGCCACCTTTTTCCTTTTTGGGGCAGTCAAAGGAGTACCTGGCCTGTCCACATCTTCATCGCTATCCTCAATGACCACTCTGCGCCCCTTTCTTGTTTTCTTTTTCACAACGTCAGAGGTGCTGTTACATCCTGCGGTGAGTAGATCTTACCTGCCGGTACTTCTAGGCGTTTCTTCCGCGGGGCTTTTGCTGATGTTTCAGAGGTCCTTGATTCTTTTAAGAACCCTGTCAATGCCCCCACCCATTTTTCACTGTTTTCTTGATCATTTTCCTGCACACCTAACTGTTTTAAAACTTTCTGGGGGTTCAATGGATAAATCCCACATTTTTCGAACTCAGATCTCAAATTTTTTGAATTATTTTGCAATTTGTCGAGGGTTGTTTTTAGAAGCCTAGGGAAAGCATCTTTTCGCATTGTTCCTCTATTTTTACTTTTGTATTCAAGCAGAACCTCTCGCCAAGCTTTCTTAACTGGGGAAAAATACGCAACGTCCAATGGTTGACACATATGTGTCGAATTAGGGGGGAGCATGGCAAAGCGAATGTCATTCTCTTCGCAAAGTTTTAACACTGCATAGGATACATGGCTAGCCAAATTGTCACCTAGAACAACTTTAATTCCTGGCCCTAACTTATTGCAGAACGGAATGACCACTGTTTTGAACCATTCTTCAAATACTGCCTTCTCCATCCAACCGGATTTAGTTCTATTATAGCGAGTGTATTTTGGTCCACCTTCTGTCCATGTATCGTGGAGATGCTCCGCCTTATAAATTACATATAATGGTAACTCGACACCGTCAGCGGTTCCAGCAAACATCACCGTAAAGGCGACCTTAGAAGAGTCCAGGATCCTCTCTGCGTGTTTTACTTTTCGGTGCACTACAACTTTTGCCCGTTTTGGATCGTCTCGAAAATTTGTCTCGTCGTAGTTTATTATATTCGCCGGAGGCACATTTTCTAGAGTGACGGACAGCTCTTTGAAATAATCTATGATAATTTCAGGAGTTACAGCCGCCCGCACTCTCTTTATATTTTCAGCGAGTCGGGTTGTTAGAAACTCTGCATGACGCCGTATAAAGTGCTTCCCCCATTCATAACCCGGCATGTTATTGGTAAACCTAGGTTCAATCATACCTTTTGCCTCTAGGCGACAGCGTCTGACGCTGTCGCATCCACTTCATTTAAAGGTGGTGATGTATTTTTCCACAAAGTCCAGGAGATCTCTTTCTTCCACAATGAACTGCATGCGAAACTTCCAATTTGCGAAGCCGCGACCATCGAAAATTGGCAAACGCGTTTTAATGTTATCTTTCATATTTTTGTTTGTTTGTAGATTGAGGTTAAAACGGGAATCAATGAAAAAGTTAGGTTATTTTTCAGTATTTTAGTACTTACGAGAACCTTTTAGTTTTTACTAATTCGCGAACTCTGCTGATACCTTTATATTCTTTAATATTTTTCATAAAAATGCATTTCGGAACGACGTCCTGGGCCCATAACCCTGTTAATTAATTATGGGAATAATTGAATGATAATGATAAGGATACAGCAACTGTATTTAAGTAAACTAAACAACATCATAGGTTAAGAAAAAGTAAAGAGTGAGTAACATATGATTTTGATTACCTAGTAACAAATGAAAATTTAATTGAAACATTTTCAATAAATTCAAATGAAAATAAGGAATATCTTATGGAACGTACCGATCCGCCGGATGTACTTGCCGTTTACCCTTTCTAATCGCAATCGGTATCGATTCGAAGATCGAGGTATTGGAGATTGGGGTACCGAATTTGCCATCGACTCGCGGCGTAAGGAATCTAGAGTCCTTGTATATCAAAGAGTCTCTCCATGCGGGGCATAGATTCTGGTTGGCTGCTAGATTTTAGGCTGTCACGGAGCTCGAGGAGGCGTTCTGTGTTATTCTCCATAAGAAGACCGTTGGAACGCGCCTACCGAGGAAGCGTACACGCCCCCTCAGCGAACCCAGCCAATCAGAGTGGACGCCTCCTTCGAAATTCTTCTTCTTCATGCTTCACGTGGCGAGACTCTTTGATATACAGGGACTTGTCAACGAGGAACGTATTCCGAGTATCGACTGCGCCACTGTAATGTATTTGCGCAAGGGATCTAATACGAAGAGGTGAGAATAACTACACACGAAGAGCGCTTGGGTTAAACTGGTGTATTACAAGATTAGTTACATTTTCGTACCGTGCATCTGCTAACTCTGCAGTCTGCAAGATGTGTTGAGTACATCACACCGACGACTGTTACTTATGAGATAGAAGGAACAAAAAATTCTACAAATTTCTTTGTTTCGTTAAGAAGTAGTCAATTTAAACGACATTTACCTTTGATGGGTATAATTTCACCAGAATAAGGAGTGACTTTTTGTTTTGTTGGACAAATTTTAATGTATCAATGGATATAACATTGGCTGGAGCACCTTTATCAAGAAGACAAGATAATTTTATATTTTTAATCAAAATTTGAGTATCCGACGTTGCGGAAACTGATTTTTGTGAAATTTGACCCAAAGCGAGTTCACAACTATCGTCAGAATTACCACATTCATCTAAGACATTTAAAGTTTTATCGCGGCAAAGTTTGGTGTAATAATTGTATGTACATACCGCAATTGCTGCATTGAACACCAAGAGAAGGACATTTGAAGCGATGCGTGTGACCACACTTTCCGCATTTGCGGGAATTGGATCGCTGCTGCGAAGTTGATTGACGGTTGGATTTGGAGATTGATTGTGACTACCTTTTGACCACCCCTAAAAAGTAGCATAAGAGTTACCAGAATGAGATTGTTGGTTGAAGTTCCGTTGATTGGAATACTTTTTGTTAGTGTTCTGAGGCGAGCGGTAGTTATGATTGACGTAATTATTAGGTGATGGACGATGTGTAGAACGTTTAAAGATATTAATCGATTCAGAGGTGCCATTTAGTTGGTTTACTTTGTTGCTTGGAAGTTGGCATCAGTTTAGCATTTTTAATAGTTTGATCGAGAGTGTAATTTGATCCTTCTTGAAGAAGTTTCTCTTGAATGAAGAGATTCGATTCATGTAGGTTAGTTCGGAATATATCTCGAACAAGATCATTAGTATCTGAAGATGACATGTGGATATGCGGGTATGCGGCAGTTGAGATGAAAGGTTACGGCGACATGAATTACGATTGTCGTTAGGCTGATTGAGTTGATTAGGCATATTAGGCTGATTATTACCTTCATTGTTATCATTGTTGACGTTAAGATTGGCAGGCGGTTCGTTGCAGGGCATTTCGCTCGATTTTTGAAATTAGGAAGCACGACTAGAATTAATCACGACACGATCCCACTCCTGGCACCATGTTATGAGGTCGGAAGACACTTAATAACATATAGGAATTGATTAGGAGAATGAATGATTAAGAAATGATAGTAGCCACTAGCCATGAAGGATGAAGATATATTTTTTTTTTTTTTTTTTTTTTTTTTTTTTTTTTTTTTTTTTTTAAATTTTTATTGTTTAGGTAACTACATCAATGGTGTATTAATCCTATTTACATTAATTAGTATGAGGCATACATAAATTTACTATTTTAATAAGGAAAGAAAAGGGAGAGTGACAAACTCAAAAGTTAGTATTGCTCCTACTAGGACAGTAGGGCAATATGGCTTATAACTAATGTTATCTCTTCCACGTGTGTCTCTGGACCCTATCGACTCAACATGGACCGGGCTCTTACGCGGTTAGACATGCAACCATGTACATAAATAAACATAGTTACGGTCATTGGATAAATTGCATTGTTTTATTGCAAATCAAGTAAATATTTACGAAAAAGTTTTATCATTTAGCACTTGAGTACCCCCGTGTTAAGCTCAATTCATTGATAAACATGACCATCACGTGTTCAAACCGCTGGTGTTAAATTGCACATAATGATTATTCAGTGCGAGATGACAAAGGAGAGAAAATAGAGAGAGAACACATAAGTTATTAAGATGCTCCGACTCATTGAAGAAGTGAATCGCCGGTTGGATCTAGTAGGCGCGATTCAGAATTTGTATAAAGTTCTCATTTATGGAAGATAGTGGAAGATTTTATTTCAGTGCGCTCAGTCTCAAGACTCTCCGCTATATCGTTCATCAGCTTCGGATTTTTTGAGAGCTCTAGCAGTTTTAGCTGTTCTGATGATTGAATTATGTTTTTAATGAGAGGAAATGATACTGTTGATTTGTTTAAATCCAATGCAGTGGAAAAATTAAAATGTGGCTACAGTTTAAAGGTAGCTGAAACTGTTTTGCAATTTTCGATGCTTTTAAGGAGACTACTTCCCGATATTTTGTATCCGAAGGATTTTGATTGATTTCGGCAGTTTAGTGGTACTATTTCTTTATCTAGCATGGTTCAAAGCCCATCATTATTGATTTTTAGAAAGTAAACATGATGTAATTTAATAATCACTGTTGCCTAAACATTTGACTTTTGCGACGTGAATTGTTCCGACTCGCACGTATGAGTATTTTGCGATTACGTGGGGTTTTGGACAGGGCAAAAGGAAGGATTGCTACCTGAGCATTCGCTGGTTAGGTTTCTAGGAAGCAGGGTGTAAAATTTTTGATTTATTGCGATGAAAATGGGGGGGGGGGGGGGGTCGATATCCATTGAAGGAATAATTTGATTTCATGGGAAAAAGCGTGGAAGAATATTACGTTTTAACTTTCATAAAGAGAGTGGGCTCCTAAAATAAGGAAATTTGATTCTCATCACCAGTGTGTCCGTTGTAAATTCTATTGAGGCACGGCAGCCTTCATAAAAATGTGGATTGCATTAATTACCGTCACCTTAATTACTAGGCTTTCGTCGTTTGGGAGATTTTCCCTAATTTTTCTTAGTACATTGATACAATTTTCGAGGGGTTCAAAAAATGGATTCACTTTATTTTGGAAGGACCTATTCTATGGTTATGTTAGTCTAGGTGTATGGTGAAAAAAATAGGAAAATTATATGAATTAGATTTTAACTGTGCAAGCTATGTACGTTCAAAGTTCGTTACGCTCTCCAGTCCGAAGGCGTAGCATCCGCTGATCGAATCGTCGCTAGCGATACCTGCACCTGTTTTCCGTCCGTTGGCGGCGCTTTCCCGTTTCCCGACTGACCTTTGCCTCAGGAAGCGCCTCGCTGGGAATCGTCTAAACGGGGTCTGCGTTGTTGACAATTTCCACCCCTACGGTTATCCTGTGTGCCCTGGCCCTGACTGGAGGAAAGGCTGCTGCTGATATCCTTTATTAGAGTTGTAATTATTTTGCCTCCCACGATAATTATTTCGATGATATCCGCGATTTGAACCTCGGTTGTTCCAGCCGCGACCTCCACGTCCATGATGCACTACAGACACTTGCTTGCTCGAATCAGCCCCAGAAGAAAAGGACGAACGAATCCCACTTTCGGCCTCTAAAGCCCTAGAAACTCCGTCCGCGAACGATTTGACTTGTGCTGCTAACAAAACTCGCTTGACACCCATTTTTAGAGCATTCAACGCCACACCGTCATTTAAACTTTTACTAATTTTCAGATTATTGTCCCTATGATCGATAACTTGTAATTGAGTCATTTTTGAAACAAGTTCCCCGATCTTTGAAGCGAAGTCCGTCACTGAATTCTCTCGACGCAACGAGGTCAACTCATTTTGCAAAGTATAGCTAAAGTTACACGAGGTCGGAAACGCGCTCGCAAAAAATAAGCATCGAAATCATCGAAAGTCTTAATTTCAGACGTTACCGCTACTTTCGCACGCTTTTTCAATTTTACTTTTAAAAGAAAAATTAAAAACATCACTTTACCCGCAGCGGAAATCATGTTATTATACAGCTTCGCACAATCAAGAAAATCAACCAACTGCGAAGAATTACCATCAAAATCCGGCACCACCGAATACACCGTTTTAAGACTGAACTCCATTTTGCACTTGGAGGAATCGTTCAACTTCCTCGGTGAATAATTTTTGTTTGACAAGTTTAATCCGTCCTTGCAGATTTCATCGACTGATTTCACGGTGTCCACCTGCGGTTCATTAAAAATCTCCAAATTAACACTATCACTATTTTCCGAATCATCGGTTAACGACTTGGAAAGGAAAATTTTACAGCGCCCGTAACGCTTCCAAAGCGCCTCCGATTTGTCCGCCGAAGGTACTGCGAACCAAAGTTCCTCAAGTTGAACACTTTTCGTGGGTGCTTCGCGTGCACGACGATCAAAAGGGGTCTTGAGTAAATTTTCCGCAAACTGGAGAAAAGCCTCCGCCATAAAATTTTGACTAAATCAACTAATTTTACAACAACATAACACAGAAATATCACTCTTAAACCCTAAAATCGAAGTTCAGCAACTAATTCGTGCGACTAGCCTGCAATTCCAGAACAGCCGCGCGCAACTCATCCTGTTGCTGACAGAAATCGCGAATAACGCGGAAAAATTGGCGAATCCCGAAAATCATCATAAAAACAACAAATATAAAAATTATGATACCTATGGTCCACCACTGCGCGAGATCATGATCAGAGAAAGTAACTTTGGCTTGTCCCGACCCGATTACGGATTCTGAAACACTTTTCTCTTCCTTACAATTGGAGCCGCTTATTTTCGAAGGATTTTTAAACGACCACGCGTCTTCAAATTTACAGGTACCACTCATTTAGAAGGATAAGAACCCGGTGTCTTGTCACGGTCGCCATGTAGTCGGCTTACAGCCGAGAAGGAAAGATACGGGTAATAATCAACACGAAGTATGTTCAAGACAACATATATTCTGCGACTCCGCGGAAGCATTGAGTTTTCAAAGTATGGTTTTCAACAAAAGTAGAACAGTCGCATTGGAATATAAACAAATAACTGCTGAGGCAGTACATAACGATTCGTGGTTGTACCAACCTCAGAAATATTAAATGTGAAATCTAACAGCCCGGATAATGGATATGCTGATTGCATGTATCAACTAGTCGCCCGAGCGCTGTTGGAGTAGGGTAGAACGGGGTTAGGTGGACACCCTTTTGGTTTTTTTTTTTTTTTTAAAAAATCAATTTTTGGAATAATCAAAATCTGATCAAACTGATGTTTTCAGAATATATCTGAGCTAATTTCAAATAAAAAAATGGACGAAAATTTTAATTTTATCCTACTCAAATTTTGATTTTTCCAAATAATAGCAAAGTGTCCAGTTAACCCAATGGGATGGGTTAACTGGACACCATGGGTGGGTTAACTGGACACATTATAAAGAACAGAAAATTTATGAAGAAAACAACTGTATTACGAAAGTTAAACTAAAAAAACAAACTTTTATAACATGTAGGTGCATATGTACGGTTTAGAAACCATCAAAGAACAACTTTTAAACTAGTCTTTGAACAAAAATTGCAAACAAATAAAGTATGTAGGATTTGGTCAATATCTTACAAGCACCGTTTGTGACTTGTCGTCATTTGTAGATACTAAAGACTGAGTTGAGCTTATAATAATCATTTAATGGCAATGAATAACCAATGGGTCAAACCTAAAAGAAATTTTAAATGGCTTAACTTGAAATTAAATTTTGAATTTTAACACTTAATCCTAGAAACACAGCGCCATTGAGCGATTACCTACTTTTTTTTTTTTTTTTTTTTTTTTTTTTTTTTTTTTTTTTTTTTTTTTTTTTTACGAAGCAAAGTAATCTTCTCGCCACTGGAGAAATTTATACAATGATTTGAAAGAAATTTTGTTCATTTACATAGATTTTAAGATTATTGCAAGAAAAATAAACAATATATAACAGAGAAATACATTACATTTTTAAGTTATTTGTTACACCCTGGTAACTAAAGGATATCGTAGCAATACGCCAAGTCCCAAATTTTTCTGCGTTTAAGTCTTCTTAAATCAGTGCAAGTTTCTAAAAGCATTAGCGCTTCCGAATTAGGATGCGAGTGGAGTCTCATTTCATAACGATAAGCTACTTTGGAGACAAACTCGCACACCAACTCAACGCCTAAGTCCCTATGAATATCCTCATTTCTTTCGTACCATCTGGCACCAGAAATGAGGAGTAAGGTTTTGTTTTGAAAAACTTGGATTATTTTTAAGTTAGAGAGGGCAGCACAGCCCCAAAGCTGACAACCATACGCCCATGTAGGACGTATTAGTTGCTTATATATTAGGATTTTATTGTCAAGGCTAAGAGAGGATCGATGACCCAGTAGCCATCTAAGTTTGTTAACTTTAAGATTACATTGAGAACGTTTCATTTTAATGTGCTCTTTCCATTTTAATTTTACATCTAAATTTAAGCCTAGGTACTTGGCAATAGTAGAAATAGGTATGAGATTATTACAAAGGGAAACTGGTAAGTATTTAATAGGCCTATATGAGAAAGTGGTATATATAGTTTTATCAACATTTAATTTTATATCTTCTGAGTCAATCCACGATTCAATTTTATTTAGGTTGGAATTAATTACATTAGTGACAACATTTTGATCCTGATCAGATGCTAGATATGCCGTGTCGTTGGCAAATTTGGCTAATAATGATTTACCCGAAGGAGTTGGAATATTTGAGGTAAAGAGGAGGTATAGGAGTGGGCCCAAGACTGAGCCTTGTGCCACACCGGCCATAACTCTTCTCCTCCCCGATAATTCCTCACCTACACTAACATGAAAGTAACGATTTTGTAGATATGATTTAAGTAATTTTACATGACATAGTGGTAAATTTTTGGCAAGTTTATCTATTAATAGCTTATGAGGAACCTTATCAAAGGCCTATGCCACGTCTAAGAAGGCAGCGCCACAAAACTCACCCTTCTCGAGGGCTCTTTCTATAAAGCTAACAACACGGTGTAATTGCTCGATGGTGGAGTGTTTTCTCCGAAATCCGAACTGGTGGTTTGGGATAATCTTTTTAATGTTGACGACTTTTAAAAGTCTGTCAATATACAAGCGTTCGAAAAGTTTGGCAATAGAGGACAGTAATGATATAGGGCGATAGGAAGCAGGCTTTTCAGGAGGTTTCCCAGCCGTGTGAAAAACAATTACATTAGCAGTTTTAAAGTGATTGGGTACATAGCAAAGGTCAACAATGGCATCAAAAATTTCAAGCAGTTTGTAAATAGCTTTATCTGGCAGCTGCTTTAACACTAGACCTGTAATAAGATCAGCCCCAGGGGCTTTTTTAACTTTAACTTTGGCTATTAATTTAGTAATTTCCCCAAATGAGAAAAATGGGATTTCAACTTCCGGCTCAATTGAGTCAGTTATTTCAAATTCAAGATCCTCATGTGAGGCATCTGGACTGGAATTGGGTTTAAAAACTTTAGCTAGGTGGTCAGCAAATAGCTCAGCTTTTTCAATATGAGATTTTGCCCAGGTGTTGTCTGGTTTGAGTAAGGATGCTTGATGTTTAAAAGGTCGCTTTAAAAATTTTGTTGCCTTCCATAGGGAATAATCTGATTTTGGTGTGGCATCCAAAGAACTGATGAATTCGCCAAGTTTTTCATTCTTTAGGCGCCAACGATGCCTGTTTATAATACGATTAATTTTATTAAAAATGGATTTGTTTTCGGGAACACGATTATTTTGCCATCTTCTTCTCGCTTTTCTTTTTTCTTTAATAAGGATGACCTACTTAAATGACTTTTTTTGGCTTAAAAATCCTATCAGTTACCTACCTGAACTGAGACAAGGTAATTTGCATATCTTTAATTAAGAGTAAGGTAGGTAGGTACATACAATACATTATTCTATACAATAAGAAAGTACCAAAGAATTACCTCAAAACTAGAATCTGAACAGTCTCTAAGGAAATAGTAAGAACATTTTACCTACAGCTAATTTTCATTAATAGCACTTTGAGATGCGTGTCATTAAAAACTTAAGTCTTAACTTTAAAAAGAGATCATTTTTAGGAATATCTAACTATTTAAAAAAAAGTATAAACTAACGGAAGAAAACTGCCCAAGAGGAAAAATTCAAAAAATAGGACTGACTCCTTCGAAATCAAAAGCGAAAGACAGCATTCCTGCAAATCTTCCTATTTTAAATTTCATTGGGTCAGGTAAGTTAGCGACACAATCTACCGATTTCAAAAAACTTGTTTCATAAGTCATCTGGAACTTAAAAGTGCCTGAAACTCTTTTCAAAAAAGTAATATCATAACCTTTTGTGTAAGCTTTATCAACGTGACAAACATAGAAACGGAAACTATCACTAGTTTTTCCGTAAACCTTAGCCAAAGCAATCGCTCCTTCTTCTAAATGGTCTGGCTGATTGCATGCAAATTCATCACCCTCAGATGAGTCGGAGTCATGGAGGGAAACATTGTCCGATTCCAGCGAATCAGAAGAGTCGTCATCTGCATCATCAAACTGAAGCTTTCTTTTACGCGAGACTTGTTTTTTTGCGCAATCAGAGTTTGAAGCAATGGATTTTAAAACTTTTCGTTCTTGGGCATTTTTCTCTTTCTCCGCCCTTTCCTTTTTAAATTTTTGCTTTATTTCTAACTTTTTTTTCTCCGGAGTATCTTTGTTATGACTTTTTTGCGACCAGGGTCGTCCCCTAAATTTGTTTCATCGTAGTTTAGAATATTTCCAGGGGGGAGGCCAGCTAAACTTGTCTCTAAGTGGTTAAAATAATTATTTACAGTCTCTGCATTTAACTCAGCTCTATTTCTTTTGATATTTTGGCACATTCTTTCAGAAATCTCTTTTTCGTACCTCTTAAGAAAAGCATTGGCGAAGTCTTTGCCTGGCAAATTATCTTTAAATTTTGTATTCTTTACTCCTTTTCTATCTAAACTTAACTATTAACCGCAGGTCATAAGTAGTCATTGGATAGCCCCACTCAGCACATAAAATTAAGTTTTGCACAATTTCTTCCTCCGTCGCAGGTGGCAATTGGCACTGGCCTCCTTTTTTTCGTGGCGGTGTGTTCGGATATAATTTCATATGTTTTACATACCGGTGAAAGACGGACTTAGGGATATTATGGTTCCCTGCCGCGCGTCTCAGTGATAAGCCGCCTTTGAACTCCGTGAACGCTTTCTGAAACGTTTCCGCTGGTATTCTTTTACACTTCTTAGAACCTTGAGCTGTCTGGTATGTCCTAACCATTGTGAGATCTGTAAAATGAATTCCATAATTAAACCAGTGCAGTATTCAAAGGATTCCAAATATAACAAATAAGTACATAAAAGTATTCCCAAGGACGCGATAAGATGCAGAAAATGTTAAAGAAAGCTGAAATGTAAGCCGTCCCTTTGTACGCTCCAACTTCCGACAACTCGTTTTTTGGAGAACTTATTTTTTTTAAACCTTTAAATATCGGGCAAATTTCATCATTTTCAGTGAGGAGTGAGGTAACATAGGATATAAAAATGTAACAACATAAGAAAAAACTTACCTTTCTTTCAAGATCCACTTACTCACGACGTTCTCCCGCTCGTTTTGCTTGTTGTTTTTTTGTTCTGGTTTTGAGGTTATGTTGTCATTTTATGTTTACACCAAACATCACCACTGACACCGGTTACTTAGAGAGGATGCCAAATCTTACATTTTCGTAAAAATACGAGCTCTGTAGGTGCCAAATTTACCGATTTATAACTAAAATACGGAAATAAATCAAAATTGTCCCCTTTCGCCCTCCTGTCCCCATACACCCCGGTTTACGGTAGTCGTTAAAACAGCCGCAATAGTTTTCGCCCGCTTCGTTGTGGTTTTTCTGGCCGCTGCTTTTGGGAACGGCAGGACTTCTTCCGGTGAAACCAAACGGATGGAAACGCTGGAGGGTGGCGTTACTGGGTAGCTTGATGATGGACAAGCCTGCGGAGTCAAATTATCAGAAACAATCAGAAACTTGAAAGCATGTGCTTAGAGCGAAGACTGGCCCGGGACTCTAACTGGCCCCTGCTATCTCTTTGCACGGAGGAAAAGTGAAGCCGGTCTTGGCACGGGCTGATGGGTAGGGCACTTCCCCGCGCTGGGTATGAACAAATTTAACATTAGCTCCTATGGAGCTTCGCTCTTCAAACCTATTTTAGTCAATCATTTTAGCGAATAACAATGTCGAGTCTCACATATGTTATACAGTGTAGTGTAACATACATTTAAACTGAAAATTTGGATCAATTTAAGGCGTCCGTTCTTTCATAATCGAAGTTAACGATCGGTCGGTCATTGTTTACTTTAGCACCCGTAACCTACAGTCAATCGGGACAACTTTGGGCCACTTTTCAACTTTTTTCTGCTTCTTTCTGAGATTACCTAACCTAGAAGCAATGTTTGCTAAATTTGGAGGTGAAAATTTGAAACAGCTTGATCCGAAGAATATTCTCTCATATTGTTCATAATTTGTTTATTACTTCTTTTATATAATAATTATTAACAAAAGTGGCATAAAGTTACCCCGTTAAAAAGTTTAACTTTGGGCCACCATTATTTTCTTGCATAAAAAGTGAAATAATTAATTTCTCGTTAATTTGATAACATTGGCAACCATGCCAATCGATTCTACATGATTTCCCCTCTATTCCTACTTACATTTGCAGCATTGGAGTATGATAAAAGGCGGGAAATTATGAATTGACAGCTTGGGCTCCATTGACAGGAGAACTCTGCAGCTCATTTCTAATGTTTAGATCCTTAACAAAGGCAGTCAAAAGTGAAATTTTTTTTTCAAAAACAGATTCTTTATTCAATTTTGAAAAAGATATGAAAAAATTCAGAGAGTGTAAACAAAATTTAAAATATAATAAAAAAGTAAAAAAAAATCCACGACATGAGCGATAAAACAAACACTCGCAGAATAATTTAAAAATTAAACAATACACAAAAACAGATGCAGATCTATATAATATTATGTAGAGTTTTGACAGTCTTAAAAATTCAGACTTTTTGTCAGTCAAAAGTAAAACAATACGAAAATTCGTAAATAAAAAATAAATAAATAAATAAATAAATAAATAAATAAATAAATAAGTAAAAAATGAAAAAAAAAATAATTATTTCAAAAAAATAAGAATAAATAAATACTTTTATAAACAATGTATACAAACTAATGACTGAGGAGCCCTTAAATCTATAATTAAAATTAAATATGCTTAATATGTCTACCTATATTCTTTTAATTAGTTATTATTACTTTTGGCACCACCTTTGGAAACGCCCCTGAAACTAATTAAGTACCTACAAGTTACACACAGCCAACAATTTTGAATAAGCACTGACCTTTAAAACTCAATTCACAGAATCAGTAATATGACGGTCTGACTTCATTACATTAAATACCTAAAAATTAAAAAAATTATCAAAATTTAAAGACTCCTTAAAATTAAAAAAATTACCAAAATTTAAGGACTCCATCAAATCAACAAAAGGAACAAAACAAATATGAACACCAACGATTAAACTTAAAATGTAGGTATTTTAAAAATAATACTTTTATAAAAAAAAATAAGGCTTTACTTAAATGTAATAGGACAATGGAAGGAAAGAAAATCCAAAATAAAAAAAGACATATTAATTAAATAAATTTGAAAAGGTGTCCCACGCTGCGGAAGTTGAGGCAAGATCCTTCATCAAGTTATCACAGTCGATATCACCCAGCTGTTCTTCAATGAGGCGAGTAAGAGAATTGTCCTGTGGTGCTTCCTCATCATCAAACTGCCCATTTTCTTCTGATTCTGATTTCAAATCTGAGGGTGCATGGATAGGCGGGTCATCCACAACTTCTGAATCTTGAATCTCTTCGGAATCTTGATCTTCTGGAGCAATCACTGAACTGGCTTGGCCTCTGCCTCTTCCTCTCCCTCTACCGCGGCCTCTCCCTCTGGTAGTACCACAAGAATTGTTCTTATTTGCTATTTTTTCCATTCGGCTTTTGTAGTAAGCGTCAACCTCTTCAACGGAAACCGATTTTCCAGGAGTTACGGGTAAGCGGAATTTTCTGCACTGTCTCACTGGAGCTAATTCTGCTGCTCTCACTCCGGTTAAATAATTTTGGAATTGTCGCCCGACATTTTCAATTATTTCTTCTGGATTTTTGGTACAGTATTTAGGCAGTTTCGAAACAACTAATTCCTTATCACAAGGATAAATGCCAGTTGCCCTGAAACCGCTGATTAAACAACTGGACTCGGTGCTTTTCCCTTTGTCGAGGGCTCTTTTGAGAAGCTGGGCGAAAAATACCTTCGGAAGAGCACCGGTCGTTTTCCCCTGCTTTGTCCCTCGCCACTCCAGAAGAACTGTCCTCCAGTGAGTCTTCAAGCTTGCGAAGTAACCAACGTCCAGCGGTTGCAGTAAGTGAGTGGAATTTGGGATTAAGAAAATGAACTTGATGTTGTTTTCTTCCGCTAATTTAAGGCTCTTGATGGATACATGGGCCGACAGGTTATCGCAGAGCAGTATTTTTTTGCCCGGTTTCTTCTCAGCTTCAGGTAAGAAATGAGTCTGAAAAAAATCATCAAAGACGGACACCTCCATCCAGCCACTGGAGGAAACGTTCAGTTTCGCTCCTTCAGGTCCTCCCTTCAGCCAATCTGTATAGCGCTCTTGACCCTGCATTATAAAATAAGGGGCGAGCATTTTCCCAGCGGCACTCCTACAAAATACAACAGTGTAGCAACTCTTGCTTTTGTTGATGATATTTTCAGGGTTACGGGTTTCTCGTCTCACCAAAAGTTTTTTCTTTGCGGGACTGTCGTGGAATCCAGACTCATCAAAGTTGTACACATTTTCAGGCGGTACCCCCTCGACTTCCTTTGAATATTCTTCGAAAAATTTACACACTTCCTCTTCACTGACTCTCGCTCGAGATCGAGAAATTTCGTGGGCAAATTTGTTCGCCAGCAAATCTTGGTGCCGTCGAATCAACGATTGTGCCCATTCCCAGCCAGGGAGATTGCCTGGAAATTGAGGTACCTTTCTTTTATTAGCATCGAGATACCCTTTGGCTATTGCTCTTAAATCATACGCTGAGATAGGTACTCCCATGTCACTGAGATGCAACGCATGATTTATGAACGCGAGCTCCTCTTCCGTTGAAAAAGTAAATGGGCGGCCTATCTTACCAACATGACGTTTATGAATTTTACAGTCTAATGTGCTCCGTGGAATATCATATGTTTTAGAAGCTGCTCGGATAGTGATTTTACCTTCATCGATTTATTTCAAAACAGTTGCAAGTTTCTCCTCAGAATAACGCGTTGTTTTATACCTCCTTATTTCCGAAGCATGTTTTTTGGATGTGCGTTGCTTTTTCTGCTTTCTGGCCATCTAAAAGTATGAACAAATATTAAATATAAATATCACATATACAGAAAAAAATGTGCATAAAGAAAGAGAACAAGAGCAGCTCTGAACTGCGGTTCCCGCAGAATACCCATTTTCTACCATGGTTATATTACAAATTTGGCTTTCCTCAGCTCTTCTATGATTTTAAAAACATCCAAGAATGTGAAATAAGGTTTAAAATGATCAAATGAGGCAAGAAATATGGAAAATATCCTAATTTAAAGAGAAATAATGACTGGCCCAAAGTTTATTTACGTGGCCCAAAGTTACCCTGAAAAGAGTGACTTTTGCAGCCTTCTCAGTAATTTTAATATATTTTTCTTAATCTTAAATGAAAAATAAAAAAATTTATACTGTTGCGTTCAGGAGAGTATACTGGATCCATTGAATGAAAAGAAATTTTACTTACCTTTGAAATTTCATACAAGAAACAAACTTGAAAACACCTTGACTGAAGGTGCGGAAAAAAATACAACAACAACAAATTAAAAAAAACCTCCAAAACACTATCACTGCTGCAAACTGTTGATTTCTAATTGAAGATGAAGATATGAAGCACACGCACAAATTTTTAGGTTGGTATTACCTGTTGTGAAGAAGAAGAAGCATAGAAATGAAGTGAAATCTGAAAGTGGCCCAAAGTTACACCCCCCGGCCCAAAGTTGTCCCGATTGACTGTATCTGCCGTACTTTCACTTTCTATCGTAAATATCTAGCGGATAAATTGACCGAAACTTGCGTTTAAGTTCGTCAATTTCAACTTTGGCATAAGCTGCATATCATATCTGAGTACTTTTGAAAACTAAAAGTAATTAACATTATTTTGAAACAGTTTTATGTCTCGGCTCCATATGTATAGTCCAGGCAATGGGGATCAAAACACGGCAAATGGCGGAACAAATTCCCATCAAAGGTTTTTTGGGTTTAATCGCTTCGTCTTGGTGTCAGTAATGACCACCTAAAAGTCCCCATGCCTAGGTGCTGTGCTAAATTCAGGGGAGGGGGGAAGAGCCCCAAAATCGATGTTTTCGATATATATCGAGAACGATGCAAGATATCAAAAAAATCGATGCATGTTTTTTGTTCTTGAGGTAATTTTCAACAAGAAAGGTCTTTTATGTTTTTACGCTCTGACGACGTCTAAGCTCTCAAAAACACAATTTAAGTTTTCGGCGATTTTCAGGAAAATTGATACCGCGTGGCAACGCTCATTTAACGCGATGTTATTTTTAATGATTTCGATCGCCTTACTTACCTTAGCGTCTAGAGTGCTTCAAATTTTATGAAATTTGGGATCCGAGGGTTTTTTAGGTTGCTAATTTCATTTTTGGAGTCCAAATTTTCTTAAAACGTGATTCAGACAAGACTTTTGAGCTTTTATCTGAAAAGCTGCCTTTTGTAATAAAAGCTCAAAAAGCTTGTCTGAATCACGTTTTAAGAAAATTTTGACTCCAAAAATGAAATCAGCGACTTAAAAAACCCTCGGATCCCAAATTTCATAAAATTTGAAGCACTCTAGACGCTACGGTAAGTAAGGCGATCGAAATCATTAAAAATAACATTGCGTTAAATGAGCGTTGCCACGCGGTATCAATTTTCCTGAAAATCGCCGAAAACTTAAATTGTGTTTTTGAGAGCTTAGACGTCGTCAGAGCGTAAAAACACCAAAGACCTTTCTTGTTGGAAATTACCTCAAGAACTAAAAACATGTATCGATTTTTTCGATATCTTGCATCGTTTTCTCTGGGCATACCCGCTTTAAGATGAAAGTATTTCAGAAAAATACTCTAGTTTTGAGTACAGTTATTAGAATGCACAGAACTTATTACTTAGAGCATTACCTTTGAGTTGATGCACAGAAAAGAAAAAAGTGAAAAAACGAATATTTCCGCGCGAATTTGAGTCCAAAGTGTGCGTCGAATTCTACAGTTTCACTCCGCTGTCCAATTCCAATACTCCTGAATACTGCAATCCTAACGATACCCTAACCCCAAACCGGTCGGTTGTAGCGTTGTAGCCTTATTGGTATGAAGAAAATGGTTTACTCTTTGCTTTGCTTTGACGTGACAGTTGTGACGTCGTAAACTTGGATTTCTGTGGCATTAACCTCAAACTTATGATAACAGTTGATTAATTGATTTCTCCCGAAATTTTTTGAAATTTTAGAAAAAACTCATGGACTGTTCCGCTCTCAGCGATCAAACTCGCCCTTCTGCTGATAGCCTGATCTAGAAAAGCATTCTCAGGGTATTCGCGCTTTGCTTCTTAATTGTTAATCAAATGTTTCCTTCGTGTCAGTAAAACGCGAATACTGTTGACAAGTCTCCGAACCCTCATCTTTTGGGCCAAAGTGTCATTTCGCCAGTTCGTCGTAGGTTTCTTTTTTTTAATTTTTAGAACTTAAGTTAGCGTGCATGTGTTGTTAATTTGTTCATGCCCACTTTTCTTTCATCAGTCAGAAGAGTACCGAAAAGTCAGGTAAGGGAGAAGTGTTTACATTGATTAATTTATTTGTAAACAAATGAGAAAACAAGTATTTTTCGAGTACTACTCGACAGTTCTCTGAGTTATCAAAACTCTGGAATACTTGCGTGATTGAGTTTCTCATGGAATTTCTCTCCAGTGATGTAACAACTCCGTCAGATTCCTGTAGAAGGGATTATCAGAGTAGTTAGGAGGCCATATCTGCAGAAAATGTAAAAACTGTTGTTTACTTTGAACTGTTCGAGCCGACAAATTTTGACAGTTTTGTTACCATCAGTGGCTTGGAAATGCTGACAATTTTTCATCCTCAAATTGTGCTCTTTAGTCAGTTTCCTTCAAGCTAGCTAGAGTTATGCATTATATCAAGAATTACTGCCCCATTTTTCTGTGTTAAGCGGATAAAATTAGCTGTTTGTGCAACGAGACAGAAGGCTGAAATGAAAGTGTTTGTAGCAGTTATTTTCTTGTCTAGAAAATCCGCTGGTAAGCAGCTACCCTTGCATAGCAACATATCGGCGCTGACTGTCATGTGAGGAACTCCCCCACTCTTTTGTAAACGAAAAAGCTTGCTCTGTTTAGATCAGAGACAAATAGAGATGGAGCACTAACTGGCTGGAGCAGAGGCTTGCTGAATTCTCGCGGGTTCAACAAGTCAACGTCGCAGGGTGTTGAATGTCGAGCACCCTCCTCTACACTTCCCAGCCTACCCCCCCTGAGTCTACCGAATGTCACCGTTCAACACCATGTGACATCAAAAGGTGTTGACTGTTGTTTCACACGTTATTTTGTTGAATCCCCAAAACTTCAGTGTGCCTCAAGTCTTCCCTATGTATTTTAGCGTAGTGATCTGTCTCTATTTGTCTCTGGTTTAGATTGTTCCTATCAATTTCTGTTCACAGAAGAACTGGTAATTGTTAGAGCTAAAGCATGTTTGGGTATTGGGTTCCAGAGACAAATAGAGACGGAGCACTAACTGGCTGCAGCAGAGGCACTCTGAATTCTCGCGGATTCAATGAAATAACAGTCAACGTCGCATGGTGTTGAATGGTGAGCACCCTCCTCTTCACTTCCGGCTCATCCCCCCCGTGTTTTCCGAATGTCACCGTTCAACACCATGCGACATCTCAAGGTGTTGACTGTTGTTTTCCATGTTATTCTGTTGAGTCCCCGAAAATTCAGTGTACCTCAAATCTTCCCTATGTATTTTAACGTAGTGCACCGATCGCAATGAGTCAAAACTCTGTGTTTTGTTGCAGTTTGGAAGAAGGAACCACTACCTTACAGAACCTTAAACTCTAAATGGTTCTACTGTAGTAACGATTTATATCTTAGCGCTTACCAACCGCTCACCGACGCGATTTGATGCATTTCGTAAGCAGGCACTGCTCCGTGTTAGAACTGGATTCTCAAAATGCTTCTGCTCCAGTTCAAGCAACAGTTAACTTAGTCAATTAGCTTAGATTCCATGTAGCTTGCACCTGTAGATCGGAACTTGCTTTCTTAGCAGTTTTGCAACTTACCTAGCAGTTTTGCAACTTACCTGTTTAATAACATTTAAATCATTGACTCATTTTTATATTTTCTAGCAGCAAACATTGATTGCTTGCATCATTAATAAGTAGAATAGAAGCATTTGGATCATCAGGTTCTGACAACTATAGCGGTGCCAGCTTCAAAATTGTATCTAAATGCGTCAGATAGTGTTGAGTTAGCATCAAATTTGTGAAGTCTGCTTGCAGGTGCTGCTGTTCCTCAAATTTGTACTTTTAGTCTTAATTTATCAATTTCAGCCAAAAACTTTTGACTTTTTGAGGAGCGCGATGTGGTGTCCTTGGTTTGAACTAAATTGACTTGGGTATCATCTTAAATGTGCCATAGATGACATGATTGTTATTACTCAGGTCTTTGTATTCATGCAAAATACATTTTGTTTATTTATTTATTGAGGACAACAATATTTTATAATACAATATAGTACATAACAATGGAATGAAGTTTGTACCTCCCACTAAGCTAGCTTGTGTAGAATATTGTTCTTCCACAATTTATACATCTATCAAGATTAAGATAACGGTGTCATATTATGTCACTTCATTCTTTCTAATTCTCTTTAATCTTTTTCAAACATCAAGTCACTCAGTTTTAGTCACTCATTGTGTGAACTAATACCAATTCTATGTCACTGTTTTGAGTGTTTTGTATCCATGCTCTTATTTTGTTATGTCCTATGTACTGTTTTCAGGTGCTTAAGAAATATTCAGAATGTTACCTGTTGCATATCCTGCCTGTGTCATTTACCATTCTTCTTCATTTTTTTGGTAAGTCAAACTTACATACTTATTCGTTGTTATTACTTGTCTGAGATCCACATGATAGAGATGAATTTATTTAATTACCAATTGGTAGATAATAATCACTAAGCAGTCATTAAACATTTAATAATTTATTCATTTTTTTTTTTTTTTTTTTTTTTTTTTTTAAATCACAGAACATTTGTGCAATTCTATTTTCTAAGGCTTAAAGTTGGTATTAATTGACTAAGAACAAAATTTAATTGTTAACTAGAAACTGTGAGATCTACAGAAGGATACCCTGAGAATGGTGAAGAGAGAAAGTTTTAAGGTAGAAGGTTAACTGAGACCAAGACAGTGGCGTCATTTGGGGGGGGGGCAGGGTGGGCATCCCCCCCCCCCCCCCCCAAGGATTTGAAGTCAGGCTCAAAAACGAAAACAAAGTATATTAATGAGAGGGAAAAAAAGGTCATCAGTTTTTTGGCCCCCCCCCCCCCCCCCCCAAGCCGGCTCTAGGACTCTACAATTATATTGATGAGCAAAAAAGAAAGAAAGAAAAAGAAAAAGGTCATCAGATTTTTGCCCCACTCAAGCCGAACGCGAAATGACGCCCCAGGAATGAGAATGTTTTACGATGGGAAAATAGAAGGAAGAGTAGAGAGAGTTTATTAGCTAGGGATGAAGTGTTTTTACGAAGGGGAATTTGAGTTGAAGAAGGGTTGTAGTTTTGGTGAAGAAGAACTGTTTGAATTTTTGTAACTTAAATCTAATTTGGTAGCACATAACTTATTAAGGTAGTGCTATCTTTTTAACTAAAAAAAGGATAATTTACTTGACTAACAAAGAACAAGAGTAAAGAAAGAAAAAATATTATCTGTAAACAATTTATAAACAGTAAATAATTTTTAAATGGTACCAAAATTGGAGACTAAAACAGAACATGCTCTGAAAATAGATTGTTTGCAACTGTTTGCTGTGTAGCAGAAGTTCAATGTGGACCATAACAGTGACGGTCTGTGGGGTGAAGGGGCTTCGGGGGCTCAAGCGTCCCCACTTGTTTGGAAGGAGGGCTTTAAAAAGTGAGAAAAAATAACTAAAAGGAAAGTAAAAAAAAGGAAAAAAGAAAGAAAAAGAAATGAAGATATAAGGACAAAAGGATAGAAGAGAAACTGTGCAAGTCTCTTCCTCCTACAGTTTCCTGTACTACTTGTTCAAACACTAAAAAAATAAAAAAATAAAACAAATTGTCGACCTTTCAAGCCCCCCCCCCTCCCCCCGTGTTCTTAGTGACCTACAGGCCGCGCGCTACTAGACCATTTCCTGAGAATTGTAAAACATTTTCTCTTAACTTGCAGGTGACTAATGATGTTGGGAAAATGACCCGAGGAGGCCGGAGATTGGCTTTGTTGCTAATTGTCATGTGCCTTTGTCTCATGATGTTTTACAAGCTTCAACCGTGCGCCTATGACAAAAATTCTCCCCTCATGATGCCAAGAGAGGTAAGGCAAGGCCACATAGTCGGAAATTCCTTATACCTTAATGTGATTCTTCAGCGTTTAGTACCGATTTCTGCCACCAGAGTACTACTGTTCGATTAATGTCAAATTACAGGCCGAAAGTAATTGATATTTAAGGAAACAGAGTGCAAGTTACTAGATGATCTTCTGAAGAATTTCTCTACAAAATATTTTGTCCAACTTCAAAAATAAGGCTGAAAGTACCATAAAACTGAAAATCACATTTCGATACTAGAATCGTTTTGCGATATTCTGTTTTTGGTACTTTCAGCCTTATTTTAGTAGTTGTTGACGAGATAATTTGCAGAGACTTTCTTCAGATGATTATGAGTAACTGGCTTTCTGTTTTCTCAAATGTAAATTACTTTCGGCCTGTAATTTGATATTAATCAAACGGTAGTGCTCTGGTGGCAGAAATCAGCACGAAACGCTGAAGAATCACCTTAAGCCATGAGAATAGCACATATCTGATCGGCAGGTACGCTCTGTTGGCTCCATAGAAGCCAATGCTGGAGCTAGAAATCTTGACCTCTCCAATTTCCATGAAATTTGCTACACTTTTGCTACTGTTAGAGGAAGAATAAAAACATACCTTCTTTAGATATTTTGATCCCCCCAATTTTTTGTGTGGAATTTCAAAGTTACTGAAATTTGCCAATTTTTCGCTGAGGCCACCATCTTTAATCAAGCGTAACTCAGTCATAGTTAGTTGTAGAAATATTGAGTTTGGTCTTATTTTAAAGATCCTCTTAAGAGATTTCAAATGATTTGTAACAACAAGAGACGTAAGCAACAACAAACATTTTTAGTTGACATTTTTGAAAAAAAAATTCTCAAAACAGCACTTGCTTGATGTGTACTTTGGGGGGGGGGGGGATTTATTTCACTCTCATGTTTTAAGCATGCCTGTTATAATGAGTACTATTAGTTCTCAATATGTATATTATTTTTTTTGCAGAACTTCATGAACACTGACGATAACAAAATTTATCGGTATGATAGGTATATGCCTTTGATTTTCATTGGTGGTGTCCCTCGGTCAGGGACTACGCTTATGAGAGCTATGCTAGACGCCCATCCAGACGTTAGGTAAGTACGTATTTTACTCGCTTGAGTGTTAGTTCTTGTGTGAGCCTAACTAGGGTCGTAGGTGACAGCATTGTAAAGATGCAAGTAGCCAGTAGGAAGTTAAAATAAACTGTAGGAACCCTATTAACACTTTCTCACATCAAATTAAATCTGGGGGAGACCCCTAAACCCCTCTTTAATACTCTGGGGAAGATCCCCAGACCCCCCTGTAACATTCTGGGGAAGACCCCCAAACCCCCCGTATCCATACTTGAAATATTTAAGTTTTTCCCTTTTTGACCCATCTTCCCTTTGATTTTAATAGAAACCATTTTTCATCCATAACTTACCTAAGAATTAAAATTTAAAAAAAAAAAAAAAAAAAAAAAGTTCCTCTGGGGAATGTTAGTAGCAACATCTCTGCAAAATTTGGTTGCATATGGATCAATGGTTTAAAAGTTAGGCTGGGTTTCACATTTTACACCCACAGACAGACAGACAGACCATCGCTACAGAAATATTATGTATTTACTCCACCCCCTTTACTGCACCCCTGCATAATGCGTATACATGAACGGGTGGTCCATCTAATCTTTGAGCTAAGTATTCTAGCATGGAAGAGTGATTTTTAGACTTTGACAATGGTTTTACTGTTATTTTTGAAATATTTGACATAAAAACTGATTGTCCTAGTTGCCTGCAGCAAAACCTTGCAACAGCTCCATTTCTGGGAAAAAATGATTAAAGACTTAATCCTCATTAAAAATTATTAATTACTTCCTGATTAATTTTCAGATGTGGTCAAGAAACTCGTGTAATACCTCGTATTCTTCAAATGCGGCAACACTGGGTCAAATCTCCGAAAGAAGTAACTCGGTTGGAAGAAGCGGGTGTTTCATCTCAGGTAATGAAATTCTAATTCCGTATCTTCAACGAGCTCTGCAGACCAATCATTTACTTCATCATTAAACCGATCATTAAGGTGATTCTTCAGCACTTAGTGCTGATTTCTACCACCGGAGCGTCACTCAGTGGCGTAGCCAGGAATTTTTCTAGGTGGGGGTCCGGGGTTCGAAAATTGTCATGGGGGGTCCAAAGATACTAATTTGGTAAAAGTTGTCTGAAAACGCAAAAAATGACATTTTTATAGGACAAATTTTGGTGTCATGGGAGGCTCCAGACCCCCTGGACCCCCCCCCCCCCTTGGCTACGCCACTGGTGTCACTGTTCGATTAATGTCGAATTACAGGCTGAAAGTAATTTTTATTCTAAGAAAAGGGAGTGTCAGTTACTAGATAATCATCTGAAGAACGTCTCTGCAAAATATCTTGTCACTAACTTCAAAAATAAGGGTGAAAGTACCAAAAAGTGAAATATCGCAAATCGATTCTAGTATCGAAATGCGATATTTCATTTTTTGGTACTTACAGCCTTATTTTAGAAGTTATTTACAAGATATTCTGCAGAGACGTTCTTCAGATGATAATTTAGTAACTAACGATCCGGTTTCTTAATTATGAATTCTTTTCCGTTTGTAATTTGACAGTAGTCGAACGGTAGCGCTCTGGTAGAAGAAATTGGCACTAAACGCTAAAGAATCACATTAAGACTGTCTATGAGTGATGCTATTGGTCGATAATTATAAAACTTGGCTGTTGCTATGATAACCACCGTTAAATTGCTTTTAAGGCTTTATCATGAATGGCTTTAAAAAATGGGCACTTCAATGATGGTTACCATGGAAACAACTTGACTGATCTACTCATGCTTCGAATTTCAATTTCCATCCATTTCAGTAATTTTCATTGCTCTAATATATCAATCAACCTGAAAAAACAATTATAGGAATTATAATTTTTTGTTCTTAGGTAATTAATTCTGCAATAGCTGCATTTTGTTTGGAAGTCATCGCACATCACGGCGAGCCCGCAGCTAGGCTGTGTAACAAAGATCCTTTAACCCTTAAATCAGCTGATTACCTATCAGAATTATTTCCGGAGGCTAAATTTATTTTTATGGTCAGAGATGGTCGAGCCACTGTTCATTCAATAATTTCTAGGAAGGTAAGTTTTCGATTTTTTAATTTTTCAATCATAAAATTTTTATAATACATAAATCGATAACAAACTTTCGGACTGGACAAAGAAGAAGCATACAATTGCCATGAGATTTAGGCGGTAATTACCGCCATTGAAGTCTCGCGTTTGAAAGCATCTTATCAGTTTGGGAGTAGATTTCGTGATCTTTTAGTGCGCCTATTGTCATTTTTACAGGGTTTTACCCCATAATAAGGCGACAGTATAAAAGCAAGCGATGAAAGCAACCTCTCCACTGACACCTCTGTAGCTGGACACGCTAAAACAACTGCAGCAAGCTCAGCTAAAACAGTAAATGCTCTTGATTCTTCTTTTTTTTTCAACCCATTATGTCATAGCCGTCGGGTATTTGTTCCTGTCCTTGACTCTTTCTGAAATCTTGTAAGTTAATTTTCTTCAAAGTCTTCTCATGTCTCTAAGACGACGGAGAAAACATTTTTTCACAATATTAAAAATCAAGTCAGCTGATGAAAAATGAATGTTGTTTTTTGGTGCAATAACAGTTCAAAGATAGAACCATTATTGAACTGAAAAAACATTTCGGTTTTCGGTTCAATTGCGGTTTAAGCAGTTTCCTGAATTTCGGTTTTCGGTTCGAACAAAACATGCAGTTAAACCGGTTCACGGTTTAATTACGGTTCACATCTTTATCTGTAAATTTTACCTGACAATTGATAAATTCAAGTTTGTTTTTTTTTCCCAGGTGACAATAACCGGATTTGATCTGACTAATTATGGGCAGTGCATGAGGAAGTGGAATGATGCTATCTCCATAATGTACGAAAAATGTTTGAGCGTCGGTAAAACAAGGTGCATGCTAGTATATTATGAGCAATTAGTACTGCATCCAGAGGATTGGCTTCATCGCATTCTAAACTTCTTGGATTTGCCGTGGAATGCATCCGTGCTCCATCATGAGGAGTTAATCAACAAACCAGGAGGAGTTAGTCTGTCAAAGTAAGTTTCCTATGTTCTCTTCAAATTTGAAAGAGGAAGAGTTGAATCAGATTTGTGTATTTGAATCCCCACGAATATTCCTCAGTGCAGCAGTTCCTTTTTTTTTATTATTATTATTATTATTATTATTATTTGCACACGTTCAAGGTAAACACCCCAGTAACCGGCACCCCTAAAATTTGCACCAGTACCCGGCACTCATTTTATTTAATGTGAAAATTGTTAGTTTGGTGGCAATACTGGTGTTTTATGTGGTTTTTTCTGAGACCTCAAGCGTGAGACATTTGAAAAAAATGCGCAAAACACCAAAATTGCCTCTGAACTGATATTTTTCTCATTTTGAAAACTAGGTGCTGGTGCAAATGGGTCTGTTGCATATTTTTGCTATAGCTTTATAGAGGGTTTAGTCTGGTGTAAAATCGCGTGAAAATCACACTGAGAGCATCAAATAGTCTCAAAATCCACTCATAAACCCACAGAAGACGATCTAAGGAAAGCCTAAGATGGCGGTTGAAAGAGCGAATCAACCCTGAATGCATGCACCACAAGCAGCAAAGATGGCCGACGACGGCATTCGACAAAGTAGGTACTTGCCAGATGTTTCCGTTTCAGAATTCCGGCAAATGGACATATTACGTTATTTATCCACCATGGTAATCACGAACAATAATGAGATAGTAAAATTTACCAGATAAAAATACACAGAATGACACAAAATGTAAGCACTACGAGGAAGTGAGTCACATTGACTTACATCGGGTCTCATTGAGTGAGTGTGTTTACATTCTAACCATCAATATAAATTGCCGTCGTCGGCCATCTTTTGGTTCTTGTGGTACATGCATGCAGGGTTGATTCGCCCTTTCAACCGCCATCTTAGGATTTCCTTAGAACGTCTTTTGTGGGTTTATGAGTGGATTTTGAGACTATTTGATGCTCTCAATGTGATTTTCACATGATTTTACACCAGAACCTACCCTCCGTAACGCTGTAGCAAAAGTATGCTGACCCATTTTAGGGGTGCCGGCTACTGGAGTGTTTACCTTACATGGGCTACTTACATTTTGAAACTATTGCTTACGCACTATCTTGAAATTTTTTTCCTACAAATAATTTAAACTTGCATACTGCTGCTTTCGGCAGTTAATTTCTATTTGACCAAGTCCTAAATATTTACATAATATAGTACATTTATTTATTTGGTATTCAAGACATTTATTTAGTATAAGTGTAGTTCCTGGGATGCAAAAAAAACCTGATTTAATGAACCACGATCCACGAACCATGTGAAAAGGAGGAAGTTTGCCAACTATTTTTTTTAATTGAAGACCTTGCGGAGCTATGGGCGTTCTAGTTTTGAGAAAAATGCATTTGAAGTTTCAAAGTGCTTTTTTGATAAGTTAAATTAGGAAGTAAATAAAACCAAGATTACTGATTTATGCCAACGCACTACCAATGAGATTAACCATCAGTGGTCACTGAAATATTGCTTTGACTTCTTGTAATAATTCGGAACATTCATACAGGTTAAACGCCCTTTTATCAGCAATCGACTTTATTAAATGTAAATAACTTTTGTTTTTATTATTTTAGCAGTCACTTTCATAATTTGAACTCTTAGGGCCGCTTTTAAGACCGTCTGTTAAACGTTTAGAAGGTGGATGTTCTCGTTAAGCAGGCGAATTGCAAAATTAAGACTGTCAGTCCATCGTTTAACTGCTAGTTAAAATAGAGGGTAGATTTTGTGCCTGTTAAAATTTAGCAAGTGGATGTTCCGGCATTCAGACCAATCAGAGCGGGCGCCGAGTGCCGATGAAAGCCGAGATGAGCCGAGAGCTCCCGAAGTGCCGAGTCAGCCGAGGCGCCATTGCTACTTTTAGGTTATGTCCAAGGCACTACTATCTCCAGTCGGCAGAGCGCGCTCCGAAGATCATTTGATAGTCAGCTCTGATTGGCTGAATCCTGTTGAATCACTGAAATTATGTATAACGGCTAGTACAGTGCTGACTGACAGTCAACTAGCGGTCGTAAAAGAGAACTGCTTGTTAAACTGTCTGTAATGTATAACTGTCAGTCAGTTTAACATCCATATTTCACAAATATCTTAAAAGCGGCCCTTAAGCACTAATTTACAGTTGTTTACTTCCATTAGTGGTTACACGCTCCACGTTAATCACAGTTCTAACATCCCCCCCCCCCCCACGGAAGGGGAGAAACTTTTTTTTTTTCATTTCTAATGGATATTTTTTAGATCCAATGTTTATTTTGTTATTTTGTAAGTCCGAATAATTAATTTAGGAAGGAGAGGACTACCAGGCGTTTCAGAAGTGTAGGCACATCTAGACCAATAATCTTTGGAATTTTTCATCATTATAAAAACTTTCGAAATCCAATCCTAAACTCAGTAAACACTTTTATTTGTGTGAGCATAATGGTGTCCTAGGACTCCTAGGGCAGTAATAATGGGAGATTCCCATCTAACAATACTGTAACTCCACCAAGAAGTAACCAATAGGAGATGACTTTCCTTTGACATCGGTGTCACCAGGTGTCACGGTACCATTCATCGGATGTGGATCACTACTCTGGTGACTAATTACTCTGTGAATCATCCTTGTCAGCATAGAGAGAGTGTCAAAATTAAGATAGGAATCTCCTATTATTACTGCCCTATACCACCGTTACACTCGCGTAAGTAAAAGCAATTTTTGAGTTTAGGGGTGGATCTCGGAAGGTTTTAGTGCTGCCATCGTTATTTTTGGAGGTTTTTACACCTGAATCGACTATTAAATTGCTTGTAGCAAAAGTGTGCACCAGCACCATTCTCCATTTCTAACCATCCATTTTTTTGCTTTTCAGGACAGAAAGATCCTCGGACCAAGTTATCAAACCTGTCAATTTAGAAGCACTAACCAAATGGGTTGGACTGTTTCCAGAAGATGTAATTAAAGATATGGACACTATTGCTCCGATGCTTTCTGTGTTAGGTTACGATCCACATGCCAATCCTCCTAATTATGGTTTGCCAGATGTGTTAGTCAAAGATAATACGTTAAAAATCAAACAGGAAGCTGATAAATGGAAAGCAAAAGCTGTCAAACTCTTACTCAAAAGTACTTCCGATAATAATAAAGTTCCAGACTTAGAAAGTAAGCATAAGAAAGAGGACGATGAACCCTCAGACACTCCTGCCGCTGCATAGTTCTTTCAATCTTTCAGAAAGAACTTCCAACCCATTCACATCATAATAAATTTGATAAAAGTTCCTTGGCAACAATATAGCGGTATGCTCTCATTCTGTATGAAAAGCACCCTTGGCAGCAAAACTGCGGAAGTTGAGTGAAGCGAGTGTCGCTACCTATCAGAAAGCACGGCGAGCTCTTGAGCATCGTCGCGTCATTCCGTTGCTGAGTTACGGGTCGATTTACTTTTCAAATTCTGGACGAGTCTGACATGTCCAATGATGTCAATGGGTTAAAGTAGGGTTGTGCGGTATTGATTTCAGTATTTTTCGGACTTTAGCAGCATTACAGTGACTACAGCCTCTAATCAAGTAGGACTAATAAAACTGCCACGAGTAACGTAAGCCAGAGGCCAACTAAACACTATAAACTGTCAAAGTATTGATATTTAGCATTTCTGTATCATAATACCTTCAGGTTCTTTTAAAGTTATGTAAAATACCAAAAACAAAAGCCAGTTCGGCATTTTACATGACTTTAAGGGAACCTGAAGGTATTATGATACATGAATGCTATACAGGGTGTTGAAAAACTGTTCCCGAATATTTCAGGGGCGGATTTTACAGGTCAAAATACGACTTTTTTCCCCTATAACATGGGTCAGAAATTGCTGTCTTTTCGAGTTACAGTGTTGCAAAGTTTCCGATGAACATATTATGCAGAGAAAATCGTCCCTGAAGTTGCAGAGGTCGGCCAATAATCGCATTTTTTTTTATTCTGTCAATTTTTGGCCGATCTCTGCAACTTCAGGGACGATTTTCTCGGAAATGGTTTATGAATTGGAAAAACTTGTAAGGACTAAAAATGCATATTTTTTACGACCTTTTGAGTAATGCTAATCGTTTTTGGGTTCAATGAATCCGAAAGCATATTTTCACATAATTTGGCCAAAAAAAGTGAGAAAAATCAAGAAAAACCCCCATAACCCCCCTCAAATTTTTTCATACAGCATTTTCACGGCCAAAATCGGCAAGAACGCCTAAAACTACATCAGCGTACCTATTTACAAGCATTAAGAAAAATTCACGAGGGAGTTATGACAATTTTTCAAGTTGTTTTTCGGAAACTTTGCAACACTGTAACTCGAAAAGACTGCAATTTCGAACCCATGTTTATAGGAAAAAAAAAGTCTTATTTTGACCTGTAGAATCCGCCCCTGAAATATTCGGGAACAGTTTTTCAACACCCTGTATATCAATACTTTGACTGTTTTATTATATATAATTGGCTTCTGGCTTACGTAACCCATGGCAGTTTTATCAGTTCCATGTGTTTAGAGGCAGTAGTTATGGTAATGCTAATAAATACCAAAAAATACCGCACAACCCGAGGTTAAAGTGTTCCAGTAACAGCGTTGAGGAAACATAAAGGTTTCTCTTTTTCAATATCTATTGCTGCTTGAGAGGGGCTGTTGCAAGCTTTTTTTTTTTACAGCCTAGTGATCTATGGATGTAAGAGTAAAATCCAGCCAAGAAAATGATAAAAAGGTAAAAACAATTAAGAAACATTCATTCACTCACTTGCTCAAAATTAAATTAATTAAAAGTGTGTGTGTTTGGCGGCACATAGCGTGCATCGTCTGCATTTTTTCATATTATTTCCCCGCTAAGTATGTTATTTATTGTCCCTGGACTTTAAGTCGTCTGTAGAAAAAAGCTTGCAACAGCTCCATTGTTGTTAAATGGTGTGTTTTTTAATTCACTGCACTGTAATATTTTTTTATTCCAGTGCCCCAGCACCGGATCACACTGGAGTGTTTTTTTTTATTAGCGGTGCAATGCATCTGTTGGTGCAAGCTCCAGTGCATCGGAGTTGAAGACCGATGCACTGAAGCTGAAGCTCTGGAGCTTCCGGTGCTGCACCATACAGCTTCGGTGCAGCTCCAAAAGGTCCAGGTTATCGCTCCGGTGCGGATTCCGGGGAATAAAAAACGCACCTGAAGTTGTTGATGAAGGCATCAATTGAAGTGATTTTCAGGTTATGTTGCATTATATCTATATCTGTTGATGCTGAAATTATTGTTTTTGTTGATGGAACCATCCATGTGCACCGTCTAAAGAAACTTGAAGGTTCTTTTAGAATATCTTTAGACTCTAAAATTATTGTTGAACTTGTTTATTGAAGCATCAAATGTGCACCCTCTTGAAGTGATTTTAAGATTTTATTATATTATATTTTATCTGTTGATGCCGAAATTATTGTTTTTGTTGATGGAAGCATCCATGTGCACCCTTTTGAAGAAATTGTAAGGTCCTTTTAGAATATTTTTTGACTCTAAAATTGTTGATCAAAGCATCTAAAATGTTCACCCTCTCAAAGAGATCCTTTATTGTCGGAATAAAGATAAAGGGTATAGTTTGTAGGGGCGGCTTGTGCAATGGGTCTGTTTCACACTTCAGCTTGGGCGGTTTAAAGTATCAATGTATGTGTACGAAGCCGTAAAAATGACAATGGCAGCATCAGAAAAAACCAATATTCATTAATAAACTCACAAATAGCAAAAAACACCAGACATTTTTCACCCCTGTATCTTTCCACCTTATGCACGATATTTCGCGAGGTTTGCGCCGCACTGAAGGCATCTGTTTGAATATATACGTCTCAATATCCTCAATTCCTCACAATAAGTTGTGAAAGGTACAGAAACGGACATTTGTGTCAACAAATTATCAAAATGAAACAATAACACACAAGAGTTCCAAGGATAATGATTAAAGTTGCGCAAACCCCGCAAAATATCGCGCACGAGGTGGAAGGATGCAAGGGTGAATAATGTTTAGTGTTTTTTTGCAATTCATGAGTTTATTATTGAACTTTGGTGTTTTTTGATGCTGCCTTTGTCATTTTTATGGCTTTTTACCTATGAAATGTTACGTTAAAATGCTCTTGCCGAAGTGTGCAACAGATTCATTCGGCCACAATGTATTTACTCCATTTAATTCTATATAAAACAATTGATTCAACAGTGAAGCAGCGTTTTCACCTACAATCGATTGTTTTATATAGATTCAAATGGAGGGAAAACACTGTTGCCAAATTGCAAGAGCTGCCACCGATAGTTTGTTTAACACTTATTGAGATCTGTTAAACGGGCTCTTTTATTTATTTAATTAAACTCTCAGGTGATTGTAAACTTTAGAGGTTATTTACTGAGACTAATTGGTTTTAAGTTCAAACTATCAAGTAAAAATGTATTAGCTAGAATATGGTGGGTTCGGTTTAATCATGTTTGTAGTAAGTACAAACAGAATGTATCGTAAGTTTTGAATTGAATGGCTACTTTCTGAACAGACCTTCATAATCAAATTGGTGATTTTGAATGAAGTACATAACATTATTGATCTCCATACCTAGACGCTTTGATTGGTCAAGCAACTTGTTCCAAATCAGCGTCAAAATTCCTTTAAGAAGCTTTTGAAAACTGAGCTTATTTGTGAATGGACGTTTGTGACTACGTTACGTAGGTCCATTTCGAAATAAACTGAGAAATGGCATTCTTTTTGGTTGGACTGCTAGTTTTTGACATAAATTATTAAACCTTGATAGGATCCATGTGTACTTTTTTAAGATTTTTTTGACTCCTGCATGTTCGGAGGGGGTCGGGGTAGAGTATACTAGATGTACTAGAGTATTATTTCTCCCTTCTTTTTATGGGTGGTTAAAGTATTTGCCAAAATGACTGATTTTTAGTGAAATAGACCTGTTTTGTGTTGACGGCACAATCATAATTGGATCCAAACAAATGCTCTATCTCGCATTCTCGAGGATTTACCCTTAAGAAATCAGATCCAAATTTTCGAATGCAAATTCATTTCAGTAAACAACCAGTTTTCTCTAACTTTATTGCACCGTTAGATTCCACCTACCTAAAAGTACCTTTTCAATCAGACATAATTCATGAAAGATCACTAGTGAGTTTACAATCTCAACTATATCGAAAGATGTTTTATGTTTTTTTCTTGTCTTTCTCACAGTCTCTTATGGGTGTATCGTATCACCGTCATGACACTTAATCATCCTAACCTCTCTTTGTATCGAAGCTTGCTCGAGGTATAACACAAGGTGTGATGGTGCTGATGAGTCCATATCCTAGAATCTTGTGACAGTTAGAAACAGTGAGTTAGACGAGGACAAAACATGGAACTTTCTTTGATGTAACTATGATGTAAATTAATGCATGATGTTTCGAAAATGTTGATAAAGTGTGATTCAGTGGCGGCTCGTGCAATCTGGCAATCGTGCACTTTTGCCATTTAAACGTATGCAAAAAGATCGATACTAGGTGAGGCGCTACGCCTCACCAAGTAATCGATTATTTTACACAGTTTTAAATGGAGGAAATCCATTGTTGCCACATTGCACGAGCCGCCGCTGGTGTGATTATCCTTTAGGGTGCGTGGAATCCATTGGTGTAATAAAATCAGAGAGAACTTTTAGTTTACTTGCATGAATTTGAATTTGAAAAGGATCTGATTTCTTACGGGAGACCTCGTGAGACAGAACATTTATTTGGATCCAATTATTTTTGGGACATCGCACTAAGTAGGTCTATTGCATATCTTTTTAGTTTGTTTACATTCTCTGCCCATTTGTCGCGTGGTTCTAGGTATCTCCCAAAGTGGCTGCCTCAATAAAACTCTTGTTTATCTAGTATACTCTAGGATGGGGTCTCCTCCTCTGTCCTGTACCGCCCAATACAAAATGCCTGTACTATAAGTTAAAACTCATTTTTTTTTATTTTCCAAAACTGTTTTATTATGTTATTGTTCCTGAAAAGCAAATTACAAACCACAACTTATTTATTGCAATCACCAGTGTTATCTTTTGTACTGATCACAGCCATTTGGAATGAGAAATATACCGGGGTGTGTCTGAAAAAAGATCCCAACCTGAATCTTCAGAAAACAGTCGTAGTTATCAAAATTTGCTGTAATTGATGTTCAACAATTTCAGGGGATTAAAATTAATCCCTGGAAGTGCCAATGCTTAGCCACAAAGTGCCAAGTTTCAGTCTTTCTTGTAGCGTAATGAACGTAGCATTTTAATTTGACTGCAAGAAAAGCTGATGGTGATTTTTCAGCGTTTAGTGCTGATTTCTGCCACCAGAGACCAGAGTGCTACCGTTCGATTAATGTCAAATTACAGGCCGAAAGTAATTTATGTTTGAGAAAACAAAGTGTCAGTTACTAGATAATCATCTGAAGAATGTCTCTGCAAAACATCCCGTCAATAACTTCAAAAATAAGGCTGAAAGTAATGGAATATCGCTAATCGATTCTTGTATCAAAATGTAATATTTCATTTTTTGGTACTTTCAACCTCATTTTTGAAGTTATTGACAAGATATTCTGCAGAGACGTTCTTCAGATGATTATCTAGTAACCGACACTTTGTTTTCTCAAATATATATTACTTTCGGTCTGTAAATTGACATGAATTGAACGGTAGCGCTCTGGTGGCAGAAATCGGCACTGAACGCTGAAGAATCACCATAATGCGAAAGAAAAATGAAACATCACAAATACATTATTTTAAAAAAATACTTTAATATTTATCAAACAAAGAATCATAGAAGAGAAATGGAGGAATAAAACAACAAGGACTAAGAAAAATAATTAAAATAGAATAAATTAATGAGACTCTAATTAAATGAGAAGATTCATCAGAACCTATCATGGGCGGATAAAGGAATTTGTCTATCTCTCTTCCCAGCCATTTGAACACATGTGTTAGAAAAGGATAGCAAAGGAGGCCATCATGTGACTTTATCCCCCTACTTCATCCTTTTCTTACGCACTTTTCAAATGGAAGGAGAGAAAGACGGACAAATTCCTGTAACCGCTCATGGAACCTAGCTCCTAATTAAAAGGAATTAAAAGTATAGAACGGATTCAAAGAATCAGAATCAGACGGAGCAGAAAAATCAATCATCATCCAAATCGATTACATCTATTGGTTCTTGTTTGGACGCTTGAGCAGAGACACTTCCTAAATTTACAACCGTTCCACAACTGGTTAGAGGGTTAAAGAAGAACAAGTTGTTGTGCGGAGCTTCTTTCTGAGAGACAACTTTGATGATTTCTTGTGACAGCACGCCTCCAACAATTGCACATGATGGGCTCACTTCGGCAAACACCATTCTACAGAACAAAATTACAAAGCTTCTTTAAACCTGACTCTTAAAGGAAGAGAATTAAAGCTAGTCTGCATAATAACTAAACACTGTTCAGCATAATTGAGGAGTTCTTAGGTAAAAGGAGATGTAAAACAGTGGGTGTGCTCGTGCTCAAAAAACCTGATTTCAAATTGTTATTGCGTGAAACTCTGATGAGAAAATCTGGGTTTTCTTAGTTATCTAACAATTAGAGTGGGTAGGCAAATCTTCAGATGACTGAGAGAACCCAATCCTACCCTTTATACTCACAAAATAACCTTTTGAAATCAGGTTTTGTGACCGAAAAACTCCTCAATTGAAGCCTTCTCCGGAAAAAGGGCTCATATAAAGATAAATATGCTCCTCCGAGTAAATTCTAATGAGATTGTAAGGCTGAATTTCTCTGAATGGCATATCTGATGCTCTGTGGGCCCTTTCTCTGGAGACTGCCTCAATTGAAGACCTTGCCGAGATACGGGCGTTAAGCGTTTAACCCTTTTTTCGACGATTAAAGAAATGTGATCTACGTACCCTCAAGAATATACCCTGAAAGTTTCATAACAATAGGATTAATCCTCGGCTTGTTAGACCCCCTCAAAAGGCACGCCCTTCTTTCGGCTATCGTCTTTGCTAGGTATTCAGTGCACTGGTTTATGCATTTTTCTGATTGTTTGAGTAGTTATCATACTTTTTTAGCTAATCGACCAGCTCAAGAGGTAAACGTTGCTCGGTCTTTTAGTTAATCGATGAAAGAAAATCATATCTATAAGATAATCGATCCTGTATTACTGTTCGCTCGCAAGATGTACGAAAATCATGTATGGTATCAACTTGAGCAGTAGTGGCGGCTCGTGCAATGTGGCAACGTTGCATCCAGTCCGTTTAAAGTCATGTATAAGGTTGAAATATTGGGGGTGTACAGTGCACTCCCTCCAATCGATATTTTAAATGGGTTTAAAAAAAAAAATAGACAAAATGCAATGTTGCTAGATTGCACGCGCCGCTACAGGACTTGAGGTTCCCCACGTTTGTGTTGGATTCAGTGTTGTCAGAGTTTTGAAAAAAATCCTCTTATTTCATTACTGAGCCTTATGAAACCTGTAATAATGTAACAAAAATCAGCAACCCTGATAAGAACTTGCATGGACTTTATCATGATAACAGCCAAGATCTGTGACTAGGTAAAGATGTCGCTATCTGAAAATCTTATGCGTATTCTGGTGCTCATTCCAGAAGTGTAGGCAAACCCAGACCATAATCTTTGGTGACTTTTCAATTTTTATTCCTTCAAATCAAAACAAAACTTATCTCCGACTTGAAACTTATGATTTTCAAGGGTTCCTCACTGAGAAGCCTACGCTCAAATTCAATATCATTAATTTTCATTTTACAACATGAGAAATAATGATGAAAAATTCCAAAAATTATCGGTCTACACTTCTAAAACGCCTTTTAGTCCTACTTTTCCCCAATCAATTATTCGGACTTACAAAATAACAAAATAAAAATGGATCTAAAAAAATCCCTCGGAAATGAGAAAAAAAAGTTTTTTGTTTGTTTTTTCCCCCTTCCGGATGGGGGTTTCCAGAACTGTGATTCCGTGAAGCGCATAACCACTAATGGAAGTAGACAACTGTAAATTAGTGCTTAAGAGTTCAACTAATGAAAGTAACTGCTAAAATTAAAGAAACAAAAATTATCTACATTCAATAAAGTCGATTGCCGATAGAAGGGCGTAAAACCGGCATGAATGTTCCGAGTTATTACAAGAAGTCAAAGCAATATTTCAGTGACCACTGACGGTTAATCTCATTGGTAGTGTGTTGGCATAAATCAGTAATCTTGGTTTTATTTCTTTCCTACTTTAATGTATCAAAAAACCATTTTGAAACTTCAAATAGGTTTATCTCAAAACCATAAATTTCACACAACGCTCTTATCTTGGCTAGGTCTTTAATTATAGATAAAAAAAAAAGATTGATTACAGCTAGAGACAAGATTTTATCGTGCTTTTTTTTTTTTTTTTTTTACCAAATTCGATAAAATGCCCTACAAAGCCTTACATTCTGCTAAAATTTTAGAGCTTGATTTCTCTGTCAATCTAGGACCAATATTGTGGAAATTTTAGTAGTAGTAGTAGTAAAGTCCAGCTGCCCAAACCTAGTGTTGCTAAAATAATTTAGTAAAAAATTAAACAGTTCTTACGGGGATGCCCCTTTCTATTAATGCTTTCATAGAAAAACATAAAGTTAAAAAGTTTTTAACGTCAAAGTTTAAAAACATGACAAGTGGCACTATCTATAGAGTCAGAATCTTACTTAAGGTGATTCTTCAGCGTTTAGTGCCGATTTCTGCCACCAGTGAGCTACTGTTCAATGAATAATGCAACGAGCTAAAGCGATAGAGAGGCTGATACATGTTATAAGTCCTATCTCAAAGTGAGGTAGCCCTCTGATTGCCCATGGGCAATCAGAATTTGGTTTGTTTGCCTTTTTTTTTAACCTTAAATCAAAAATTGTGATTAATCTAGCGGAAAGTGATTTTAAACGAAAAAGCAAGTGTTTAAGAGTGGCTATCTGGACACAGAATTTTAATACAACTATCCAGGTAAGAAAATGTTGCATATTTCTGTAATGTTTCAGTTTCTTTGTCGTGCAAATCCTTCCAGAAGAAACAGTTATATCGATGTCTGTGTCCAGATAGCCACTATAAAACACTTGCACTTTCATTTAAAACCAATTTCAAATGTCTTTGTCACAATTTATTTTTTAAATTTAAAGGTTAAAAAAAGTGAGGCAAACAAACCGAGTCTGAGTGAAAAACATCCATAAGAGATCTCAATCATAGCTTCCTCCGTGAATTTTCAACATCACTCCCCATACATCCTCTCAGGGGTGCAAAATGTTCCAAAACTTCGGAAGTTTCACGCGATCCATGACTTATTTCCTCACAGGATTTTAAAAAATTTCCTCACAAAAAGTTAAAAGTGATGACTTTTTTTGGTTATTTTAACATTTCAACACCATATGTTCGCAAAATGACCGATATTTTCCCATATTTTACGCTATTTTCCTGAGAAAATCCTTGTTTGCCATATTTTTAAAAAAAAAAAATTGGACAAATTTCCTCACTTTCCCAGAAATTTCCTCACTTTCATGCGATGCGCGGATCGCTACATCGCGCACATTTTGCACCCCTGCATCCTCTCTATCGCTATAGCTCGTTGGATGAATGTCAACTTACAGGCCGAAAGTAATTTATCTTTAAGAAAACTGAGTGTCAGTTACTAGGTAATCATCTGAAGAGCGTCTGTGCAAAATATCTTGTCAATAACTTCAAAAATAAGGCTGAAAGTGCCAAAATATGAAATATCGCAATTTGATACCAGAATCGATTTGTGATATTCCATTTTTTGGTATTTTCAGCCTTTTTTTTGAAGTTATTGACGAGATATACTGCAGAGACATTCTTCAGATGATTATCTAGTAACTGACACTCCGTTTTCGTAAACATAAATTACTTTCAGCCTGTAATTTGACATTAATCGAACGGTAGCGCTCTGGAGGCAGAAATCGGCACTAAACACTGAAGAATCACCTTAAGACAGGTGAGGTATCACTTAAAGAAAAATGAAGATTACAAACTAGGAATAAACTTGATTACTTACAATCTATTCCAAATTTGAAGTCCATTTCCACTTGTTCTAAAACTTTACTCAAAGGACCCCACGGTTTGCTTATGGGAACTGGCTCCTAGTCAAATTCTTTGAAATTAAAATATGTTGCGTAAAAGTGTCTCCTGAGAAAAAGCTCTCACGGGCGGAAAAAAAATAATGACAGGATTTCGAGATATTCGCGTCTAAAGTTGGGGAATATTTGCCAGGTGCTTCGTATTCTCGTACGTAGCAGGCCGCTTTACTACTAAGCCGACTGGAAACCTTCTCGGCCGAATCGCTCGACTTAGCGCGCATTGATAGAACTACTTCCTTTTGCAATCCCTCCCAGCTGCTTATTTGTTTACCCCACACTCACTGTTTTGTCTCAACGGCATGCTTCATATTGACCCCTCCCTCAACTGATTACTTACCTACATCAACATTTTCTTTTACTCTGCGAAGTATCTGCTCTCTTTATCTCCCACTCTCTCTCTCTCTCTCTCTCTCCCTCATTGTAAATGTTAAGCAAAGGCGTAGTAGTAAAGCGGCCTGCTACGTATTTACGAGAAAACGAAGCACCAGGCAAATAGTCCCCAACTTCAGACGCGAATATCTCGAAATCCTGTCATTATTTTTTTTTCCGCCCGTGAGAGCTTTTTCTCAGGAGAAACTTTCAGGCAACATATTTCAATTTCAAAAAATTTGACTGGGAGCCAGTTCCCATAAGCAAAGCGCGGGGTCCTTTACCGGAAACCAAATGTAACAGACGGAATTTCAAAGAGTGTCAATTGCAGATTAAGAGACAATATTGGACGAGAAAATGAGATAAACTTTACCTGAAACAGTCATCAGGAACTTTGTCAGCAGGAACTGATTTTTCAGCAAGAAATTCATCTCGAATCGCATGCAAGAGTTTCAAACTTTCATCCCGCTTGGCAGGGCTTGGATCTTTGTTGTATTTTCCTCGGAACAATAATAGGACTGCAAAAAAGAATGGATAATAGGGTGTCATTTGTTGCAGATCTAGAAAAATCAAAAAATTTCTCCCCGAGTGAAGAACTTGAATTCAACAGTATAACTAGTCCTTCATTTTATTTCAAAGCTTGCATGAACCCAGAGACATGAGACCCAGCACACCGTATGCTTCCCATGTTAGAAAAGTGAAGCAGGTTAAGTGGGCACAGTTTAGTTCGGGAGTCAAACAGTCGCCTACTGTTGAGTGGTGAGCTCAACAAAAGGCTGTGATTGGTTCGCGGTTCCGGAAACAGGTTTTGCTTGGTGAATGCAAACCACGCGCTCATCAGTCAACAGTAGGCGACTGTTGGCTATGGTTTTGATGAGTTCTGACCAAAATTGAACTGGAAAAGAGGAAAACTGTCGCAAGCTTTGTGCTGGGTATCTATTTGTCTCTGCATGAACCCTAGTGAACAAATAATTGAATAAACAATTTGAAATTTTTAAGTTTTTTTTTTTTTTTTTTTAATTTTTCTTAAAATCTTTTAATTTTTTAAGTTCAAATTGAAAAAAAAAAGAAAAAAAAAATTAGTTGAGCCGCGGCGCAAACATTGAAATGAAACAAAAATTATGGAAATTAACCTTGCATTAAAAAATAAGATGAATCCATTGTACTAAGTTTTTTCTTGTTTTCCTCAAGCTTCCAATCAATATCCGTTACATCATGGAGAGGAACAAATTTCTCAGTTTTCTTTACTGTAACTTTGACCGTTTCTTTTTCCATTTTAGCTCTCTTATTGATAGAGGTCGGTGATATCACTGGTTTTGTGATTTCTTTCGTTTCCTCCCTGGAAGTAAAGAAACAGCAAAATATGATCATTCAAAAAACTCAAATAGAGGTAGAAAAGAGGAAAGAAAATAGGAATAGAAAATTCAATAGAGAGAGTAGAGGAAAATTCAATAGAGAGAGTAGAGAGAAATTCAATAGAGAGAGTAGAGAGAAATTCAATAGATAGAGTAGAGAGAAATTCAATAGATAGAGAAGAGAAATTCAATAGATAGAGTAGAGAAATTCAATAAAGAAAGTACAGAGAAATTCAATAGTTAAAGTAGAGAGAAATTCAATAGATAGAGTGGAGAGAAATTCAAAAGAGAGAGGAGAGAGAAATTCAATAGAAAGAGTAGAGAGAAATTCACAGGAGAGAGTAGAGAGAAGTTCAAAAGAGAGAATAGAGTAATGGGGCTGTTGCGCACTTTTGCTGTAAGTTTAGAAGTAAAAACCTGCAAAAGTAACATTGGCAGCACTAAAAACTTCCAAACTCTACTCCTAGACTCAAAAAATGCTTTTAAATGCGCAGGCGTAATGGTGGCGTTGGACACTGATAATGGGAGACTCCCATTTAATAATACTGTAACTCCATTAAGAAGTGACCAATAAGAGACAACTTTCCTTCGACACCAATGTCATCAGGTGTCACGGTACGATTAATTGGATATGGATCACTACTCTGGTGCCTAATTACTCAGTGAATCTCTCGTCAGCATAGAGAGAGAGACAAAATTAAGATAGGAATCTCCCATTATTAGAGCTCAATCCCGCTATTACGGTAGTGCATTTAAAAGCATTTCATGCTTTTAGAAGTGGATCTTGTGAGTTTTTAGTGCTACCATTGTTCTTTTCGGAGGTTGTTACATCTGAATCAACCCTTACATCTTTATTAAAAATAAGTAAAATATTAATACCTTAAAGTAATAAATTGTAATTTTGTAACTTTAAAAAAACAAATAAGAAATGAAATTCTCCCTTTTTCCTTTTTTTCTTCCCTTAACCCATAACCTCCCCTTTCTCAACCCTGGATGGTAGCACTCCTGTTTCATCTCTAATATAACTTTGTGCTTCCAGTTAATTTTTTCCTTTCTTTTTTTTTCTATTATGTTCATTTATAGTTTGTCTATAAAAAAGTTTTAGTCATTGAGCCACTGAATGAAGAACAGGTTAAATGCGATTTGAAATTACTCACTCAGCAAACTCATGATTTTGTAAGTCTGAGAAATGGTATCCAAAAGTGCCGAACACGTCTGCACAGAAAAACTTGATTTTGTGCTCTCGACAAATTGAATTGATTTTCAAATAACTCGGTAGGGAACAGCCAGTGGCACAAACAATATCAAATTTTGAGTAAAAATCAGGCTCCGTCAAATCATCTGGATGCGTTGGTACTGCTTTCACCTCCACCATAGGGTTCAACTGTTGAGCACGTTCTACTGAAGCCTTCGCTCTCTGAAAAATTAGTTAAGGCAATTAGAAAGGACTGCAAAATAGCTCAAGAAGTCACATTATCATTCAAATTTTGTCAAAGGTTAGCTATTTAATAGAGTCCCTTTAATCTATACATATAGAGGTAAGCCAAGACTGAAGACATCGTCTGATAGCTGACAAGCTTTAGGCTTAGGATTTTAGGAATACTTTGTGTCTATAAGCACCAATTCAATGTCCCTGCAAATATTAAGATTTTTGCCTTTTCCTCGTTTGTAGTTAAGTGGGCCTCAAACTCAGGGGCCCAATCAAGTTGAGATTCAAGCTATTTCAACTGATGAGCAACAGTTAACTTCAAGTCGAGCTTGAGCCACACTAGAGCTTGACTTAAGGGACATTGATACTGTTTGGTGAGCAAGAGCTGTGCGTGCTACCGAAACTACGTCAAAACGCATCAGCGAGCGGTTGAATAGGAACGAGTTGAAATTCTACGCAAACCAACCGCTCACCGATGTGTTTTGGTATGGTTCCGTAGCACGCACCGCTACTTGTCAGAACCAGATACTCAAAATGCGTCCGCTCTAGGCAGCTATCACCACCACTAAGATCTCGCGTTTGAGAGTGGATTTCCTGATTTTTTAGTGCGCTTACTGTAATTTTTGCCCGGTTTAACATCCGAATCAACTATTGATGAGCCTGTAGCAAAAGTTTGCAACGGCTTTAGTGCATGAGCCGCCACTGGCTGTCCATTTGAACCACTGTTTCCTCCTTAAATGATAAGTTACCTCACTGCATCACTGAGTGTACCAAAATTAATATACGTTTAAAATTCCCTCACATTTTTGCCGACTTCACTATGAGGGATCAGAAACTGACTGCACATATCTTCTTCTGTCACATCATGGCCATCCATCAAGGTTATAGATTTCACTCCAGCAAGGATAATATTTTTAGTTACTTCTGCACCAAGACCTGTAAGACCGATGACAAGAACTTTGGCTGCTCGCAACCTGGAATTCAAGCAGGGAAAAATATTAATGGACAGATCAAAGACTTTAGTAGAAAACCAGTTTCCACAGGGGTGCAGAATTTCCAGTATCTTTCAATCATATTATCACTAAAACACAGTGCACACCGTTGAGAATTGTGTGCACTGCAAAAAAAAAAAAAAAAAAAAAAAATCAATTTTCCCATAAAATTTACATTTTTAATTTTTTTTTTTTTTCAGTACATACTGCTGTTGTTTTGTTTCAATAATTACCACTGTTTCATTTATGAATCATCAATAAATATGTTGACTCTTTTCTAAATTTTGAAAATGTGTTTATTTATTAAATCAAGTATTTTTAGCAGAAATTGTACTGGAAGAACACTGCTACACAGCACGATGAATTAAATTTATTGTAAGCACATAAGTTGAGTGTTGAAAATCATTGTATATGCATTGTTTTTGTTAAATCAGTTAAATGCAAAGTTTTCGTTGAACATTACTGCCAGCGTGCTCTTTTTTGACAAATTACTGTGACGGTGGATTTTTGTAATTACTGTGAGCACGCTGATTTTATGAAAAAATTACCAAAATTAGCCCAAGGAACATTCTGCATCCCTAAGTTTCCATTCAATAGGTCTACAGTAATATGGATTACGGACAAAATGTCTACTTTATTGGTCCACTGACAAATTGTCTACATAAGTATGCCTATGAAGAAAATGTCTACCTTGAAAAATTACCACATAAAACGTTTACATATTTTACATCCACAAAAAAAATGTACCCAGTATGTTAATGCTTTTATTCACAATACGTCCACTTTTTTGGACAGAACCGTTCAATATATGATTTGTCAACAGATTTGGAAAATATCCTTTGTACCATTGATAATTAACTCTCTATTTCTTTCTTATTACCAGCATGCTGATTAATTTTCCATGTACCCATTTTTGTCCCAAATTTATCTACATGGTTGACGGATTAGTAGACAATTTCGTCAAAAAAAGTGGACATATTGTGAGAAGAGGCAATAATATTCTAGGTACATTTATTCTGTGGACGTAAAAAATTTTGACGTCTTTAGAATGTGGTCGTTTTTCAAGGTAAACATACTTATGAAGACATTTTGACAGTGGACCGAAACAAGTAGACATTTTGTCCGTAGTCCATATTACTGTAGACCGAAGGACTTGAAACCAGAAAACAACAATGGGTCTGTTGCACACTTTGGCTAGAGCATTTTAAAGTATCACTTCGTAAGTAAAAAGCAATAAAAATGACAATGGGTCATTCCATTTCAAATCATACCAAAAAAGAATAAAATTTTTCCTTGACCCCTCAGATTTTCATGAAATTTTGTGTGCTTATTCTACCTACTGAAAATAGGCAAAATCCAAATTTTCAGAATTTTTGGGTCACCCATTGCCGTTTTATTCAATTTTGAAAACTTCAAAATTTTGCCAATTTCACCGGTTTCAGCAACATTCAAGTGGCCATAACTTGAGACACATTTGGAATTTTCCAAAACATGTGTATATCATTTGAAAGCTCTTTTTATGTTCTTTTTAATGATGTTTAGTAAAAAAATGAATTTCCCAAATTTTTTGGGGAATTTTTTTTTTTGAAAATTTGAAAATTCAAAAAATGTTGAATTTTCAAAAAACGGCAATTTTAAAATTCTGAAAAAATCAGGAAAGGTGGGTTGGTACTATATAAGCCTGTCCCCCAAGTTTCATTATGGGCCGACGATTCGTCTCTGAGATATGATTGATCCAAAACTGACTTTTTCTGTAAATCGAAAATATCCCTTATTCTACAAGTGAAAGGAAGGGTGGCGATATGGGCCGTACCCGGCCCACACAAATTTCACATTTTCAGGTCCCAGTACATGTTCTAGAGGTAAAAACAAGTGAAAAAACATCTATTGACGCAACCCCTGAGATGCATCCCTGTTGAGCTGTAGCCTCTCAAAGTTGATACTTTTACGATGAATTTTACCGACACATGAGTGACCTCAGCATGTAGAATTTGAAAAGTATAGACAATTCATCCTCCTGAAACTTGTTTGTATGTCTTAAGAGAGTCATTGGTCATGGTAAAGGCCCAGGTTAGACTTGTTTTCCCGAGATTTTACCTGAATACATTGAATTTTACCCAAAAAGCTTGTAGAAATCACGCTTTTTTCCAGCGGTAAATTGCAAAATTGACATTGATACCAACAAGCGTCAGACATTTTTTAAGGATGTTATGTACGAGTATACTAGGGAAACATATCGAAAAAATGAAGTTGCCCTTGCTTTCGTTTGTGGTTAGAAGTCTCCACGTGGTTAGTTTACCATAACTAGATGTATAGTAGCGCGATTCAAAGCATGTCAAAATGACCAGTACCTATATGGATGTGTGCGCGGTCATGCAATGATTAAATATGCAACTATATCCATATTTTTTGATAGCATCAGTTAGAAGTGCTGCCAGGAATCATTTCAGGAACATGCTGGACTGATGCGTCTTCAATTATCTTCACAATGAACTCGTTAGGTATTTCCTTTTATTTTCTATGAGTGCAGTGCCCATCATTGTAACATAATGATAAGTCTCATCTGTGGTAATTATCTTACTATAACTGTATTATACGCTCATCCAATTGATATCAAAATAAAGCATTAGTTGTTAAACTTTCCACCATCCGCCTCCTACAGTCTGGCATGTTCCTGAAATGATTCCTGGCAGCACTTCTAACTGATGCTATCAAAAAATATGGATATAGTTGCATATTTAATCATTGCATGACCGCGCACACATCCATATAGGTACTGGTCATTTTGACATGCTTTGAATCGCGCTACTATACATCTAGTTATGGTAAACTAACCACGTGGAGACTTCTAACCACAAACGAAAGCAAGGGCAACTTCATTTTTTCGATATGTTTCCCTAGTATACTCGTACATAACATCCTTAAAAAATGTCTGACGCTTGTTGGTATCAATGTCAATTTTGCAATTTACCGCTGGAAAAAAGCGTGATTTCTACAAGCTTTTTGGGTAAAATTCAATGTATTCAGGTAAAATCTCGGGAAAACAAGTCTAACCTGGGCCTTTACCATGGCCAATGACTCTCTTAAGACATACAAACAAGTTTCAGGAGGATGAATTGTCTATACTTTTCAAATTCTACATGCTGAGGTCACTCATGTGTCGGTAAAATTCATCGTAAAAGTATCAACTTTGAGAGGCTACAGCTCAACAGGGATGCATCTCAGGGGTTGCGTCAATAGATGTTTTTTCACTTGTTTTTACCTCTAGAACATGTACTGGGACCTGAAAATGTGAAATTTGTGTGGGCCGGGTACGGCCCATATCGCCACCCTTCCTTTCACTTGTAGAATAAGGGATATTTTCGATTTACAGAAAAAGTCAGTTTTGGATCAATCATATCTCAGAGACGAATCGTCGGCCCATAATGAAACTTGGGGGACAGGCTTATATAGTACCAACCCACCTTTCCTGATTTTTTCAGAATTTTAAAATTGCCGTTTTTTGAAAATTCAACATTTTTTGAATTTTCAAATTTTCAAAAAAAAAAATTCCCCAAAAAATTTGGGAAATTCATTTTTTTACTAAACATCATTAAAAAGAACATAAAAAGAGCTTTCAAATGATATACACATGTTTTGGAAAATTCCAAATGTGTCTCAAGTTATGGCCACTTGAATGTTGCTGAAACCGGTGAAATTGGCAAAATTTTGAAGTTTTCAAAATTGAATAAAACGGCAATGGGTGACCCAAAAATTCTGAAAATTTGGATTTTGCCTATTTTCAGTAGGTAGAATAAGCACACAAAATTTCATGAAAATCTGAGGGGTCAAGGAAAAAACCTTGGTATGATCTGACGTGGAATGACCCCAATGGCAGCATCAGAAAACACAGAAATTCATTAATAAACTCACAAATTGCGAAAAACACTAGACACTATTCACCCCTGTATCTTTCTACCATGTGCACGATATTTCGCGAGATTAGCGCGACACATTCAAATAATCACGGCTGACTTCATAAACAAATAAACAGTAAACACTGACGGCGTCTGTTTGAATTTCTTAAGTCTCAATATCTTCAATTCCTCACATTAGGTTGTGGAAGGTACGGAAACCGATATTTGTCTCGAAAACTTATCAGAATGAACCAATAACACACAGGAGTTCCAAGTATGATTCCAACTTCAATCATCATCCACCGAACTCCTGAGTGTTATTGGTTCATTCTGATAAGTTTTCAACACAAATATCGGTTACCGTACCTTTCACAACCTATTGTGAGGAATTGGGGATATTGAGACGTAAGAAATTCAAACAGAAGCCGTCAGTGTTTACTGTTTATTTATTTATGAAGTCAGCTGTGATGACAGTCAGCCGTGATTATTTGAATGTGCCACGCTAATCTCGCGAAATATCGTGTACATGGTGGAAAGATACAGGGGTGAATAGTGTCTAGTGTTTTTGGCAATTTGTGAGTTTATTAATGAATTTTGGTGTTTTGTGATGCTACCATTGTCATTTTTACGGCTTTATACGTACGAAGTGGTACTTTAAAATGCTCTAGCCGAAGTGTGCAACAGACCCATTACTGCCCGCGTGCTCCAGAACACATGAACAGAAGAGGTGAGCTATGCAACAAGTGCTTCAGCACTCTGATTTCTGCTGATTACCTGAAACAACGTGGAAAGAGCCCTCCTTAACGTCATCAATACATTGAAGACACAAAAAAAGATGACTTTTCAATCACAGGGACTCTTCACAAAGTGAGACAGAAACCTCATCCAACGTTCGGAACAACAAATTCATACAAACTTTGTATGAGAGACTATTCGCACAGCGCCTAACACTTGCATCCAGCTTCACTGCGTAACTTATCGTCCGTAAAAAATCCTTACAAGTAATGAAAATAAGTAAAATGATGTACCTTTTCTGAGATTCTAACCCCCATAGACGAATCTGCCGGTCATATAATTCTGCTTCATCTTCGGTAAGCTCGATGCGGTTTCCTTCCACCATGATAAGACACGAAAATTTAAAAAATTTGAAAAACGAATTATGGAGACGCTGTAATGCGAGATAGAGTGAAACTAGAGGAAAAATAAAATATCTGACACGCCAGAAGCAAGTAAAATTCGAATAAGCAGTTGACTAACGTTGACGAAGTAGGAGATTTGTGGTAGATGAGGATGATAGTGAGCAGGAGCGGCAGGAGGAGACAGAGGAGACAAGGTATATGGAAGAACAGGTATGGACAGGAGGCGGGGTTTAAGGGGCTTTCGAGTTTTCCCGCCAAATGATGACGACACGCTTGCTTTGACGATGACGTAGCCGTCACCTGCTGCAGTAGCGAGAGATGGGGATCACGGGAGAGTGAGTGAGATAGTTTGGAACGGTAGGCAAATTTTATCGCGACCGTCTAGAACATCTGTGACGTAGCCGTCACCTACTGAGATAGGCTCCGCCTCCTGTCCATACCTGTTCTTCCATATACCTTGCAGAGGAGACTGGAAGAGAAGAGACAAGAGACGTACTCGGAGGGCTCCAACGGAAACCCCCGAACCGCCTTCGAATTTATTATCTCACGAATTTACGAAAGCAAACACCAGAGAGTAAACAAGAGTCGCAATTGAATGGAAGGCATGCGTGGTCAACGTAGATAAGGGATCCGAACGCGGGCTGGCCTCGGCTGGCCTCTGATTGGCTGCAACGGGTGGAGCAAAAATGACTCAGGGTATAGGGAAAATAACACGGGATTTTCGTTCCGGGGCGTTTATCTCGAAACCTAAGCAAAATCGTATCTAAACAATTTATACGAGTCGATTCAGCAGATTTTTCCGAACAATTTGATAGGTCATAAGTGCCACTTTATTGCAAATTCGAAAAGACTGTTTCAGTTTAAAAGTACGCACAATAGTGTGATTACATGCTTGGCGTGTGTTCGAGCAGTGTTTGAGTAACTCACTATTGTGCGTACTTTTAAACTGAAACAGTCTTTTCGAATTTGCAATAAAGTGGCACTTATGACCTATCAAATTGTTCGGAAAAATCTGCTGAATCGACTCGTATAAATTGTTTGGATACGATTTTGCTTAGGTTTCGAGATAAACGCCCCGGAACGAAAATCCCGTGTTATTTTCCCTATACCCCGAGTCATTTTTGCTCCACCCGTTGCAGCCAATCAGAGGCCAACCGAGGCCAGCCCGCGTTCGGATCCCTTATCTACGTTGACCACGCAGGCTTTCCATTCAATTGCGACTCTTGTTTACTCTTTGGCAAACACAAAAGCAGAGGAGTATAACCTCAAAACCCCAGACTCCGATCTCCGATACATTGGTACCGTAATGGTCCTCAAACCGGTAAACACCAGTGTCAATTTTGTTTATACTTTCTCCCCATTTCTTTTTTTTTCTCACCAATCTTACCATGCTTGAGTTTTCTGTTCAGAATCCGATGGAATTGAAATAAATGAGTTTGTAGACTCATTAACGAGTAATTCCAAGTCTATCACAGTATTCATTCTAAAATATACAGTTATTATCTATGTGTGAAGACCTGCTTTGTGTTAACTACGTAGTCATGGATTTTGTCAACAACTCCCTGTCATCTCCAGGTAAGTTTAGTAACTGATCCAGAAATCCAGCATATTTACTGTCAGTTCCCAGAGTCATTGCCTGATTTGCACCTGGGATCTGTCATCATGCATTTTGGTCGCTGACTATTTCTCTGAGAGTATGTTCTCTAAACACCAATGGCATATTGCAGTCAAAAAACTTGTGCCAAGACCTAAAACAAAATTTTCCGAGTTATAATTTTTTGGAAGGACTTTGCATGTTTCTTATGCTGTGTGGACCACGGTCAAGGTGTTAGAAATCAAAACGGGAGACTATTTGGAGCTAAAGTTCTCACGGACCCAAACAATTTCCGTCAATTATAGCTGTTATTTAACCCTTTCCAATCCACTGTCGAGCTGTAGTCGACAAAATCGATTTGCGGGTTCCGCTCCATTGTCAAGCTGTGGTCGACAAAATTTTGTAGCTCAAAATTGACACTATCAACGGGACAGAATAGGTGTCTGAGAAGTGCTGCGCTCTGACGGGCTTCTTCTGAACTTTCCAGTGAAGCTCTAGTTCACGGAGTTCTAGTGGAGTATAGGAAGGTTCAGCTCAAAAACTGGTGGAGTGGCAAGGGTTAAGGTGAATCCTCAGCAACCTGTCATGAGATTCGAATCCACTAGATTGCGCCATTATCGTGCGCTCTCTGAAACCAAAGGTGTGTCTTCTTTGATCTTCATTTGGAGAAGCTGGAGTGAATTTTTTGTATATGTTTGAACGTTGCGTGCCAGATCAAATCATAAGGAACATTTTGGTATTATTCCGAACTTTCTACAATTAACCTTTTGGGTCAACAGTATTTGTAAGAAAGTGTGAGTTTGAAGGTCTGTGCAAGTTCAATCAACACCTTGAAACTTGTGTTTTCTTGCCAGTACTTTTGATCCGAAAGATTGATCATCGAAAGCTCGAAATGGTACTGAAATGTTCCTTATAATTTGATCTTGAAAGCAATGTTCAAACATTTTTGAAAAATTGACTCCAGCTCCTGCGAAGACAGTCAAAGAAAAAGCAAGCAATAGTGGTGCGATCTACTGGATTTGAATCTTACTACAGGTCGCTGAAGATTCTACTTAAGTTTGAGAGCTGGATCAGAACTCTTTGTGGACTCGTTTTTGAGCACACAGTATCAACAGAACAGTCAGCTGTTCTGTGAGCTTGTTCACTTAATTGCAATACACTCAAAAGTTCAGAAAGTGCTCCGACTCAACAGTCAAACTTTAACAGCGGCTGAACTTGATACAAAAATATTTTGGGCCCGCGAGAACTTTAGTTCCGAGTGTTCTTTAGTTTAGATTTCTGCAACAAGAAAAGTCCACCTTTACCGTGGTCCACGCAAGATAAAAAACGAACCATGTCCTTTGGGGAAACTTGCCGGACACAGCAGCCTTTTAATGAAGTTTTGGAAAGAAATACAACCAATCACCAGACTTCAAAGAACACTCGTTGGGTAAATCCTTAAGACTAGAATTCTCAGAGATCACTTATGTCCTGCACTGGCTCAGTGCAAGGTTCTATTGACCCCTTGTTGATCGGAAGGTAGTGCTCATTTCACGAAAGTTGGCCGATGACAGATCATGGGGTTTGCTGCGCAAAGATGGGTTTGCGTTCTTGCACATGCGCTAAAACGCAAACTCGTCTCTGCGCAGTAAACAAACCCATTTGTCATAGGCCAACTTTCGTGAAACGACATCTAAATGAGGCACTCAACCTTCTCTTTCTTATTGTGATATCCTCTTTGCTACGAGAGCAAAATTCTTTGTCCCCATCCATCCGTAATTTAACTATCCAAACATGGATGCTTTAAGCTATAAGACAATTTAGGTGGCTACCATGTCATCTACTCCATCTTGAGTTCTGAAAAGCCAAAACCCATTTCTCTGTATTCAGCAGGATGATTATGAGGAATCGTAATGAGTTGATTTTTGGGAATATTGTAACCTTCTGGGTGACGTCATTCCTTTCTAAAGGGTTCAGATAGTTATCCTTCGATGTCTATCATGAGAAATTGATAGGTACTAAGGCTCTCAAAAGAATCTTCCACAACACGGCAAGAGGGAAAATATTTTGACCCTCTCCGACGCAAGGAAGACGGCAGAGGTTATACGGCCCTCGGCTCATATGGAGATAACAACGTGCGTAGCACTCCGACTCAATGTCTCTGCCTTCCTCCCAATGGTTCGGCAGAGAGACGATATCTTTCACTGTTCGAGCAGTAAAGGGGGAGGGGGGGGGGGGGGGGTCAGAAAATTTCCCCTCATGCCGTGACTTCCACATCATTCTGTTTTAATCTCTAGTAAGTGTGTTTTAAAAATAATTTTCCAGGTTGAAATGAAAATAGTGCGACCAACTGATTTGTGATCAATGCCACTATGAATTGGTGAGTAGCCATCTCTTGGTTTTTTTCTTTAACTATTTCTTTTTTGTTCTGGTTACAAACCTGTTAACTGCCATTACTCAAAAATATCAACCCTTGAATGAGGCATTTTTCTAAATTGAATGTTGTTTAAGTAATAAGTATACTATTGTAAGTAAACTAACAATCGAAGAAAATATGATCAGCTCTGCTCAACCACTCCCCAAAAAGTCAGAAGAAGTCTTCAGTGTTTGCAGTGGCGACACTTCAAGTCTTGCCCTCGTGGGAGGGGGGGGGAGCAAAAACAGATTACTTCCCCTTGCTTTTCATGCGTTCAATTCCTAAAAACTCTCACCTTCGAGATCCTTGATGACCCAAATATCCTTTTCTACCTTTCCTGAAATTTAAAACTTTCTGAACCGTCACTTGCCAAATTTGCACTGCTATATTTATAGTAATTTATACTATTTACCACTATTAATACCTACTACTATCTATACCATTTATAATAACAAATATTCTGTGCTCATATTCCTCTGTTTCTTAGGTTTGTGCGAGTTGTGGCGTATCACCCATACATTGCGCTTCTAGCCATTGGTGTGTTGTCCTCAACTTGTCTTATTATTCCTCTTATGACAAAAGAGCTGCCAGATTTTCAAGACCCTCAGAAGGTAAGAATATTGTTGACAATTTTCTTAAGTCATGTTTTCCCGACTCTCGGGATCGTAATCTACCAAAAAATGTTTATATTTTCTCTACTGCATATCAGGGTCTAGAATTTTTATTACAAGTACTTAGATACAAATAAAAAACTAAAAATTCTGAATGTCTGTTGCGTGGATTGCATCTCACCCCCTTAAATGCTAGTTTTAGTTGAAAAAATTAGAGCCCCTTGATGGAAATATTGTTAGGGAGTACTGACATGAAGCTTTATGCGTTTGAGAGGAGTTGACTGTGTGAACGCATTCCAAGGTTAAGTTCAACAGTGGACCAGTGGTAGACAGGCGGATTGCCGGCATTCCAGTCCGTTCCCATAGGTTTCTCTTCTCCTCTTTCCTCTCATCAACTCTTCTGTGTGGAGCCCTTGATGTCTTGGAATCCTGCTCGCCTATGTGGAAGCCTAAAACCTACGACCAATCACAACTAGTTGAGCTGGTGTCGTTACTCCCTTTACAATATTTCCGTCAAAGGACTCTCGAAAAAACATAGGACTTGTTTTGTTCATTCGTTCTTGAGCAAATATTTCAGATTGAGATGGTTTAAATGAGTCATTCTTGGTCCAGACAGTGGATGTTCAGATGAATGAAAGCTTAAATGGAAGGATTTTTATTTTTAATTTGTTTTGAAAACCGTTTTAAGCAGTCAACCAACCAGTTTTTTTAACCATTTTTGAAATTCCAACAACAGTGAACAGAGGGGAGTACTAAATTCAACATTTCAAAAATGGGGTGGGAAAATTTACAGAGAATTTTACGCTAATTTTTTATTAAAAGAAAAGAAAAAATATGTGAGTTTTTGTTGTTTATCTGGGTTTCCTTGTGGCATTTTACGGTAGAATCAATTATTTCTGCCTTCATAGCTTCAGTGCATAACGCACCCATTAATATAATTGCTACCAGTGTGTTACTAGTCAGGCTATTTCAATCTTAATTTTATTTTCACTGATATATTTTTTGTGCAGGGATTTGAAGCCCGAGATAATGAGATTGGCCAAAGACTGACAGCTCTGAGTAATTTAGAAGCAGAATCCAGAGGCAGTGGCTCTTTAACCTTGAATCCAAGGGAAGTGCAATTTGCCAAAGAATTGGAGAAGCAACAGAAACTGGTAGTCTACGTACCTGAAGTGGTAAGTACTCTCTTATCAAATATTACTTTGAGTCTTGTCGTCCTCTTTTTACTTTCTCACTCTAACAAAGTTAGAAAAATTGAGAAAGTTTTCCAATGGCGCAGAGATTTTCAAGGTATCTTGTTTCGATACTTGGCTCGCCGCGACTAAGTAAATCATGTTAATTATAAAATAATTGGCTCTCATCATGCCTAATTCTATCCTAAAGAACACCCATCCATGATTTTTCAACATTCCTTAACCATATTTTACAGGGAGGAGTAAGTGTATAAAATTTCTGACCTTTTTTTGAATCAGGATAGCGGCCTACAGGGATTGGGAGCCGGAGCCGTGGTGAGATCTGAATTTTATGTTCTCCTCGGCTGAAAACTGTAGGAATACTAAAATGAGATACAATTTATCATTCAAATACTGAATCCAAAGGCTCTCGCACCAACAGAACTTGATTTCAAAGATTCGGTTTCAAGTTATTACGTTGGGAGCTCTTTAGGGAGCACTTTTTAGGAGCCGTGCTCCCAAAGAGCTCCCAACGCAATAACTTGAAACCGAATCTTTGAAATCAAGTTCTGTTGGTGCAAGAGCCTTTGGATTCAGTATTTGAATGATAAATTGTATCTCATTTTAGTATTCCTACAGTTTTCAGCCAAGGAGAACATAAAATTCAGATCTCACCGCGGCTCCTGCTCCCAATCCCTGGCGGCCTATCCCTGAAAAAATTTCTTCCTTGTAAGTAATAAAGAGAATGTTCAGGTTTGGTTAGTACCGGACAAAAAAGTCCAAATTTGTTGAACTTTTCTTTTTTTTTTAAATTTTTTTAAAATGTGAATTTTGGTCCACAAATGGTTTTTAGAGGAAAACAACTGTTTTTGATTTTTCAATAATTTAAATTTTGATGTTTTAATGGGTTTCTTGTCACCAAAATTTTAAACCAATACCTCAAAAATTTCCCAAAGCAGGGCCTTTATTAATATTTCCCATTTTTTTTTTTTTTTTTTTTTTTTTTTTTTTTTTTTTTTTTTTTATGAAAGTTGATGAATGAATAGGGTATTAAATGAACTCCTCAATTGTTAATAAAATTTGGCATACTCGTTTACCAAGGCTGATCTAATGGCTGCAAAATTTTAACTTCGTACCTTTAAAACTTTTTAAATTATGGACATTTTTGCGCTCTAAGGGAAGTATCAAAAATTTGATTTTTCAATAGTTTTGTACTTTTCAATACGACACCATTTTGACCAAACTATGGGTGAAACTTTTTACTTTCTTTTAAACCGGAAACTTCGGCTTTGGTTTGAGTTCGGATCGAAGTCAATAGTCGAGGTTTGCACAGCCCTACTTATCTCTTTTAAACCATCCACTTATTTTTTCAAATTTTTTTTATTTTATAAGGATGATTCGGATTCAGAAGAGGATTTGGACGTTGACTTCAGCGCTCTTAAACTCGAAACAGAAAGGCAAAATTCCAAGCACCAAAATACAAATGTTACTCTGGTAAGCTCTCAATACTTCTCGCTAATTTTTCTCAATCTCACTCTTATATTTGACGCTTCATATTTTCTCAGTTATTCCTGATCTTTCTTGCTGTTAGTCAGAGACTTGTGGCATCTTTTGTATTTTATCCGGCTAATGTTTTATATGCGTGGAACAGGATGGGATACATCGGAACTGGTTACTCTGGGTTGAGTGTGGTTTATTCAGCTTTCTTATTTTAAAAACCAGATTTTATCCAAATTTCCGTGTTCCATTTTTATTTACTTTTTTAACCAACAAACTATACCAATAGACAGGATTTGTCGGTCTACCGACAGTTCACCGCGGACAATTCACCGTCCGACGATTCACCGCAGACAATTCACCGCCCGACGATTCACCGCGGACAATTCACCGCCCGACGATTCACCGCGCGACAATTCACCGCCGCAACAATTCACCGCGCGACAATTCACCGCTACGACAATTCACCGCTACGACAATTCACCGCTACGACAATTCACCGCTACGACAATTCACCGCTACGACTATTCACCGCGGACAATTCATCGCCTCGGTTTTTACCCTTGTTCTATATTTCACCTCTCTTTCTTGCAATTCACTTTCTCCTCACCGTGTAACTCAGGAGGAAGGTCCGGATGCGTCGGAAAGAAGGGAACGGCATTTTAAAGGAAATGAGTTCTTCATTTTATTGTGATGTGATATGGGATTTCCGAATCCTGCTCGTTGTTACCTACCTGCCATTTCACAAACTGCACGAAAGAATGTTGTGGCAGTTCAGTTGCTTGAGGCCTCTCAAACCGTAGTGTCTGAGGCATTTTCGTTTCTGTTTTTTTAATTTAATAACGACCCAGACGCTTTTTCTCTGATTACTGAATTAATGTTAAATGTTAAACAAACCCGTAAATATGCAGAAGTCTCATCTCGTTTGACGGTAGTGTGCGAGGAGTTTGATCAACGCTCAACACAGGATTTCCTGCAAGGGATTGCCCATAATTTAGTCTTCCGTGTTTAATCAATCATCGCAAACCATTCATTCTAAAGTTCATCTTTTCCTAGTTTTTCTTTTCATATTTAAATCCCTTTTAAATCCCTCTTTCTCATTTAAAAGCAGACAAAAAACTTTTTAAACACGTCCATTAAAAAATTATCTGCGTTATAGACGCGCACAGAATTTTTTACTGGCCAGTCCTAAGCCTGGTAAAGTGTGAAGGAAAAGTTTATTGCCTTTCCGTCTTGCTTGATTGAAATTGGTGCGGTGAATTGACGCGCGGTGAATAGTCGTAGCGGTGAAATGTCGCGGCGGTGAATTGTCGCGGCGGTGAATTGTCGCGGCGGTGAATTGTCCGCGGTGAATCGTCCGCGGTGAATTGTCGTAGAATCGGATTTGTCGGATGTGCTCTAGAGGCAGCCATAATGGGAATCTCTTATGGCCATTTTCACACAGGCTCTGTTTGTTTGCCTCATATTTTTTAACCTATAAATTTTTTAAAAAAAAGTTGTGACAAATTCATTTACAATTGGTTTTAAACGAAAGTTCTGGTGTTTGAGAGTGGCTATCTGGACACAGAAATCGATATAATTGTTTCTTTTGGAAGAATTTGCTCGTTATAGAAACTGACTTACGACAGAAACAAGCAAAATTACTCCCCTGGATTGTTTTATTGGAATTCCATGTCCAGAGAGCCACTCTAAAACACTTGGCTTTTTGTTTAAAACCAGTTTCCACTGAATTTATTACAATTTTCGATTTAAAGTTGAAAAATATGAGGCAAACAAACCAGAATCAGATTGTTCATACTGCCTCACTTTGGGATAGGACTTATAACATGTATCGGCCTCTCTATCACTATGCCTCGTTGTTTTCAATTGCGCTATTTATTTAGTTCTTGTGTAATATTTTGTTGAGAGGCCCTTTTAATTTGTTTCCGGTGATGAGATTGGTGCTGTAAACATGTAAAGCTGTCTAGAATTTTGAGGTTTAATTGGAATTGCAGGATTAAAGGTTATTTCTCAATGAATCACAAGTAACCTTGATCAATGGATCAACTTGTCGAAGGGGTCTATTTGGATGAAACATTGGAATCGAGTGGGCAAACTGCAATAAATAAATGGAACGCCAAGTGTTCTGTTGTGTTCTATTTGAAAAATTAGCCTATTCTTGGTGATTCCAGGCGAAACTTTTCCAGATTACAATCCGATGGATAGCTTCACTAGTCGCTTTTGGGAAAAGTCGTGTTTTTGGCATTTTACATTGCTTTTGGGAAAAGTCGTGTTTTTGGCATTTTACATTGGAACCAAAGAAAAAACTCAAAATCCAAGAATACCAGCGCCTGTGAAATTCTTGTATGAATTTTTTCAGCCCAAAACGAGCTAAATTGCCTCAGAATTCAAGCTGTCTATTATGAAATTCATTTTGCCGTAAGCTTAATGAGTGTGAATGATAATATGTCTATTTGCCTCTCTGGCACTCATTGAGACTTATGGAAATGTTTGTACTTCATAATCTTTGACTTTATTTTTGAGTGTTTCAGCTTGAAACTTTAAAGGTATCTTTCTGAAGTATGCTCGCAGGTGCTGACATTCCTCAAATTTGTGCTTCTAGCGTAAATTCGTCAATTTCAGCCAAAAGCTGTTGACTTTTCTAGCGGCGCAACGTGGTGTCAACGGTTCAAACCAATCGACCCTGGAATCATCTTAAATACAATTCATAATGTCAATTGAGACTGTAGCATTTATGAATCAATTCCTAACCTTTTCATTCTGGGGTAGTTTTTTTTTTAGTTAACCAAAATTCAAGTGTCAATATTTACTTTAAATCTAAGTGTGGCACATAAGGGGAACCGTTTTCATTTTTTGTTTCAGATAATTGAAAATGGTCACAGGAATAAAACTTCGGAGGATGAAGTGTGGGAGGAGTTAAAAAATTCAGATTTGAGTGTGCATAATCCCTCCCAATTGTCTCAAGATTTTTTCTGTGGAACTCCAAGTAGGTTAAAAATATCAAAAGTTGATTCTTCCCAGATAACAATATTCATTTTGCCGATTTGACATAATGTGGCATTATATGAAGACGTCTTTTCACCCCATCTTTAGAACATCTTAAATCCGTCTAGTGGTAACGGTTTCAAAAACGTCTTTTCATCTTGTCTTGAACGGGTCTTTAATCCGTCCTAAAGTTTGTTTTTTGAAGACACCTTGCCATCTGTCTATAATCCGTCTTCCCAATTGGTTTTTTAAGATGTCTTTTCATCTATACTTATAAAGCATCTTTAATCCGTCTTAAATTCGTTTTTAATCCGTCTTAAATTCGCCTTTAATCCGTCTTAAATTCGTCTTTATTCCGTCTTAAATTTGTCTTTAAATCCGTATTCTAATTGTAAGACGGATTTATGAGACGGTTTCCAAAAATGTCTTAAATCTGTCTTATAGGCGAATTTGTTAGACGTCTTCAAAGACCGATCTGGGCGGAACTAGAGATTGTTTAAAGACGTCTTTAAGACAGCTTACTTGTCTTCTAAGATGTATTAAAGACAGAATGGAAACTTTTTTGCTAATTGGGTTTACTCAAAGTGTAAATCCTCTTGGTACCCAGTGTGACCTCTATGGAGAGTAATTGTTTAAAGTCCAAAAAGACTCTTGAGTTTCTGTAAAATTTATAATTTTAATTAATGAACGAATAATTCAAAGTGTTTTTAAATTTGCGAGAATTGCGAGAATGTAACACATTCTTGATGTAAGCACAGTTTTTGAGCGCAACTCCAACACAACGTTCCATCATCAGTTGGTCTGTTGGAAACTTTTGCTGCAGCTCTAGGGAGGTTCCATTCTCATGTATTGCCTCTTGATAACAGAGCTGCCGTTTTGCGTATAATCAATAACATTTTTAAATTCACTGATGATACCACCAGCTGCGAGAATACTACACAGTTCAGTTCAGTGTAATACTGCACAGCACAAAAATACTCTGACCTGTAATCTTTTTCAATCGGTGGAAACGCCGTTAATTTATTAAAATATCCGCACGGTTTTTAAAGCCATCAACGTTTTCACTGTTTGAGAAAAGATTACAGATGTGAGTATTTTCGTGCATTACAGTAACACACTGAACTGAACTGTGTAGTCTTTTCTCAACCGGTGGAATCATCGGTGAATTTAAAAATGACATTAATTTTACGCAAAACGGCAGCTCTGCTTGGAAATAACGTTGGAAGCAACAGAAAGTTCCAGAATTAACTCACAAACTCAATAAATGCGTTGAGTACCTGAAATCAAAAGATTGTGATCAAATGAGCGGGTCACAGTAGGGAAGTCCCATCTAATCGTAACTGTCTATGCTGGAAAAAGTGAGAGAGAAAAACATCATAGAGAAAGCTGTAATTAGATGGGACTCCCTCTTTGTGATCCACTCATTTGACCACCAACTTTAAATTTTTTGAAGCGTATTTGTGGAGTTTGTTAGTGGATTTTGAGATTTTTTGTTACATTCATTCAATTCATTGTGATTTTCACAAGATTTTACCCAGGAATCGATCCTCCTTAATGCTGTTGCAAAAAAAAAAAAGCCCAACAGACCCATTGCGCAAGCATCTTGCATCTTGCACCTTAATTTTTTAAAAATACTATTGTACTAGACAGTGGCAGATCTAGAAATCCTTCTAAGGAGGGGCTAAGGTCCAAAGGGGGATGGGGCTGAAACCTACTTTTTTAACAAAACGCGCAAAGTTTCCTCTAAAATCCCCTCGTAGACAGTGTAAAAATTTGGCTCAAGGGGGAGGCTGAAGCCCCCTTAGCCCTCCCCTTGGATCCGTGCCTGCCTGGTGTTTTCTCAAGATTATCAGACTTTCAATCTAGGATTGAAATACTTGCGGTGTAACTTATTGTTTGATCATGATTAAATACAGAAGTGTGAATCATAATACCGCATTAAATGTATGTAAGCCAGCAAATTGTCTACCTTACAATTAGTAAATATATCTTGAATAAGTAATGACATAAGTTGTTTTTGCTCTCAGATGCAGATTATGGTCATTTGGTCGTCACCACAGCGCTCAATAGCGACCTTCTTTCTCTTCATGCTGTTCATGAAATGTGTCGATTTCAAGAATACTTGACTGCCAAACCAGAATTCCAGAGTATTTGCGAGTCCGACAAGAGCAACAAATGTTGTCCTGCTTGGTCGATACCAAATTACTTAGCGTCAATGTTCAATCATTCTTCTTGTCTTGATGTGACGGTGTGTGGATTTCTTTCTCAGTTTTTCCTTCTCGTCTTTTTCCTTTCACCGTATTTTATGAGTTTTTTTTAACTCAAATCCCCCTTTAAAATTCATATAAACACATAATGAGTCTGTTGCGCACTTTTTTTTATTTCATTTTCTGTAAGTGATAGACGAAAGGAGCTGTTACTTCGATATTTCTAATAGGTTAGGTTCGGATTCGTGACAATAACAGACGTTATTGAAAGACATAGTGTCCTCTGGAATAGAGGCCGGTTCAGATAGCTCTTTGTTTACACGAATAAAAAGGTTGATGGCGCTCACTGCTTGAATTATTAGAACTTTTTGCTATAAAGTAGACTCGGTTAACTATGGTCACTAGTGAATATTAACATTAAAGCATAATTGAGGACTTGATATCGTCCTTCTGTGCATGTAAAGAAAGAACTGCCAGAACTGAAGCTATCTGAAACAGCCTCTAACATTTAAGCAGAGGAACAATTAGCAATAATTACCACGGTCACCGGTACTGTAATTGTGTAATAAAAGTGAGTGCGCTTAAAATAAAGTAAACCCTCCGGTATTTGCATTTTGCCTCTCGGGGCTCCTGTGTGAGCCTAAATCTGAGAGGAGACAATTAGAAATGGATTCCGACACAGCGGAACTTTCATAGTATCTAGGGACTCTTTTTACAGACACATTCTTTGAAACCACACATGGTTTCATTTATTCAAAGAAAATTCATCAGTTATTATTTTACAGATGGACAATATCTATAGCCTGGTTGATTTGCTGGAGACATGTGCTGCGTTCTATTACAACCTGGAGCTCTCAATCAACTCTGAAAATGCAAATGTCCCTCATGAGTGCACAAAACAAAATGCAGCGTACGTTATTCTTCACTACCTTGTAGACACGGATTTTCTCCCTGCCAAAGTAAGTTTGATCGACTCCTCACAAAATTTTTCTTTCTGTTTGATTGAAAATGATTTCTAATAAGTAGGTTTGTGGCGCCAACTCAACTGCACAGATGTATCAACAGCCCATCATTTTAGCGCCAACCACATGTTGTCAATTTTTCTCCTTTTTCATTCTGTTCTTTACTAATTTTGTTTTTGGCAGGTCTCCTATCATTTGTTGCCAGGCTGATTTGCTCGTGAAAATGGAAATTTTGTAAATCTTATCACTTGAATTTTTTTTCATCTATCTATGCTGCTAACGTAGTTTTGCTTTCCAATTTCAGAAAAAAAATGGTGATCTAAAAAACACCATGATTTTCCTGCCTATCGCCCGAAGTTCCTTTTCTGTTCCACTCTATGAGAGCATAAATACTCAAGATTTAAAACTCCGTGCTATTAAACTAGCTGCTGTAGATTTTGGTAAGTTTAAAGCCCATGCTGCAATTTTACACCTTAAGGGGGTACCCCACTCTGAAATATCCAATTTTCTCAATTTTTTTGGATTTTTTTTTTTTTTCACTTATTTTGTAGCCTGAAAGCTCCCAAACACGACCATATATTTGGTTTTGTCACCCAAAACCAAAAATATATATTTAAAAAAAAAAAATTATAAAAAATTTATATGTGTTTGGTTTGGTTTTGGTTTTTGTTTTTCAATTTTTCAAAGTGTTGCAATTTTCCAATATTTTTGGACGCAAAAGTTTGAACTACTTTTGTTCTATGATAGCTAGAGACCTCTGGTTTTTTTTTTTAAAAAATAGGGAATTTTCAGACCTATTTTTTCAAAGAGGCTTTTTTTAAAATATTGCCTAGTTATTTTTCCACAGTTCATTGAGTGTCAAAGAACCCTTCAAATTTTGGTTACTGAAAGTAAAAACAAAAAATTCAGTACTAAATTTCAAAATATTGAAAATCCCTTCGTACGGAATTTAGAGGACATCCTAACCTTTCATAAGAGCCAAAGACCAAGTGATTTGATTGATTAGACCCAGAGGAGTTCCCAATTTTGTGAAGGTCTATGTTTTGTCTAATAATCCTTTTTTAAGGGGCAGGTATGCAACCAGCCTCACCAATTTTTTTTTGGGAAATATTGATAGTAGGATCAACCTTTGGGCAAAATTTCAGACTGCAAAATGCTTTAGGGAAGAAAAAACATTTTTCAGTGGGGTACTGGGTACCCCCGTAAAAGGAGATACCCATTATTAAAATATCTCATTAAAACGTCAGGCAAAAGAAAGGTAATCTGAAAATAAAATAAGATTTGTTGAAATCGTACCGTTGGGGGTTTTAGTACAATTATTATTGCTTGAAGAGCTCGAGGAAATATAATGATTTTGATTTAAAAAGATGTACAGAAGATTTTGGTTTTGTTGAAGAAACACAACCACACCACAACTCTGATACTTATTGTGCCGGCTGGGCTGGACACAAAAGAGAAAGAAAAAATACGAAAGGCTGTCCCAAAGAAACAGCCCCCCTTTAATTACTTCACATATTTGATTAAATAATTAATTTTAACTTACGTTGATAAATACGATACAACATGACACGCGACACAATCCTCTACTTCCATGGGTCTAAACTCAAGTGGCTCCAAACTGTTTGGCGCGATTGCTCAGTCGGTAAGCGTCATTGCTCCCGACCAATCAGAGCGCTCCTTTCTCCCCAATCGACTCCCACTCAGAATTTATTTAATTTTGAAAGAGGAAACAGAAAAACTTAAAGAGGGAGATTACGTTATATTAATCTAGAGAAAATAGGGATCTTTTTGATGCCGGAAACTATTTTAACTCTGAGAAGAAATGATTTGGGAATGATGGTTTGTTTTACTAACTTGGGGGTGGAAAGTTGAAAGACCATTTGGGTTTGAGAGTTTGAGGGTTCAGAGGGCTGTTGCACACTTTTGCTTTAAGCGATTTATTGTCGAATCTGGTGTAAAAACCTCCAAAAATAACGATGGCAGCATTAAAAGCTTCCGAAATCCACTCCTAAACTCAATAAACGCTTTTATATGGGCGAGTATAATAGTGGCTTAGGGCAGTAACAATGGGAGATTCCCATCTACCAATACTGTAACTCCATCAAGAAGTGACCAACTAGAGACGACTTTCATTTGACTCCGGTGTCACTAGATGTCATCGTACCATTTATCAGATGTGGATCACTACTCTGTGGACGGATTTCTCTGTGAATCATCCTTGTCAGTATGGAGAGAGTGACGAAATTAAGATAGGAATCTCCCATTATTACTGCCCTATGCCACCATTACACTCGCGCAAATACAAGGGTTTATTGGGTTTAGGAGTGGATTTTGGAACTTTTTAGTGCTGCCATCGTTAGTTTTGGAGGTTGACACCAGGATCGACTATTGAATTGCGTATAGCAAAAGTGTGCAACAGCCCCATTGGGAATAGGTTGAGGAGAAAGATAGGCAGCCCGGAGCCCACAAATAGGGGATTGCCTGATTGGCGACCCCCTAGCTACAAAACCTTTTTCAGATTTCAATCCGATGGATAGTGCCACTAATGCACCTCAAAAAGGCAACAGGTTTTGGGTAAAATTAATGAATTTATGCTAAAACTACAAGTTTGAAGAATGTCAGCACCTGCAAGCATACTTCAGGAAAATATCTTGAAAGTTTCAAGCTCAAACACTCAAAAATAAAGTGGGACATTATGGAATATAAAAATTCCCATAAGCCTCATTAAGTGCGAGGCAGAGAGAAATATTATCACTTGCACTCACTAAGCTTATAAAGAAATGAATTTCATCATCTACGGCTTGATTACACTACCAATTTTGCTCGTTTTGGGCTCACAAAATCCATAAAAAAATAGTGCAAGTGCTGACGTTCTTAGATTTCTATCTTTCTTTACAATTTAAAATGCCAAAAACAAGACTCTTCCCCAAAGCGACTTGTGACGTTATCTATCAGATTCAAATGTGTAAAAGGTTTTTGTGGAATCACCTTAAGTTGGTCATCTGTTCCGTTTCTTGTGATTTGTTTTGTATATGAGCGATCTCTGTGTTTGTTGGTTAAATAAATAAAATAAATAATTAATTATTGGAGTGGACTTTCATTTTTGTATGTTTCAGGTCTTAAAAATATCCTCTTCGACAAGTATCTCGTAAGGGACTTGTGGTTAGTTGCTGCAGGCTCTGTCTTTGTCTTAGTTTGTATTTGGGTTTACACCTATTCTTTTTTCATTACCTTCATGACCATCCTTGCAATAATATTCTCTTTGGCGATTGCGTACTTCGTTTATACTTTTGTCTTGGGTTTAAAATTCTTCCCCTTCATGAATATTCTTGCTGCTGTTGTAGTTATTGGTGAGTATTTTTTTTGCACATGTTCCACTTTTTCCTTTTTCATGTAGCTTTTTATCTGGGCTATGTTCAATCATTCTCTGCGGCAATAATAACATTTTTGTTTTAATTTGTGAAACTGCACAAAAGGCTTACCAAATTTGTCAAAATACAAAGTAGTGTAATAATAATAATACAATAGTATAGTAAATAATACAATCAAGGTTTAGTTGGTTAATTTTTAGTATTCATTTTCATTAATTAATTAATGAAAATGAATTCAAACAATAATGATGAACAATAACAATAAACAACAACAATTAAAGAATGAATTTATTAACAATGGTTAATGATGTTAACAAACTAATTAGAAATGCGTCCTTAATCTGGCAAGATAACCTGGTTTATCAGCGGAATTTTTGAAGGACATCAGTTGTTTTGAGAAGTATTTAAGTCGTAGTTGGAGGAGACAAGTTTTTCTGGCTAGTGTTGACTCAATAACATTCCTTGTGTGATAGCTGTGGTTACATCCAAGATTATCTGTCGCACCATCAAGTTTGTAGTAAAAATGTTTAAGATGATTCCATGGTTGATTAGTTCAAACTGTGGACACCACGTTGCACTGCTCAAAAAGTCATCAGTTTTTGGCTAAAATTTCCGAATTAACGCGACAATAATGTGTAATGCGTAAAGTGTAGAATTCATCAACCTCTCATTTTATTTCATTTTCCAGGTATTGGCTCTGACGATTCGTTCATTTTGTGTAAAGTTTGGCAAACTTTCAAGAGAGATAAACCAGATCAAAGCATAGTTTTGCTCACGCACAATATTCTACGGCATTGTGCTCTGGCGCTTTTTGTCACAACTATTACTACTTGCTCTGCATTCTTCTCCTCTTTCATAACAGATATCACATCCATCAAATGTTTTAGGTAAGATACCCAGTCATGTTTTTGAACACCTCTATCGATTGATAAGAGCAGTGTTGTCAAAGAATGATGTTTTCTTCTCTGTATAAAAACATTCTTAAGCCGTCTTTTTTTATGTCCTTAATCACTCACTGTGGCCACGTTCGCTGTTTTTTATTTTGTGGACGAATGCGAAGGAGCATAGCTTCTGGATCAAGGACACCGCGGGATTTCCCTTCTCGCAGGCTGGTAGCACTGCTGCGAGCGAGCAAGGACCATAATCGTCCACATGATTTGGAGCATGCGGACCATCATGGGCGGAAAAGATGTCATGCCCAGTACGCCTGATTTCTTGAATGATTTTCATTGGTCGCCTGCAATTGCATGACTTTGTAGGCGGAGTCCACCATACATTTGCAGTTCACAAACAAATCGTTTTGCAAAATCGTTGTGGATCTAAAAGAAAACGGATCTTGATAATCTAAAACACTGTAATATTTTGTTTTTATGAAACTAACTGAACTAATCTGGAGTAAACAGTACAAAGGTCTGGAGGTGCCCAGCTGTGACCTAACCTCTCCTTGTGAGTGTATCCAAACTTAGCCTTTGTGTTCTCGTTGCTGCTGTCACTGTCATTGGCATTGTTGTTGGTGTTAGTAAAGGTGGGGTTGTTGCTTTTTTTGTTACATTTTGTACTGCTTACTTCAGATTAGTTCAGTTAGTTGGAGACTAAGATATAAGAAACCGTTTACAAAATAAGTGATTTGATTTATCTTTTGAAGTCGGATACATATTTCTAAATCAGGAATCATTAACATTTAATTGTTTAAAAAAAACCCACTGAATCAAAAGTTTTACTCGCTAGACTCTCAGGTCACTGTCTATTTTTTGTTTCAGCATATTTGCAGGCCTCTCGGTTGCTGCCAACTTTATACTGATGCTTACATGGCTGCCTGCTTGCATCGTAATCGTTGAGCGGTGGTCTTTGCAGTCAGGGTCTGCGCGCTCACCGATGGCTAATTTGTCTGTTCTCAATGTGAAGTTGTCAAATATGGCCTCAGTAAACTATCTAGTCAATTGTGTCATCAAATTCAAATTTTTTTGGATATTACTGTATGGAAGTGTCGGGGTTATGGGTGTTGCTGTAGTCTTTTATCATCCTAAATTAAAGCTACCTGACACGGCAGAATTTCAACTTTTCAAAGAAGATCACCCATTTGAACAGTACGATCTTGTTTACAAGGAAAAATTTTGGTTTCAACGTTTGATGAAGGTATGAAACTAATCCAAATTTTAGCGAAACGCAAATTTTGTTGCTCAGTATTACTTGAAAAGATTTTAAAGCAATTTAGTTTACACGCTGTATGACCAGCCATTAGTTTTGAGAAAGTCCCAAAACAATCAAAAATTGAGGCCATCGCCGGGAAGAGGGCCCATAAAATATCAGGTGTGCTTCTCCAAAAAAAGAAGCCTTACAATCTCATTAGAATTTACTCGTATGAGCACACTCATCATTTTATGAGTTCTTTTTTCCAGTGAACGCCTCGATCGTGTTTCCTTTTATCCGTGATTCAGCAGTAACATCACTTTTCGCATTATATTCTTACATATTTCTTCAAACTATTATGAAATTTTGTGTATTACTAGCCGTTCCGTACACCCTACGTCCAGAATTCTAGGGGTACGGGTTAATTGGTATTTAAGCAAGTTTGATTTGTATCTAGAGAATCATGATAATTGTTGAAAAAATGAATGAAGAAGTATAGTAAAAATTACTGACAAAAATGACTGGAGCGCAGAGGTTAAGCAGTGAGTGTGAGGAGTGAGGGAGTTGTGACAGTCTGAGAACGGGCTACGAAAATTGAAAATTTGAAAGACCAAGTGCTCCTGAGATTCGGGAGGAAACAAACTTCCCTTCCCACCATTCACACTGCACTGTCTGATGAAACTCTGTCGAGCAAAGAGTGGGTGGAGGTCAGTATAGATAAGCAAGTCCAGTGCAACGAAGGCGCTGAATGTCTTGTTCTCTGTGGGAGGAAGGGCAAATGAAAGAATATGTTCCCCCATCTAATTTTAAACTTCAATTTGCGGGAGTCTCCTTGAAATACCCTCAGGAGTCATCATGCCAAAATTGAGGGAAATCGCTGCTACCAATTTACGGGAAAATAGGAAATCCATTCTGGAGGGGCGTATCTATAATGTATATAAAAATCCAAAAAGTAAACTAAACCAATTTCATCGAAAATGCTAAACGTCCATTTTATGCTAAACTACATTGACATAGTGTAATTTCCCTTTAACTGCGATATAATGTGGCAATAAAATTTATGTTTGCAGTTAAATTTCCTGCATTTTCACTGTTATGTTTCATGCTTTTTTTCCAGGGTGATTCCTGGGATAATCCAGCCGTAAAAATGCCACTAATATTTGTTTGGGGCGTGTTGCCTTTGGACACAGGAGATTATCTTGACCCTTTATCCCGCGGGAAATTACATTTTGATCCTAGTTTCGATATGTCTGATGCGGAATCCCAAGCATGGTTACTGAGGTTCTGCAGGCAACTTCGAAATCAGACATTTTATGAGCCAAATTTTGGATTACTCCTGTCCAACTGCTTCATTGAAAGTTTTGTCGAGTGGATGCAACAACGTTGCGTGGATCCTGTTGATAAAAGCAGCAGAGCTCCTTGCTGTGCTTCAGAACATTTTCCATACTCCAAACGAGTTTTCAGTATTTGTATCAAAAGAGCTGTCGAGAGTTTACACCATACACCCCAAGAATTTTTCACGTCAGAGGTGGCGGGACTAAAGTTTTCAAAAAAAGGGAAGAACCGCATAAAAGCTGTAGTCGTTGAATACCAGAGTAATGTCACGCCATCAACATCTTTTGTCAAGATGCATCAGTTTTACCAAGATGTAAGTATTTTCAAAAAAGTATTTGCAAAATTCAAGTTTATGTATCATCTCATTATAGTAATTATAGTATATGTTATACGCCCGCCCCGATCGTGTAATTGCCCATTCTGTGGTTTGTCAAAACTAACTGCTCAAAAAACTGAAAAAATTTACGGAATGGAGGCGTTTTGAAGTTTTAATTAGAAATAATGTGATTTTGAGAAAAACAGTGTTCAATTTTGGAACGTCAATAGTTAAAAGCAAAGTGTATTGATTCACATGCACTTTTGCAGCCTTTAACTCCTAAATTCTGAACTAAAACTTTGTATAGTTGACTCTTGTGATTGTCCAAGTTGCATCTGGACCCATCAGAAGCAAGGTCTTGCAGTTTTTACGTTACTCAGGGTCTCTTTTGTAACATCCATTTTTGGATTTGATTATTGTGTTGTTTTTCCTAAAATCTTTTACCTCATATTTTCTCTCTAGGTTGAAGCATGGACTAAAAAAATTATGAGCGAAGCACCACCAGGAATGCAAAACGGTTGGTTCATCAGTGACCTCCATTTCTACAACTTGCAATTAACACTAGCCGAGGATACCATCATTTCCATAGCTGTCTCCATGTCTGTGGCTTTCGTTGTTCTTCTTGGCGTGACTTTAAACATCATCCTGAGTTTCCTAGCCATACTAACGGTTACTTTCATCATCATTGTGACCGTTGCGATTCTTGTTTTACTCGGGTGGCAGTTGAATGTCTTGGAATCCGTTGCCATGAACGTTGCAATCGGTTTGGCGGTAGATTTTAGTCTTCACTACGCAGTTAACTACAGGCTGTGCCCTTCAAAAAATTGTAGAATAACTTGCGTTGCTTATTCAATCTCGCTAATGGGAGGCCCCACAATTATGGCAGCTCTAACTACGGGAGCTGCCGGTTTGTTCATGTTACCTTCCGATGTATTAGCTTATAGACAAATAGGTATTTTTTTAATTGATGTCATGGCTGTTAGTTGGTTTTACTCTACATTTTTCTTGATGCCTTTGCTTTGTATTATGGGTCCAGAGAATGACTTTGGACAGTTTTCGTGTCCAAACATTAAAGCCTGGTTGAAAGATACATTCACATCTGGTGGCCGCAATCATCGGTGCAGTGGTTTGAGAGGTTCACCGTCCAGGAGTGCAATGCCTGAAGACACTCAAAGTTCTTTCTGTGAAACTCACGAGTTGGATACGCTCAATTTTTCTGAACCAAATAAGACTAGGAACAGTATGATTGACAAATTGCGGGGCAAAGCCCTTGTACAAGGAGAGCAGTCTCCATCGACAGCTAGCTCCGTCTCTATCATTCATGATGATGATTCAAACAGTCTAGTTTGTTGAGCGTTAAAGACTTGACAAATTGATTTTTTTATGTTTATAGGTTTTAGTTAAATGTCAGGAATTGGTCCTACAAAACTGTGATACTTGTTTTAGAATCTCTGAACGATTCCTATTTCGTGTTTTGATGTGATAAAACTTTTACTGTAAAATTTTGACTTACCGGATCGACAACTCAAAAATTAGGTGAAGGAGAAATGTTGGATTAAATTTTTTTTGTTTTGCTAGGAAACCCGGTGTTTTGATTCGGTAAATCCAGATTTTACTGTAGGTACTTAAGTTTAAGGATAGTTTTAGTTTTCGCTGTCTTCGATGTTCTTTTTAGATGAAATTTTTACACCTTGACCTGACCAGTCCTAGAAAATTTGTTGAATTTCATTTCTGTACCATCTGTTGCTGGTATTACCTACAATGTGATTCCATAAAGCCATATTTTTAAAGTTCCCGCCAAATTCTTTTGTGATTCCATCTCGGAAAATTAATTTTTTTAGAATTTTAAGTTTCATTGTTTGATGATACGCCTGAGTTAAGTATTTGGCAAAAAATAAATTTTGTAAATTGACAACCCTAAAAGAAAGGAGGACATTTCAAGATTTCTAGACTATGATCTCATTCGACAAAATCTGTGCCTTTGAATAAAGCGTAATTATTTCTGGTCATACTTAACATGTTTATTTTTCAAACATTACTTAAAAATACTTTACATGACTTACACTCTCAGTACATACATTTTTAATTAATTATTTGTTCAATGTTTCGTATATATTTGTAAAACATTTTATTACTATTATTTTTGTACTTATTTTTGATGTGTTTTCAAATCATTGGTGAGTTATTTCAACATTATTTGTTGCAGCTTGCAAGCTAGGCATGCTTTATAATATAGGTACTAGCCGCTTCATTTGATGCTGTTCAGTATTTCATTTTGATCCCTGTGATTGTATTAAAGTCTCAATTTTTCTTCTAACCAGCAGTGATCCTAGATCACATGTGAAATTAAATACGGTTGTGCCAGTTAAAAACCGGTTTTTCAATTGATCTCTTTTTACTCCTATAGGTATTATAGATAACCGTCAAATTCTGAATTCAAATTTGTTGCTTAGAAATCTTTGACAGTGTTTTGTGCTCCCTGATCATTGTCTGTCCTTTTTGGAACCACCCTGAATGGTTATTTTGACATTATTAGTCATACTTGATGGAGAGTTAAAAATCTTCTTCTCATTATCTTGGTTGGTGTTACTGAGAAAAAGAATATCCCTTTGATGGAATATAAAATGGAATAAGTTAACAGGATGGAAACTACCGGGAACATGAAAATTTTAACTGTCTCTTTTTAATTCAACATTTTGAATGTGTGTACATTTGTTATTAAAAAAAAACATGTTGAATGTTGCATTTTGTTCATCATTTTCTATAAATTTGTCTGTTTTATGTTTAAAACATGCACTGGATAATGGAAAGGGAATAATGAGGGAAAATAGGGAAAAGTAGGGTAGTGTAGGCAAAATTAGGTAATAATGGGAAAATTAAAGAGAAGTTGAGAAAAATAAGGAAAAATACAACAAAGTTACATAAAGTGGAGAAAATAAAGATAATACAGGAGACGTGTGTTGGAGTAAGTGCATTATGAAGGAAACTTGGGGGAAATACAAGCAAAGTGAGGTAAATATTGATAAAATTTGGGGGCTCTTGGGAGATACAGGGATTAATTGGAAATGTATCGATAAATGTGAATAATTCATAGAAAAAAATAGACGGGAAGGAAAATGGAGGAAAAGTATAAAAAAGTTGGACACTCCTCCCCTTTTTTCCCTCTCACCTTTCACTGCTCTCTTAGTTGGAGAATCTCCAGACTTTACTTACCAGACTTTGGGGAGTTCCCAACTATTGGGAATAGGGGGAAAATAGAGGGAAATATGGTAGTAGCGTTAAGGAGGATGTGGATTATGGAGGAATTGTGGGGAAAAGGAGGGGTTTTAAGTGAAATTTTGGGAATATTGATGATTAACAGGGAAGTAGTGAAGTATGGAGGCAATCAAAGTATTCAGGAGAAGTATGAAGAATTTATGTGGATTCTTGAGAAAACAGGGAAAATTTAAGCGAAATGAGGGAGAGATTGATGGGACTTTAGGGCCAGGGGCAAAATAGGGTGAAAGAAGGTATGGAGGTGGAGAATTCGTGGAAAAAATGGATAGACAGGGACAGTTAGAGGAAACAAACGGGAAACTTATTTGTACGTCAGCAGCTTCTGTTCCAGTCCATGAGTAATACTCGATTTTGATTGATTGATCCTTTGACGAATCAGAAACGTTCATCCAGTCCTCAGGAAATATTCGATTCTGATTGGTTGATCCACCGATCTATCAGAAGTGTTCATGGTAGTCCTTGGAAATTACTCGACTGTGATTGGTTCAGGGGGTTAGCAATTTTTTTAAAATCAATAATGTCCAGGCGGGTTTTCTCTTCAGATCTTCAGATAGTTTGAGCACCACCTTCCCTTGAAAACCCTTGAGATATCGGAGCATTTTTTGGCCTTAACCCCGAATCTGCGTGGGAGTGGTTGGGTGACTTTGAAATTTTCTCTGAAGTCCTCTCAAAAAGACTCAAGACTTTCGAAGTTTCTTTTTTTTGCAATCACTGGGCGCGTATCGGCTCACCTCTCATCAATAATGCTTGAATACTGGGCATACTTTTCTCAGACACCCTGTGTACTTTGTGTACTGTAACTACTGTGTAGTGCAGACGAGCTGAATTCTGACGTCATGAACGGAGGACCCAACAAAAGAACATAACCTCTCAAAGTGCTCAAAACCGGTCGAAGGAGTTGCCTCTTTTAATATTATTTATTTCTGAAAGAAAGCTTTGGATCTTCAAGAGGGTAGGTACTTACACGGAAGATCATTTGATGAAAAAAATCTGCTTCCTATGGCTTAAAATCAACGATATTTTGAGCCGCTGGGTCGACTTGGAGGTTATGTTCTATTGTTGGGTTATACTGCACTCAGCTTGTGAGGTCACACTGGATGCATCTCTAGCTAAACCGGTGATGCGAGTACTTCAACCATTTCAAGCGGCTTTCACTTCACTGCGACTACATCCTCTCCCTAGAGTGATGGATACGATAGCTTGCGTTGGAAAGGAATAAATTTATCTCTATCAATTGCTTTGAAAAAGAAAATTTATGCTCCAATGTAGAAAACGAAATTTGCAGATTACAGGAAGCACAATCATGATTTAAATCTGAAGTAAAATAATAGTACGCTTACCGTCAATTTTTGTGTGGAATTTCGCGACGGCGAAGATCAGGGAGGATGTTCGTTCCATGTGACAGCTGAATCTGTAGTGTTAGAATCGTTGGTCTGATAATGGCGGTTCATATCGTCTCTCCGTTCTCACGGTTAATATTTACCATCTCTCTCGTTGGCTGCTCACCCAGATCGGCCATATTGTAGGCATGCTAGTAAGCGGTAAGCCCTAGAATCGGTGTTTATTCGTGCTCAAGACTTTAGACAACCCCTGTCTCATAGAAATTTTCCGTACGCCGCGATGACTATTTGTGTGTAATTTGTGACTGTCTGAAGATGTATCCGAAAGGAAAAGGTTCATCAGTTCCTTCTGATGCTCAAGCTCGCGAAAAGTAAGTTTTACGTGTAAAAAGTGTGGAACCATTTTCTTCATGTTCTGAAGAGTCGCCATTAAACAGATAAAGTGCCCCCAAAGTTATACTTTTTCTATGATAAACATATCACATTGCCTTGTTTATGTACACAAGCTCATCCATTGCGTGTTTTCGTCTATTCGTGTGTTTATCACGGAATGTCATTCTTCCTTGAGAACGTCAAGCTGTTGTGGGAATTGTGTTTATGTTTACATTATTTTGGTTCTTGACTTGGAGGGAAGTCTTTATCAACTTTGGGCAAGTACTGATTGGAAACCCAATTAGTTTGTGGGGTTTTTAATGCCCATGATCTTTGGTCGCTCAGTCTTAACTCGACTTTAATTTTCCTCTTATCACCTAAATTGTTGTAGGAATTGGACTGTTTATTTAAGTTTGAGGTTAAGGCACCATAAACCTCAATTTGGGTTGAGATAAAAACAGGGACAGCGTTAATGGGTTCCTAATTTTCTTGAACTTAAAGTGCAGATGCTTCATAGTAATCTGGATTATTCATTTCCCTAGTTTTGCAATGAACCAGATGAAACAGCCAAGTAACCATCGAAGCATTTTCAACTGGGACGTCGAAACCATCCATAGTGTATTCAATTTCATGTATGGTGTGTTCATAGTAATGGAAACCTTTTCTATTTGGTTGAGCTCATCTCTCGAAAGATGGCAGATGACAGTGCGCCTGGTTTCCTCTGCTGTAGGCGCCACAACGTTTCTGTATTCTGAAGCTGGCTGTGACCAGAGGCACACTCTTGCCCACAGTGGTAATAAGAAATTGAGCTGTTATCTGTCATCTTTCTTGGAACAAGCTCTATGTGTTTTCCTACTTTTGATAGAGGAAGGAATGAAGGATTTTTTCCATCAAATTAGGTTTCATAGAAAATCTGAATTGATAGTAAGTAATACCTTGCAGGAAAAAACTACTAACTTTGGAGACCATCAATAGATTTTTGCATCTATGAGCTTATCAAAACAAAACGTATTCATTGAAAGTCGCTCACAGGAAAAATGGCGGTAGCTCCTCAAAAAAAGGGATCCAGTTTTAAAACGGTTTCAATAACAGAGGTCATTAGGAATTGGTTGTAGCGGTGATTTCTCGTTAATGGGAATTATATGTCTCCAGGGACTTTGGACCATTTGTGAAGTATGAAAAGTTTATCAGCAGTGATTTTTCATCAAATTTTACTGTCGGAGGGAGGTGAAAAAATTATCATTGCCATGGAATCTATCACACTTTTTCAGGTGGAATTATTACTCTATGTCACTGTAGCCTGACGTAAATCTTTGATTAAAAGTGCAATGTTTCTTAGGAAAACATAAAAATTCCTTTGCTGTATCAATGTTTAGCTTTAGTAGAGTTGAATAATGACTGGAACGGCAAAACTGGACTTTGAATGATTCTCTGAGCGGAAGAAATCACAACCAGAATGGGTAGAGTCCTCTAGTGTTCTCTTCATTACTCCTAGAAAATGTGCTGATTCAGGCAGTGGATATCGCTTGCTGTCATCCACGGCATTCTCTCGGTGATAGAAGGCTATAATACATTCTAAAAAAATCAGCTGACACTTATCAGTGCTAATCTGTTTAAGCTGAAGTCTGTAAGTATAGGAATTCGATCATCATTAATTTTTCAAGAGTTGAAGGCTCTACTAAGTATTCTCGTCATTGTGAAATCACTCTTTGACAGCTCTTAGTACTCATTTACGCAGCTGTAGACACTTTGTTGTCACAGTTCGTAAAACTCAATGCGTAGATCTGCGATCAAGTTGACTGTGCCTTAACCTTGGAAACTGTCAGACGCCAATTAATTAGGAATGACTCATATTAGCCACTTATTCGATATTAATAGAAACTATTCATAGTACCTTCGCTCAGCTCTAGTTTAGAAAATCTAAAGAGCTTGTCAACCTCAGGATTCAGCAGATTTGGTAGGGCTAATTAAGATTACCCACCATGCGGAAATGTCCAAATTTATATTTTGTCCCATCAGGGCCGCATTTACCTTTTCGCCGCCGTTGGCCGGATAAACTTTGCCCCCCCCCCCCATGGGGTGTTGGGGGAGGGACTTCTTCCGGAAGGGGGGGGGAGGGTCACGGGGGTCCTCACCCAGAAAATTTTAGACAAATACTTTAGAGATAAGGAGCTGCGAGGGGCACCTTACGTCTAAGCTGGCGGTGAACCACGCAACTCCGCCGCGGCGCCACCCTGTGACTTTGCTTGCTCGCAGTACTGTTGTATTACTTAGCATGTTACTTGCACGGAGTAAAAAGTCCTCGAGTGGCGGTGACAAAAAAAATTAAACAAAAAATCTCAAAAATTTGCCGCTTGACGCGGCCGCCTTCTTTGCCTAATGGGAAATACGGCCCTGTGTCCCATGTAAGGAAAGGTTCAAATTTTAAAGTGTCCTGAAAAGACTTTCGCCCAACAAGAAAATCGGCAAGTAAATTACTTTTGTCCGAAAATCAAATTATTCCCATGGCTCATGAATCATTTTAGCATCGGAGAAAATGTTCAGTGGTTGGCATAGGAATTCTTCCCGACGTGTTAAACTAAGATAAAAATTGACCTTTTTATTTCATTGATATGCAGGTTTGCTCTTACTATCAACATTCAGGATGGACCGCAGGGCGGACTCAGGCAAATGTAGTAGTTCTTGAGTCACGAGTACCAGTACTTGGGACCTGTAAATTTTTTAAATCGTATTTTAACAGTAATCATACTGGATTTTTATCGAATCAAGTGTGACCCCGTGTCTACAATATTTGAATTATTCAGTCACTTGGAATGTATGATTAAACAAATGTACGAAACCCAAGCACTGGTACTCATAGGACAGTGCTATCCTGTTTGCCCAACTTTGCGGCAGGGGTCATGGCTGCCTCCAAATTCTGATAAAATTTATGACGTAGATATAAAACTCCTGCCAGATGCAGGTGGAAACAACTCAATTGTCGGAAATGCTCCCCTTCCTCCCAAACCCAAATTGTGTTCTCCACCCGTAAATGTCAATTATTTGCCTTTGGGAAACAGTTGATAGACACTTTTCATAGAAAATAATGATATCTATTTTTACTTTAATTAATAATGAGTTTAGTTGAATTGTTTTAATTTATATAAGTTATTTTATTTCTGTCAGAAATCATCGGACAAAATTAACGAATTGTCCTTTCTCTTCTATCTAAAGTGGACCAAATAATTTGTGAATTTTTTTAAAAAAAAAGTGTATTGGACGAATTAAGTTTGGACGGAATCTTCTAGACCCAAGTAGATGGACGTGCTGAAAATTTACCTCAAACTCTTTGGTCTACATTGATTAAGGTAGCTAATGGATTCCCATGTTCAAAAGTGTCGGAACATTCATGAGATCGGGGACTTCTTTGAAAAATTTTCTCACAAAAATTTGAAAAGTGATGACCTGGTTTTTTTTTTTTTTTTATTTTAACATTATAACACCGAATGTTTGCAAAATGACTGATTTATTCAAAATTTTAAGTTAATTTTCAGTGAAAATCATGCTGCCATTGTATCTGTCAAAAAGAATTGGCATATTTCCTTGAAATCCCAAAAATGTCCTCACTTTCATGTGTTCCACGGATCACTAGATTGGCCGCATTTTGCTTCCCTGTAAACATAGTATAGGGTTAAATTATATTCCATACCAGGCAAAACCCTCTGGAAACATTCTACAAGTAGGTTTTTAAGAATTTTCAGGGATTTGCTGGTTATCAAGATTGATCATCTTTTGTCAATTTCCGAACATGTGTTCAAACTGATCGCTTCAAACTATGAGAAACATAATCCTAATATTTTCAACTCAGTTTCAATCGCAACTTGCAAGATGAATTTAGCCATGCAACTTCTACGCTACGATCACGTACTAGTCGATTGTGTGGTGGTCAGCTTCTTTTTGAGGGTCTGAACAGTATAATATGAATGGAGGTTGTCTCATGAAATATGACAGAAAAAGCTTGACCGGTTTCCTGCATTGTAGGTTTGTTCATGTCTCTGAGCAGAAACACAAACTAGCCCACTGTGCAGTAAAGAAGCCAATCTGTTATCTCAGCGAACTTTCGTGAAATTACCTCCAACGAAATCCAACGGTGTGTACGTTGAGCGTAGCCGTAGCTAGGATATTGTCTTTCTCTTTCTTAGCTTGTTTAAACGCATGTGTTAGAAAAGGATGGATATAAGGACCATCACTTGACCTCAGCCCCTGTTTCTCGCCTTTTCTAACGAATACGTTCAAATGAGCTGAAAGAGAGATAGACAAATTCCTGGCAACGGCTATGATGTTGAAGTTATGACAAAAGGCTAATTTCTTTAATTGGAATATGATGGATCACAACAGTTTTTATTGCGGCTAATCAGTGCGAATAGAGAAAAAAAAACACGCAAACCACTATGATGTTAGCCCACCAATTGTGGTCACTTGTGGTTCACTAACTAAGATGTAACCTCAGATCTACCAGTTCCTCTTGAATCTTGAGTTCCTCAATCTGTTGATTTTTTATGGCACAAGTTCCATCTTAGCAAACAAATTTATTAGAGCTTATCCATAAGAAATTACACAAGAAACAAATAAATAGTGCAGTTCAAAAAAGTAAACCAAAACGGACTGCAAGACTTTGAAAGAAACCTTTTTTTTTTTTTTTTTTTTAAATCGGAATGGGAAACAAATCATAAGGCTAATTTTTCAATTGAAATACTCTGGACATGGAACACTCCTGCTGTTTTGCTGCGGTAAGCATCATGGTTGAAGTGTTCCATCAAAATGAAACACTCAAACCACTGCGACGAGTCTGTCCACTGACCGTGGTTACTTGCGTTCCACTGAGATATAACCTTAAACCCGTTGAATCTTGAGTTCTTTGACCTGTTGACTTGTTTATGTCTCTTGTCTCATTTTGGAAAACAAATCATGTGCAGTTCGAAAAGGCAATAAAAGAGCGAACGCAAGAATTTGGATAAAGCCTATTTTTTAAATTGGAACGCTATATGGACCACACTCAACCAAGAGTAACCGAGAGTAATCCATTCTGTTGTGTTCTATCCGGTTCTATGCGTACAAAATCAGCCTATTCATAATCAAAATCAAGAGTTACCCATTTCGTCTTGTTCCATCACTTTCCTTGCAAATTGCTTACAAAAATTAGTCTTTAAATTCAAGCCCTTTGCTTTGAATGACATTGGTAGCTCATCTCAAAACAAAGGGGCCGTTGAACTTGGTATTGCTTAACCCCTAAAAAAGATGAACCAACTGATTTTTTTATTCCTGAAAAATGACAGTATAGACTGGAACTGGTTACTTGTAGTCACCCTCTGGGTCATTAAATGTATGCCCCCTTCTCCCTGTTTGTCCAAAAATGTGAAAGAAAGGAAGGGGAAGAAAGGGAGAAAGAAAGAGAGGGTAAAGAAGAGGGTAGTCACCAGGGTGGGGGGGGGGCAAAAATCCTAAGGGCCCCCCCCCCAGGTGAAGTTGAAGAGAGACCGTTTTCAGAGAATGTTGCTTTCTCGCACTGTTTGCCCTCTTTACCACAAAGTTCGGTCTATACAGGGTGTTTCAGACCACCTGGCCAGCTTTTATTGTGGCCAAACTAAGGCAAATACGAAAATTCGGTAAAACACGTGTAACGTATATCGGCTCCATAGAGTTCAGAGAAAATATTTTCAGCCCCCCCCCCCCCCCCCGAAACCACTCCTTGGGGGATATTAAGGGGGGTGAGTACCCGTATCTCAAAAAACTCAAACAGAAAGGGTATGTTTCGATTTTAGAATCCAATACGGTATAAAAAAACAAAACTTTTTTATACTTGAGTTTTTTTTTTTAAAAACCACCCTTTACTCAGTTGTGGTTTTTGAAAAAATTAGGGGCCATGTTTGATTGACTGCTGTGACCCTCCAAATCGTTGGATTTGAAAAAACTAAGAAGTTTCTGAAAGGGCAGGCCGAGGGCTTTCATTTGATGTATCACATGCCTATTTGTTTGGTAAAAAAAGGGTACAAGGCCCCCTCACCCCAAAATTTTGGGGCTTCGGGGGGCCTTACGTATAAAATTTTCAAACGCAAAGGTATGGCTTGTGATACATCATTTGAAAGGACTTTAAGAGACGATAAAAATGATGCCCCCAAAAATCGTAAGAACTACCTCCTTTCAAAATGGCGTCCGTTTTAAGATTTGGGGCTCAAGGGGGACCTTCAGAAAAATGACCCAAAATTGAGCGATACGTGGTTAAAGGGCATTGAATAGAGAAACAGAATGGTTCAAACCGCGAGTCAAACCGACTTTTTAATCCAAAGTTACGGCTGATTGAAATTTAGGGGCGCCTTTCTGGGAAACTCAACTACCCCTGAATTTCAATCGGCTGTAACTTTATTGAAAGGTCGGTTTGACTCGCGGTTTGAACCATTCTGTTTCTCTATTCAAGGCCCTTTTAGCCATGTATCGCTCAATATTGAGTCATTTTTCTGAAGGTCCCCCCCTCAAATCTTAAAACGGCCGCCATTTTGAAAGGGGGTAGTTTTCACGACTTTTTCGTCTCTTAAAGACCTTTCAAATGATGTATCACAAGCCACACCTTTACGTTTGACAATTTTTACGAGGGCCCCCCGAAGCCCCAACATTTTGGGGTGAGGAGGCCAGGAGGCCTTGTACCCTTTTTCACAAAAAAATAGGCATGTGATACATCAAAAGAAAGCCCTCGGTCTGTCCTTTCAGAAACTACCTAGTTTTTTCAAATCCAATGATTTGGAGGGTCACAGCGGCCAATCAAACATGGCCCCTAAATTTTTCAAAAACCACCCCTAACTGAGTAAAGGGTGCTTTTTAGAAAAAAACCTCAAGGACATAAAAGTTTGGTTTTTTTATACCTATATAAAGTGGAATTTATGACCTTTCAATTTGTTGAGAAAATTCTGCTAAATCGACTCGTACTAAATGCGACGTGTCAATTTTACACAGGTCTCGAGATAAACGGCCCGGAACGAAAACCCCGTGTTAATTTTCGTAAGTCCAAAAACTGTTTGGACCCACGCATTCCCCTCCATTTCCAGCCAATCAGAAGCTGACTCTTTATCAGCATTTTAACCACGCTAGCTCTCAATGTAATTTCGACTCTTGTTGAAAGTACTCTTTGTTTTCACGGTTCCCTGCTTCCCGCAAGGAGCTTGGCGTTGCGTTGGCCCTGCGACCTCAGCGGGCGAATCAGAGGCAGCATTTCGTGTCATAAGGAACAATGAGTGTGAGGGAGAGATCTTATTGGGGTAAATGTTTCTCTCTCACTCTCGTTGCTTCTTTTAGCTCCAAATCCGGTGCATTGTTTCTCCGCTCCTGTTTTCCGCACAGGGCTCGGCCCGCTCCGCGTTGATCATGTGATGATGTGACTCTTGCGGGCCAATCAGAGCGCAGTATTCCGCGTCATAATTAACAATGAGTACGAGAGAGATACTGTTTTCAGGATTAGGAATCTCTCTCGCACTCATTGCTCCTTACCGCGCGAGCTGCTACGCACTGATCACTGATCAGTCCGCTGCGGTCACATGACCCATATACAGTATGCACCCGCAAACCGTGGCTACCGTATCAACAGGGCATAGTGCGGTTGTTTTAGGATAATTTTGGGGGAGGTCTATGTCGACTGATTTCCGATTAGTAATCACAAAATTTCCTTAAATTATTGTGATCAAGGTGTCAATTTTTCAATTAGAAAGGACGTCTTTTGTCATTTTACGCAATTTCTAATTATTTTGATCTTCTGTGTTTTTTCAGGTTAGCTCTTTATGTATATGAATATCTCCTTCACGTTGGAGCTCAAAAGGCCGCTCAGACATTTTTGACTGAGGTAAGTTTATTCCTTGCCATTTTTTTTTCTTCTTTTTTTTAAGGTTCTATCCAGACTCAAACAAAAGTAGGACGGGTTTGAGAGAGGGCACTTATTTACGACTGCAAATTACAAGGGGAAGGGCCCACAGTTTGTTTGTTACGGTCGAGCCTCTGATCACATGAAAATTGTGAATCCAAGCTCATGATTGTCCAGCGGCACCGTGCAAAACAAAGCCAGCCGGTCTCGCTAAGGCTCCGTCCTTTGGACATTGTGTGGAAATTTTGTTCACCTACCCCTTTGCCTTTTTGTTGTAAAACAAAAGTTTAGAGTTGTACCAAATGTCCCCACCCCAAGATACTTATATTTAGTAGGTATGCTCGACTCGCTTCCCTAGTGGCGCGAGAGTAAAAAAAAGTAGAATCAAAGATGGCCGACAAAAGAAGAAAACGCTGGACGTGAAGTGGGACATGATCTAGAGTAGGTTTGTTTTAAAGACGGATGGAAGTGGAACTCACTATTTAGCGTTTTTTCTTGCTTCGTCGTTTTTAGTTGATTTGATTATCTCTCTGTGAATTCTTTTACACCAACATAATCGTCCAGTGCTTTCTTCTTTTGTCGGCTATCTTGGATTCTGCTTTAGGTTTTCGCGCCGCTGAAGATGACGCGGGAAGAGAGTCGAGCATACCTATTATTATTTAGAGTCCCTTGATGGAAATATTGTATAGGGAGTACCGACACGAGCTCAACGAGTGCTGATTGGTCGTTGGTTTTAGGCACTCACGGAGTGGAGCAGGAGTCGACGACATCGAAAGCTCCACACGTAAGGAGTCGATTCGTAGAGGAACGAATGGGAACGGACCGGAATGCCGGCAAATCCGCCTGTCCACCACTGGTCCACTGTCAAACTTAACCTTCGAATTCGTTAAGGTGGTCGACTAAATCAACTCCTGTCAAAATGCATAAAGCGTCGTGTTAGTACTCCCTATACCAAGGTATATGGAAGAACAGGTATGGACAGGAGGCGGAGCCTATCTCAGTAGGTGACGGCTACGTCACAGATGTTCTAGACGGTCGCGATAAAATTCGCCTAGCGTTCCAAACTATCTCACTCACTCTCCCGTGATCCCCATCTCTCGCTACTGCAGTAGGTGACGGCTACGTCATCGCCAAAGCAAGCGTGTCGTCATCATTTGGCGGGAAAACTCGAAAGCCCCTTAAACCCCGCCTCCTGTCCATACCTGTTCTTCCATATACCTAGTCCCTGTACAACATTTCCATCAAGGGACTCAATTATTATTAAGACGGTTTCCAATGAGACGCAAAACGACGCAACGCTATGAAGTTGAAATACACGCGAACAAATGGGATCGTTCCCAATGCTGCGCAAAACCTTTGCGTCGGAACGCAACGACGCAGCCGAGTTATTAAACATTTTTCAACTCTTGCGTCGCTGCGCAAGGAGCTAGACGAGTTTCGCTGGCCGCTGCTTGTCGGGCGAGCGTTTGATGAGTCCCGAATCAACAAATGCAACAAGTGAAGAAGAAGGAGCGCTCAGAATTCGGCTGAAACCGCCATTGCGATTTGAGAATCTTGCTGGTGTAACCAAATAATAACTTTTGAGACATCACGAAAATTAAAACATGTAAAGTGAAAGTGAGAAAACGCGCTGTTGTAAATCGAAACTAACCTAACCTCACTAACGCAGTCGAAAGTTAAAATGTAAACAAACCGACTCCATTTTGAGTGTCTCGACGCGCGCCCTTTGAAATCCTTGTTGCTGGTTGGTCGATGCTTGCGTTCATTGGGAACGACTTTTCGTCCTTCGTCGCAAACCTACCAAACGCAAGGAACGCAACGCTACAGTGCGTAAGGCCTTGCGTCTCATTGGAAACCAGGCTTGAAATTTAAGTACCTTGTCCCCACCCCATGTTTCACCCGTCTTTATTACCGTTAGACAGATATGTATGTATAGCCGTCTTTTTTAAAGTCCACAGTTGTTCGCGGTTCATAAAACGCGGCCATGAAATTATCTGTTCTTATGAAAGAATCTCATTGCATCTAGTCTAATTTGAATCTTCAAACCTTCCCGCATTATTTCCTTTGCGGCCCACGAACGTTCACAAGCTCAAAAAGATGTGAACGCTTGTGGACCGCGGAACTATTTTCATCCGCCCCGCAGTGGACCACAGTGGACCACAGTGGACGGTTGTGGACTTAAATAAAGACGGCTCATGTATTTTTTTTTTGATGACTCAAATGGGAGTTGTGTGTTACAACATTATTACTTTTTCTTTTACAGATACGATGGGAAAAGAATATCACTCTAGGAGAACCCCCTGGGTTTCTTCATTCATGGTGGTGGTAAGTGAACCATTTTGTCTTTTGACAATAAGGTCTTGGTCCGTTTATCTATCCTGTCGCATGTTTTCGATTTTTCGCCTGTTATTTTTTTTATGGACCATCTAATAAAAAGGAGCACAACAAAACATTCGTATAACAGGTTGCGAGTGATGGATTAGGACTTCATTTCGCTGGTATGATTTCATTAACAGATTGATTTGAGAAAGAATATAGTCTCTTTTGTTTTTGTTTCTTGGGTCGAGTGATGCAGCTCGTCTTCCTGCGCAACGTTCTTACGGCATTAAATAATTGTAGGGATCCGTTTTCTCGCAGTTTAAGCTCCAAGTTGAAAAATTGCGAAAAATATCAGCGTTTTTACAATGCGCCATCATCGGTATGGACACGGGTTGGCACGTCTGTCTCTTTCTCCATTTTTACCTTCGTGATAGTACGAAGAATAGTGGATAAGAGAAGAAACGTTAGATGAACTTCTCGTGGAGGAGGGGGTAAGTAGTGAGAAAGGAAGAAAGGCTGTAGATTCAGAGTGAAGGGAATGGAAACGGACTCTACGTAAAACGCAAGTGTGAGAAGAACAGATATGCTGCCTAGGTCCAAGGCATATGAAGAACAGGTATGGACAACACTCGGCTCAGGGGGCGCGGACACTTCGGAAAAAGTGACTTCGCCGCCATCTTGCCTCCCATTTACTCCGTGTATCTTGTTCTGTTTTTTGAGGTTAGGTTTGAAGGGGAAGTTTATCTAAAGCGATACTTTATTTATTTGAACAATGCAATGGAAGTTTTATCTTTAACTTTTAATGTTGTGACTATAGAATGGATTAAGATCGTCACTTACGTTGTTCATTTTCTTTTTTACGATGTGGTTTCTAAATTTAAATCGCGCGGTCAGAAAAATGGTGGCGGAGTCGCTTTTTTCACAACCAATCAGAGCCAATCTCAGAGTTTTGTCCGTACCCGAGGTAGATGGAGGAACTAGAGTCCCTGTATATCAAAGAGTCTCGCCATGCGAGGTATAGATTCTGGTTGGCTGCTAGATTTTAGGCTGTCACGGAGCTCGAGGAGGCGTTCTGTGTTATTCTCCATAAGAAGACCGTTGGAACGCATCTACCGAGGAAGCGTACACGCCCCCTCAGCGAACCCAACCAATCAGAGTGGACGCCTCCTTCGAAATTCTTCTTCTTCATGCTTCACGTGGCGGGACTCTTTGATATACAGGAACTCTAGGAGGAACAGGCATGGTCAATAGGCGGAGCCAACCAGATTTACTGCCGCGCGGCAGGTGAACGAAACTCCACCATCAGTCCTGCCGTACAATCACCCTCGACCTAATCTCCTAGGATTTTCGGCGGTCAGTTTGAACTACAAGCTGTGAAGAACGCTATTGGTTAGGTGACGCTCAGGCGAAGAATGCCATTGGTGAGGTGACGCTTACGACACGAGCGGTGGGCACTCACACCCTCACACCGATGGTCACTGTCAAGCTACTCACACACTCTCATCAGGCTCCAGATCAGTGGAGCCCCCAAGAGGCAAAATGCAAATGGCGGATGGCCATTTGCCTCTGCGCTGTTGCCACTGTTTCGCTATCTCTTATCGGTTAGATTCAGATTCTCGACAATAGCGATTGTTATTGAAAGAGCTAATGTTCTCCAGAATAAAATTCAAGCAGAGGAAAAATTGACAAAAATTACCGCGGTCACTGTTACTTCAAATGTGTAATGAAAGCGAGTTCGCAAATAGTAAACAAACCCTCCGCCATTTGCATTTTGCCTCTTGGAGCTTTCTTGACAGCCTAAATCTGAGAGCCAATCAGAAATGGATTCAGCAATGGCGCAACTCTCATAGTATATAGGGACTCTAGCTCCACCCATTGACCATACCTGTTCCTTCATATACCTTGGTCCATATCTGCTCTCCATCTACCTTGGCCAAGGTCCTATGAAGCAATCCTTGTCATTATTTAGACAGAGGCAAGCGCACCCATCCCGACTGGTTATGAAGCATCTTGTGTCCCTACTGCACTGATTTCTATTTCTACTTTTTCAACTTTGAGCTCGAAATGCAGGAAAACGGCTTGACGGAAGTTTCAATGCCGTGAGACTTTGCTCAAGGCGGAGGGGTTTGATCTAGCAAAATCGGATCGAATATGCTTACTACTCAAATGAGCTTACTACTTGCTACTACGCAACTCGATCACGCAGGTAACGTTCCATTTCTTCACCTCGTTCACCTCTGTCGGCAGTGATTTCGACAGGCCCCCGTTCGCCAGAATCTCTGGCGACTGAAATGCGGAGAGGTGAGGAAGTGGTTACGACTGGTTACCTGCGCGATCGAGTTGCGTAGGAGCAACCCCATTTGATGTGACGGGTTCGATCCGATTACGATTTGATCCTCCATGATGACCCTCTTTCACTTTCAAGACCTTCTGTTATCCATAGGCTCTGGCCGTAGGATAAGTATGTGTTCCACTTACATAGGGGCGCCAGTCCCCTCTAGACGGTATACGAGTTACCCCAAAATCAGAAATTCGCACCCCCCTCCCTCTCCGGCCTTTCCCCCAAATCATGAATTTTCACCCCCTTCCCCCTTATCCACCCCCCAATCAGACATTTTCCCCTACCCTACCGGAGAGTCTACGGGGTATAGAATACCCCCCCCCCCCAGTGCTCTATGGTCTGAGATCGCTAAAATGTAGCCATAAATCAGCCAACCAGTCGAAAGGGTTGAAACTTGGTTTCCCTATGTTTTGAAGTACGTCGAACTTCCTCACTTATTTTGAATATTATGAACACGACTGATACTATGATGCACAGTATACTTATCTGCACAGCGAAACTCAATGTTAGAAAATCGGCAAATTTCCCCTGGTGGTCGGAAGGTTGATCTAACATCTTCCGTTTGATTTGTATCGGATGGCGGGCGACAAGGTAACACCGGTTTTATTCGGCGGTTATCTCCGACTTTGCACCAACTGGTGCTCTTTCGAGACAACCGTCCGTCGATCCGATGCTGATTTAGAAAGCCGCGAAAATCATTTCGATTTGAAATACACGCGGCCGCCGCACTGTGTGGTATTTGACCAAAGAAGTTGGCATAAACTGTTCTTACCGTCCAAATGACTTGAAATTTGGTTCACGGGGGTATTTATAACGCTGAATTCAGTTTTTGCATCAGTTTTTCAAAATTCGAAAGTCCAAGATGGCTTTGATGTGAATGTATGCTTTTATGCAGATCGATTTTTCGATGCAAATCGATGTTTGTATGTTTCTATGTAAATCAACGATTCGATACCAATCGATTTGGTGGACTACAATCGGAGTTCGTCGAAATCATGTAAACATAACCTCAAAATTGAACGGCCCTCTTATTGAACTACACCGTTTATTTTGACTCGTAATTTTTCGTAAACCCCGCCGAACCTTAATTTTTGGCAAAAAACTTGACACCTACATACAGTATACACCTACGTATGCACCTAGAAATGTATATTCAGTTTTTTAAGAATTGATGTAAATTGGGGGGGGGAGAAATAACAGTCTGGCGGTGGCGAGAATTAACCCGGGCCCCTCGGCCTCAGGTCTGACGAGCGAGGCCTGAAACCACTGCGCCATCCTGAATGGTTTGAGGGGTGAGTCAATCTTGACGTTTATAAGCATATCGTTCTGGCGCTGAGAAACGATAGCCACCGATTGGTGAGAAGTCGGATATAAAAGCCGAATATAACCCGGTCTCGCCTAGAGTATATTAGATAAACACGAGTATTATCGAGGCAGCCATTTTGGGAGATACTTTGAACCACGGGATCATACCATAGACGAAGATATAACTAAGGACTACCGACTCCCTATCTCCGCTCGTGTTAAAACCTGTTAGCGGGGAATGCAACCCCGACTAGCGCGCTCCAAGCAGCGGAGAAAGAAGCTATCATCAATCCTTTCGCAAAAAGTCTACTTGAGCCCCCGGGACTGAACCCTAGTTTCTACTGTTACTTCCAAGTGCCCTACTGACCAAGCCACCACGCCGCATGCTTGCTCGACCGAAAATTGTGCTATATATATCAAGCTGCTCAGAGACCGCTGCAGTTCCGCAAACTGATGTTATGAGCGCTGCGATCTGGATTAAAAAGGACTAACAAGAGTAGGCAGTCCTTAGTTATATCTTCGTCCATGAACATACGAGCAGAGAATGTTAACGAACTATTTATAGATATACAATTTCCCCTACAAATCCGCCATCTTGGGAGATACTTCAACCGCCCATAATGAGAATGGAGAAATAATACTCGTATATATTTAGTCTACTCAAGTCTCACCTTGTCGCCCGATTGCATAACTCCATTGGATGTGACAATGGCGCACTCTAGTAGTCGGAAGGTTACAACTCAATTTTGCCTTTTGATTATTGAAAAACGCCATTCGCCACCTCTTCCTTGTAGAGTTTTGTTACTGTGTAAGTAAGTAAGTAAGTAAGTAAGTAAGTAAAGGCCGGGCTTACCGGCGGGGCGCCCTCATGGAGCCTAGGCAATGGCTGCTGCCGTCTTGCACCCCGAGGTTTGGACCGTGCTCCTTAACTCAACCCGAATGACGTTATATCATTATATTTCCACAAGGCTCGGCGGCCGTCTTAGAAGCCAACGGAAGGTCGTATCAACGACTGTGGCAGACGCTACCGGGCATGGATTTTTCGGAGCACGGTCCACTGTGGGCCAGTTCAAAAATTTAGCACGCCAAAATTAATAACTTGAAAACCACTTGTGATATCTCCATGAAAATTGGTACATGGGGGTTTTTCAAGGTGCTGATTCCGATTTTTTACTCGAAATTTTATTAAAAAAATTCTTTACATAATTTTTTTCAAAATCAAAAAAAAAAATTGAAAAAATTCGTTGAAAGTCAGTGCCAGGTGGTTTTTTAATGTGCTAATTGTGATTTCCTATTCATAAATCTGTACAAAAAATTCCTTAACAATTTTCAACATCATTTAAATAAAAAAATTTGAAAATTTTTCAAAATTTTAAATTTACTCACAAAGAGAGTCAAAATAGTTTAAGGAAATATCACATCATAAAAAGGCAACAGGCAGCTCATAAAGCCTTTAAATAATATCACAAAATAATAAATATCAAAGTTACCTGACACGTAAGTTGGAAATACTATCATACATTTTTAGTGATAATGATAGAAAACTTACTATCTTAAAAAAAGTAGAATGTAGGAAAAATAATTGAAGAAAAAAATCACCATCATTATTATATTATTAGTTCCTATTATTTTCATTAATTAATTAAATAGTTAATTAGTCTTCTCCTGCCCCGCCTCCTCCGTTAAGACGAGAATAGACATCACATCATACGGCTCTTTACATTTTGTTTTGTGTACCCACACGAAATTGCGTACATTCGGCAACGTCACATTTTAACCGAATAGTATCTATCTTGATTATTTATAAAATAAATGTACAAAACATTCCATCTCAGCCCTCGGGTGAGGTAAGGCGACCAACGCATCTTCATTTGATTGATTGAACCACAGGTTCTTACATCTGGAATCGAAAGATGCATTTTTTGCATTCATTTCACCCTTGCCTAATTATATGCGACTAAAAATCGATTTGTTTCCATTCTTTCCGATGGAATGAAGCAATTTTTCAAGAAATTTTGCAATGAAAAAAAGACCTAACGATCTTTAAGCGTAGAACTTCAATAGAACATATAATTTAGAGTGCCCTCCCCCTCCCCCACCCCACCCCCCACATTTGGGGTTGTATCCCCTAACTGATAACTTAAATTTGATCCTAACATATTTTGTTTACATTAGAAATACAACATATTTATATTTACTGCAAAATTCAACTCAAAATCTTCTTTATTTGATCTAAAATTGTATTTTTGCGCATCATAATGAAACTTCGTGTTTTCAGTTTGATGGAACATGCTGACGAAAAAAATTGAAAAAACATACTTGTACCTATTTGTTCCTATTGGGACCTGTTTTGGCGTGATCTTTGGGGTATAAAGAACTCGGAACAGCAATAAAACTCGTGGCATTTTGTGGCTTTTGTTTTTGCGGGTCCAAAGAAGATGAAATAATTATGTTTTTTTTTCTTAAATAAGAGCCTTTTTTACCATGCAATTTTATAGACACCATTTTATCTAATGATAAATACAACTATACTAAAAAACTCGCCTTTTTATGTAGATTTTGCCAGCATACACAGAAATTGTGTGCAGGCAACGCTGGTGGTAGAAAACAAACCAAAACGCAAACACTTTCTGCATGCACACGCTGCCGACGACGCGACGGTCACGAGTAGCAACATTTCTCCCTTCAATTAGTCATCGATATCGTGATAAAATAAATAAAAGGCATTGATCTACGGCATCAGTGGAAGCTAAAGAACATTTTAACCAACCTCCCGCACCACAAAAAAAATGTCGCCAAATTGACTTTTGGCGCGCTAACTTTTTGAACTGGCCCATAGTGCGGTCATGCCCCCATCGAATTGGGCTCTGCTGTTTCACTCCCACTGATAGGTAGCGCTGGCAGAAGCGTACTCTATGAGCGATCCATGATCACAACACAGCCGAATAGTGCGGACGGGTTACTTACTGGGTGGCCATGTCACTCCCGCACCCCTCTACCTCAAAGGGTCGGGGTATTGGAGTGGCATGGCCATCCATGGTCACGATGACTGATATTTGAGTGTCCTCAAATATCAGTCACCTCCGGGGATCGAACCCGGGATCTCAGTGCTGGCAGCGAACTGCCTTAACCACTACACCACTGAGGCTGACTTTGTTACTGTGTAGATGACCATATTATACTGTGATATGATGAACTTGTAACGTGCCGAGGCTAAAGGCTCATTCGAAATGAGGCTCATTAACCCAATTATTTACTCGGTTGAGTTGCTTCTTTGCTAGCTGCCCTTCTCAATATTTCTTCCTATTGCCGTTCGTCACAAAACAATGGTCGCCATCAAGCTTAACAAATTCATCAAAGAGTGGCGTTCAACAAATTGAATTTTACGTTCCGCATTTTGACAAAGAATGTGTAAATTAGTTACCGTAGTCCATTTATTTTATCCTGTATGTTGACCTTATTTGTTGCAGCGTATTTTGGGATTTATACTGTGCCGCCCCTGAACGAAGGGATTCCTGTGAACATTCTAGTGAAGCTAAAGCTTTTCATGATTATGTAAGTAACTTTTTCAGACCTACTGATTGTTTGTTATAGTATTATGAATGGAGTTCTCCCATGATGTTTCTGTACGCAAATATCTTCCCAAATCCGGTAAAAAATTCGCTACCGTGGTTGGACTTAAATTTTAAAGTATGGAGTGGTCTATTTGTACAAGTATGCGCTATCGATGGCTGATGATAACATCACTCCTCACCAAATGAACAATCACCATTTGTTTTTTGGAATATGCTTTTGAGTGCACTTGGAAGATGGATCTTGTTGGTTTGGTGTGTAGTGATATCATCAGCTACAGTTAGTGCATTTATACAGAGGTGAACCACTCATTGTCAGATGTTTGAGGTGATTCCATGGCAAGCTCGCGGCGATTAGAATCTGATAGATGGCGTAACCTGTCTTTGTCATCGAAATTAGCAGTGACGGTTTTCAGCTATTTTCTCTGAACAGACGAATGATAGACAAAAAATCAGATCGTAAGCACCTGCGTAATTTTTTGAGCCAAAAACAAGCATGATTGATTCAGAAATAAAGACGTATTTATTGGGGGAGAAATCAAATGTAATTTGGAGTGGTAGGCAAAGATTTTGTTGACAACTCCAAATTACATTTGATCCCCCCCTCACCCCAATAAATACGTCTTTATTTCTGAACCAATTTTGCAAGTTTTTGGCTCAAAAAACCAAGCCACAAATTAAGCAGAGGATCTGACGATCTGATTTTTTGTCTATCATTCGTTTGTTCAGAGAAAATAACTAAAAACCGTCAGTAAACTGCTATTTTCGATGACAACGACAAGTAACGCCATCTACTGGATTAAATTCGCCGCGAGCTTGCCATATGATCACTTCAGGATAATTTGTATGCTTCCGGTGTAGATTCTAGAACTTCACAGCAGTCCGTTTCATCGTGTTATTTTCCGCGTTGTATCACATCGGATACGTTTTGCTATTTACTTACACGAAAATTATGTATGATTCCCAGTAATTTGCCTCGCAGTCTGCTTTTGTTATTTTCCGCAGAAACTACGCAGTTTATCCTTTAACTTCGCTTGCCTTGCAATGTAAGTCCCTGGTGAAATCCAACCCTCTGTAGTTATTTTAGGTATCTCTTGAGTCCGCTTACAATGCCGTGGAGAACTCCTATCTTTAAATATTGAACTAAACTAAAGGCCGTTTCACAAGAATCGGCTCTGTAGGATTTTTTTTTTTTTGGAAAGGTATGAGATCAGCTTGGTAGTTTTCCTTATTGAAAGAGGACTTTACCTCTTCGATTTCATGAATGTAGAGGATTAGAAGCGCTCTTCTCTATGTTTGCTTTTAAAATTTGATGTTTTGATTCTTTATTTCTTCCGTGTTTCAGGGTTTTGTTAATTCCGGTTACAATGTTAATGGAATCGCACACGTGAGTTGTTATCTTTTTGATCTCATATCTAGCAATCATCTTTGTTTCGATTTTGCATGTTGATGTTTTCGTGGGCCAACTTTTCTTGTTTCAAGGATTTTATATATTTATTTATATATTTTTTTTTTTCGTTTTTAACTCATCTCAGCTTGCTGTACTTCTCACTCTTACATTCTTATGAAGATGGTGAAGGTTTCATGTTGGGAGAACCAAGAATGTAAGAGTCAGCGGCGTAAGGGTATTTATCGCCGGTGCGGGTGTATGAGTCGTATGAGTCCCCTTCCCCAACCCAATCTCAACAAAAGAACAACTATTTGTTACAATTAATTGTTGTAGGGGACAATATTTTTTAAAAACGTTGATCCTGTCCTGCTGGGTGCTGGGTGTCCCAAAGACAAATAGAGACCCAGCACAAAGATTGCGACAGATATCCACTTTTTTAGCTCAATTTTGGTTGGAACTCATCGAAATAGCAGCCAACTATGCCCTTCTGTTGACTGATAACTGATAAGAGCGTGGTTTTCATTCTCCAAGCAAAACCTGTTTCCGTTTTGGGGACCGCGGACCAATCACAGCCTTTCGTGGAGCTCGCCACTCAACAGTAGACTACAGTTTATCGTTGTAGCCGGTGACTCCCGAACAAAAATGGGCGCACTAAATTTGCTTCACTTTTCTGACACGGGAAGTATACGGTGTGCTGGGTCTTTGTCTCTGTCCCGTTCTTTTGTGCAAGACGAGGCGTTTGTAACTTATTTATTTGTTTTTTACGTAAATAAAAAATTATTTGGAACAAATATGTCAGGAAATGGCGTCACGTGACAGAATAGAAGTCGTTCGTGTCGTTCATTTCAGACGAACGACTCCGACGACCGACTTTATGACACATGACGCCGTTTAAACCAATGAGATTAATCGATTACCGCTATCTCGTCTCGTCCGAAAGAGCGGAATCAGCCGAGGGAGGCCTATCTAGCCGCGGTCGGAATAGCATCAGGAAGTGACTTTCTGTTTACTGCTTCTGAATTTAATGGTGGATTTTAATCATTGTTTGTGCGTGCATCGTTACTTTGTGCATCACTTTACGTCCGATTCTTTGCTTTAAGGTGATTCCATGCGAAACTTTTCCAGATTTCAATCCGATGGATAGCGCCATTAGTCGCTTTTGGGAAAAGCCGTGTTTTTGGCATTTTAAATTGAAACCAAAGAAAAAACGCAAATTCCAATAACGTCCGCACCTGCGAAATTTTTTTATGGATGTTTTGAGCCCAAACGAGCAAAATTGGTTTTGAATTGAAGCCGTAAACGAACTTTGTTTCGCCATAAGCTTAGTGAGTGCGAAGGAGTGCGGAGTGATAGTATGTCTCTCTGCCTCACGCGCAGTCATTGAGTTATAAAAATTTTAGTATTTAATAGTTTCCGGCTTTATTTTTTTAGTATTTTAGCCTGAAACTGACAGGATATCTTCCTTAGGTATGTTTGCAGGTGCTGGCGTTACTCAAGTTGGTACTCTTGGCTTAAATTCATCAATTTCAGCCAAATATAGTTGACTTTTTGAGCAGCGCTAGTAGCGCTATCCATCGCAATGAAACATGGAAAATTTTCGTCCGGAATCACCTTCAGAGTGGATTTTAATCATTCTACAGTGAAAGTTCGTTGTGTGGAAACTCTGTCCTGCCCCGGAAAATTCCACCTAGCGAAAGTTCCTCTTAGAAAATTGCGGTCAGAGTATAAGAGGTTTCACGGTGCTGAAAAAAAAAAAATCCACTTGGAGGACGTTCCACACAACGAACTTTCATTGTATGTATGCGCATCGATACTTTGCATCACTTCAATATACATCCAATGCTTTGTTGTTGCTTTTAGCTTTTGCAAAAGTTTGCAACAGAACCATTGATTTGGAGGAGCTTTGGTGGTGGGGTGTTTTTGAAGGTACTACTTGTGGTGTGAGGCGAGCGACGACGCGACGCGACGCTCAGCTGGGGAATGCATTCCTGCGGTCCCTCCCTCCCCCCCCCCCCCAACAGTCTCTTCGGTTCGCGATTTGGCCCGTCCTTCTCGTGCCTTGAACTTACTCCAGTTCAATCCGCCCGCCACCAAACTTATCCCCCCCCCCCATTCCCTCCGCGCCGCGCCACCGGTACACCCGCTCTACGGCTCGCACTGCTATTCCTCGTCCGTTCGCTCTAAAGGGTGCGAAGGTCAAGAGTACAATAAATAAGTAACATTTACCCCTTCGCCGATTCAATATCTTCGAGTAAACAGGGTCACAGTTCGACCCGTAATCTTTGGCGCGTTTTGGATGCTTGTCCTCTCAAAACACGTGGGCACTTAAATTAAAAGTGGACTCGTTAAAATGCTAACAGGTCGACCACAGCTTCTTTGAGCTTACTCGCCGGACTTCCTGGGCATATGTTAAGGAATTTTTAAGTCTAATTTTAGGAGTCTTCGGGCGTTTCAAAGTCAAAGTTTAGTTTCCGGTTAGACCCTACCTTAAATTTTAACTTGCGATATCTCGACCGCGGAAAAAGGTATGGACTTGCGGTTTGCGCTAAAATGCTTGGTTTTTTAAGTGCATTAGAATGATGTATCTCACGGTAGGCTCCATTTTTTACAGGGTCGAAAAATGGTCAAAATCAAATATCGAATAAGGAAACCGATATCGAAATTTTGATTGCGGCAAAATGTACAACTTTTCTCGCCTTTTCGAATGAAATATTACAAGATAGGGGTTGCCGTTTGATAATTTTGAGAAATGGGGGTTTTTCCGCCGAAAAAGTTTAGGTGCCTAAAAGTCGACTTTCGGTTTATTTGATTCTGAATTCGTATTTTTTTCTTGAACGTACTCATCAAGTAGAGCATTTTATGTGTGAAGTTGTTTGTTTTCCGACTCTTTTTGTAGGAGTTATGAATTTTCGAAAATTGGTCTTAAATCGAACTTCGACCTTCGATATCTCGAACACGAAAAAAGATATCGACTTCCGGTTTAAGCCAAAATGCTTAGAATTTTACGCCCTTTTAAATGAGGTATCACAAGGTAGGGATTGCCATGTGAAAATTTCGAGATTCAGAGGGTACCCCCCTGAAAACCCCCAAAAACCAAATTTTGGGTTGTGACAGTATTTTTAAATGAAACTTCAGGTCCGAGTTACTATGAAATCGATTTTTTCTGATTTTTTTTTATCACTCATTCAAGAAAACCATAGTGAGCAATTTACGTGAAACACCATGTATGTAAAATCACTTGAAAATAACGTTAATAGCATCAGAAAGTTTCAAAATCAAATCGCGACCTTCATAAATGCGTTTAAGGAAATTACAAGATGACGGTTGAATGAGCGGGTAACAATGGGGGGTCATCGTCAAAGTTAATTTAAATAGGGAAACGGACTTAGAAGCAGACCTGATCGTTTCGCCATTTATTATTCGCCATGGTGGCGCAGGGCTCTCAAAACATCCCCTCCGCTCTTCCGGGGCATCGTCAATGTTACTCTCTGCTCTTCCGGGGCATCGTCAATGTTACCCTCTGCTCTTCCGGGGCATCGTCAATGTTACCCTCTGCTCTTCCGAGGCATCGTCAATGTTAATTTAAATAGGAAAACAGACTTACAAGCAGACCTGAACATCTCGTGGATATTTAATCGTCATCGTGGCGCAGGGCTCTCAAAACATCTCCCTTGTTCTTTCGGGGCATCGTCAATGTTAAATTAAATATGGGGAACATACTTACAAGCAGTCCTGATCGTTTCGCGGGGTTTTAATCGACGTTGTAGCGCATAGGGCTCTCCAAACATCTCCTGTGCTCTTCCGGGGCATCGCCAATGTTAATTTGATGGGGAACCAGACTTTTAAGCAGACCTGATCTTTTCGCGGACTTTTAATCGCCATTGTGACGCAGGACTGTTAAACAGCCCTTCTGCTTTTCCGGGGCATCGTCAATGTAAATTTAAATGGAATTGTATGCATAATTACGGATAAGCTCCGACTCTAAACAATGTTTATATTTTAGATGACTTTCGAAAATAGACCGATTCATTGAGTCTAAATGAGAATAGAAGAGAGCGTGAAAATCACGTGACAGCCCCTGATCTTTCTTTTTCCTACACACGCATTTAAATGGGCAAAGAGAGAGAAGAACAACTTCTTGATCCGCGAGTGTCGATAACTCAAACAATTTTGCAAATTTTAAAACGTTTCTGTTCTCCAATTCTACGAAAATGGAGGACCAAGACTATGTTTTCCGGGGTTTTTTCTTATTTTTTTTTTTCTAAGACCCCATAGATTTCTTACAAAGAGTCAAAAAATTATTTTTATTTCTTGAACAACCCTCGTATGATCAGGATGAACAGACGGAACGAACGAGATTCTTGTCGGCCTTTTCGTCCTTTTCGTTATCTGGGATGCCGATGTTCATTATTTTTCTTTAAACTAACCACGTGACTGATAGTAATTCCAATTTTATGTTTGAAATCAAACTTACTTGATGATGTTTACAAGTTTAGACGGTCGTCTAGTACATTCAAACGCAGATTTTACAATTTCACCGGGCGCCAAAATCAAGGGTCCCAAGAGCGCGGCATTCGATGAAACCGGTGGAATTGTAAAACGTGCATTCAAATGGACCTTATTGCAGTTACGCGGGGTTGATTTAAAGCTTAAGATTAAACATCGGCATCCTAGATGACGAAACAAAAGACAACTTGTCAAGGCCGTGACGGCGGTTTTGGAGGGGAGGGGGCAGCATCGCAATTCCACAAATCGCCGCTGCCCATCAAATACGATGATTTGATACGGCGATTTGATGACTTTTTTTTTTTTTTTGAAAATTTTTGAGTTGTTTTTGCTTGTCCACTCAGCTTTTGCCGCCAATTTTTTAAATTTGATTTTTTTTTTTTTTTTGGGCTAGTTCTTTTTTGCCACCTGCGACCCTCGGAATGTGCCGCCCAGAGCATGTTAATTAAAGTTTTTAGGGAGGCCGAGGGGGCAATGTATTAGTCGCAAAGAAGTCGTGCAAACTGACTGACTGACTGAGTGAGGGGTTGGGTGAGCCGGTGAGGGGGTGTGGAAAAGTGCACGGAACTCACGGAAGTAAGGTGGTAGAGAGGGCGTCACGTGTATTGATTTTGCTAGACACACTTCAAACGTCCCTCCTCTGCCGCCGCCCATGCCCTCTCTCTCTCTCTCTCTCTCTCTCTCTCTCTCTCTCTCTCTCTCTCTCTCTCTCTCTCTCTCTCTCTCTCTCTCTCTCTCTCTCTCTCTCTCTCTCTTCCTTCCACGCGCCGTACTCTTTATAACCTTACTCATACACACGCGTACTGACATCGCCTGCGCGATGTAGTGCACGCGTTGGTGGTGGTGGGGTACCAAGGGATGAAAAGGCGTCGGGGGAGGGGGGCAGCGGAATTAGCAGCGCGGAGTGGATCGAAACATGTGGCATAGCGTGCAATCTGACTGTATCGTATTTCGTCCATTTAAACCCTTGCATAAAATCGAAGATTTTGGTGAAGACCCTCGGATTCGACTTTTTACATAGGGTTGAATGGACATCTTGCAAAGTTGCCGGATTGCGCATCGCGGCTCTGATCGAATCGTTGATTTGTACTCAGTATGAGAAGTATTTTTATTTTTATCTCGAATGTATATTGGTCAAAGAAAATTGAACGGGCTGGGACCCAATAATGTTCGGTCCCGAGCTTTGAATTGCTTGCGGTTTCAACCAATCAGAGAGCTTACGGCTTACGCACGATCACGATCGTGCGTATCGTGCGTAAGTTACGCTCGGGACCGAACATTATTTGGTCCCTGAACGTCCTAAAACAATAACAATAATAATGATATATGTATTCTCAATTCAATACCAGAATATGAAGTAGTATCAAGAGAAGGCGAAAAGATTTATGAGACACCAAAGGGAACAGGAAAGCAAACACCAACATTTAAGAATAAAAAAAAAAAAAAAAAAAAAAAAAAATAGAAAAGTGTGTGCAAATCAAAATCAGCGCTTTTCCCATGGTGAGCGACATTAAAAGTCTGCAACCCGCCACACCGCTGCTACTTCGAGCCGCCCGCCACGGTCGCCGTTGGGAAAGCGCTGATTTTTCCTCATTGCGCAGCAATTACCTTGCTGAAAACGCGTCATATCAAAAAAACTCTAGGGACCTTAAATCTTTTTGAGAGTTTTTCCTCTCTGATTATAGTAATTATTTTACACATTTTATAAAATTTGTGCCGTAAAAAGGTCCAAGATTTCCTGGAAAGTTCAGTGAGGCTTAATTTCTGATGTTCTCGAGGTCACTAATGGATTTTACTCGTAAAATTACCTTGGCACACCAATTTTTATGCCGTTTGGTTCATGATAGTGGTCACTATTGCAAAAAAAACCACACATTTTTGTTTCAAAAGGGTGGCATTTTTGGACCCATGTTAAGAATAATTAAAACTCTAATTTTTACCCCAAAAATACGTGGTAGAAGTTTGTACCTGAAGTTCTGTTACACTCTGTTTAGTGAAGAAAGGAAACTATTTGAAAGTATGTTGCCTCTCCATTTTTAAGATTTTTTTTCCAGGGACTATCCTGCAGAATGTAATGTCTGTATTTTGTTTGTCAACAGAATGCTGGACCCGCACCAAGTCCGCTCGGACAAATGCCACCCAATGATGGCATGTCCGGAGGTCCAATTCCTCCTGGCTTCTTTCCTGTAAGTCATCAAGCTCTTCTTTCTCATTAATTGAACTAAATCTATTCAGCAATCTTAGAGGTGTAAACTGGTCAAAAATGCCAAACACCTTTCCTTATAACATGGAGGCTCAAAATTTTTTTTTGGATAAAGATACCGATGTAACTTTGAAATTTCCAAATTTTTGTCGTGCGGGTTGCCTACCTGCCCCTTTGATTGAAAATATTCCAAAAGAAGGTAGCCAACTTCAAAACTGCTTTTCTTGAGCATGGGTTGCCCAATCAACTTGTTTTTTTTTTAGCTTAAAAGAAAAAGCATTATGTCCTTTAGGAGCGTACTCATCCTTTTTTTTGTTCTCTTTTACACTAGGTAATCATTTTAATTTTAATTTTTTTTTTTTTTTTTTTTTTTTCAAAGAATGTTTTGGTTTGAAAATTCATAGTTGATCATGAAGTAAAACTTGTGCTGTAAGCAAGGCAGCAGATCAAAGAATTCAAGATTTGATGGGTTTAAGGTATTTCATTTGAACACAAGTGACCATGATCGTTGGACCAATTTGTGAGAGTAGTTCAAGTGTTTCCGTTTCGTTCTGATGAAACAGTCAAACGCAATAACTAACCGTCGTAAAAAACAGGAGTGTCCAGTTGTGGTTCATTGTGGTTAGTTGTGTTCCATGTAAAAAAAATTAGCCTCTTATCTCTTACTCTAATGACCATCATTGTTTAGAATTGGAACCTAACTTGTTTGATTTAGCGGCGAAATGACTTGGCGCAACTCTCATAGTATATAGGGATGAATGGGCACCCTGTGTTTTAAAATATGACCTTACAGATTAAAATTAAGATTTAGAGTTGAGATTACATTTTGTTTCTGTTGGGATCACACGATTCTGTTAAACATCAATATCCTTTGTATAATCTTTGTTCCCTGTTGATCAATTTTATTTTATTAATAATTTTCAGAACTCGACCATGAGGCCGTCACCTCCTACACATCCGTCATCACAGCCGTCCCCCCACCCTCAGCCCCCGCCTCCTCATAGCCAAATGATGGCAAGTCAGGTAAGCTTACCCTTCATTTAACTCAAAAGAAAAAAAATAAGAAATGAAATGAAACTAAATTTATAATAAGAGCCAATCGTGCAATTGAGGACTTTCTCAGAAGAAGGGCCCATAAGCCTAACAGCCGTTATGAGAAAAAAAGCAAGAAAACTTGAAATGACTGTAACTGCTCGAATTTTTGTTTTGCATGAATAAACCGTTTGGACCTAAGTAGGGCATACTATTGTCAATATTGTAGGGCCAGGATTAAAACTTTAAACCAAATGGGGCTCTTGCAATCTTTTGCTGTGAGCAAATGAATAGTCCAATCTGTTGTAAGGACCAGCGAAAATCACGAAAATCACACTGAGAAAGTCTAAAATTTAGTGACAAACTCACATAACTGCTATAATGGCAAGTTCGTAATGGCGGTTCAACGCTGGTATCACGGGAGATTCCTATCTAATATGTCACTTTCTCTACGGAAACACAGAGATATGTCTCAATTTACATAGGAATCTCCCATTATACCTGCGTCTCTCCGCCATTAAGCCCGATTCGGAGAATGAATTTTGTGATTTATCAGTGTACTCATCGTCATTTTTACTGGTTTTTATGCAAGTATCAACTCTTCAATCCCTGGAGCAAAAGTTTGCGAGAGCCTCATTTAAGGCTAGTCACTAGTAATTTTCAAAATTGATCTATGGGCCTTTCTTCCGGAAAAGTCCTCAATTCTCTATTTTTGTTATCATGAATTTAGTTTAATTTTATTTCTCATTTTTTCTTCTAATCCAATACATCTTGTTCTTTGCAATGTTTCAATTCATTTAACTTGTCTCTCTCATTCCTTCATCTAATAAGATCTACCCATCTGCGGATATAGGAATTTATCTGTCTCTCTCCTCCCATTTGAATGCGTGCGTTAGAATAGGATGGAGATATGGGCTAAAGTCATGCGATGACCCCCCTCAGCTGTCCTTTTCTAACACATGTGCTCATATAACAGGAGAGAGAGAGAGAAAGACAAATTCCTCTATCCGCCCATATCTGTAGGCATCCTTTATCTCGTCATTTGGAATGCCGATGTTTATTATCCTTCTTAAACATAAGGATGTGACCGATAGTAATTTTGATTTTACGTTTGAAATCAGACTGATCTGATGTTTACAAATTTTGTTGGACTGTAAGTTAGGCTTTTTAAATGCAAATTTTACTTTCTCCGATTTTATTGGATGCCGCTCTCGGACATCCAAGTGTCGAAATCAGTTGTCCAAAACACATTGAATTTCATGCCAGTAACCAGTTTTGAATGATCAAGACTAACATGTGAACTAAATGATTGCATTATAAGAATTTTTTGCAAACACGTTACGAACTTGTTAATTTTATGTAAATTTTGAAGGTACCTGGACCCAAATATTGTTTGATCCCAACACTACTCGAACTAACGTAATTTGTGGCGTGCTTAAACTCCGCATCAATTGTGGGTCACCAGTGAACAACAGACTTGAAATCCCATCTTGTAACAGTCCTTTTTGGAGAAATAAAATAGAGGTTAGGTTGAATACTTTGGGGCAAATGTGACAATCCCAAAGATACACTGACGTTCGATAACGCACCTTAATTGAATTAAATATTTATACAAGTAAAATTTATTATTTTCTCTTTCAGCCTTTCATGGGCCCCAGGTATGCAGCTGGGCCACGACCTGGTGGAGTTCGGATGCCTCAACTTGGAAATGATTTTAATGGAGTAAGATAGTCTTTATTTACTTTCTTTTAATGTGCTTTAAGGTGATTCCAGGCAAAACTTTTCCAGGTTTCAATCCGATGGAAAGCGCCTCTAGTTGCTTTTGGGAAAAGTCTTGTTTTTGGCATTTTAAATTGAAACCAAAGGAGAAAAGCAAAATCCAAGAATGTCAGCACCTGCGAAATTTTTGTATGGATTTTTTGAGCCCAAAACGAGCAAAATTGGTTCAGAATTGAAGCCGTAAGTTTTGTAATTTGTATTGCCATGAACTTAGTGGCCGAGAGTGAGTGTGAGTGATAATATGTCTATCTGCCTCACTTGCACTCATTGAGGCTTGTGGGAAGTTTCGTTTTTCTTAATTTCCGGCTTTTTTTTGTGTTTCAGCTTGAAACTTTTAGGGTATCTTCCTGATGTATGCTCACAGGTGCTGGCATTCCTTAAATTTGTGATTTTAGTGTAAACGTCAATTATAGCCAAAAATTCATGACTTTTTGAGCAGCGCGGCGTGGTGTGAATGTTTGGAACTATTTGACCCCGGAATCATCTTGAGATGATTTCAGACAAAAATTTGTTAGATTTCAATCCGATAGATAGTGCCACCAGTCACTATTCAGGAAAGTCTTGTTCTTGGCATTTAAATTGAAAACAAAGAAATAGTGCCAAAATCCAAGAATGCCGGGACTTGCGTAGTTTTTAATGGATTTTTGAGCTCAAAACAAGCTATACAAAGGGCAAGCATTCACGAATCTGAGAAAGTTACTCCATAAAAAAACCTCTTAGATCTTTCGAAACTTAAAGGCTGGCTCAAGCTTTAGTTCGAAAGGAGGGCAATTTTTGACCCATCCATTTGAGAAGAAAAGTTTTATTATGACCCCAAATGGCGCATAAATTTTTCCAAAATTTTTTTTAAAAAAAAAATGAAGGGCTCTGAAATCTATTTTCAATCTCTTTCCTTAGAAATTTTTCTTATTTCAAAATCCTTCAGAAAAATATGTCTTTCTTGGGTGTTATTCCGTTTTGTCTTACAGTTTCCCCCTTTTTTTTCTCTTTTAATGAAATACATGCAAGAGATAACTTTATTTGTTCAGTCTTTTGAGGTTAAAATAGCATTGTTTAAAATTTACCTTCATAATTTTTAATTGTAAACATTTCACAAACTTAGAATGAGAGAAAATGCCTTGCGGTTAAGGTAATTCTTTAGCGTTTCGTGCAGATGTCTGCTACCAGAGTGCTACCGTTCAACTAATGTCAAATTACGGGCCAAAAGTATTTTATATTTAAGAAAACAGAGTGTCAGTTACTAGGTAATCATTTGGAAAATGTGAGTGCAAAATATTTTGTCAATAACTTCAAAAATAAGGCTGAAAGTACCATAAAATGGAATATTGCTTATCAATTCTTGTATCGAAATTCGATATTTCATTTTTTTGTACTTTCCGCCTTATTTTTGAAGTATTGACGTGATGCGTTGCAGAGACGTTCTTCAGATGATTATCGAGTAACTGACTATTCGTTTTCTTAAATATAAATTACTTTCAATCTGTAATTTGACATTAATCGAACGAAAATCAGCACCAAACGCTGAAGAATCACTTTAACCTTTGTTAGTAATGCCTGTTTGATGGAACTAAAACTGCCCTTCAACCCCTGATGCATATCTAGTTGTACTTTTTGTCGCAACATTCTTTGTATTCTAAAATCAGTTCTTAATTATTTCCACAGCCACCTGGTCAGACTATGATTCCAAGCGGAATGGACCCCAGCAGACAAGGTAAATCATTTTTTATTTTTTTTCTCTTCTTTTTCTCTCTGTGTGATTTTGATTTTTCTTGCTTCTCTAACACATTTATTTTTATTTATTTTTTTCTCATTGATTCATTTGATCATAGAGTGTAATCCTTTCAAATTATTTTTCCTGGTCCCTGGAAGTGTGAATTCTTCTTACTTATTAGTGACGTTTACTAGACTTTGAGTTTTGGATAATTCTCTTCAAAATCATGAAGCTTATAAAAAAACCTACTGTAGTGTACGCTAAGTTTGCCTCGCCCGGCTCAATGTTAAGGTATCGGATGTACTTTGTCTATATGATAAAATATCTTTTGGCCACGATTAGGGGTGAAATTACACAGATAAACACACACCATAGTTGGGCAAATAATCCTTTTCAATTACTCAGTCGATTACTTTTCCCTTTTCAAAAGTAATGGAGGTGAATTGTAGCAGTAATCATATTTGTTGATTTCAATAAAATTGGCGGTATTTGATCAGCAACAATTTTTTCTGACATTGCACGTTGGTTTCATTGAAATTGGCACGCCTGATTACGGCTTGCATCCATTTTCATTACTTTTATAAATATATTGAAAAACTAAAAACGGATTTTGCCTAACTATGACACACACGCTTGCATACAGCAAAACTCATGCTATGTACATCCTCAGTAGAGTTTTTTTGGATCGGCGGACATCTATAAATCAGAAAAATTGGGTTATAGCGTATGTAGGTAAATTCAAGCTTGTTTCTTTTGAAAGTACTTCCAAAACACATAAGTCAAAGATTCAGTGTGGGGTACTCCCTGTCTCTAGAAATTTCCTAATGGAGTTTCCTATCTTGTGACACGTCTTAGCCCAAAGGCTTAAAAATTTAGCAATGTGGCTCCTACCTTAGGTTGTGTTCGTTTTTGTAAATTTTATGTCAGAGGTTAAAGTTCGATTTGGTCCCCCTTTTTTTAAAAATTTTTTACTTCCTCTTAAACAGTTTACCACGGCAAACACTAAGTGCTTAACATGCGGCATAGGTTAAGCACTTTTGAGGAAAAATAATATGGTTCTGGAATCACAGTATTCAGAAACAGGTTTTTTTAGCCTGTACCCTTTTTTCTTCTGGAGAAACCCCGTGTATGCCTTCAATATCAATTAGTAACCCCTATTTTGTGATAAATCACTATACAAGGGTGAAAGAATTGAGCCTTTTGGCACAAACGGAAGGTTTTTTTTTATTCGAGATATTAAAAGTCACAGTCCAATTTCAACCTACTTTCAAGAATTTCTGTCCGCAACCTGTCATTTGCAACACATGTTTGAAAAGGGTGCTAAAGACAATTTATTTTTGTCTCTGAGATACTGCGTCAAAGCTTAAGGACGAATATCTCTTCAGCCTTTCTTGTTCCAGAAGGGTCTGACAAATTTTGTTTGGTCCTTTACAAATCTACTACATACAGTTTGTGGCTGTAGTTGTACCCCTTGTACCCATTACTACCTTTAATGACCTTGAATTCATCACCGGGAGTCCTTCTAAAGAAGCGTTGGCTCCTGATGAACTGCAGGAGTTTCTTGTGTGGAAGCTAGAACTAACCTGCGCTGTCCTGAAAGGTCAGTCAGGGCCTGCGTTGAAAGTCTGATGGATGGTACCAAGGTGTACCTGTGAGTATCATTGAACGAGCTATAGCAACAGAGAGGATTTATGGGACGTGATTTTGAAGCTTCATGGAGGCAGCCATGATGGAAATCTCTTACGGACATTTTACGCGGGCTCTGTTTGTTTGCCTCATTTTTTTAACCTTAAAAAGCAAGTTGTGACAAATGCACTTGAAATTAGTATTAAACAAAAGTGCAAGTGTTTGAGAGTGGCTATCTGGACACTGAAATTGATATGACTGTTTCTTTCAGAAATATTTGCACGATAAGGAAGCTGACACATAACAGAAACAAGCAAAATTTTCTCATCTGGATAGTTGTATTGGAATTCTTTGTCTAGGTGGCCCCTCTTAAACACTTGCACTTTTTTTTAAAACCAATTTCCTCCAAAATAATTACAACTTTTGATTTAAGGTTAAAAAATATGAGGCAAACAAACCGGAGTCAGATCGCCCGTACTGTCATACTTTGAGATAGGACGAGTAACATGTACTAGCCTCTTTATTGCTGTACTGCGTTGATTTCAATGTAATTTCCAAATTCTTAGCACATACTGTGAACCAGGTTGCGTTTTGATTGATTGTATCGTATCAGGCAATGCATTATTGCGAGTCAAGATAGTAGCTATGTGTATGCGGCAATTTCAGTCCGGATTGAACTCAACCTTAATTGAGTTCGGTGTGGATAGAAGGTCGTACTTATACAGTGGATTCAACTAGTATTTAATTCTCTGTCTGCTTCTTCTTTTTGTTGTAATGTAGAACTAATCAGCAATGAATGATGGATGCGTCTTTCATCTGTTTATTGCTGTTCTGACCTCATTTTGTTGGTGACATCGATGACATTCAACATGAGGTTAGGTCTATGAGGTGACTTTTAATTTTGAATTACCTTTAGTTTGTGGCGCAGTGAGGTTGTGTATCTCTATAGGCTTGTGTTTTTTGTTTTTTTTTTTTTTAAATGGAAATTTAATGTGGATGAAGTTACGCTGTGAGTTTTTATGTAATGAAAGTGTCTGGTAATTGGCTATAGCTATTCTTTCTTGGCCCTTGCCTCAGTGCATCAGTTGTTACGGTTGGCGCCAAGAGTGATTCCTCTAATCCTTTAATTGCCAAAGGAAGAAAAACGGTACTACAAAATCCAACAGAAAAGAACCGAATGGGAGAATTGAAAATTGGACAAGTACACCTCCTTCAAAGAGATCCCATTGGATATAAAAGTGTACAGAAGAAAAATCAAGGGGGAAAAAATTATTAATGTGAAACATGAGAAAAATATTGCAAGCATAAGCACATTTGGTCTATGTTTTAAGATAAGGAACTTTTCCTCTCTCTCTCTTTCTCTCCACTTCACAACGATTTGAACCCGCTGAAGATTCTCTAGGAGGAAGAAAGAGATAAGTGAAGAATCACAATTGATGAAACCACATTATTATGTACTACGGAAACGTTTTCTACCAGGCAAGACTTTCTATGTGAAACAAGAAGGCGTCATCTAAGAAAGATTCAAAATAAACTGAGGAACATCCCAATGGAGAATATCCAGCCCTCCTCTCCACGTTCTATTCACAGTATTCCTCCAACTTTGGAAGAGACACTAACCTCCAAATACGCCGATGACATTGTGCTGATTACCTCAAATACGTACGCAGAAGTTTTGATCGTAAGGAGGGCTTTTGAAATGGCCAGTCAAATTACATCCTGTTGAAATTGTATCTGTAGTTTTGTTGTGGGGCTAAATACAGCGACGTACATAAATAGATATGATGAATGAAATACAGGAACGCAGAGTTGTGTAATAAAAGAGAGTGCACGTTTATTCCAGGAAGTTTCACTTAAAGCTAGCTTGCCTGTCAGCGGAAGACTGACAAGACAAGTTGACATAACTTGGGTCGAGAGTCGAGTCGGAAAGATGATTAGAATCGGATGTGTGGCACTTCCTTGATAGATAATAATTTGAAAGCTAATATAAATAATTTAACGCTATGACAAGTTTTCCCTATGTGTTTGAGCATATGTCCACCTCTCACCCTCGGATTTAATATATTATCCGGTGCAATAATTGAATATCTAAGAATACATTTAGATACAAATATTAATCGGCGACATCACAATAATGAGGAAAGAATGAAACTGATGGTACTAAAAACTCCTCTGACTGATGAGCAGAGTAGAATCTCAACTCTCTTAATAGAAAACAAGACCCAATCACACAAACAAATTACCCAGGTATCTATTTCCTAATTTTGACGTACGGAGCAAAATTCTGGGGATCTGCTGTTGACTCAGACATTCAAATCATCCAAATGTTCCAAAATGAAATGCTGAGATAAGTTTCACCGCCTTTTGGTTTGTTAAAAATGAAGTCAGAACTGACTTCAGTCAAAGAAATAGTCATGAAAATGACCAAGTACAAATACAAAAGACAGAGACATCGTCCAAATCTACTACTAGTCAATGTGTTACGACATCAGTCAACCATTCATTGTTCAGAGAGGAAACACATTTTGGATCTAAGGTTTCAGTAATGTTGTTTGCTACTAACATCTGAAGTGATATCAAGTACGTCAGTGCCAAAAACATCAGAAAAACAAAGGATGAAAGAATCACAAGTTTGCTGGATACCAATATTCAAGTTGTAGACAACAAGACTTTACATGACTCCATACAATATGTGCTGTTCAGAGTTGCTGTGTTCATAGTTTAGTTTAACGTTACAAGATGGTGTTGCAAACTTGAACAATTTCAAACACAAGTGTCCAGAGACTATCATTTACTCCAACAATCAAACTATCCTTAAAAAGAAAATGATCTTTACAAGTGGAATTAAAAGTGATCCTAAATTCTTTAAATCGTTGCCCAGTGTAAATAATTTAGCTCACGTTCTTGTGCAATGTGAAAAGTTGTTAGTCCAAGGCTTGATTCAAGTGAATTTTTTTATTGTGAACTAAAGTCTTCAAATGCACCTTCTGGTCACTGACTAGGACACACTTTTGTGGGGGAAAAAAAATTCAATCGGATTCCTCGGTAGGATCCGCCTTCAGAAGCAGATGGGATGGAAGCAAAATTGGATCCAACCCCAGTTGTTGGTGTGAAAGATCAAAACCATATTGGATCTCTCAAGTTATATTGAATTCGGGTTGAAACTGCCGCATAAACATAGCTAGTATCACATGTTTTTGGGCTCGATCTAGCTACTGCGCGTTTGCCATTATGATCCATTGGCCTTAAACTGTCCCGTTGGACTTCTGCTTGGTGGCAGAAGTGTTGACTTATTTGCAACCCACCGCTGCCTGTTCCTTGTCGTAAGAGGGTGTCTTTAAGCGCATAAATTTCCTCTTTAAAAACTTTCCTAATAATGGCACAACTTAAAAAAAAAAAAAAAAAAAAAACACCATGAACATCCTCATTCTCAGCGAACCTTCAAAGATGGGACCCTCTCCACATCATCCTTGGCAAGGGTAGCCCCTAATGAAAGCACCAAAGACCTTTGTCGTTTCTCTGATCCTGTTCATGAGATATGCTGAAAGTTTATACTATCTTAACTGTAGAAAGAAGATGTCAAAAATACAAAGCTCTGTTGGAAGTTGTGAAGAAATTATCGCCTGTACCAAAAACTTGACGCATATTAGCTTTTTTAAATGGGCGGCTTAATTATGATGTTATGGAGTCATAATTGGGTACGGCCCCTTTTCATCAAGATTAAAAGCGTTTTTGAGATTCCTTGATTAAAAGAACTGCATTGTCGGCGCTGAGGTTATAGTTTTGGATGACTGTAATTTAATGTTATGGTATTACCCTGTGTAATTTCATTTCATTCTTATGTTTCTGTATCCGTAGGTGAAGGCGGTGATTATGTTAATTGGCAAGGTAGGCTAACGATATTTTTCTTTTATTCAATGTTTAGAGCATTACGATTTGCTTTTTCCTTTTCATCAGACGCCTGTACCTATTCTATCCGCACTTTGCTTCATTCATTTTTAATAATTATATGTACATAAACTTTTCGTTAATTTGGGTTTATTTTATACGTCAAGTCTCCGCATATTTCTTCCATATTCCTTCAATAAAATGTATAGAATGTAGAAATATTTTTTGGCAAAATGTCTTCCTTTTTTTTTTGTTCCCCACAGAAAATAAAAACCTGTATATGGGTCATTCTGTGACAAATCGACAAGTAATTTTGCATGATCATCTCAGATTTTGTTGAATTATGAAGGAAATTAGAAAAAAATGGTATTGAACAAGCGAGGAGGGCCGTGCTGACGGTGTCAGGGGGGGGGAGATTTGCAATTTCTGAATTTTATTAAATTTTTTTTTTTTTTTTTTTGCTCGTTCGCCCTGATTTTGCAGCCTTCAAGGAAGACTTTTTGAAGATAACCTGTTTTTTCTTTGTTCACCTTTGAAGAGTGCTGCCCAGGGCGAGGGTAGGCACATGCCCCCCCCCCCCCCCCCCCCTTCCTCCTTGGCACAGACTTGCAATGGAGGAGTATTTTGGTAAAAGGGCAGATATAATAGAGGGTGCGCTCTTGCTCAGCAATCCTGATTTTCAAGTGTTATTACTGCATGAGATCCTGATGAGGAAAACTGGGTGTCCTTAGACCTTTCAGCGGTAAAGGGACACATACTGTCCCACTTAATTTAATATGGAATTCAATGGAATTTCATTGGACATTTTGGAGAAATGACCCATCAAAGTTCTTAGAAAATTGTCTTCTTTTGAATAGTTTAATAAAATCTCAAAAAAACACAAAACCCCAAAATGCCGGCACGAAATGGTTAATTATCCAGCCTGTCTAAAAATTGCTGCAATGTATTTCAATGCGAGGGGCCACACTGTAGGCAAACATAGACGTTTAATCATTTCACAAGAGATTCGAGGTGTTTTGTTCATTTACAAGGGACTTTTTTTAATGCAATGGTAGATATTGGCTGTGTTATCTATGCATTGTTTATGCTGTATAATTTTTTTTTTCTTTTTCTTTTCTGTACCAATGGGGCTCTTGCAAACGTTTGCTATATGTGATTAAAAAGTTGATTCTTGCATAGAAACCTGTCAAAATGATAGTGAGTACTCTAAAAAATCACAAAATTTACTCTTAGAATCGGGCTTAAATGTGGAGAGACGCAGGTATGATGGGAGTGGGGTTGTGCGGTACTGATTTCGGTATTTTTTCGGTATTTAGCTATATCTCTGACTGCAGCCTCTAAATGAGTGAGACTGATAAAACTGCCGTGGGTGATGTAAGTCAGAAGCCAACTAAATACTATGAAATTGTTAAAGTAGCATTTCTATATCATAATACCTTTGAATTCCCTTAAAGTTATGTAAAATACCGAACTGGCTCATGTTTTCGGTATTTTACAAAACTTTTAGGGAATTCGAAGGTACTATGATGCGGGAATGCTATGTATCAATACTTTGACAGTTTTATAGTGTTTAGTTGGCTTCTGGCTTACGTCACCCACGGCAGTTTTATCAATCTCCTTCATTAAGAGGCTGCAGTCAAAGACAGAGCTGAATACCGAAAAAAATACCGAAATCAGTACCGCACAACCCTACATGGGAGATTCCTATCTAAATTGAGACATATCTCTGTGTTTCCGTAGAGAAAATGACAATAGACAGGAATCTCCCATGATACCTGCGTTGAACCGCCATTACAAACTTGTTGTTATAGCAGTTTTGTGAATTTATTACTGAATTTTAGACTTTCCTAGTGTGATTTTTGTGATTTTGCTGGTTTTTACATCAGATTGAACTATTCATTTCCTCACAGCAAAAGTTTGCAAGAGGCCCCATCAGAACCATGAATATCATCATAATAAATAAAGTGAGGCTTCACTTCCTCTCATTGAGGAATCAATGATTTTAGGAAAAAATAAGCGGAAAAGTTTTGAATAGCAGCACTCACTAAAAAACTTTCTTGGTCTCTGACAAACACGACATAAACTACTTTGACTGTACAACTAAGAGCAAACCTGCAAAGATGCACTGCGTAGTATACGTAGCGTTTCAAAGATGGCCACACCGGAGCGGGTTCGCGTTTCCTTCTGGTGTAGCACAAGCTTATCTCTGTAACTTCGATGGAACCAGCGATAGTGCCTTGTAAAGATGGGGGTCCCGAGTCCCCCAACTATTAGTGTTTATTTTACCAACTTTCAGCTCTCACAACTTTAAATTTGTCTAAGATTGGAAGATGAAGCTTTCAGGCTCTCATACTGTTCATTTGTTTCAGTTACAGTATATGTACTTATCTACACAGTTGCGAAACTCAATGTTAGAGAACCGGCAAATGCCCCCCTCCTGATGGTCGGAAGGTTGAACTAACATTTTCCGTTTGGTTTGCTTTGGATGCGACAGTGGCGCACCCTATAGTCTGTTTGTTCTAACTTGAGACCTGGAGATTCAGGTAGATTTGCCTTTTGTGGCAACATAGGAGTGCTAACCCTCGTCAGTCAGCCGAGGTGACAGGGCTGCTACCTGACTCTCGGGCTATGAGAACCTATTGTAGTGTTGCCATTCTCTATTATCCGAAATTCATTTATCGCCCGCTCAGGACTCAAGTTAGAACGAACAGACTATAGTAGTGAGAAGGTTACAACTCAAATTTCCCATTTGATTTTATTGAAAAACGACATTCGCCACCTCCTCCCTATAGAGTTTCGCTACTCTGTAGATGAGTATACTGTGGTTTTAGTAACTCAACTGAAAATCACAATCTGAGGTAGTCAGGAAAAATTACTTGTTAATTTGACACGGATTGTTGGATTATTGGACCATTTTTTTCCTTTTTTGCTTTTAATTATTAATGTGAAAATTGTCCTGAAACTAACTGCCATTCCATCTCGTCTGTATTTCTTCTGTCGAATGTAATTGAATGCAATATAAAAAATGGACATTTCATGCAAAGAAAATACAATTATTTTTCATTCTATAGTAATTGTTTTGAAAGGAATGATCGTAAATAACCCACGAATTGGGGGAGAAATGATGGTTGTTGAAAATCTGTCAAAAGAAATTAGGTTCTCTCTTAAACGGCATTGAATTCCCCAGCAATTTTAACAAATCTCAAAAATGTTGGCCTTTTCAAAATCCAACATCATTGGAGGTAGGGTGGGAGACCTTCGCATCCTTTCCCCTCAAGTTTACAAATCAAAAAATTTCAAATTTCGAGTGCAATATTGAAACAATACTGAAGTATGTTGGTTTTTTGGTGGAATGAAAGGTTCCTTCGACGGCACATAAATGTACCCTAAGGCACTGACGTAAGCTGTTTCTCTTTTTGTTCCCAAAACCTTAAGAACCTGCGTATTAATCTCTACTCACATGATTTACAATGCCACATCTTTTCAGCATTTTTCTCTCGCCTATTTTGTAGGCTCCAGAGAGGCAAAGATTATTTAACATTGTACAGAGCCTATGTAAGGACAAAGCAATTTTACTACATAAAGAATAAATAAATTCCAGATTAGGGGTTTTCAAATGGTGGTCATGAGTTATTAATTTGTTCATGAATCTGACGTCTCTGCTTCAGAGAGGCAAAGATTATTTAACATTGTACAGAGCCTGTAGAAGGACGATACAATTGTACTGCAGATAAATAGAAAAATAAATAAATACCAGATTAGGGGTTTTCATGAGTCATGAGTTATTGATTTGTTCATGAATCTGACTTCTCTGCCTCTTTTCTAATTACACAAAGCGAGATGACTGTGCACTTTCTTTACTGTTTTTTTTGGAGGGACTTGAAGTCGCTCGATGCAAACTCTTTCTAGGGAGTAGTAATAACTTGATGCTTTATGCATTTGAAAAGAGTTGACCGCGTGAACGAATTCTAAGGTTATGCTCAACGGTGGACCAGCGGTGGACGGGCAGATTTGTCGGTATTTTGGTCCGTTCCCACAAGTTTCTCTTCACCTCTTTCCCCCCACATCGGCTCTTTTGTGTGGAGCCTTGGATATCTTTGACTCCTTTTTGCCTCCGTAAAAGCCTGAAACCAATGACCAATCAGAACTCATTGAGCTCGTGTCGGTGCTCCCTGTGAAGAACTTCCATCAAAGACTCTTGAAATAAAATAAATCCTATTTCACTCTTGGCAATGCCGCAACCTTGATTAAGGTCTGTGCCAGGAATTTTGATAACGCATTGAAAGTTAATGGAAAAACGATTTTTAAATAGAATTTATTTGAACTTCATACCGATTCAAAGTTGAAAATTGTTAAGTGAGGTTTGGGTTGGATTCGATCATGGGTTAATTGCCAGTTGATAGTATGATTCATCTTATGTCTGAAAAATTCTCATATTTTTTGTCCCTTTAAACCTCAATTGTAAGTCACAAATATATCGTAAAATCACCGCTGTTCTTTCTTTAAGAGAGAAAGCTGTGTTTAGGTTTTGTTTTTTGTCTGCACTCTAGTTTTGATTAGCATGTCAAGCACGCTTTGGTCAGTTTTTAAAGAGCAGGCCTCAGCTGAGGTGCATGCACCCACTTAGATTCAGCGACGGAGACACACTTGAGAAAGGCTAGAAAAGGAAGAGGGTAAAATTTTACACAGACTTCCAAGCCCAACGAGCTACAGCGATAGAGAGGCTGATTCATGTTTAAGTCCTATCTCAAAGTGTGACAGCATGAGTGATCTGAATTTGGTTTGTTTGCCTCACTTTTTTTAACCTTAAATAAAAATTGTCATTAATCTAGAGGAAATTGGTTTTAAACAAAAGTGCAAGTGTTTAAGAGTGGCTATCTGGACACAGAATTCTATTACAGTTATCCAGGTGAGAAAATTTGGTATTTATCTGTTATGCGTCAGTTTCTTTATCGTGCAAATCCTTCCTGAAGAAACAGTCCTATCGATTTCTGTGTCCAGTTAGCCACTCTAAAACACTTGCACTTTCTTTTAAATTTTAAATGTTTAAAAACAATTTCAAATGTTTTTGTCACACTTTTTTTATTACATTTAAAGGTTTTAAAAAAGGGAGACAAACAAATCGAGCCTGTGTGAAAAACGTCCCTAAGAGATCTCGATCATGGCTGCCTCCGTGAAGTTTCAATATCACGCCCCACAAACCCTCTCTATCACTATAGCTGGTTGGCTGAGCCGCTTTGAAGGCTCATGTTAAGGACAGTTTCTACTCCAAAGTGACTCAGAAATGCATGTAAACCCTAGACTCGCTGACCAAACTCCTTGAAAATTCAGTGGCGAGGTTTGCGATTTGGCAACGTCTCTTTCTCCCATTTAAACTCATTAGAAAAGTCAAAATGCCTGGTCATCGCCACTGACGGAAGCGTTCGACTTTTTTGGTGAATTTAAATGGAGAAAAAACATTGTTGCCAAATTTCGTGCCTCGCCACTGCAAACATTATTTGATATAGGTACCTGGCCAATTTAGTATGAAGCTATTTGAGAAAGCAGGCAAACTAATGTAAGAAACAGCTGTTACAGAATGTGGCTTTCGCTAACTTTTGCTTTTTGCGTTTGAATTGTTAACTATTGTGTAAAAACCAGCAAAAATGACGATGACAAATTTCACTCACTGACTCATTAAATGACTTTGAAGTTTAAGATGTAATGGGGAAGCGACACAGTCACCATGGTAGATACCTATCTAATTTGAGGCTTTCCTCAGTGTGTTTCTGCCGAGAAAGAGACAAATTAGATAGGAATCTCCTATGATACCTCCATAGCTCTGCCATCTTTGCTATTAAATAGCAGAGCAACGCACATAGCCGTAGCCTGGATATTGTCTGTCTCTCTCGTAGCCCATTTAAACGCATTTGTTAGAGAAGAATGGATAAAGGAGCTGTCACGTGACTTCAGCCCCTGTTCCTGACCCTTTCTAACACATGCATTTAAATGGGCAAAGAGAGAGAAAGACAATATCCAGGCTAAAGCTATGGCTATGGCTATGACAGGTCTCATGAGAGATTCCTGTCTAATTTGACATTCTCTCTATAGAAACACATGGAAGGAAGCCTGAAATTAGATTGGAATTTCTCGTTGTACCTGCGTAGCTCTGCCATTCTGCCTTAAACTTCAAGTCATTTTGTGAGTCTGTGAGTGAATTTCGTGATTTTTTTTTTTTATGTGCTCATTGTAATCTTTTCTGGATTTTACTCTTGAACTATCTATTCCTTTCCTGACGGCAAAAGTTAGCCAGTGCCCTATTCATCAAACCAGAACTGCAGGCTGATAAAGAACTATCGTAACGTAATGCTGTCGAGTCTATGATCGAATACGTGTTATTTTTATGGGTGGTGTCATTACGATAAATTTCATTCCCATAGAAACCCTCCCATCTCTGCGGAAATTCTCCGATAGCTCAGAAGTCATCAGCGAATTTCCGCAGAGATGGGATGCTCCCTATCAGAATGGTACCACCCATAAGATAACTCGTACTCGATCATCGACTTGATGGCATTAGGATACGATCGATCATAACCAGCCTTCTGGTTTCTAGACTAACTAAAAATGTAGCTACAATAACAATGCTGGATTGGGGGATGAACAAAGCTGAGAAGTCTCAGCCAAATAAAGCACTTTGGATGTTGCATTCTAAAGTCATGCTCTCCGGATACCTTCTTCAAAAGGCTAAATTAATTTAAACTTACCAATTACTTAGCCGACCAGTGTGTCGCATTTGCTCAGTATACTCTACAGGATGGGCAAGCTGCTGTGCTGTCTTACTTCCCATTCTCTGATACCTCAATGACCCAACGATTCATGCGCGGATACAGGAATCTGTCTTTCTCTCTCTTCCCACCTGAACGTGTGTGTTAGAGAAGGACCGAGATAGGAGTCAAAGTCTTGCGATGGCCCCCTCATCTATCCTTTTCTACCACTTGTGTTCTTATAGCAGGAGAGAGAGAAAGACAAATTCCTGTGTCCACCCATGAAACGATCTTATTTTTACTCCTCTCTTTTTCCTCTCATTGTTTTTGTGTGTTGTGATTTTTTATGTTGTGCAGGGTGTAACACAAGTTTATCACCTTCTTACTAACTTTGAAATGGTGTTTTTTGTTGTTCGTTGTTGTTGTTGTTGTTTTCAGTGTTTTTTATTTAACACTGAAAAAGGTCTGACCCTTTTTGGATACAGAATCTTCTCAGTGCAAGAAAAAAGAAAGGAAGCTTTAGAAGGCAAAGATTCTGCATTGCTTATATCTATTTACCATGAAAAACGGAGATTTTCTGCATCAACTGTAACTTGCCGTTAATGATTCAAAAGTTGTAGAAGGTCAAACGACAAAAATCCTGTGCAGTGTGACTCAAGCTAGTCCGCTGGCGCCATTTACATAACAGAAGCTTTTATTGTAATTGAGGACTGATCCGTCGAAAGGATGGATGTTCAACAACCGTCTTTTTGGCTTAAAATGGCTATTCTGATTCCTTGTATCCTCAACATGCTACACACCAAATTTCGTAATTAAATCTGCAAAATTAAGCTCACAGAAGATAAAATAGCACACACGGGTGAGGGGAAAGTAGTGCGTACGCGCTATACCTTACTAAACAGCGCAGCGTTTCAGACATAACAACCAGAAAATAAAAACTGTTCGATTTACAAGTACCTGAGAAAAGAAATCTCTAAGTTCCTATTATATTAATCATCAGAAGATTGTTTTTATTTTTTTTTTTATTTTACTTTAAAAGCTTTGGTGTATCATTAAAGACTGTTTATTTTGTACGTCAAGCTAATTACTATTCATTTCATAATTTTTTCCGCCTTTTATTAGAAGATTTTTCTAGACTAAAGTCCTTTTCTGCCAAAAAGGCGGATGTTACATTTTTTTTAAATGGCCATAACTTTGTTTGGAATAAATTTTAGAAAAAAAGCTCAACGGAATGTGAAAGATGAGAGTTTTTACCATTAAATTTGATCTATTTGAAGTATTTAACTTCAAAACTTTTGGAGATACACTGCTTTTAAAATAACTTTAAATGCGATTTTCTCAAAACTGATTTTCGTCATGTCTGCCCTTTCAGCGGATCAGTCATGAGTTAGGCAAGGGTCATAGGGAGTTACGGTCTGGGCTAAAGAGTTTTTTTTTTCTAGGTGATGAATCTCCCTCTATTATAGGATTGAGAGTTGTTTCCCGATTTTTTTTTTTTTTTTTTTTTTTTTTTTGTGCCGGGAAGTTTCTTCTCCAAAAAATGCCTGTTTAAAGTGTTTCAGGGTTTTTTAAACAAAAATTGATGATGGTCAGATGACTTTATTTTACGCCCTGTATTTATGGGCTAGTATTCCAATTAATTTAATTCCTGGTTGTATAGTATTGCAAATGTTGTTTTTATCACGTTTATTTCTTGTCTCTGTGTAATATCAGTGTAGCTTTTATTTCCCTTCCTTTGATGCTTGTTGCTCAGATTTTAGTCGCTCTGTTTGTGTGTATTCGTGTAACTAGTGATTTAGTGCTTCATTCTTTCCATTCTCACTGGTTCCCAGTGAATAATTTATTTATTTATTTATTTATTTATTTATTTATTTATTTATTTATGGACTTTACTACTACTACTTATTTGTGGAATACCTAAGAGCCCGGCATAAATGGGCTATGGTTTTGGTCTAAAGAGTTTTGTGCAGAGGCAAAACGTAAAGTCCAACTCTTCATTAATGGAATTTAATAGTGTAAATTTTGCGAGCTATGATTTAAAGAACCATAACTTATCTGAAACTATGCATTCTGATTTTCACTCTATACATCCCTTTCTTTTGTTTGATATGGTTCGAATATAGGCATTCCTAAATGATGAGTAGCTTCTATTGAGTATTGCTGAGTTACAGAGGCTGTCTCAATTTTCGACTGTTGGACAAGAATTCTGCTCTTTTCTTCATCTTGAGGTGTTAGTTGTTGATAGTGAACTGGTGTACAAACACCAAAAGATTGTGAGAGTTTGGCGTTGGAAGAGTGCCATACCAAAGCTTCTATACTCTCAGCTGCATTAGCCTCTGAGTCAAATGAAGCTCAGAACTGATCGTTTTGTGGGGGATGTATTTTCAGTAAAACCCTCATGAGCTCTAAGCCAACTATCTTTGGAAGTAACTAAAATGAAGATGCACAGACCCTCTCTCGATTCTTCTGTATTCATCTGTTGAATGTTGAATGAATTGAGAAGTTCATAGTTTGACTGGACTGTTAGGAGGGATTCTGAATATGTCCTCTTGGAGTTTACCTACATCTGAGGAAGTTTTGCATCTACAAGCAATACTTTAAATTGGCTACTTTTTGCTCTAATTCTGTCTTCAAACTGTGATCTACCATATCTTAAGGTGATTCTTCAGCGTTTAGTGCCAAAGTTCATAGATTCCCATCTATGAAAATAAAAATAAAATAATAGAGTAGGTGGGGACCCCCTATGGCCTCTGGCTTTTTCGGTCACTTCCATATTTCGGGTTAAAAATAAGAAAATGAGTCAACTTCTCTACAAAAATCATTTAACCTCATGGTTATAAAAAAAAACTCAAGTGTGGCTATAGGACATAAGTACAAACTGTGGCCAAAGGTGTCACAATGGTGGCCGTATAGGAGACACATCACAACTTTTTGATCCAAGCAAAACTCTAAAATGAGTTGACTTTTTAAAAATCTGAAAGAATCTATGTTTACTCCATCCTATCCTGCATATTCCAAAATTTTGTTCAGAATTTTTGCATTTTTCTCTTTAAGTGAACAGCTTATCTAAATTGAAAAAAGCTCTTAAAGTGGCCATGAGGAGTTCTCCTATCCTATTAATTTATTAGTACGGAAAGAATATGAAATGAAGAATATTTTAACTCTAGAATAATGGGCATTGGTTACGGTAATTGTGAATGAAAACAGCGTGAAGGTTGCAATCGGCAACAGCAGCCCCTACAATAGTGCGGAGCTGTCGCTGTGTTACCGACGACGTAGAGGATTTTTCGTGCCGGGCTCAAGGGTAATTTTCTTATCTTTTCTCATGGTTTGTGGTCATCAAGGTCGCTGGTGGTCGCTTGCCCATCGCATGACTCCATAATACTTCGTAAAAGATCAGGAATACACCTCAACCCAGTGGCGGCTCGTGCAATGTTGCAACAATGGATTTTCTCCATTAAAACTCCTGCAAAACTATCGATCTTCAGGAGGTGCAGTTGCACCCCCCAGATTTCGATACTTTTGAATAGTTTTAAATGGCAAATAAGCAAGGTTGCCAAATTGCACGAGCCGCCACTGCCTCAACCCTAAACTGAAAATCCTCTGTCCCGGTTTTGCAGGTTCTTGTCTCAAAATCAAACTGAATTGCTTTCTGGCTCTAAAGTATTTGTTACGTCCAAAGCTCAAATCAAATCAAAAGGGGGTGTTTACCTTGGTCGTTGATATCTCGCTTGTCATACTCCAAAAAAATTTCTGGTTACTGATACAAGAATTTTGGTTTGTACAGGATGTCCCAGACCACCCGTCCACCCTTTTTATCTCAAGAATGGCTGGGAGTTGAGATCTGGAACATGAAAGTCATTTGGGGAAGTGACCCCAAAGAATCCATTTTTGATCTTTTCTAAAGCGTCCGAGCCTCCCGTTTTGAGTTTGCTCAGAAAAGTTCCCCATTAATTTATTAAAAAAAGTTCAGTTCCTTAAGGAAGAGGCAACTGCCAACATTTTTACCTCAATCTTTTTTCGGAGAACCTCCAATTTTTTGAGGTGTGGGGGCGTTATTGAACATTTTTTAATCGGTCCTTGTGACCACCCTGTTCAGGATGTCTCAAAAATCTTCACAGATTCTGAAAGATCAGATCAAGACCTTTTGATTGATGTACAACATGTTACCTTCAAGTGAAAACATCTTATTGTTTCACTTGAAGATAACATGTGGTACATCAATCGAAAGTTCTTGGACTGTTCTTTCAGAATTTGTGAAAATTTGTGAGGAATTTTAAACAGGTTGGTCACAAGACTCGATTCAAAATTTTTCCCAAAAGTCCCTATAACTCAAAAAATGTGGGGTTTTCGGAAAGAAATTATTGGAGTGTAAATGTCGGCGGTTGCCTCTTTTTAAGGATCTGAACTTTTTTTAATAAATTTATCGGGAATTTTTTTAAGAAAACTCATAAAGAGGGCTCGGGGGCTTTTGAAAATATCAAAAGTGGACTCTTTGGGGTCACTTCCCAGTACGACTTTTTTGTTTCAGATCTCAACTCCCAGCCGTTCTAGAGATAAAAGGGGTGGACGGGTGGTCTGGGTCATCCTATACATCAAGATTCCAGTTACATTTTTAGGAATACGGGTCAGATCTACAGGAAGTACGGTTACATTCACTGGAATTTCAGTTACATTTACTTGATTTCAGTGAGGAAAGTATCAAACAAAGTTCATGTAATGGTTGTAGGAAATTTTTAAAAAGCACGGAGTCAACTGAGTCACTTTTATTGAAGAATTCATGGAAAGTAATATTGCAAGTATAACAATTATAATATTTTAACATTGCGCGTATTTCCATGGAGAACAAAAGCTCTTGGCTCTTGATAGGTAAAAATTCTGATTTTCTTATAGGGTTCCTGCTCTCTGATCCTGCTATTTATACACCCAGTTTTTTTCAATTTATTTTCAATAAGTCTGTGTTCACAATTATCTTGTCGGAGTAATGACCTTAAAACTAATATTTCTGCCTCTTTATTTTTTCAGGTCCTCCTGGTATGAATCCTATGACCCCAAGAATGAATCCACCTCGAGGATCTGGAATGGGTCCAATGGGTCCCGGTTCGTACGGTCCTGGAATGAGGGGGCCTCCGCCTAATAGTAGTTTAGGTCCCGGGCCTGGAGGAGGTCCTGGCATGCCACCCATGCCCATGGCTGGTGGTAGGCCTCAGTGGCAGCCAAACACATCAACAGTAAGTTACTCTTACAACTTGCCCACTCTGTAAATACTTCCAAACGTTTCTGATATTTTATCTATTTATTTATTTATTTTCGATTGATACGTAATTGCCTGCAAATAGGCATGGAACAGGTCACTAACAGTACAAATACATGAGAGATTTGTGATCTCCCCAGATTCTGGGGGAGACCTCCAGACCTCCCCTCAAGGGATTAATTTTACAGTAGGCTGGTTTCAGAAAATTTTTGCGAAATTTAATCAAAATTCAAACAGCAGTATTAGAAATATTCCAATTTTTCCCTATGTTTACCCATTTTCCCATTGATTTTAATGGAAACCTTTCATCCTCTATAACTTGCTTAAAATTTAAAATATCAAAAAAACAAAAAAAAAAGTCCCTCTGAAAAATGTTGAAAGCAACTTATCTGCAAAATTTGGATGTATATAGACCATTGGTTCAAAAGTTATGCCGGGATACAGACAGACAGACAGACAGACAAACATCTGCGCCATCACAATACTTTCTCAATTTCCAACTTCGCTAGAGTGACAAAGTAAAAAGTTTAAAACTCACTCCTCGCAGAGACACCTAAACTTGAAGTATCGGGTCCTTACTTGTATGCACCAACCTCGGATTAGCACCTCAAACAAACAGCTGCCATCTCGCTCGTTGACAATTGCTGTAATTCATGTATATTGGTGTATCAGCCCTAAGAACCTTCCAAAAGGAGAACAGCTGATTGAAAAGAACATTGCTTTGCTATAATTTATTTATCTAGTTGTGTTTGTGTTATGTGAACATCATATGAAAGTTTATTCTTAGATTCGAGATTGTCAACAAGCAAGATGGCGGCTGTTTGTTTGGGGTACGAATCCAAGGTTGGTGCGCACATGCTAGGATGGCCACCCGAAACTTCAAGTTAAGTTTGCTCTGCGAGGAGTGAGTTTTTAAATTTTTTGATGGTCTCATCGTTATTTTCGCAGCTTTTTACACAAGAATGGATAGTCCATTTGCCTGTTGCAAAACCTAGCAAGAGCTCCATTCTCCTATGAATTCTACAATGCCTCCTTTGTTTGCTCAGAAAAAGGAATATATTTTTATTTTTTTATTTTAGACGTCTCCACACCTCTTTTTCTGTTTTGTCATCATGGCTACATTCGGTGTTTTAGAGCTCATCTTTTGTTTCAATTGTGTAATTGTGTAATGATTCTTATTTCTCTTTTTCCTTCATGAGTTGTTGAATGTTGACCCCTATTAACCATGTACTTTCTTTTAATTTTCAGCCAATGAATTATTCTTCCTCATCACCAGGCAATTACGGCGTAAGTAACTAGCATTCCTTTTTGCATTTCGTAAAGTTGATTTTGAGTGTGCCGAACAAGTTTTTAAAATGATTGTGCTTGAAAATGTTGATAATAAACATGAAACAAGGATAGACATTAAAAACATAAGAATAGAGGTAAATACTAGTAAATATTGTTCAAAATAAAAACTTTTAAATATTGGAGCAATGTGACATTTCAAGACCATAGGTACTATCCCGTCTCCAGCCAAATCAGTGTGACAAACCTCAAAAGCATCACCGAACCCTCTTGTCCTTAAATATATCTAATCACCAACTTCTTTTCCTATGGTTTACTAATTTCTCATTCGATTTGTTTCTCTTGCAGGGACCACCTGGATCATCAGGGCCGTTAGCACCTGGTACTCCAATTGTGCCCAGTCCTCAAGGTAACATAATTTTTTACTAACAATGATTCCACAAAATACTTTAAGTAAATTAACCGGTTCCATACAGTATGGTATAAATACAGTACAATGCAATATCCATGTGAGCCTTTCTACGATCTAATTCTGTTTTTATTTAGAGTAAAATTGTTGGAACTGCAAACAGTTTAGTCAACGGTAAGCGAACACTAAACTTAACTTATCAGTCGTGATCAGCTGTGAAAAAACTAGCGCAGTGTTCCAAACTCTCTCTCTCTCACTCTCATGATTTCTAAAACAGTACCATTATTTGACTTAATGTTTCTACTTTTGGAAGAAGCTTTCCATTTTTTATTTTCCTACCCCTCTGTTAGTTGTAAATATGTATTTTTGTGAAGAAATTTTGTGCTTGTTGTATTTAGCCATGCGCTCCAAAACATCACTACGCTCATCCTTGTAAATCGGAGGAAAATTTTAGATGATTAAAACCTAGCTTTCTTTTCGGTCACCCAAATTTGCTGTGAACGCATTTGATACGAAAGGAAACCTTTGCTGCTGATCCACTCCTGAATTTTAGTGCACATTTGTAAATACTATTTCCAACTAACAGGCTGACTATGAACAATCGTATCGCAATGCTATCGAGTCGATGATTGAATACGTGTTATTCTTATGGGTTGTCTTAGGTTTCATTCCGATAGAAACCCTCTCATCTTTGCGGAAATTTGCCGATGACTCCTGAGCTATCGAAGAACTTCTGAAGAGATGAGAGGATTTCTATCGGAATGAAACCTGTCGTGATGACACCACCCATAAGATAACACGCACTCAAGAGAATTATGATACGATCATTCATAATCAGCCTGCAGGCATTTATTCTTCATGATAGAAAAATTTGTGAATTGATTACAACTTTGAATTACTGAAAGAAAATTCTAAAGCTCATTCTGGAGAGATGAACTTTCAGAGTTTTCTTTAGATTTCTTTAGTAGTAGTATGGTTACTTTTTGTGTATGTGTCTAATTTTATGCAGAATACCACTTATCGTATACCCTCAGAAAAAGCTTGCAATAGCTCCATTTCTTTTCCAGCGATAGGTAGCGTTCTAGAATTCATCCCTTTATTGTCTCGATACGGAAAAGATTATGAATAGCAGTACTTTTCAATATACATAGATACAATACTTCACAGGGTAAGGTAATCTTTTCTGCACGGATGCAGTAAAACTATGAATTCTGGAACGCTACCATAGTTGACCCTTATTGCCACCACTTCAGGTGTTTGTTCTTGTATTCACGGGTGTACTGTCTGACCCCTGTCACCTCCACCCTAAAGATTCGAATGATACTATAATCTTATTGCACTGGAGATATCATAACGAGCTGTAACCATAGAGGGGCTAAACTAAGTTAGTGGTAGTTTCAGAAGTGTAGGCGAACCTAGACCGATAATCTTTGGAATTTGTCAACATTATTTCTGATATATCTTGATGAAAATGAATAAAAATGAAATCGAGTGTTCACTTTTCAATGAGGAAAACTTTAAACACAAAAGAATAAAGTCAGGGGCAAATTCGGTATTGATTTGAAGGAATAAAAGTTGAAAATTCGCCAAAGATTATGGTTTTGGTCCGCCTACACTTCTGAAACGAGCTCTACTATATGCCCTATTGAATAACCAAAAGTGAGGAATGCATGGCTTCATGCGCTTTGTTCGTCTCTCTAATGTTAACCTCCAAATAAAAGTTGTTTAAATTCAACTAAAATCGGTTTGGAGTGAAAGAACTAGATCTAGAGCAACTATATGGACGCAGAACTTAAAATCCATCCTTTTTTTTAAGCTCAATAGAGCACTGCCTCTGAGCTTATTCAAAATTTTGTCTTACAAGGCCCCTCTGTAGTTGTAAATCGTCAAGCCATCGAATTTGTCCTCACAAAGTACCTGTATGTTTTGTTTCTAGGTTCTGTGGGACCTTATTCTCCCGCAAGCCACAGAATGCCCACCCCTAGTCCTGTCACTAGACAAGGTGATTTTCAGCTTTATTTTTCTTTCTCATTTTTAGCAGCTCCTAGCAGCTCATTTTCATCCTTTTACTTCTTCAGTTTTTTTTTTATTTTTTATTCTTTATTTATTTTTTATTTTATTTTAATTTTCCTGTTTCCTCCATCCTTTACTATTTCATCATTGCATGTCATCTTTTATGCTTTAAATACTAGAATATTTATTCCACTGTGCATGATTTAAGTTCATATGATGTGAAGACAGTTTCTGCTTTCTTTCGTGGAAACACAGGCGACTTGCTCTATGAAAAAGGGCCTTCAATTTCACTGAGGTCAAAATTGAGGTGTTGGTAGCACCAGACTATAAGAGTTGCGCCAAGTCGGAATCTGTTTCTAATTGGCTCTGAGATTTAGGCTGTCAAGAAAGCCCCAAGAGGCGAATGCAAATGGCGGAGGGTTTGCTTACTTTTCGCGTTCTCGCTTTTATCACACATTTGAAGTAACAGTGACTGCGGTAATTATTGTTAATTTTTCCTATGCGTGAATTTTACTGTGGAGAACATTATCTCTTTCAATATCAACTGTTATTGTCGAGAATCGGAACATAACCTTTTAGAGATAGCGGCAACACAGCATAGGCAAATGGTCTTCCGCCATTTGCAACTTGCCTTTTGGGGGCTCCATTGATCCGCTTTTTCTTCTTCATTTTGAATGACATAGGGACTCTAGGTAGCACTGCATGCAGTTAATTCAGTGGCGGTCTGTGGGTTCAAAAGATTGGGGGACGACCTTCGTTTATACCTTTTTTGAAGCCCTTCTCCACCAAAGTGGGAGCTTGAGCCCCAAAATCCCCTTCCCCCCACAGACTGTCACTGAGTTGATTCTACTGCTCCTATTGATGCAAAGAGCTGGCAAAAATTTAAAAACTTGAGCGAGTTATCGAATTTTGAAAAAAAAAGTACATAGTTTTTGCTGGTAGGTTACAAAATTAACGTGAACGTGCACTTTCAACACAGGTTTTCAGTGATTTTTGTTTCCTTTCCCCTCAAAATTTTTGTAATAAAAATGGACAACTTTCACGACTTCTGTGTCTTTTTCCATTTTGATTGCAAAATTTTGCGGGGGAAGGAAACAAAAATCACTAAATATTTGTGTTAAGTGCGCATGTTTTAGTGAATTTCGTATCCTACCAGCGAAAACTACCCACTTGTGATTAGACGTTGGTAAGATCATCAGATATTGAGCATTATCAGTCTCATCTTGAGTTAGGTGACAAGAGTAAGGTTTATTAGTAGCATTTTTGGTGATGCCTTGCCTCGGTTCGTTGTGCTTTGAGAAAGAAAGCATCGGACAGTAAAAGCTTCATTTTTTGCTGCGAGGAAATGTGTGGGGTCAACTTTTTTTTGTCTTTAAACTGTCAATTTTTGACCTAATGGGTTCATCTGGGAATCAATCTGTAGAAAATGAGTTGATCTTTCAATTGAGTTTAAGATCATTTTGCTAGCTTGTTTAATTTTAAAGATACAGCGTCATTCTGTTTGGGACACCCTATGGAGTTTCGATCTCTGCAAAGAAAGTAAACTTTGACCTTGGTCAACGCGCCATAAAAAACATGCACTGTCCTTTTGCTGGAATTGAGTCCATTCCGTACACCTAGAGCATTTGTTTTGCTCTAGAGCAGGGCTATTTTGAATATCATGTTCTGACAAGTAAAGGTCAAGTTAGGGCGTGCTTTCGATCTGTATCAAAACCTATTGGTGAGCAGTTAGTTAGTGCAGAGTTTCGATTCGTCGCTAATCAACCGCTTTCCGATGCACTTTGATCCGGTTTGGAAGCAGGCACTGCTACTTGTCAGAACTCGATACTCAAAATGGTCCAGCTCGATCAGTGTTTTCCGCAAGCCTACTGAATCATTGAAATTCATAAGTTTTGCTGAAAATTATAAGACTAAAAAGACTTAAAAATTATAAGGTGTAAAGGAATGGCATCATATAACCAAATTGAACTGCTTGTCATGAGATCCCAAAGGTGTGTAATGTTAATGTTAGATCCATTTATTAATATTTAGACTTTTTCTCATATCCAATTTTGTTTTAGATTCTTCAAATTCGGGAGGCGAAAGTATGTACACAATGATGAAACCAGTTCCTGGCGGTAGCATGCCTGGGGTAAGTAACCCGTCAGTCATGTCTATCAACATCAACTTAAAGTGATTCTAGGCGAAACTTTTCCAGATTTCAATCCGATGGATGGCGTCATCAGTAGCTTTTTGGAAAAGTCGTGTTTTTGGCATTTTAAATTGGAAACAAAGAAAAAACAAAATCTAAGAATATCAGCACCTGCAAAAATTTTTCATGGATTTTTTGGGCCTAAAACGAGCAAAATTGGTTTAGAATTAAAGCCGTAAATTTTGAAATTCATTTCGCCATAAGCTTAGTAAGTGAGAGTGACAGTATGTCTATCTGCCTCACTCGCACTCATTGAGGCTTTTGGGAATTTTCATATTTCACATTTTGCGACTTTATTCTTAAGTGTTTCAGCTTGTAACTCTCAGGATATCTTCCTGAAGTATGCTCGCATGTGGTGATGTTCCTCAAATTTGTGCTTTTAGCGGAAAGTCGTCAATTTTAGCCAAAAATTGTTGACTTTTTGAGCAGTGCGATGTGTTGTCCACAATTGGAAATATTCGCCTCTGGAATCATCTTACTAAGTACTTAGTGTGTTATAAATTTATAATAGTTTCAAAGTAAATCAGAATATTTCTAAGTATATATTAGGATAAACTATTAACTATCAAAAGCATCAGTAGTCTTCAACATTCACTTGTCTTTCTCAACCAAATTTTGTTTAAAAAAAATGCAAGTTTGCGCCTTGCACTTTAGAGCGGGGCATCGAACAGAACCGCAATCAGAAAACCGCTCTGAACTGCCAATTTTCTGAACCGCTAATCGAACTAATACCTGAAAATACAATGGACGGAAGCCCAAACCAAACCAACGAGCTGAACGTGGTTCGATCCTTTTTTTATTAAAAATTGTTTATGACTGGAAGTGTAGGTATTCTAGTCAAAGTGTGAAGGAATAAAGCACTGAAAGTTTCAGCTCTTTTTTGCGCAATCGATGTATCGCATTCGCGTACGTCTGGTGGATGAAGATTAAAGTTAACAATTCAATAATTTTTTTATAAATTTTGTACAGACAGAGCTTCTTTCCTACGTTTTTTCTCTTTCTTTCTCAAAAGTAATGTTCTTGGCTCAAACCACTCCAAACCGGATCACGAGCATGTGGACCAGTTTGGAGTGTATCTACATGCCGTGTGAACCTAAACTGAACGGCAAACCGACTTTTCTAAAAATTTTGAACCGCGAACTGAACCCCAACCAAGTTTTGCTCCAGTTCAATGCCTTGCTTTAGAAAGGAACATTTACAGTAGTTTTGGTAATATTAGTTTTTGAATTAAGACATGGAAAAAAAAAAAAAAAAAAAAAAAAAAAAAAAAAAAAAACCAGGATGGAATAATAATAAAAACAAGTTTTAAAAAAATTAAAAATTAAAACTATAGTATTATTTCCCAGCTCTACCTCAGAAAATGGAGATATCTTTTTATTTTTTAGCTCTTCCTGCAGGCAGCTTTTTGGGAAGCTTATTTTCCTGAGAAGCGAAATATGCTCAGCTGTGCTGATAGTTATCGTTTTCCCCTTGACTTATCAAATGTGCTATGGTGTTTTTTATAGGATTTTCCAATGGGAGGAGGTCCTGAAGGTGGGCCTCTAGGTCCAATGGGACCAAACACGATGGGCCCAGTTATTAATGGTGATGGTTTAGACGGAATGAAAAATTCTCCAGCAAATGGAGGACCCGGTACGCCAAGGGAAGACAGTGGGAGTGGCATGGGTGACTACAATTTAGGTGGATTCGGTGGACCCGGAGAAAATGTAAGTATCATTAATAAAATTAAAAATGAGAAATTTATACAAACCTAAGTACGCTTGATCAAATCAACACGATGTAGCGATAGAAGGGGCCATACATGTTGTGAGTCCTATTTCAAAGTGTGATAGCATGGGTGATCTGATTCTGGTTTACTGCCTCATATTTTTTAACCTTAAATTGAAAATTGTAACTAATCTAGGGGAAATTGGTTTTAAACGAAAGTGCAAGTGTTTTAGAGTAGCTATCGGGACACAGAATTCTAATACAACTATCCAGGTGAGAAAATTTTGCATGTATCTGTTAAGTGCCAGTTTCTTTATTGTGCAAATCCTTCCTGAAGAAACAGTCCTATCGATTTCTGTGTCCAGATAGCCACTCTGAAACACTAACTCTTTCATTTATAACCAATTTCAATTGTATTTGTCACAATTTTTTTTAAAATTGAAAGGTTAAAAAAAGGGAGTCAAACAAACGGAGCCTGAGCGAAAATGTCCTCAAGAGATTTTCATTCTCCTTGAAGTTTCAATATCATGTCCCACAAATCCTCTCTATGGCTATAGCTCGTTGGATCAAATAATCTACATAACCTACTTAAATCTTTTAAGAACCCATCACGAATATATTAGTGGTGATGAAAGTGCTTCAGTAAAACTTCCCACAAATTTATTTGTTTTCGTGATGTCCCCTATTATGGATGTAATATCCACTCTAGTAATCATACGATGCGTCTTAACCAAAGACGGTTTGACAGAGTGCACCTAGGGGCTGTGAGCTGACTTAATTTTTAAATAAAGAAGTAACTAAGCTGTTTCGTGCAAGTGTGGTTCAAGTTCCATTTTTCAAAAAAAAAAAAGTTATCTACAAGTCAGAGCTTACGCATTATGAGTTTCGAAAGTTTCTGAGCAGCAGTGCCAGTTTTCGAAATGCATCAGTGAGCAGTATGTTAGCAACCAGAAACAAATAGAGACGAACACTATGCTGAAATGCGTAGGAAAGATTTGAGGCAGGCCGAATATTCGCGGATTCATCAAAATCGTCGCGAGGTGTTGAGTGAGCATCCTCCGCCTCACTTCCCAGCCACAGCCAGCCTTATCACCCTTGCGTTTACCAAATGTCCACCGTTCAACATCATGCGACGATTTTCGATGATATTGATAAATCCGCGAAAAACAGACGTGCCTCTGCTTCAGCCAGTTAGTGCTATGTCTCTATTTGTCTCTGTCAGCAATGAATTAAAACGTTGCGCCAACCAATTGCTCTATGATGCGTTTTGATGTATTTTGGAAGCTGGCGTTGCTACTCAGCAACTTGTCAGAATGCAAACTACGTAATTCAAATGATTAAATATTCATCACTTAATCTGACAAAAATTAGAAAAGTACCGCTCACTCCTCATATGAACTGCTTTTAAGTAAAAAAGAAAGCAAAGTACTTTTAGTTTTCAAAAGTACTTAGTTATAACACGCAGCGTATGTTAAATTAAAATTTACACTCTTAAACGAAAGTTTTAGCAATGAAAGTGCAGCGGGAAGGTAATATGCCGTGCCAAGGAAGAACGCCGTAAAAGCCAAAAATAAAAAAATTGAGTTAGACACAGAAATGTTCTATTTTTGACATGCACTTTCACGTGGTGAAATCAGAATTCACTTATCTCTATTAGTTTCTGAGATATAGAGGGGCTGCCTGCCGTAAGTACGCCGAAATCGGTACCTTTACTCAGGAGAAACGCCGTAAGCGCCAGGTACACGGGCAGAATGCAGTATCTCCAGCCGAGCTGAGTGGAGATGCGGTGTTCTACCTGTGTATCGGGCGCTTCCTCGGCGACCCTCTACACAACAATGCATGCCCCGCCAGACGGGGAAAAAGCCGTATGTCCATCGTGTCTGTGACCTTCCTTCGATCTTTTGTTATTTGGAGCAAAAATATTTGACTTGGCACCCTTTTACAACAATAAAAATTCAAGTGAAGATACATATAATCGATTTATGTACGAAAACGTGCCAAAATCGAAACCAGTTGGGAGGGCCATGCGTTTAACTTTGAACGCGTTTTACTCGATTTCATGTGCAGTGGAGATACGGCGTTCTTCCTTAGCACGGCAGTAATGGTGCACCTTAGGAAACAATAACTGAGCGATTGTTATCTTCGATTTTCAAAGGACAGATGCCTCAATGTGACTTCAATTTTCGGTGTAAATGTATAATATTCTGTAATGTACAACATGTAGGGACTGGACACATGTTATTTTCAAAAACAATTGACTTTAATAGCCAACAGGTTTGAGGAGCATGACTCCAAAAGACCTAATATTCAATTGGTTCATAGCCCATGAGTGTGGATGGAAAAGGGCTTCACCCTTGTGTTACGAGATAGCTGTGTCCAGGGTGGTGATTACAGAGGATCGGATGGTTTTGGGTATCATTATCGGATCGAATGCGTTAAATCAAATTGGCTTGCTTCTGTGCAACCCGATCGCGCAGGTGACCCCCTCCTCCCCTCTTCTTACTTCAGTCGATTGAGATTACAACAGCCCCCGACTCGTCGTCTCCTTTCATCCATTTCAATCGTTACGAGGGGCTCGAAACGATTCGATGAGTTGAGTCACCCACAAGGATATATGTACTCGAAAACGATAACGATACCCAAAACGATCTGATCCTCCGTAATCACCTCCCAGTCTTTCTCCATTTGGATTGAACTTAGCAACATATTGTTAATAACTTTTGTCGCCAATAATCATGTATCGTAATGTATTAATTTTTTTTTCCAGGACCAAACAGAGTCGGCTGCAATCCTAAAAATTAAGGAAAGCATGCAAGAAGAAGCTAAAAGATTTGAAAAAGACTCAGACCATCCAGATTATTTCATGCCTCATTGAAAATTTTCTTGAGCCGCGTGATTCCTCCCATTTTTGTCAATCCTGTAAAAGTTATTTAAGTTTGTGCAGTATTAAAATTGGATGAAATGGCCCATCTGTCAGTTGTATTGTAAATAATCTTAATTTTGTTCAAATCAATACTTTTTTCCTCCTCTTTTTTATTGAATGTTCAAAGAGGCTGATTCAAAATGGACCACCATCATCCCCACTGTGGATCCCAGTGAAACTTAAATGGATCGTCCTTGATGTCAGTAGTCGATTCCCAAAATTTCACCCCCCCCCTCCCCCCGTGAAAATGTACCTTGCAAACAGAAGACAAATTCGAAAAGCACCAAGCGCAATTAAATGGCAACAAAAATTCCAAGTTTGTTTCTGTACAGTTTTCCTGTAATCTCAACCAGAAATGTTTGGTTCATTTTTCAATGTCTAAAAAGGGCCAGTTTGTACTATTGTACAAAGGATTTGTCAAACAAATCTGAGATGATCGCTTTATCATCAGCCATTTTTATTACTCCTAGTCGAAGGTACAGCAGGCTGATTATGAACGATTGTATCGTAATGCCTCAAGTTGATGATCAAGTACGTGTCATTCTTATGGGTGGTATCATTCCGATAGCTTCCATTCTGATAGAAACCCTCCAATCTCTGCGGAAATTCACGAATGACTCCTAAGTTATAGGCAAGTTTTTGCAGATATGGAAGGATTTCTGTCAGGATGATACCACCTGTAAGAATAACACGTACTTGATGGCATTACAATATAATCGTTCATAATCAGCCTGCAGAGAGACACTTTACTGACGTAGGCTGGTATAGATGGTAGCATTTATTTTAAGACAATGACAGCCAATTCGCACTAGGTGATTTCAATAATCCTCTTTAATTTGCAAGATAGCTCTTTACAGGTGGTAAAATTTTGAGAATCAACCACTGATGTCAAAGACAAAGTATCGCTGGAATTTGGAGGGAGGCGAACTTTGCCCATTCTGAAGGTGATTCTTCAGTGTTTGGTACTGATTTCTGCCACCAGAGTCTACCGTTCGATTCATGTCAAATAACAGGCCGAAAGTAATTTATAATTTATATTTAAGAAAATGGAGTGTCAGTCACTAGAGAATCATCTGAAGAATGTCTCTGCAAAATATCTCATAAATAACTTCAAAAATAAAGCTGAAAGTACAAAAAAATGGAATATCGCACATTGATTCTTGTATCGAAATGTGTTATTTCATTTTTTGGTACTTTCAGCCGTAGTTTTGAAGTTATTGATAGATATTTTGCAGATATGTTCTTCAGATGATTATCTATAGTCTGTTGGTTCTAACTTGAGACCTGGCGATTTAGGTAGATTTGCCCTCTGTGGCAACCTAGGAGTGCTAACCCTCGTCAGTCAGCCAAGGTAACAGGGCTGCTGCCCGACACTTGGGCAATGACAACCTATTGAAGTGTTTCGCCATTCTCTATTTTCCGAAATTCTTTTATCGCCCGCTCAGGTCTCAAGTTAGAACAAACAGACTATAATAACTGACACTCCGTTTTCTCAAGTATGAATTATTTTCAGCCTGCAATTTTACACTAATCAAATGGTAGTGCTCTGGTGGCAGAAATCGGCACTAAACGCTGAAGAATCACCAGAATCAGCCACTTTATTTGTTTTTTCCTTTTGTTGTACATAATTTGTTCATCAATTTGTAAATTTCTTGATTTCTATTATCTATTTGACTTATGTCTATCATTCTTTAATTGTTCAGCTTCTTTTTTCTTTTTATTCTCAGTCCAGTCGTTAGCATTGAGATTCACAGGCAGCGAACAAATCGCTCAAGAGGCTGGACTTGACTACTACTACTACTACTACTTCTTTTTTCTTCCTCCTTTTTTTTTTTTTTTTTTTTTTTTTTCATATTATTTTATTACAAATAAGATTATTATTTTGTATTGTTTATCATTGGTTCTTTGTATATTTTACAGATGCAATTCACAACTTATTCAATGTCGGTACCTTTTGAAATTTCTCTTTTGTCTGTGCCAGTTATTGCTCAGATTTCAGAGATAAGAACTGTATTCACCCACGTATAATCACGCGGTAAAAATATGTGTCCATTCAACGGAGTTAAATTTGGGGTGTGTATTATGCATTGGTAGTAATGTACAATGCGTTCTCTGGTCTGTATGAATGGTTTGAAACGGTCTAAATCAATTAAAAATAAGCGCCACTATGAGGACACAAAGTGAGGAAATTTTTGGGACTTTGAGGAAATTAGCACAGTTTTTTTTTTTTTTTTTTTTTCTTAACGGGGCAATGATTGCGAATGTGGTGTCCGTGGTCATGATGTCTGAAGCAGCAAAAGTTTCTCTTTCTCAGACGGATCACAGAAGTTTTGCCTCTGCCTTTGACATTCATCCGGTCCCCTCATCTAGCCACTCTGCCAATGATATTAGGTATAATTGGATGGACATTGGGAGATTTCAAAGTTCATTTATCGTTGTTAAATTTTTAATAAAGTTTTTCTTTTTTTGATGAAACTGCGTACTATGCTTGGATAATTATCCGTTCTTCTTGACCCACCTTTAAGATGATTCCAGGCTAAACTTTTCCAGATTTCAATCCGATGGATAGCACCTCTAGTTGCTTTTGGGAAAAGTCGTGTTTTTGGCATTTTAAATTGAAAACAGAGAAAAAACCAAGGTAGATGAAACCAGGTATGTGCAGTTTGATTCCCGGGAGGGAGCGTAGTGGGCAAACTCTATTGACCAGCTTACGTAGTCAGTTTTCTCCCATTTGATGAACTTGGGAGCTGACCAGCGTATGTTATTGCCCCCTATCGGTGAATCTTGCGCATTGCACTTAACTTGAGAAAAACCGCAAAGTCCAAGAACTTCGTCACCTTTGAATTTTTTTACCGATTTCTTGAGCCCAAAACAAGCAAAATTAGTTGAGAAGTAAAGACAGAAATTATGAAATTCATTTCTCTAAAAGCTCAGTGAGAGCGAGTGATATTATGTCTATCTGCTTCACTCGCACTCATTGAGGCGCATGGAAATTTTTGTATTTCATCATTTCCAGCTTTATTTTTGAGTGTTTCAGCTTCAAACTTTCAGGGTAGCAGGGAGCTGTCTGAAGTGTAATGTTCCTCAAATTTATACTTTGAGCGTAAATTCATTAATTTTAGCCAAGGACTGTTGACTTTTTGAGCTGCGCAACGTGGTTTCCACTGTTCAAACTAATTGACCCTGGAATCATCTTACATCTTGGGTGCTGGTATTATAGGTGGGTGAATACGGAAATTTATTGGCTCTTTTTTTTCTCATGGTACTTTCTCTCTGGTATTTGATGATAAAAAAACTTTGGTAGAAAAATGACCCAGCTAAAGACTTCAGTTGAGCCAACAAAATCTCTCAAGTTAGGTCTACTCAACCTTTGATTAGCTCTACTAGAGTCTTTTGTTTCGTCATTTTTTGACCAAAGGTTTTGTTAGCGCTACCAAAGTGTTATTTCTGTGTTCCATCAGAGAAGTCTTCCATTAGGAAAGAACCACAGATGAAGTCTGACAATGATCTGACCATAAAAAAGGGAATTTTGAAGATAACTTCTCTCGGTAGCTATTTGATACCTTTTTTTTCTGAAATTTATTTTAATTTACTGAAGACTTTTAGTAAGTAATGCAAATCAAATATTGTGTGAGGAGCAAATGCAATTGAATACTCGGTGGCTGCGTTGCACTAACCTTGGTTACGTTTATATTGAATCATTGATAGAAGAGTTGACTTCAGCCAATTTGCTTGTATTGGAGATTTACCTGAGTTTTTGTATCTTAGGTCAACACTTTTATTTTTGCACTTGGAAAGTTTGTCGGCATAGGGAAAATTTAGAGGCAATTTGTAGAAAAATTTAAAAAAAAAAAAAAAAAAAAAAAAAATAGAAAATACGAGGTCGCTTCAGTTTCCACTGGAGTTAAAGTAATTTTTCAGCGTTTATTGCCGAATTCTGCCACCGGAGTGCTACCGTTTGATTAATGTCAAATTACAGGCTGAAAGTAATGTTCATTTTTTGGTACTTCCAGCTTTATTTTGAAGTTATTGACAAGATATTTTGCAGAGACATTCTTCAGATGATTATCTAGGAACTGACGTTCTGTTTTCTTAAATATAAATTACTTTCGGCCTGTAATTTGACATTCATTACGGTAGTGTTCTGATGGCAGAAATCGGCACTAAAAGCTGAAGAATCACTTTAACCGAAGATCAATTCTCCTATGGTTCAATGTAAAGCTGACCTCTCTCACTGAGAAAAATTTCCGTGTTAATTCTGTGGAATTCTATTCAGGAAAGAATTGAAAAGAATTTTTGTTGGACGTCTGGTAACTGTAACCAGAATTCCAGTCACAGTTACCAAAATTTCCAGTTAGGTAATTACTAAACAGACCTCTTGTTAAGGCAACAAGAAATTTTTCCCAGTGCTTTGAAGCAACTCAGCTGCGGTAAGTATCGAATACTTGGCAAGTATCAAATACTCGGCAAGTATCGAATACCTCGGTAAGTATCTAATACTTGACGAGTATCAAATATTCGGTAAATGTTGAATACCGAACAAGTAATTAATTCTTGGTGATTATCTACTATTCAATGAATATGGAATACATGTGGGACGTATTGTATCAGAATATGCAAACTCCATTCCATCATTTCAGAATTTCCTGTAACATGTACTTTTTTAATAAAAAAAAATCCATGCACTTGTCCTCTTGAAAGTTCTTATTTAAATCCAAGGAGTACCTATTTATTTCTGATTTTGTACAAAGCAACTAATTTGCTATGGGTACCCATCAATTTTTTTTTAGTACTTGTAACAAAGCTGGAGTGCCAACAAGTTACTTCCAAGATTTTAACTATTTACAGTTGGCAGACTATCCCGTAGGAATTCACTTACTGAATAATATTGCCTTTAGAGTTTTTTAAGTAAATTCAGCTGGGAATATTCCTGGCACCCATCACTATTTTTGAACCACGCTCTCAGCTTGCCTGATTTAAATAGAAGGCACCAATATGTTTATAGGTTCTTTTATGAAAAAAACATTTTCGGGGGGGGGGGGGGGGGGGGGGGGGTAAACAGCTAACAGGTTTTTAAGGTAGGTTAGCCTCGTAATGAGTTCAGGGTCAAATGTGAAGTGCTGCTAGATTGACAAAAAAATACACACTTTACATTAATCATAGATGAAATGTGTATCTTTTTTGCCATACCTGACAGCATTGCTGTGACCTGAGCAATCTACAGCTCAAAAACAATTTACGAATCACATTTGTCAGTGAGAAGACAGTTCTTCCAATGCATTTTGTCTGCATTTACTTTTGTCTAATTCATCTATAGTCTAACCATTTATCGTCCACAATACAGAAACACACATTTGTCACATTAGCAAGCTGATTATGAACAATTGTATTGTAATGCAATTGAGTCGATAATCGAGTAAGTGTTATCTTATGGGTGGTGCCATTCCGAAAGGTTTCATTCCGATATAAACCCTCCCACCTCTGCGGAAATTGGCCGATGACTCCTGAGCTATAGAAGAATTTCCGCTGAAATAGGAGGGTTTCTATTGGAATGAAACCTATTGTGATGACACCACCCATCAGAATAACACGTACTCAATCATCAACTCCATAACATTGCAATGTGATTGTTCATAATCAGCCTGCTGTCTCATTGGTCCCTTTCACATGAGACCTCTCAGCCGACAACAAACTAAAGCAATAAAATAGATATGAAACAAATTAACTGTATTTTTTATTTCTTACAGGAGTTTGGATTTGAATAGAAAAAGATACAAGAAAATAAAATTAGCGATACTAGACTGAAGTTGTGGGTCCGCTTCAAGAAGAAAGTTTAGGAGTTAACTATAATTGATCTTTCATTCATTATTTTTGGCAGTTGTAAAGCAGTATCATAAATCTGAAACAATCAAAACATTAAAATTTTAATCTCAAGTGATTCTTTCCAAGAATGAGAAATAAATTATGAGAGCTCTTCCCATAAAACTAGAGACAATTTATCGCGTCAACTGGTATTTGGGGATCTCTGGTTGAAAACAAACTCTCACCCAAAGAGATTTTTAAACAGATCTGCTGCTATTAAACCAAGAATTTACGGGGACCTATCTGCGATGGTGAATTCACGTTTCCAAGCATGCTTAACCCATTGACTTGCACTGACGCGCCGGCACGTCACAGACTCAAACGGCCAGAATTGCGCTGGCGTGTCATAGACTCAAGCGGCCAGAATTGCACTGATGCGCCAGCGCATCACAAATTATTTCCTGGTAGTTCTGCTAGATTCCGACAGATAGCACCACAGGTATTGAATCACGACTTGATCGCTCCGATTCTTCAATAAGACAAAAGGATGAGCTTGCGTGCAATTTTTAGCAGGAATGCGATACTTCTTGAAAATATTGGAACTATCTCCATCTCTACAAAATATATTCGTATATTTGAGATTTTCATGTTCGAACTAGAATCGAATTTGGAAAAGCAAAGTCGAGCTCGAATATTCGAGTTTCCGCATATTCGCCCATCCCTAATTGAATCCCATGTTACATAAAATGGTACACATGTGTTTCACTTCCCATGAAAGGGTTAAACGGCCAAGCTAAGCAGGTGTCAAGGGGAATTCCTGTCTAATCTGTCCATCTCTCTACTAACACACAAAGAAAAGCCTAAAATGGGTCTGTTGCAAACTTTTGCTACAACGATTAAGAGAGTAAAATCTTATGTAAAATCGCCTGAAAAGTCCATTGGTGGCATCAGAAAGTCATAAAATGCAATAATAAACTCACGAGAGGCGTTTATTGAAATTCAAGATGGCGGAGAAATATCGAGCAATTTGTATGCATGCACCATGAACATCCAAGGATAGCCAACCTCACAATATCGATCACATCAAATCACAACGTAAAAAAACAAATAGCCTATACCTCCAGTGAGGCTGTCAAATTTGGCTATCCTTGAATGTTCGTGGTGCATGCATACAAATTGCTCGATATTTATCCGCCATCTTGAATTTCACTAATCGCCTCTAGTGAGTTTATTATTGCATTTTATGACTTTCTGATGCCACCAATGGACTTTCCAGGCGATTTCACATTAGATTAAACACTCTTAATCTTTGTAGCAAAAGTTTGCAACAGACCTATTAGATAGAAATCTCCCATGGTACCAGCGTAGCATTGCCATGATGCCTTAAACTTTAAAGTCATCTTGAGAGTCTGTGAGTGAATTTCATGATTTTTTAATTTGCTTATAGTAATTTTCGCTGCATTCTACTGAAGAATTCTACTACTCAATCACTCGTAGTCAAAAGTTAGCAAGAGCCCTATGTTACCTAGGGATAGATCCTTCATAACACGGTAGCAAAAGTTTTCATCAGACCCATTAGAAAACATAAAACAGTATCAAACTTAGAAACAAAGAGAAAACTTAAAACAGGGTCACACTTACTATCCAAAGTTTGTCTGAGTAAAAAACCAGGGGGAGGAGGAGCTGAATACTGATCCCAGTGTTGTGCAGAAGTGACGATTGCTGGATCTAGCTGTGTCCAGTCAAACACTGAAAAATACAAATGGTTTTAGTTGCATGGCAAGTGCAGATGGTTTTATTGCATAGTTACATTCTAAAAGTTGTAAATTTCAAGATTAGTTTGGATTTGCAAATAAAAATGTAAATTTTTTGGCTAGTCTTATTATTGTAAAAATTGGTCAACAAGAAAAAGAGGTGGTGAGGAGGTTCACATGCGAAAGGGGAGAGTTGGCAGAGCTTATATCAGAAGTGTAGGCGCACATACATCATAATCTTTGGCGAATTTTCAACTTTCATTCCTTCAAATTAGAACAAAACTTGCCTCCGACTTTAAGCATTTGATTTTAAAGAGTTCCTCAATGAAAAGCCAACACTTAAATTCATTTTCATTAGTTTTCATTTTGAAACAAGAGAATGTTGTTAACTTCAAAGATTGTCTATGTAGGTGTGCCTACACTTCTGAAACAACCTCTATCTCCTAGGACAACTAAGGGAACTAAACTGACGTGGCCTGAAGGTCAGATGATTGACTCTATTTTTGAAGCGAGCAAGGAAAGGGCCAAGAGTGCGTTGCCACGTACAATATACGATGACCTTGAATAATCCAACCACCAATTTTCACGTAACAGAAAATAAAAGCAGAGGTATATGCTGGGGGGTGATGGTGAACCATTGAATCAATTCGAGATTGAGACCATTACAGTCTGATGGGGGATGTCATTCTTGATACAACAAATTTTAGACTATTGGAGCAAGTCCATTTTTTTGTTTACATTTAGGTCATTGTATCCATGCAACGATAGGCTAATGTTTCTAATGGGAATAACACTTCAATCATTTAATTGTTTTAGTAACAGTTTGTAGGGGGCTCGCATAGGATATCAAAGCTTAGGTAGAGTTTGGTAACGGATTGGTTAAGTGATAAGAACGAACTCTGATTTAACACTATAAATTCATTTTACATAACCAGCCCGGTTTGAGTGTTCCACCAAAACGGAACGAGCCAACTATTCTAAGTAGTAAGTCCTCCGATCACAGTTACTTTAGACCAACTTATTGTTAGAGAAATCTTAATTAAACTGTTCCATCCTGTTCCATCATTGTTCACAAATAAAAAAATTAGCCTCTTAAGTCAAAGAGGTTTGCCCATAAGCTTAGCATTGCCTCAATAAAATTACGATACAATGCTTTACAATCACTACTCTGGGTGTTGTTCCTTTACAGGAAGTTACATGACTTCGTTACTGTAGAGAGCTAAGCCATTGCCACTTTTTTAGGGTACTTTTCCAGAGCTGCTGTTTTGTGCATAATTAATGGCATTTTTCAATTCACCGATAAATCCACCGGTTGAGAAAAAATTACACAGTTCAGTTCAGTATATGACTGTACTGCGCAAAAATACTCAATCTGTAATCTTTTCTCAATCGGTGGAAACGCCGTTTATTTATTAAAATATCTGAGTGTTTTTTTAAAGTCATCGACAACTCCACAGATTGAAAAAAGATTACAGATTAGAGTATTTTCGTTTGGTAGTCATAAACTGAACTGAACTGTGTAATCTTTTTTCAATTTTCTTCCCAACAGGCTATACCAATTGAGAGGATTAATGACAAGTGATTTTGAAAATCATAATGGAAATCTCTTATGGACATTTTCATACAAGCTTGGTTGGTTTGCCTCATTTTTTTTAACCTTCAAAGTTTTAAAAAAAAAAAAAAAAAAATTGTGACGAATCCATGTGATATCCGTTTTTAACAAAAATACAAGTGTTTTAGAGAGGCTATCTGGGAACAGAAATTGATAAAACTGTTTCTTTTCAAAGGATTTCCACAATCAAGAAACTGATGCATAGCAGAAACAAGCAAAATTTGTCTAACCTAGATAGATGTATTGGAATTCTGTGTCCAGATGGCCACTCTAAAACACTTGAATTTTCGTTCAACACCAATTTCCACTAAATAAATCACAATTTTTTTATTTAAGGTTAAAAGAAATGAGACAAACAAACCAGAATCAGATCGTCCATGTTGTCACACTTTGGGATAGGACTCACAATACGTATCAGCCTTTCTATTGGTATACCTCATTGATTCTTCCGAAGATCTGAAAATAATGAAGAAACTACCAGCACATTAGTATGCAAGAAAAAACTTGGAAATCTTACCTGGTGGAGGGGGGTGTTGCGGAAAAGCAATAGTAGGCTGAACGCAGGGGAGTGTTTTGTTTAATGTACGGGGAATGTCCAAAGAGAAGACATTCATGTGATTTGATGCAGAAGTAGCGAAACCAGGGGGAGGAGGAATAGTTCCATTGATTCGTAATCCATCTAACAATTTTGAACAATTTGATGGTCTGAAAAAGATGGAAAACATAAAAAAAAGTTAACGATCATTCAATCGTTCACAACAACTTCAAGCATTGGTGAACAGAAGTCCAGAATGTTTCCCCACACTCATCAGCTAAAAAAAAAAAAGGAGAAAATGGGGGGGGGGGGAAAGCCAAAGATTGTCACTCCGTCAGATCCTCCATTTTTTTTATGAAAAGGCCTGAAAAGAAGTGAGGAGCAAAGAAAAAAGAGGTGATCAGATTTCAAGCCCCCCCCCCCCATCCAATTCTGGAATCAACGGCCCATGTCCACTTTCAAATTTTCTTACAGATGCACTGATCCTTCTTTGCTTCAGATTTTCCCCCAATCATTTCCAAAGGGTGATGATGTTTTGATTTTTTTTTAGTTTGACAAAGCCACATAGATTTCATTTCCATGGTTCATGAGAACCAGGGACCAAAAAATGTTCCGGACAGACAATCCTTGCACCCAAGTCCGCCCCAAGTACCTCTACAAGCATCAGTCACCACTCAACTAACCGCATCGGACCGTTTAAAAATGGCAACACCACAAACTAACCTCCGAATAAAAATCACGAGACGTAAATCAATGAATCGTAGTACTTAGAGTGAGTTAGGTAGACTCTAGACCCACCCTCAGGAACGTAGAGTTGGGAGCGCTCCCAACAATGCTCCGTTAAAAGAATAATAGGTTGGATTCACCATTTTTAGGTACAACCTAAAGCCCGTCCGCCCAAACATTTTATTGACCCAAAACACTACGGTTGTGGATGAGATTTTTTGGTACTTGTCCAGGTAGTACAATGAACTATGACCTCAGACCATTTCAATTTTTTCTTTTCCTACTTTGATTTTTTCATTTCAATAAATAAATATGTCAGTAATTTTTTATAAGGACTTTTTTTTCTCTTGCTCTTCAAAGATTATGCCCGTTAGACGTGGACGAACATTGTACACTGTAGTTTGAATTTCATCCCCGCCGATTCTACTTTATTCTTCGTATCAGGACTCCTCTGAAGAGGAAAGATGTCCTTGCAAATACTTGGCTTGGATAGTGCTGACAAAGAATGGCCTAGGAGACAAATCAAGGTTAAGAGAAGTGCAGAGACAAATAGAGACCCAGTACACCGTATGCTTCCCATATTAGAAAAGTGAAGCAAGTTTATTGCGCACAGATTTGTTCACGAGTCTTCGGCTGCTACAATAAACAGTCACCTACTGTTGAGTGGTAAGCTCAACGAAAGGCTGTGATTGGTCTGCGGGAACGGAAACAGGTTTTTCTTGGCGCATTCAAACCATGCGCTTATCAGTCAACAGTAGGCAACTGTTGGCTGATGTTTTGATGAGAACCGACCAAAATTGAGCTGCGAAAGTGGACACCTTTCGCAAGCTTTGTGCTAGGTCTCCATTTGTCTCTGGAGAAGCGTCAAGACTGATCTTCACATCACATAACCTCACTTTCCAAGAATACTTGCTTTTGATGAGTTGGCAGTGTAATTTTTGGGCATGAAACTGGTTGAACTGAATACAGATTCAGGGTTGCCACACTTTGGAGGTTTTCAAATTCCCTGTGTTTTCTCTGAGTTTTTCCTGTATTTTCCCTGAATTTGCAAAGAACTGACCACGGAAGCACAGTTTAAAAAACAAGTGCAAGTCTTCGGCACGTGATTATTTTGCATTAAGTGTGTACTTCAAAGTAGATTGTGCAGTTGGAGGTCGTTATGGAATTTTTCAACATTATTTCTCACGTTGCAAAGTGAAAATTAATGAAAATGAATTTAAGCGTTGGCTTTTTATCCAGGAACGCTTTAAAATCGGAGGCAAGTTTTGTTTTGATTTGAAGGAATGAAAATTAAAAATTTGCAAAAGATAATGGTCTTTGTGCGCCTAGACTTCTAAAACAAGCTCTGATGGCTACCTGTACATCATTACACTTTAATATATATAGGCCCTACAAATCCATCAAAAATGGATCTGTAGTGAAAAAAAAATTCCCTGAGTTTTTCCAAAGTTTGCCAATTTCCCTGTGTTTTCCCAGTTTTTTCCCCCTCACCATTTAACCCTTTGAGGGGCAGTGGCTAGTGCCACTAGCCACCTTTTATTTATTTTTTCCTGAGCTTATGAGACAGTGGCTATTGTAATTAGCCACTTTTTTTGGTTGGTAAGATGTTCTAAAATGGGGAAAAAATATTTTCCACATGGTAGCACAGCGGTAAACATTATTTTTAGACCAGGTAAATGTTGACATTTTGAGATTTTCCCTCCAAGACAGACCGGCTCCCGCTAATGTAGTAATATTTTTTTTTCAGGAAGGTTTAGGCAAATTTTTGAGGCAGATTATGAATTTTGAAAGTATTTTGAACATTTTAAAGTACTAGTCAGTAAAATTTGCTGATTTTGTAATATAATTACAAGCGTTAGAATAAGGTGGCTAGTACCACTAGCCACTGCCCCTGAAGGGGTCAAACAGTGATGCATTGTCTATTTCCAAGTTTTTCGCCTTTTAGAAGGAATTTTAGGGCTCAGATAAGACGTTCAGAGGCTTATTATAACTTGAACTACTTATTCACATTCTAAATTCTTGCATTCAGCCAATAATAGGCCTCGGAGATTCATTGAAGCAACATCGTCGTTTACAGCATTGTTTATAGCGTTTTGCCGTTTTACAGCATATTTTGGATTTTTTTCGGTACTTTCATAAAGATTGTAATGTTTTTATTCTATTTATATTATCTTTGTAGTCTAGAAAACAACTTGAAAAAAGAAAAAAGTCACATCTTCTGTTGCAACATAGCCAATAATCACTTTTTAGCGCAGCTCGAAGCAAAAATGTTGCTCTGCCACACACTAAATTCGGATTAACTTCAAAAGTTACAATTTTTTGGGGTAAACTTTACTGGGCAATTTTGTTCTCTATAGTGTAAATAACAATTTTATGATTTTTTGAGATTTTTTGGTGCTCCTCAAGATGTCTAAAAAGTTAATTTAAGTCGATCATAGGTCAAAAAGTGCCATTTACGCGTTATTTTCAAGACTAAACCATGTTTAAATAAGTTTCTTGACTGTGTTTACAATTTTTTCTCATAATTTCATAATTTCAAATAATTGTTTGATTGATTGATTCTAACTTATAGTTGTCATTGTTTGGCCCTTTAAAATTAATTTAAACCTGATTTTCGAAAAAATATGGTAACCAAATTTTCTAGCCCTTTGAGGGGCAGTGGATAGTTACACTAGCCACCTGTTTTCTCCTATACTAGAGTATGGAATTGCATGAAAATTTTTTTGGGGTCTATTTTTACCCCAAGGAACCTAGAAATGCAAAAAAAATTGGAAGAAAATGATTTTCCTTAATTTGCCCCTCAAAGGGTTAATTCCCGATGTTTAACCAGTTCTCCTGGTTTTTTCGGTGGGTGGCAACCCTGCTAATTTCAAGTACCAATTTCAGTGGGTGGCAACCCTGCTAATTTCAAGTACCAATTTGATTCAGGCTCAGGGAATAAACCAATGCAAAATCCATTCGCAAAATGGATGAAAAGAAGAAAACTTACCCATTACTGTGATGCATATACGAGTGCCTAGATTTGATCTGATTTTCTTTTTCGATCATTTCAGCGAAACCTTTCTGAGTTTCATTGAAAGGATCGAACCCTAAGTCGTCATCACTTCTGACATGCTGTAAGAAAAGAAAAGAACAATCAATAAAGTGCTGACAGACAGCGAAAAGCAAAAATGCCAACAGAGATACACTTGTGTAATTTGTAAGTATGAAAAACAAATACATAAAACACAGAGTGAGTGTTTCATGGTGGCTGCCCAGCTGTATGGTTTCCTCACATGAATGAACATGACAAAATCGATTGCAGGGTAATGCATGCTCAAAGTTTTTTTTATAAACATTATCAAAGCCAAAAATTTCAAAGGATGTGTGGCACAGTCCGTACGGAAAATTGAAGTTAAAAGCAGTTTAATACGGTAAAAATGAAAACATTCCGATGAAACAGTCAAACCGTGATAACTAACCACAGTAAAGAACCTGGAATGTTCAGTTGAGCTTTGTTGTGGGTCATTAGGGTTAGATGTGTTCCATATAAAAAAAATAGACAGTAGAATTCTTCAGTTGAAAATAACGTAGATGAATAAGATTAAACTTTGTGGCCTTTGTGTATATCCTGCCGTCTCTTGCAGTACGGGAGAATAAGGATAGTGATCAAGAGAAAACTACAATAAAAAAAAGAGCAATCAATTTTTACCATTTCATCAGGTTCTTCTTTCTCTTGAATGTGATTACAAAAGGCCGCTTGCCAGTCTTCTGTTGAATGAACCGTCGGTAGAACATCCGGCATACATGTTAATCCATTTACCTGCCCATTCATCCATTCGTCGTTGATCGACCCACAACCGTTGGGAGGTCTCTCCGAGAAAGTGTGCGATGAGAAAAATGAGTTATTGTCCAGTTCTAGTAACATGAGAGGCCGATGGCAATCCTGTTTTAGCCGGTCTGCTGGCAAAGAAAAAAGAAGAAAAGAATACATTAATTTCATGTAAGAATCTTAATCATTGGTAGTTCTTCCATTACTTCTTTTAAGGTGCTTATTCAGCATAAAGTACCTATTTCTGCCACCAGAGTGCTGCCGTTTGATTAATGTCAAATTACAGGCCGAAAGTAATTTACATTTAAGAAAACGGAGTGTCAGATACTAGCTAATCATCTGAAGAACGGCTCTGCAAAATCTCACATCAATAAATAAAAAATAAGGCTGAAAGCACAAAAAAATAGAATATCGCAAATCGATTCTTGTATCGAGATGCGATACTCCATTTTTTGGTACTTTCAGCCTTATGTTTGAAGTTATAGACGAGATATTTTGCACAGACGTTCTTCAGATGATTATCTAGTAACTGACACTCCATTTTCTTAAATATAAATTACTTTTGGCCAGGAATTTGACACCAATCTAACGGTAGCGCTCTTATGGCAGAAATCCGCACAAGAGGCTGAATAATTACCCTTACGGTGATTCCAGGGTTAATTTGTTCCACTTGGAGGCAGAAAAAGTCAACAGTTTTTGATGAAGATTGATAAATGTATGCAAAAACTACAAATTTTCAGACGTCAGCACTTGCGAGTAAACTCCAGGAAGATTTTTTGAAATTTTCAAGCTAAAACACTCAAAAATAAAGCTGAGATATTGGAAAAAAGAAAATTCCCATGTGCCCCAAATAGAGGAAGTGAGGCAGATGCGTACACGCTCCCACACACTTGCTCTGGCTAAGGTTATCGCAAAATTCATTTCCAGTATTACCGTTTTAATTTTCAACCAATTTCATTCATTTTGAGCTCAAAAATTACACAAGTGTCGATGTTCTTGGATTTTGCAGTTTTTCTTTGTTTTTAATGTAAAATACCTTAAACACAACTTTTCTCAAAAGTGACTAATGGCACCAGGCACCATCCATCAGATTGAAATCTTTAGAAGTTTTGTCTGAAATCACCTTAGGGTAAACACCCCAGTAGTCGGCACCCTTGAAATTAGCACCAGTAGTCAGCACCCATTTTTTTTCTTAGGTGAAAAGTAATAGAATGATGGTAACACCGGTGTGACACGTAATTTTTTCAAAGATCTAATTTATGAAATCTTTGAAACATCCCAGCGAAACAGCAGTGTCGTTATCATACTATTCTTTTTCACACATTAAAAAATGGGTGTAGACTACTGCTGCAAATTTTCGGGGTGCCGACTACTGGGGTGTTTATCTTGAAGCCTCCATACATGCTCATACAGTTAGATCAAATAGGCACGTCCGCAGACATTAAATTTTTAGATTCAAAATTAAACATGATGAGTGTCATTGTTTTTGAGCTGATGATGATGGAACTGATGTTTCATGAAGTTGTGTGAATTAGTTGTTTTACCGGCTGGCAAACAACAGCTTTTGGTTAACAGACACCGATGGAATCTTTTCAGTTTCAACTTTTAACAGTTGTTCACTGGTTGTTTGTAAAGAAGTTAGACTCAACGATTGCTCTGTTTGATCAAACTCAGGAGCTTCATTGGAGGGGGGAGGGGGCAACTGGCCCCCCTGCTATAACAGAGAATTCAAGAAGGAAAAAAAAAGATTGCCAAAACAAAGTGTGTGATAAATCCCAAGCCGGGAAATGAAGGTTTTACTGTATGATTGTTGAATAATAAAGTGAGGAAAAACATGTTGACTTACTTTGTAAATCAAGCTCCCAATGATTCGTTTGTTGATGATTTGTTTGCTGATGATTTGTTTGTTGATGGTTTGTTTGTTGATGGTTTAGTTGTTGATGGTTTGTTTGTTGATGGTTTGTTTGTTGTTGATTTCGAGGGTTTACTTCTTCACTTCCTACTAAAATAAAAAAGAAACAACCAAAAAAATATTAGCTAAGGTTGAGAGAGTAAAATTAATGACAAAACAAATTCAAATTCCAAGATGAAAGTCTTCTGTGACTGACATAATTTTACAGCCCAAATGATTTTATTTTTTAATTAACTTCATTTTTTGAGAGCTATTTTATTTCTGTTTTACTTCTAGAAGCTGTCGCTGTCCTTAGGAACAGACTTTTTGAAATTAGTTGGTTTTCAGAAAATTGTTACTCATTTAATTTTCAAAATTATTTTTAAAATTTTTAAAATTATTCTTTCAATTTTAAAATAATAATTTTCATTTTTAAAAGTATTTTTCTCTCATTTTTAACATTGTAATTAAAAAAAAAAAAAAAAAAAAAAAAAAAAAAAAAAAAACTTTGTTTTAAATTTTTAACTATTCTTTTAATTTTTAAAACAATTCTTTCAATTTTTAAAATTATTTTCTTTTATTTCTAACAATAATTTCTCGATAGAAAATTTTGGTTTGTTTCTAAACTTTTGAGCTATATTGTACTTGATCAAAACACATTGAAATAAGAAAACACAATACATGCTGACCTGAAAGAAGACTCACCTGAAAATGATAAATGTGGACTAATCTGAGGAGGAACCGTAGCAGTGTTTTCAAGATCTACTTCTGCGTTTGGAATTTGTTGAATTTCTATTGGCGGACATTGCATTTGACCCGTTTCTTTACTTGTTTTTCTGTAATTTCAAAATCAGGGAGGCATGAATAAAAAAATCATTCAGTGGAAAATAAAAGGAGAATGCACAAACTATTTGACTCCTTGGTAAAAAAAAAAGGCATCAACGTATTTTTAGTTGCTACCTTCCTAAAATGAAATATAAGTTTAGCTAAGGCCAAGGCGTTGTGAATTTTGAAATTGTTCTATTGTGCAGTAGTCTGAGATTAAAAAAAGTGGCAAGAAATAGAAGAAAAAAGTTATAAGAAAACCATCGATTTCTAGCTTCTATGTTTCATTTAAAACTTTTTGTTGACATTTCTTGGTTCACATTAATTGTTTAAAATGTTCTCCGAGATTGAAAGAGGTCTTAAAAGTTTTTAGATAATAAATTGAAGAGAAATTTACTTTCTTAACAACCAAACATGCAACGTTTGGCTCACCTGCCGTTTGTGGTGGATTTCGGCTCACTGATGCTATTTCGGCAGTCCTAGTTTGAGCGAGCACAAAGGCCTCTTATGAAATATACTTGAGGAAGGTTCTCAGAGGAAAGATTTTGAATAAGAAGAAAGAATTCAAAGGTGTATATTGGTGTGATTAATTGAAAGCAAACTTACTTTTCTTCGATTAACATTTGTTTTTTCTTGCCGTTTTTACTTGAGTATGCATTGTGCTTATTGAAACACTGAGACTCTCCTTTGTCGCAGTTATTATTTGTTGAGGGCGCTGACTTCAGAGCAAGAGTTGGAATGAGCAGTATCGGATCCACTGAAATTAGAGGAGGTCATAGTTCAAAACTTCTTTGGATTCATTTCAGAGAACAGGGTCATTTCATGTCAAATCATCCTAAGCTTGAATCAATTTGTTGCTTGACCACTTTGGAAACAATAAGGCTCTTGCTAACTTTTGCCTCGTGCAATTGAATAGTTCCTTCTAGCGTACAAACAGCAAAAATTACGATGAGCCCACAAAAAATTACGAAATTCATTCATAAAATGACTTTAAGATGATCCTTCAGCGTTAAGTGCCGATTTCTGCCACCAGAGGACTACCTTTCGATTAATGTCAAATTAGAGGCCGAAAGTATTTTATATTTAAGAAAACAAATGGTCAGTTACTAGATAATCATCTGAAGAACGTCTCTGCAAAATATCTCATCAATAACTTCAAAAATAAGGCTGAAAGTACCAAAAAATAAAATATTGCAAATCGCAAATCAATTCTAATATCAAAATGCAATACTTTATTTTTTGGTACTTTCAGCCTTTTTTTTTTGAAGTTATTGACGAGATACTTTGCAGACATTCTTCAAATGATTATCTAGAAAGTGACGCTCTATTTTCATAAATATAAATTACTTTAAGTCTGTAATTTGACATTATTCGAATGATAGCGCTCTGGTGGCAGAAATCGGCACTAAATACTGAAGAATCACCTTAATGTTTGAGGCATAATGGCGGAGCTACGCAGGTACCATGTGAGATTCCTATCTAATTAGACACTTTCCTCTGTGTTTCTCGATAGAGAGAGAGAGAGAGACAAATTAGATCGGAATTTTCTACGATACCCCAAATAGCTCAGCCATCTTTGCTCTTGAATGGTGGAGCTATGCAAATGTCATGGGGGATTCCTGTCTAATTTGTCACTCTCTCCATAGAAACACACAGAGGAGTGTCTCATATTAGATAGGAATCTTCTGTTGGTACCTGCGTAGCTGTGTCAGTACGCCTTAAACTTGAAGTAATTTATTGAGTCCGAGAGAGAATTTCGTAATTAATTAATAAGCTCATTGTAAATTTCCCCGGATTTTACTTAAGAATTATTTATTCAACCGCATACAACAAAAGTTAGTAAGACCCATTTATTTATTTATTTATTTATTTATTTATTTAATTATACATGTATTCAGTTTACAAACTTTCCTGGCGATTTTTTTTCCCTCTATATTTTTTCAATCTTTTTACTGAAGAATAAGCTTTACACATAACATTGGTAACAGAGACACGAGCGCTTGTTTTAATTTAAAGAACTCAAGAAAATTTTGAGGTTAAGTTGTCACAACTAATATCAGTTCTACCAACTTGAGAAGAGAGAAAAAACTGTAAAACTGTGTTGGATACTGTGTCTCTGATTACCCCGTGATCGATGCCTGTGGCGCTATCTATCGGAAAACAGAGAGCTACGACATTATAGGTTGCTTGGTAACTAGACAAGTGAGACTCGTCTATGCATATTTGTCCCTGGAGACCGAGAACAAGTCAGACTTGTCTATACATGTTAATGGGTTAAACGGAATCTCTATGGACTCATTGCTTACCTGGGGATGCTTGTAATGAAGGCCATGAATCTTTACTGCAATTGGTTGCAGGTACGGACATTGGATTACTAATGGATGTGACGGTTGGAGGAGAGGGGTTGGGTTTCCTGAAACAAATAACGGATAAATTCAAGCGGTTGAAAAAGATCACTCAGATTCGAACCGGAGTTCAATAAAAGTGAGAGAGTTGAGGGCCACTTATAATATTAACTGATTCGACTTTGCCACAGAAAAAAAAGACTGGTAGAATAGACCACCTGAGATTCACATTCACATTTGAAGAAAAATCATTAAAAAAACATGCTTGGCCCCGCAGTAAATACGACCTCAAAACGCGGTGGCAGTCAACGTGTTAATTTCTTTATTTTTTAACTTATAACTTTTCAACTTTTCAAATTTTCAACTTTTGGATTTTTTTTTTTCTTTTTAATTTCTTTTTTTCCCAGTTTTTAATTGATTCTAATGTATTTTTTTAAAAGTATTCTAAAATTTCAAAGTGTACGCTTGTTCTTCCATAAGGCTATGGATCTGTGTCAATCTGTCAATTTCTGAGTCTGTTTCTGGACAGTATTCTAAGAAAATTGCCTGATCTCGTTGGTTTCTCTAATTTTTAATACAATTTTTTTCCATCATCCATCATTCATCTCAATTTTAAGACAAGAATCTGCAGATGTGCAGGCTCTTTGTATTTCTTTGGTTTTATTTTGGTTCCATTGGTTCAGCTACTAACCTATTGTTCAAAGTGGATGCTATTAACTGATCGTGCAATTTCTTCTCATATTCTTGATGCTTCCCCTGCTGCATTTCTTCTTTTGTGAAACTAGCTTCAGAGTCACCAAGCTCGTGCAAGTACATACAATCTGGCTTCGGACACGTTTGATTCTTCATGAAATGTGAGCAGTATTTTGTCGTGCCGAGTGATGTTTTTATTATCCTCCCATCGACCGAAATGTTATTGACAGCCTGAATTGCTCGTAACGCGTCATCCGCCTTTTGATACGTTACATAAGCGCTTGCACTTGGACCCTGGAAAACATTCCGAGACTATCACTCGTGATAATATATTTACTGTCTTCAAAATTACAATCAATATTTTTTTTAAAGTTAACAACAACAAAGGAGGCATTGTATTTGCATTTGTAAACGTAGCAATCAGGCTCTTGCTAACTTTGGCAACGTGCGATTGAATAAACAATTTTTGAGTAAATTCTAAGGAAATGACGATGAATGTACTAAAAAATCAAGAAATTCACTCATAGACTAACAAAATGACTTTAAAGTTAAAAGCGTAATGGCAAAACTACGTAGGCACCATGGGAGATTCCTATCTAATTTGAGCATTTTCTCTGCATGTTTCTATAAAGACAGTGACAAATTAGATAGGAATCTCCTATGATACCACCATAGCTTCACCATCTTTGCTCTTAAATGCCAGAGCTACGCAGGTGTCATGGAGGATCCCTATCCAAATTGCCACGATCTCTATGAAAATAGAAACACACAGAGAAAGCCACATATTAGATAGGAATCCCCCATAATACCTGCTCAACTCCGCTATTATGCCTTAAACTTTAAAATCATTTAGTGAGTCTGTGAGTGACTTTCGTAATTTCTTATTGTGCTAATCATAATTTTCGCTGGATTTTACTCAAGAAATAAGAATTCAATCACTTATAGCAAAAGTAAGCAAGAGCCCTACTGCAATCAATATTTTCTTTAAAAATTAAACACCCAAGAAGGCATTGTATTTGAAAATGTTGCTAATCTGCTGTATACAATGTGAAATCAAATTACCTAAGAATTTTCTCACTTCTTGACTTCGTACGCGTATTCATTTTCTACTAACAAGGGGAGGTCACAGTGGGGCCACCTCCGTCATCGTTCAAATTTCGCATGAAGGTAGTCCTAAGGGTCCTTATCAACGTCTCAAGGTCACTTTTTGCGAATAGGCCCTGAAAAGCCTGAAAAACGGGTTTGAAAATTAACGGTGTTTATGTAGCGTAAATGTCGACATGAGTTTCCATCGATTGGGTGGCGCAGTGCGCTAAGGTGTGCGCCATCATTTGTTTGCACGCCGGCGGTGTGGGTTCGAATCCCACCACGGCGAATCAATTTTTTAAAGTTGTTCTCAGGTCGATTTGATCATTTTCCATCATTCATTTTTATTAATTTAATTTATACTGTTGATTTTTTTCTTTTTCTTTGTCAATCCTTCAAATGAATACAAATAGCATCAAATTCCGTAACCCACAAGAAATGGTCAAACATACAAGCAAACAGTAAAGTATCAAACAAAATACTTGATGGTTCAGAAAAGTCAGCGTTGCCAAATATTGGTTCGATCGTGAAGCAAAGAAGGCGACTCCTTAAAAACGCATACAAATTAGGTAAACCTATTCCTTTGGTCAAAAAAAGCAATCGTGTCTATCTATCTCATCGCAAATTCGAAAAAAAAATTATTCGAAATTTTATGAGTTTTTGATCGTTCAGAAATGGTTCAACTTTCGACCCCATATATTTATCAAGATTATTGGAAGCTGCGTTGGCGGATCCAGCAGTCTGGCAACATTGCATTCTTCCCATTTGATTGCATGAGAAATAATCGATTAGTCACGGGGCTATAGCCTCTTCAAGAATCGATTGTTTATCATGCATTCAAACGGGAAGAATGCGTTGTTGCTGATTGCTGGATCTGCATGTGGAAAGCTGGGAAAGTTCAACGATTTTCATCGATGACTCTCGACATTAACGACATTTCGACCGATCGAAACTTCACAAATACTCGAATTTTCGAGGAATTTCGATTAGTCGTTGTAAAATACAGGCCAAAATCAAGGTCATTATTTATTCGTTTGTTTGGATTCTTATTTGTTTTGACTATTTGATTGTATGCATGCGTTTGGGAATTTGTTTCATTTTGTATTCATTTGAAGCATTGACAAAGAAAAAGAAAAAAAATCAACAGTAAAAAGTGAATTAATAAAAATGATCAAATCGACCCGAGAACAACTTTAAAAATTATCTTCCAAAGGTGGGACTCGAACCTACATCGCCGACGTGCAAGCATTTGATTGCGCACACCTTAGCGCACTGCGCCACCCGGTCAATGGAGGCTCAGGCCGACATTTGCGCTACATAAACACCGTTAATTTTCAAACCCGTTTTTCAGGCTTTTCAGGGCCTATTCGCAAAAAGTGACCTTGAGACGTTGATAAGGATCCTTAGGACTACCTTCATGCGAAATTTGAACGATGACGGAGGTGGCCCCACTGTGACCTCCCCTTGTAAATTATAAAGAACGAAGAGAGAAAATGCATGCAATGACAGCAGCTATGTAACAGTTCAGACTATCTGCAACAATTTTTCATGAATCAAATATATCTTAATTTTGAGCGTTCGTTGCTCCTTGAGAAAAAAACTAAAAAGTCCTAATAGCTCCATTATCAAACACTTCTTAAGACATGAAAAAGCTTAGGATCAAATATCCCTATTAAAGCTCACGAGTTCAGTGATAAAATTGTAACCATGCCATTCTGTCGAAATCGCATCTAAAACTTGCCTTTATCTCAAGCCAAATACTCAGCAGGTGACCACTTAGGTAGAGGATATAGACCTGTTTAGAGCAACATCACGAAAAAAATTGAATCCAAACAAATGCTCCATCTTACTCGTTCTTGTAGGTTTTCCTGTAAGGAACAAGATCCGACTTTGCTAATGCAAATTCATGCTAGAAAACAACAAATTCTCTCCAATTTTACTACAGCATTTGATTCCACGTTCATTAAAGTATAATGACGTTCCAACAACATTTTCAAAACATCACACATTAATTTACCATCACAATGATATCAAAGAAAGTCTAATGTTTTGTCCTTGTCTCACTCACAGTTTCTCCCGGGAACAAAAAGTCCAGGAGATGGGCTTATCGGCACCATCAAACCGTGTGTTACACCTCGAGCAAGCTTCAGTGTGAAGAGAGGTTAGGATGATTAAGAGTGTCATGGCGGTGATGCGCCCATAAGAGACCGTGAGTAAGACAAGGACAAAACACAGGACATCTTTTGATACAATTGTGATTGTAAATTCATTGGTGATCTTTTATGAATAATGTCGAAGTGAAAAGGTACTTTAAAGTACAGGGAAATCAAATGGTGCAATAAAATTTGAGAAAACTGGTGTTTACTAGCATGAATTTACAATTGAACATTTGGATCTGATTTCTTATGGGTAGATCCACAAGAGTGAGCAAGATGGAGCATTTCTTTGGCTTCAATTTTGATCGTGATGTCATCACTAAACAAGTGTATTTTACAAAAGCTAACTGAGAGAAGTTGTTACATGGTTGACATCTAGTCTCTTCTTGTCGGCAGAACTGCCGTTTTGCGTAAAATTAATGACATTTTTCAATTCACCAATGATTCCACCAGTTGAAAAAAGATTACACTGTTCAGTTCAGTTTATGACTGTACTGCACGAAAATACTCTGATCTGTAATCTTTTCTATATCAGTGGAAACTCTGTTAATTAATTAAAATATCTACAAGTTTTTTAAAGACATCGACAACTCCACCGGTTGAAATTATAGAGTATTTTCGTACGTTACAGACAGTCAAACACTGAACTAACTCGTGTAATCTTTTCTCAACCGGTGAAATCATCGGTGAATTGAAAAATGTCATTAACTATACACAAAACGGCAGCTCTGTTTGATGAAAATATACATTTGAATGTGCTGAGACCTCGGGAAAGCTCACCAAGAATGATAAGTAGAAAAACATATTTTCTGCCATCAGCTGACCTCTCCTTACTTATTCAACACTAAACTGCCGAGCCAAGGAAGAACGCCGTATCTCCACTGCACATGAAATTGAGTAAAACGCGTTCAAAGTTAAACGCATGGTCCTCCCAACTGGTTTCGATTTTGGCACGTTTTCGTACATAAATCGATTATATGTATCTTCACTTGAATTTTTATTGTTGTAAAAGGGTGCCAAGTTAAATATTTTTGCTCCAAATAACAAAATATCGAAGGAAGGTCGCAGACACGATGGACAAACGGCTTTTTTCCCGTCTGGCGGGGCATGCATTGTTGTGTAAAGGGTCACCAAGGAAGCGCCCGATACACAGGTAGAACGCCGCATCTCCACTCAGCTCGGCCGGAGATACTGCATTCTGCCCGTGTACCTGGCGCTAACAGCGTTTCTCCTGAGTAAAGGTACCGATTTCGGCGTACTTACGACAGGCAGCCCCTCTATATCTCAGAAACTAATAGAGATAAGTGAATTCTGATTTCACCACAAGAAAGTGCGTGTCAAAAATAGGAGATTTCCGTGTCTAACTCAATTTTTTTATTTTTGGCTATTACGGCGTTCTTCCTTAGCACGGCAGTAGAGCCCTTAAGTCTTCTTTGAAAAGGTACATTCTTTCATCCCTACTCTTAAAATTTAAGATGGGCAAGATTCCTAGGTGCTTTTTGCATCTTGACAAGTTCCAGCAGAAATTTTTGGATAAATTTATGGTTTAAAGAAATACATACACTAACAGGTTTTTTAACAGATTTTCCAACAGCTGATGGTATGTTTTTTTTTTTTTTTTCAAAGTCGCTCATTGTTTCCTCTAATTTTGACTTTGCTTTCCTGACAGCTTGTAAAACCTCAATAATTCTTTCATGCCACAAACGCAAAGAATTAAGTCCATCGTTCTTTCGAGATAATTTGGATTAACCCTTTCAGTGCTGTATTATCGAAAAGTAGTTTCACAAATCTCCGACCTTCACTAGTGAATCGAACAAAGACATTATATCATATAGACAGAGTGCATAACAAAATCCTTGAGGCAAACTTATGGTACTTCCCATTTTCACCAAAAATGCTCACCAGTCATCAGCCTGCTCAACGATTACATCAAAACTTAAAGTGGTAATCTTTTTTAGGTATAATCTTTGGTAAAGTTGGTGACAAACAAACCGACGCCATTTTGAGAGTGATTGAAAGTTGCACACTTTTTCCAATTTTTTAAGTTATGTGAAGCTTTTTTTGATCTTGTCAAAATGACTGTTGTCAAAATGATGGTCATTAAATGGCGTTTCATCCATCTTCGATCTCGATATTTATAAAGTGGTAAGTTTGGATGAAGAGGTTATGTTCGTTTGTTTGTCACCAGTTGAATGTTCCACCACCAAGTTCGAACAATGGACTCGCCTGTCTGCCGTCTGTAAGCTAAGTTTGCCTCACCCAGCTCAATGTTATGGAATAGGATGCACTCCGTCTATATGATATAATGTCTTTGGAATCGAATTACTTTTTCTCATAAAATTTCATGTGCATGTCAATTTTTTTGAAATTTCATAAAAATCCGTGTTAGCAGACGTCCTCTATAAGGGACTATACAGGGTGTCTCAGACCGCCTGGCAAGCTTTTATTGTGGCCAAACTAAGGCAAATATGAAAAATCGGTAAAACACGTGTATCGTATATCGACCCCAAAGAATTCGGGGAAAATATTTTCAGCCCCCCAAAACCACCCCTTGGGGGTTATTTAGGGGGGTGGGTACCCGTATCTCGAAAAAATCAAATAGAAAGGGTATGTTTTGACATTGGAATCTGATACGGCATAAAAAAATAAAACTTTTTCATCCCCAAGTTTTTTTTCTAAAAACCACCCTTTTTTGAGTTAGGGGTGGTTTTCAAAAAATTTAGGGGTAATCTTTGATTGACCGCTGTGACCCTCCAAATCATTGGATTTCAAAAAACTAAGAAGTTTCTGAAAGGTCAGACCAAGGGCTTTCCTTTGATGTATCACATGCCTATTTTTTGTGAAAAAGGGTACAAGGCCCCCTCACCCCAAAATTTGGGGGCTTCGGGGGGCCCTACATAAAAATTGTCAAATGTAAAGGTATGCCTTGCGATACATCATTTGAAAGGTCTATTAAAGACGAAAAAAATGATGCCCCCCAAAATTCGAAAAAACTACCCCCTTTCAAAATGGCGGCCGTTTTAAGATTTGGGGGCTCAGGGGGGACCTTCAGAAAAATGACCCAACATTGAGCGATGCATATCTAAAAAGGTCTTGAATAGAGAAAAATAATGGTTCAAACCGCGAGTCAATCCGACTTTTCAAACCAAAGTTACGCCCGATTGAAATTTAGGGGCGCCTATCTGGGAAACTCAACTACCCCTAAATTTCAATCGGGCGTAACTTTGGTTTGAAAAGTCGGATTGACTCGCGGTTTGAACCATTATTTTTCTCTATTCAAGACCTTTTTTGACATGCATCGCTCAATGTTGGGTCATTTTTCTGAAGGTCCCCCCTGAGCCCCCAAATCTTAAAACGGCCGCCATTTTGAAAGGGGGTAGTTTTTTCGAATTTTGGGGGGCATCATTTTTTTCGTCTTTAATAGACCTTTCAAATGATGTATCGCAAGGCATACCTTTACATTTGACAATTTTTATGTAGGGCCCCCCGAAGCCCCCAAATTTTGGGGTGAGGGGGCCTTGTACCCTTTTTCACAAAAAATAGGCATGTGATACATCAAAGGAAAGCCCTTGGTCTGCCCTTTCAGAAACTTCTTAGTTTTTTGAAATCCAATGATTTGGAGGGTCACAGCGGTCAATCAAAGATTACCCCTAAATTTTTTGAAAACCACCCCTAACTCAAAAAAGGGTGGTTTTTAGAAAAAAACTTGGGGATGAAAAAGTTTTATTTTTTCATGCCGTATCAGATTCCAATGTCAAAACATATCCTTTCCATTTGATTTTTTCGAGATACGGGTACCCACCCCCCTAAATAACCCCCAAGGGGTGGTTTTGGGGGGCTGAAAATATTTTCCCCGAATTCTTTGGGGTCGATATACGTTACACGTGTTTTACCGATTTTTTATACTTGCCTTAGTTTAGCCACAATAAAAGCTTGCCAGGCGGTCTGAGACACCCTGTATAGCGAAAGGGTAAAGTGTTTTTGATTTTGAGAATCTGAAGGAATATCACACTCCTTTGCTCTCTAAGACTAAAAACTAAAAAACTAAGAAAAAACAATTTACCTGTGACCCTGCATACGTAGTACTTTGATTGATGACAACTTTGTGAATTCTACCAAATTTTCCAAAATACTCATGTTTTTTCAACACCTGAAAAAACAACAAATTTTTAAAATACTTAGCTTTTGGATCTCAAAATTGATGGAACAAATTCAACCGGAACCCACTAATGCACAACCTGGTTAAGTCACAAAATTGCAACTTTACAAAAAGCGATAAACATGGTTTTCGTTTGTTTGTCATCTGTTTCTTATCTTTTTTTTATTGTTTGGGTTATGATTTGTACTAGTAGAGTAAGGAGTAACAATTTTCTAAATATGAGGTTTGTGTCGCAGGTTTAAAGCCTAAAAAATAGGGGAAATAGCTTTGGACTTCACTTGTTTTTGCATACAAAGGAATTTCTTTAGGAATAAAAATTGTGTTAAACTTAATTTATGAAACAGTTTTAATTAATCTTCGTTCGAAACCCTTTGTTTTAACATTGAGATAAGAAGGAATCATACACAAAAGAGACAAACCACAACAGAGACAGATAATATGAGGTGAAATAGAAAGTAGACAGTGAAATAGAAAAGAAAATGTGAAATAGAAAATAGATGGTGAAATAGAAAATATGAAACAGATAATAGAGGGTGCTATCGAAAATAGATAATGAAGTAGAAAACAGATAGTGAAATAGAAAATAGACGATGATACAGAGAATAGATGGTGAAATAGCAAATAGACGATGAAACAGAAAATAGATGGTACAGTAGAAAAAAGATGGAGAAGTAGAAAACAGAAGGTGAAATAGAAAATAGACAATAATGCAATTGAACTCACCTCTTGCTCTGCCAGTCTTAGAGGAAGACCAACAACAAAAACCAAATTTCTTTGGACAACCCTTACATTTGCTAAATACTTCCTATTCTCTGTTACTTTCTGTTTCCTTAACTGATCTTTCTGTCTCTTCTCTGCTTTCAATTTGGACACTTCTTCTTTGGAAAGTGGTTTGAAATCTGCTGGATCTTCTGGGTATGCTTTCCGACATGCTGGACAAAGTCCGTTCTCGTCGGTTCGAATACGGTGCCAACAGAACCGGCAAATCTGGGAAAAGGGAATTCAAACACGTACATTAAAAGAAATTTCTTCCAAAATAAAAACCGGCAAACTTTGGCAACAGTAGCAAGTGCAAGACAAGTGACCTGTTCCCCTTAACTTAAAGGTCATTTCAGAAAAGTAGGCAAACCTGGACCGATAATCTTCAGAATTTTCCAAAATTATCTAATTTCTCATGTTGCATGATAGAATGCATTTAAAGCATTGACTTTTCATTGAGGAAAGCTTTAAAATCGAAAGTTATAGTAGCAGGCAAGTTTTATTTTAATTTTAAGGAATGAAAATTGAAAATTCGCAAAAGATTATAGCCTCTCCTACCCAATGTATGGAGCAGTGGCGGATCCAGAAAATTTGGGAGGGGGGCGCAAATTAAATTTGAAAAGTCACAGGAAGCAATTTGAGCTGTTCACGGTTGAAAAAAAAGTGAGGCTTCTAGGGGGGGGGGGGGGGGGGGGGGGGCTTGGGCTCTCCCTGGGTCCACCACTATACTTTATTTCATTTGATAAGGCGATTTTCATAAATGACGAAAATCGCTAAAAAATGGCAATGCTGAAGTGCTCGGGTTCAGATAGGGGTCTCAGGCTCCTGTCATCCTGAGTCTGTACCTTCTTTTATCAACGAGGCAAGGGATCCGCCTTTGTTTTCCACTTGTTTCTCTCAAGTGCCACTTAAAATTGAATTTTTTTTAGTTTGAGGGAGTTAATTTTATTTTCATGCAGATTTGTTCTCAGCATGAAATTCTGTTAAGATTGCCACCCAAAAACATGCAGCGAGATTGATTTCAACCCTCCTTACGGAAAAGAAAGTGATTCACACTCAGTTTCACACTCTCCTCCGAATCTAGGGTTAAAATCAAACTATCCAAATGTTTTTGGGTGGAAGTCTTCACAGAATTTCACACGGAGAACGAATCTGCATGAAAAAAAATTACTTTCCTCAAATTAAAAAAATTCAATTTTAAGAGGCACTGGTGAGAAACAGGTGGAAAACAAAGGAGGATCACTTGCCCCATTGACAAAAGAGGGTACCGACTCAGGACGATCGGAGTCCGAGAAAGTCGATCCGTATCTAGACCCGAGCTTTTTCAGTGTTGCCATTTAGCGATTTTCGTCATTTAAAAAAAGCGCCTAATCAAATGGAATTGAGTATAGCATGGAGAAAAAGACAATTTCAACAGATTTGAGATTATGGTTTAATTTCTCCCTAGGAATACCAGCACGATATTTTTTCAACGGTTTTAATTCAAATATTAGAATGAAGACATCAATGGCATGTGCGAAATTGCCCTATTCCCTCTCCAAAACCTTTCGGAAATAAAGTTTTTTCTATTACCTGGTAACCACAGGTGCAAGGGAAGAAATTTAAGTCATCAACTTCTAAAGGTTCCATACATAATGGACACTCGACTTGTTCTTCGCCACACTGATTGAGAAGAGCCATCATCTAGTGAGAAAAGACAACACAAAATGGTAAAAAATAAAAGAAAAATGAAAGGAAAGTGGATAAAAAGGTGATGAATTGAGAGAGAAAACAAGACAATTGTGAAGCGTATTATACTGAGAGACTGGGCATGCATAACTTCTTGGAAGTTTTTTCTGCTCATTGAGTTAAACTTTCAAATTCATTTCTAGAGGCCAATCCTCGAAATTCCTATTTTTTGCATGTAATGGAAGAACGGAAAATGGTAATTGGTAGAGATGGGGGAACGAAACAGTCCAAAATAGGTACAGTCGGCAAATTAAATAATGTCAGTCGACTCTTTACATTTTGGGCTAGGTAGGCAACTTGCAATGCTCAAATTCATTGTTCTAAGTATTGCAGGTTGCCTACCTAAACCAAAATCTAAGGAGCCAACTGACATTATTTCATTCGTTGACTGTACAATATAAGAAAGACAGTTCCAAAAGATACAATCAAAAGTGGAGGAGTCCAAGTCAAAGATCACAACTGCCTCCGGTAGCATTTTGAGAGGAGGGGGGAGGAAGAAAGGGGGGGGGCTTGAAACAAATTTTCCAACTTCCATTGAAAAATGCCAGAAAAACATATGAAAAGCTCGTGAAAAATTCAATAAATGGCTTCAATTTAAAATAAGCTGAAGCACTTGTTCCATTATTTTAAGAGGGACCTATTAGTAAAAGACTTGCAATGTCTCCCCCCCCCCCTCTCGAAGCGAGCGCATCGGTCATCACCTCCTCTTGCAAACTCAAATAGATTTCAAACGGCAAGTCCCATCGATTGGCATCATAAAAGGAGGATTGAAAAATGTGCATTTTAACAAACGCTTGAAGTTTGAGTTATATTTTCATCATTGAATTTCCTGGATACCAATGGCCAAAGTTCCATTTCAACCCATTTATATACCTTAAATGTGTTACTTAAAAAAGCATACTCATAGAATATGAAGCTCTTGTCTTTCAATTTCATAAACATAAGAAGCTGTTCAGCTTTTCCTACATCATCCTGAGTCTTGACCCCTAAGAATTCCTCGGTTTTGTGGCAGAGGCGCTTTTTTTTCTTTTTCTTTTTTGTGGTGAAGTAACACTGGGTCCAGAAAGTGTCCTAAGCCCAATTGCCTTGTCTCAAAGCTGGAGATAGCGATATGCATAGAGAATCAAAGAGGTAAAATACTTGAAAGGACCTATCAAAAAACACTTCTTTAAGGCAAGGAAACTAACCCCTTCTCTCTCACTCCAGGATTGCGAAATGTTCCAAAATGGCGGAAGTTTCATGCAATCCTGGATTTCTTCCTCACAGGATTTTCTAAAAATTTCCTCACATAAATGTTGATGGTCTTTCTTTTTTCTGCTTGATATGACATACTTGAACACCATACACACTCAAAGTGACCAATATTTTAGAAATTTGTGGCCTTTTTCCCTGAAAATTCGTTGTGACACGAAGTTCCCGATCCGCCGATCGCTGGATCAGGCATTCTTTAAACCCCTGCCTCATCCTGGTTGAGGTTTTTCTATTTAAAAAAAATAACTAAATGTGAATTTATTGCTAATCAAGGCTAAACCTGTCAATAAAAGTTAGATAATGAACCTGTTAATGACTCTCTCATCTATTGCTTTCTTCTTTTTTTCCTGAACTGGATACTTTCCTTTCTTCTCGTCCAGCCAAAAACTTTATAAATTAAAACTATTGTATACATGCTTACTTCAGTCGATTAGGGTAAATTTACTTAAAGACAAATAACTCCACTTCCTAACTCAGCAGTTTCCTTAGGCACCTGATTCTCCAACATCAGATGGGGAAGGGGGGGGGACCAACAGGAGGTGCCAAAAATACACTAGCCCCAGGGCCAGGGCGCAAGAAACAAAAGTCTGGCTCTCCAGATTCCCAACTTGAATAAAGATAATGCACAAGACTTTCTCCATGGAAAAAATAATAAATTTTTCGGTGAATAAAAAAGGGTTCTCATGATGGAAAAATTGTACGAAGGCTACATTATCATTTAGAATAATCATAGGCAGAAATAGAGATGGGGGGATAAGCCCCCTCCAGAGGTCTGCCAAGCCCTCCCCCCCTATAAAATTTTGGAAATAGAAATCATTTAGCCATTTGGCCATGTGATTTATCACATCCCACAATTTCGGCTCTCATGGAGAATCCTAGGAGCAAAAACAAAGAGGTCGTTAAATACAGAATGTGTTTTCCCCAAAATTTGCCTGGATTGTAAGAGAAAAAGGGCCATCAAGGAGCTCGATTGTCAGAGTTATCCTGGATCAAATGCATAGAAAGAAAAAAAAAAAGGTCATCAATTTTTTGCCTGCTCAGCCCCCCCCCCCCCCCCCCCCCCCCCGTAGAAAAAATTCCTAGTTCCACCTATGAGAATAATTCAATCAAAATGGAAACTCTCATAAGAGCCTATGGAATCATTATTTTGGTAAACTTTGGTGACTTTTCAAGATGGTGGACACATCTCTGTCTCTGTCATCATTTCATCATGTCTTCATTCCGTCAAAAGCTTCGTGAAAGAGAGGGAGTGCAAGTGATAATATGTCTATCTGCCTCACTCACACTCATCGAGGCTTTTGGGCATTTTCGTATTTCATAATTTCCCGCTTTATTTTTGAATGTTTCAGTTTAAAACTTTCAGGGTATCTTCCTAAAGTATGCTCGCAGGTGCTGACATTCCTTAAATTTATGCTTTTAGCGTAAATTTGGCAATTTCAGCCAAAACCCGTTGACTTATTGAGCAGATTGACGTAGTGTCCATAGTTTGAACTAATCGACCCTGGAATCATCTTCACTCTTCAGTGACTGACTTGTACAAGAATCAAAGGAAACTTCATTTAAAACAATTAAAACACTCATTACAGGGATCTGCATTTTTAACAGATTGGTTCAGTGTAGACATCACTGTGGTACTTCACGTTTTGTTCGGTTCTTAAGTTAAAAATTTCGTCTCTCTCACCCTGACAAAATCTCTGAGTGTACTGTCCCTCTCTTCTCTTGTAATATTTGGACTAAGGCACACACTCATTTTTGAGCATATTCTCACTTTTTTTAACCTCTTACGGGCCAAGCCCGAGTATACTCGTTTTTCTCCTCTAGTCTATATTACATTGTTCCAGTATCATGATTCCGAATACACGCGATTCTCGGTGTACATAGTATAAAAATATGAAATTTCGTCAGGCGCCTTCAATTCGTCGTATAGGCAGTTCCAACTCCCCCGAGTACGAATAGTTAACCATTCCCTATAAAAACGGACAAGTGACGTTCTCGTGGACTAACCTGGTCTTTAAAGGGTTAAGTTAAAGTCACATCATTAAAAAGCTCACAGAATTTATTTTTATGCATTGACGAAAAGTAACTTGGTTGCGAGTCGTAGGAAGTGAAAGAGTGAAAGTTGAGACAGAAGATGTATGTTATGAGCCACTAACATTACAGAAGAAGACAGGGCTGGGAACACTCCCATCTCACAGCCAGTGGCGGCTTGTGCAATTTGGCAACAATTTTACCCTCCATTAAATCTATGTAGAGCAATCAATTGCTGATGAAGCGCTGCTTCACTGTCAAATCGATTCTTTTGCATAGATTCAAATGGAAGGAAAACATTATTGCTGAATTGCGCGAGCCGCCGCTGCTCACAGCAAGGGGGGAAAAGTGTTTTAAAAAACACTTTTTTTACAGCTAATTTTTAAGGGAAAATTTTATAACTGCCAAAGGGCAGGGCACTCAACACTCTCGCGAAGGAACACTAGGAAAAATGGGGCTATGCACCTAAACACCAATAAATGTTGAAAGAATAATTAAAAATACAATATGGATAGCCAAGGTGTTTCAATTTCAAAAGATTGTGCAGTAAATTGGCGAAATGTTCTTGAGCCTTGATGCCTTGTAAAGACTCCTAAAGCTTTCGGCAACTTACTAAATAATTTTTAAATAAACTCATTGGCTGTGCATATCACATTTTTAATTACTCTTTCAATACTATAACACTGATCCTTACAGAAGAACCTTACCTAAAAATATTGTAAAAGTTAATAATTAGTAAATGGAAGGGTTCCATATCCATGTGTTGTGCATCAATGTATTACTTTTTACTAAAAAAAAGGTGAGCAGTATTTTTACAGGATAGTGCTATTAGTTTAGTATATTTTTTTTTTTACTAGGGGGCTTCGTCTCCTGGCCGCTCTGCGGCTCACCCCCGGGGGGCACTTCGGGCCTACATTACAGCACTGTGTGCCGCTTTAATTGTTACAAATCAACATTGAAAGAGAAATGGAGAGTTGTAGTAGAGAAAAGGCCAATTTTCTTTTTAAAGGTTGCACCAAGAGCAATCGACAACCTCCATACATTGATCGTGTAATCAGCACTTAAGTTGGGAAGATAGCAGAGTTGGGCAAAAAATTAATCGGAAATTATTTGGTGAGTCAGGCAATGCCGAGTTAATCTAATTAACCAACGAATAATTCTACAATTGACCTATACCTTCCATGCGTTTCCCTTTCCTCAGCTCAGGTAGCAAACCCAGTTTGTTTTCAGTGTTGCCGGATTCATTTCATTAATCCTCATTAGTTGGTTGCCCAACTCTGGAAGATAGCCTCAATTTTTGGTAAATCAACGCCGTAAGTTAAGAAATTGTATTTTAATGAAGTGCTGCCTATATAACTTTAATTGGACGAAGGCAGATCCTGCACTTAGCGTTTCTTGTTCTCTCCTCATTTGAATGCAAGCGTAGAAATAGGACCAAAGTAGGGGTCTGACACGTGTCAAGAGTAGAGAGCTTCTTGACTCTTTGATTGACCTATAAAAATACAATTATTTTGAAGTTAACGAATAAGAATTGTCAGATATAAGCAGGAGAAGCACACGTTACTCCTATCACTGAAGGTATCAAGGAGTTTAGGACGCCAAGATGGGCAGGGGGTTGATTCATGGGACTCAGGCGGAGTGGAGGCTCTACTAGTGCTCTCTACTCATTTACCCCCTGCCAGCAAGCTGCAATTCGACACATTACTTCCTGGCACACACAAAAATCGGAGAAAATGAATGTTCTAGAAGATTTTGAGAGATCAGGAAGGTCTCTGAATCTTGAATCCCAGATTTTAATACTAAAGTAAGATGTATCTCTATTATTGATCTTAATTAAATAAATTTGAAAAATTAGATTTATATTTTCTTACTTATTTCGTTTTTAATTTGTTTATTTTTTTTCATTTTTATGTTTTAATTCTTCATATTTAAAATTATAGACTTAAATTTTGTTACATTATACCCCTGCCACTGCCTCACAAATTTCTTATGGCAGGGTAGTTTTTGATTTTCATAATATAATATTTTTTTAATAAATCAAGATCATTTGAGAACTCGTTATCACTTGGTAACAGACATGTAAGTGAAGAAAAGCCCGGAAAAGTTGATGCAGTGAGAAGGCTTTGTCTTGAATGAACAAGACGATGAATTTTGATGACGCGACACAAAAATTATGATTTTCTATTCTTCTCTTTGTCAAATTACTACTGACTTGTTCTTTGTTTCATCAACATCACTTGTACATACCGTTACAGCACTAGCTATCTCATCTCTAGCTAGGCCATGTTAAGTGAATACCGGTCACAACCTAGCAAAAGCCAGAGTAACACGTACAAATTGATCTGCTCTAAGTCAACGCTGATGAGTCTGTCAGCACTAAGCAGCAAACTAGAATGAGCGATCAGCTTCAGTTTCCTGCGAACCATTGAGTATGTGCCACTCGTGCTACGTGCAGGAGATCATACTATTGACTGATATTTGTCATGCAAAGGTTTCATTTTACAAGAGGTGTATATGAAACTACACGAACATTACATATTTACGAATTTTAATATTATTTTCAATCCCGTCCGTTAGCTGGGTTGCATCGTTCTGAATTCTTAAGTAATTGACAAAATTTGGCTTGGTGCTTCGTCTGTGTGTATGAGTAATCTTTGATATGACATCACACCAACCCGATTTACAGAAGCACACAGGTCACAGCGAAGAATGAAAAACACACAGTGATCGATGATTGTGATCAGCTGACACCTGCACTGAATGAGTATATACAGGTGAAAAACTAAAAACCGATTAACACTGAAGGAGCAGCAATAGGCGGGGTTGGACATTGGAGGACAAACAAAGGAAGTCCTGGAGGAAACACATTGGGGGGGGAGGGGGGGAATTCATCAAGTCTTCGAGACATATATATGGTTGAAAAAGTTTACTGAACTGGTCAATTCTCCTTAAATTACAACAACTGGTTCTCAAGATCACCACAGCTGGTAATATTAACCGATCCCCAATTGTTTACGACTGTGCAACTTAGCTTGCGGCAGCTCCAGCTGATAAGCTATTGTTGTCATCGAGGTTGTCTCACAAATTAAAGGATTTGAATGACTCCCAAATCACAAGGGACGTGAGCCAGAGATTAAAGAATTTAAAGATGTATCGGTCTTTGCACGAGTAAAATATATTCTCGAACCCACCCTCATTAACCCGCACACTATTTAGAATGAAAGTAGGTAGGCTTCACAGGGCAATATTTGGAAAAACTGGGAGGACAATCTAGATTGTAAAACGAAACGTAGGGGTAGGTGTGACAGCGGCGTCAAAGGAAAACTAAAGCTCAGCTTCGAGAAACTTTTACAAGTTTGAAATTTATTGACATAAAAGTAAATAAATGGTAACCTTAAGTCTACGTAGGCTGGGAATTAGGCTTACAAACCAGTTACTTTCGCTCAGCGGGAAGATCAATGAGTATAATGACTGCTCCTGAACGAGAACGGCACAAATATTAGAATGGGGAAAAATATAAAAGAATGAAACAATCTTAAAGGTTAATTTAAAACTAGATGTTTGATGTTTCAGATAACTTTGAAGTTTAATTTAGCAACTTAACCAGGAAATTTCGGACTGACGAAAAGGGTCAGTGCCAGTGCGCAGCTGTTGTACGGGGCGCAATGTTGTAATAAAAATATAGAGGTATTTAGCATGACGTCACAATTGGAGTGCAGCGTGACCCAACAAAAGAACATAACCTCTAAATCGGCCGTGTGAGTGAAATGCCTTTGGGCCCATTCACCTTTGTCGTTAAATCTGAACCGATAGAAAGTCTCTAAATCCCTTTTCTTTACGGAAAATTTTGCCTGGGTTATCAGGAAACGCTCAACGCCTAATGAAGGTACTGATACAGTGATACTGCCGTAGATACTGCCGAATGTTGCAACTTTGCATAGAGTGAACGGCTCTACAGTCCTTACGAGACAAAAGAAAAGTAGTATATGGACCTTGAAAAATAAGGTAGGCAGATACGGATTTTTCTTCTCGGTTCTCGCACTCTTTGTTCCTTTTGCAGCACCGAATCCATTAAATATCTCCATAAAGAACAATCAATTCCAGAAAGAGGCCGTTCGAAGGAAAGGGTATCTCTCTCGCTCTCATTGTACTTACCTTACGGCACCAAATCCAGTTATTGCTTGCAGAGCAGGATTTTGCAGGATTTTGGCAGAGGCTTTTTTACGGGCAGAAGACCACAGCTCCTGGCTGAAATCGGGAGCGAGAAATTTCAAGAGGTATAATTTTTTCCTCAAGGATCTCATACCAATAACCAATTCCTCAATCAGTAGAGAAAAAACAGCACTATTTGTCAAAGTGAGCCCCAGCCCAGTAATTTATTCCCGGAGCAGTGCGGGCTGTTGAATTCATAGGGTAACAACTTTAAGATGCAACCGGTTGATTTCTGGCGCACTTGGGTGCATGAAACAAAACTGTGTGCAATTTGTCTCGAAACTTCGTAGATTCACGCGGAATATTGTATTTTTTCATCGACCTTCGAAATTGTGGGCAACAAACCCGTTTTGGAACTCAAGTTCAAGAATATCATCACCCCGCACCCGAATACTCTTTGACTCATAGGTAATACAGGCTAAAGTCCGATTTGAATGGAGCTGTTGCAAACTTTTGCTACAGGCTAATTAATAGACTGTTTTAGTAGAGCGATATATCGTATCGATTGCCGTCCAAGGGCCTCTGGTTCCAAACAAACTCTGGTTCAATGTAATTTCCCCATAAGCGAACTTTTGAACGGAAATTTACGGTATTAAATCAAACAATTAATGCGACCTTGTTGCGATTATGAATTCTACGTCCTCGAAAATGCTTAATTATGCCTGGTTCCTTGACTAATACTGCCGAAATCAATAAGATATTACAGATTAAATGTTGCATTTGTAGGTTAGAATCGCCCGAAATCCCGCCAATTCCACAACAACAACAATAACATTTGGGTGATTCCAACCTCCAAACGCATCGTTTAATCTGTAATATCTTGTTGATTTCGGCAGTTTTACGAGTGGAACCAGACAAAATTAAGCATTTTCGAGGACGGAGAATTCATAATCGCAAAAAGGTCGCATAAATTGTTTGATTTAATACCCTAAATTTCCGTTCAAAAATCCGCTTATGGGGAAATTACATTGAACCAGAGTTTGTTTGGAACCAGAGGCCCTCGGACGGCAATCGATACGATATATCGCTCTACTAAAACAGTCTATAGTTGATAACGGGGTACTACCCTGTAAAAATAACGATTAGCGCACTAAAAAATCACGAAATCCACTCCTAAACTCACAAAATGCTTTTAAACGCGAGACCGTAATGGCGGCCGAGGCCGCGGTTTTCTTATGGCAATTGTATGCTTCTTCTTCTTCTTGTGTGGTGTTGCGAGAACAACTCGTGTAGATGGTGCTGATTGAAGATAGGGAACTCCTATGAAAACCGCGGCCCCGGCCGCCATTACGGTCTCGCGTTTTAAAGCATTTTTGGAGTTTAGAAGCAAATTTTATTTCGTAACCAATGGTCACCGGTCACTTCTTTCGTGACCAGAGTTTCGAAACCACGGTCACTTACGGGAGCCAATCACAGACAAGGCAATTCAAAATTCAAATATTCCCTCCGGTCACCTACTCGTCCGGTCACGTTTCACGTAACCCACCTCGGGAGGTAGGTCTCGAAATTCGAAACCAAGCGGTTCCCGGTCACCTTTTGATACGGTACCGTACATAACCGTACGTTGCTTGGCTCCGCCCACTTTTAGGTAACCGGAATAATAAAATTTCGGTCACCTACCGATTTTCGAAACCTGGTCACGTAAAACGTGACCTGGTCACGAAATAAAATTTGCTTTAGGAGTGGATTTCGTGATTTTTTAGTGCGCTAATCGTTATTTTCCAGGGTTTTACACCAATCTTCTATTAATAAGCCTGTAGCAAAAGTTTGCAACAGCTCCATTATAGTTTGGTTTGTTTGAATGAAACAAAGAGCCTTCAAATCACCGTTTATGCAACACCATATCCCTCACGTACGAACAGTTATCTCTCAAAAAGTCTCCGCGGCAACAGAGGTAGGTTTAAACTTTAACATTTGGAATGGATTAACGAGTATAGATCATCTTTGGGTTTAATAACACAACGCAGCTTTGTAGGACTTTTCGAATTCTTAAAAGTGCCTTTTAATCTAACCATAAGTTCATGAATATTCACTGACATTTCAGATACTTTCCATGCACTGCTGGATTAGGTAAGTACAAATAGTTTTCCTCTGAACACATCAGGTAGGGAAACCGTACTTATAAAAAAAAAAAAAATTGCATCATTAATGTAGCCAATGTTTAATTATTTGGGGGTGGCTGATGACTGCGGTTGTACAGAGTGTGGGTTTTTTTTTTTTTACCCTCCCCAGATTTTTTGTCTTTTGATAATTCAAGAAGAGTTGCGGTTTTCACTATTTTTCATAAATTTCCTTTTTTTTCAGCCCCCCCCCCTCCTGGGAAAGCCAAAGCCCTCAGGGAAGCAATCTGGAAACTTTTAAGTGACAACGCCTTCTTAACATACATTGTTCGAAGGAACTTAATTTATGTCTTCTGGCGCAAACCGGTATCGTTGATATCGTTATTTGTTTCGGTATAACGACGATCACAGTTCGACTTGGACTCATTTTAACAAAATCAAAACTCCTATGGAACTTTAAAAAAAAAAAAAAAAAAAAAAAAAAAAAAAAAAAAAGAACTAGGTGTTTAAATTATGCTGAAAGCAAGAACTTCTCAGAGTGTAAAACGGTTTTAACATAAATTCAGTCAAAATTTGATTTCAGAGCCCTCCAACAATTTTAAAGGTTGTCAATAAGGCTGTCTCATAAGTTCCGATACACAACCCCTATCCAGTTATGTATCGATAAAAAGGGCTTAAAAAACGAAGCATTTTGCCGTTAACCAGAGATCGATTACGTTTTTCGCATTAGAGATATTGGATATCAAAGTTAGATTTATTACACCGATATCTAAACAAACGGCCAGTCTTAATTGAAGCCTACGCCATGCCACACGGTGAAGCGAGTTACTAAGGTCGGACATGATATGACTAAAAATGCCAATGTTTTGTGATTTTAGGATCACTAAATTCATTGTAAGAGGCGAATCTTGCAGACAATAATACGAGGAAACCAATAGTGCTGGTTATGCGAGCATTTCAATCCGGATTGAACTAGGATCGAGGGATCGGACCGGACTGGATCGGGTCGCATAAACGCTGCGGATTCAACTCGATCCATGTTCGACTCGATCCCGCTAAACTGCGGGATCGGACCGAGGAATCCGGATTGGAAAACTTGTATAAACGATTCTTTGGGATTGAATTGAGTTGGATTGGATTCAAATCGCTGTTCGTAAACAAATCCGCGCCATTTTCTCATCATGCGTTCCTTCCTTTCCTTCTACTACTTACTAATTTGTCAACTATTGTTCGGTTTTCATAAAGTAACAAGAGATAGAGAAACCACTCTGCCGCATTTGCTGGGGACACTGTTTTGAGAAGCGATCGTAGCGCAGCCGGCAAGCCGAAGTGAGCTCGGTCGCAACTAAAATGAGCCGTCCTCAAGTGAGTGCCGCGCACGGTTCGGGTATGCAACCCTCAAAGCAAAAGCAAAGTAAATGGCCGTGTGTGCGTGCGTAGTCTTGAATATGTGTGTGTACACGCGTTAACCGTTCTGAGAGGATCGACGTTCCCTCGGTCGCCTTTTGTTTGCGCGCGGCTCTCGACCTCACTACTGACAACAATAGACTTGGGTTTGACGGGTCTCTGATTTACAACCAGCTAAGAGGCCGAAAAGCATTTTCGCCGTTTTCCCCAAAAAATGTGTCAATTTTTTTCACATTCATTTCAGGATCTCAAGTGATGCAACCATCGAATGAATTGACTTTTAATTTTGGCAATATTTTTTTAGCCGTAGTTTAAGTACTGATGATCCAAGTTTTTTGGACCATACATTTTTTAATGTAATGGCTCAGTGAGATTGAAGACGAAAAACGTGAAATATACTTTTGCCGCTTCCGCAAACGCAACTTAAAATGACGTCATTGCGTGCAACGGTTACTTTAAGAGTTCAATGTATGACTCATCCGAAGTTTTTGGATGACATTCAGAGACTGTCATGGGGAAAAAAAACCCTTTAAAAGATTGCACCGTCTTGAGACCTTGACATTTCCCCGTTTACCCCGTTTTATGGATATGGGAACCAGTGGCGCACCCGGGGGGGGGGGGCTGAGACCCCGATTTTTAGCGCTTAAGAGTGCAAACCACGCCCAAAAAGATCCTGCGTACGCCACTGATAAGAACCCACCTAGGAGCACCCCCCCCCCCAAGGATTTGAAGTCAGGCTCAAAAACGGATTTTTGCCCCCTCCTTTTGGCTCTAAAATTTTATTGACGAGCAAAAAAAAAATAAATAAAAAAAAGGTCATCACATTTTTTGCCCCCCCCCCCCCCCAAGCCGACTCTAAGGCTCCAAAATTTATTGATGAGCAATAAAAAAAGGAAGGTCATCAAATTTTTTGCCCCCCCCCCCCCAAGCCGAACTTGAAATGACCCCCCTGCTGCAGATATGAATTTAAGACCTTGCCGTGATAAGGGCGTTATGTGAAATTTATAGTTTTGAGAAAAACGCATTTGAAGTTACAAAAGGGTTTTTTGATACGTTAAAGTGGGAAAAAATAAAATCAAGATTACCGATTCATGCCAACGCACTACTAATGAGATTAACCTTCAGTGGTCACTGAAATATTGCTTTAACTCCTTGTAAAAACTCGGAACATTCATGCAGGTTCAACGCCCTTCTATCGGCAATCGACTTTATTAAATGTAGGTATAGATACCTTTTTTTTTTTATTTTATTTTAGTAATTACTTTCATTAGTTGAACGCTTAAGTGCTAATTTACAGCTGTCTACTTCCATTAGTGGTTGTGCGCTTCACGTTTATCACATTTCCCAAACCCCCCCTCCCCACCATTGACGGGGGGGGGGAAAATTTTTCTCTCATTTCGAATGGATGTTTTTTTCGATCCAATGCTTATTTTGTTATTTGTAAATCCGAATAATTAATTTAGGGAAAAGGACAAAAAGACGTTTCAGAAGTGTATGCATACACTTCGGATTCGCACCTAGGCCGATAATTTTTGGGAAATTTTTCCATCATTATTTCTCATGTTTAAAATAAAAAGTAATGAAACTGAATTTAAGCATTGGCTTTTCAAAAAGAGGATCGCTTTAAAATCAAAAGTTTCAAGTCAGCAGAGGTCAATTTTGTTTTCATTTGAAGGAATGAAAATTGAAAAGTCACCAAAGATTATGGTCTGGGTTCGCCAACACTTCTGGAATGAGCACTAGAATACGCACGAGATTTTCAGATAGCGACATATTTACCTATTCACAGATCTCGGCTGTTTCATGATAATGTCCGTGTGAGTTCTGATTAGGGTTGTCGCTTTGTGTTACATTATTAAAGAGACTCCGAGACTCATTCTTTCATAAGACTCAGTAATGAAATTAGAGGATTTTTTTTTAAAAAGTCTTACAACTCTGAAACCGCAGCACAAACTTAGGGAACCTCAAGTCCAGTGGCGGCGCGTGCAATCTAGCAACGTTGCAATTCGTCCATTTCAATCCATCAAAAATATCGATTTGTGGGAGTGCACTGTGCCCCCCCAATATTTCGACCTTTCACATGACTTTAAATGGACTGGATGCAACGTTGCCACATTGCACGCGCCGCCACTACTGCTCAAGTTGATACCATAGGTACATAATTTCCGTACATGTTGGGAATGGACAGAAAACAGGATCGATCCACTTTTAGATATGTTTGAATGATATGATTTTTTATGAGTTTGAGAGTCACAATGAAAATGTTGATGCAGCGTCGCTTGTTAACGTAATCTGAAGGAGCTGAGTAAGCATATTGACTGGTATTAAGATGTAAAAACACTAGGTGCGTAAGGGGGGGCAGCCCCCTCCCCACCCCCCAACGTCGGAATTTGTGTAAAATTGACCTTTCCGTGGAATTTGGAGGCATTTTCCTTGGATTATCTGAAGTTATAGGATGATTATACGTGGTGGCGTAGCGTGCAATTTGGCAACGTTGCAGGTCGTTCATTTACACCCATGAAAAAGATCGAACCATGCATTCGACTTTTTGCATGGGTTTAAGCAGCGCAACATTGGCGAATTGCACGGTGCACCACTGCTCTGATCCAAAAACAAGGAGAAGCTTTCTCGATAAGTAACCGAAATTTAATCGAACGGTTTTCCACTATTTTTGCTTAAAATGTGCAAATATCTTCAAAAAGGGATTGCCTTTAACATAGAATAGTTTATTCTAGGGAAATAGCTCCTAAATCCATGCCCATCCTGTGAATAAGAAAGGAAAAAAAATTACTTTATATTGGAAAAATGTGTTCTCTAGAATAAAAGGGCCCCTAACACACCCCTGGTTTTTCCCACTGTGCGACCAGTTTTTTGTAATTTGTTGAACCCTATGAGACTTAAGTTGTTACCTAGGAAATGTACGATGAGGATCAGCCACAGTTTTTGTCAAAATTTTTCTTTAAAATGTTTTTTTTTTTTTTTCCAATGGAAACTTTAAAGCTGTTTTTTCTCAAAACTTTATTATTGCCTATGGGGCCCCTTTTTCTAGCTTAGCAGGGATTGGGAGCCGGAGCCGTGGTCAGATTTGAATTTTATGTTCTCCTCGGCAGAAAACCGTGGGAATATTAAAATTAGTTACAATTTATCATTCAAGTACTGAATCCAAAGGCTTTTGCACCAACGGAACTTAATTTCAAAGATTCGGTTTCAAGTTATCGCGTTGGGAGCTCTTTAGGGAGCTCTTTTTGAGAGCCGTGCTCCCAAAGAGCTCCCAAAGCAATACCTGAAACCGAATATTTGAAATTAAGTTCTGTTTGGGGTAAAAGCCGTTGGATTCAGTATTTGAATGATAAAATTTTAACTCATTTTAGTTTTCCTACTTTTTTCTGCCAAGGAGAACATAAAAATTTAAAATCTGGGACTGCTCCGGCTCCCAATCCCTGAATTAATGTTGCCATCAATATTTTTTATAATTTCCCCATTTGCATCGACCCTTACATTGTCTTCAGCAAAAGTGTCTTTATTAGGGGACAATGTAGTATATCCGCATGTGTTCTCTGTGGCCAATAGCACGGGTATTCGAGGAACATTAAGGAAGTCCCGTTTTTCGCACCGCTCATAACTCCGGAAAAAAAATTTTTGAAGAAAATTGAGACCCTCCTTGAAGCCAAATTTTCCAACCACGGACAACCAGATAGATTTGTTATAAAACCATAATACGCCGAGTTATGGGCAAAAAACCGACAAAATTTCGATTTTAAGTCGGGGAAAAACCCAGATGGCCGCTTCAGACGTTTCGAAACAATGCTGCAAACTTATAGGCGGTGTTTCCTTACAGTGGCGCACCGAGAAAATTTTTCTGGGGGGGGGGGGGATTTTGGGACGCCTCAAACTCCGGGGGAGTCTGGGGGTATGGAATACCCTCCGTATGGTCCGGGGGCCCTCCCCCCGGGAAAAAATTTTAATTTCCCCTTTCCTTCAAATTGAATTTTACGGTACTTTCATGTACAGTAAATTTGAAATGTTCAAATAGATTTTCGATTTTGCCTGGATGAAAACTTTGCTCTCGACTCATAATTGGAGGGAGAAGAGTCAAGTGAAAAGTGGCTGAAGGAGCCATGGAATATTCACCGAGGGGTTCATCGAGAGGGGGTCCGGGGCCCTCCCCGGAAAAAAAATTTTAATTTCCGTTACCTTCAAATTGAATTTTACGGTACTTTCATTACGGTAAAATTGAAATGTTCAAATATATTTTCGATTTTGCCTGCATGAAATTGTTGCTCTTGACTCATGGTACTTAATTGGGGGGAAAAGAGCTGAAGAGCCAAAAAGGGAAATTTTGGGTGAAGGAGCCATGGAATATTCACGGAGGGGTTCACCGAGGGGTTAGATTTTATCCCCCCCCCCGCCATAGTGAATAACTCTTAAGCAAATGCGGACAGTATGGAATTTGCTCACCGTGAACCCCCCTTCCCCGCTGATCACGATATTTTCTTTCTCTTTCTTTTATTTGTGAAGGAGCCCATCCTCTCTCTCTCTCTCTCTCTCTCTCTCTCTCTCCTCTCCTCTCTCTCCCCCTCTTTTCTCTCTCTCTCTGTCTCCTTCCTTTCTCCCCCCCTCTCTCTCTCTCACTCCTTTTTTTTTTTTTTTTTTTGGGCTTGGGGGGGGGGGGGGGGGGGGTTTAAACCCCAACCCCCCCCCCCCCCCCCCTTTGGTGCGCCCCTGTTTTTTATGACATCCAAAGAAACGATTATTATCAAATTATTGCTTTCCAGCAATGTTTTCCTTTCGGTAAATACCAGGTGACCGAACTGCAATAGTAAGAAGTTCCAAAATTAAAAAGGAAAAAAAAAAAAAAAAAAAAAAAAAAAAAATGTGTTGACTCAAGAGATGCCAAAATAAAGCCGTGTTAAAATCGTCGCCAGTTGACCGAGTAGTTTCATTTCAAGCGAGTTTATTGTTCACGAGGAAATACGCAGCTATTATGAAAGGCCGACACTTGTCGCGTGAAACCCCTATTGTTATTCGTAGACGACAGTGACACAATATAAAAAGGGTGAATGAAGATTCCCCCCTCCCAACGTTGTCCCAGGCCTGCGGTAGTCAGGTAGTTTCGAATCGGAGCCGACGTCGTCGGTTTTCTCCTCGGTCTCCAGCCTTCTCGGTTCTCACGTGAAATCGCTACTGGTGGCGCTGCGTATGAGCTCGGTCGCAACTACAAAACAGTGTCCCCAGCGATCTCGATAGAGTGGGGCCTCTATCCTTACTTACTTTATGTCGGTTTTTCACTTCTGGCTAATTTTGGCGTTTAGAATTTACTGTACCCGGTGTTATAATTATGTGAAGAAATTATAATTATAATAATTATATATAATTAATTAAATTTTAATAATTATAATTATGTGAATTAGGTCTTAATTTTTTTGGAAGCCATCAGCAATTACCTACTCGTTCCGTTTAAAATTACGTGTGTCGGAAGTACGCTTTCTTGCAGCCGATTTAATTTTAAATGCGTAAATTTGTAAGTTTGCTGTCAGAATGTGACTCCTATTTGCCATATTTTTTTTCCTGGCGAGCTCTCGTTCACTCTAAGTTCGGTCTGTATATGTGACCTCTTCTCCGATTAGAATTTTACATGACTTTGATAAGTGATTCTGGCTGCAAGTTTAGTAAGCAACCTCTCAGTTTTGGTGTTAACTCCCACTACAGATGTCATTTGAGGGTTTAAAGTATGCATTTTGACATGATATTCAAGTACACTTCAGCATTTACGATCTACTTTTGTTCAGAGCTGCAGTAAGCTAAGGAGACATGATGGGTAGAGACTGCTGTGCATCATTGATCGTCCGCTCGATTGATTCATCACTTATCTGAGACCTCATAGCGTTAATTGTAAGATTTTATTATGCTCAGTCTGGACATCATTTTGAGTATTTAACTGTGACTGGGCCCTACTGTTACGGTCCATGTGATTATGCAACAGGAGAGCAGGTTTCTTGAAAGATGACAGATTACGCCTTGGTTATAATCTACACCGCAGGTGCGTTTGCACTTAGCATCTCATTCATGGCAGTGCTCAGAAACTTAGACTTTTCCACTGCAAAGTAAGCAAATTGAGCTGACACTAACCATCTTTCATGAAATGAGCTCTACTGTCGCTCACAGCTCCGACAGTTATCATCAGTGTTTGCTGACCAGCTAAAGACGGCTCCACACTACTCGGAGTTTGCCAAGTCCCGAGCCGAGTGGCGAACGTTCGTCACTCGTTGAATAATGTCTCTGCGAGTGCGAGTCTACTATCTAGATTCTCGGCATGCGCTGAATGTCAAGAGCCACTTTCGCATCTGGCATTTATCCTGTCTAACGTTTGGTGGTAGTTCAAGAACAACTATTATCAGCCTTCGCACACCAAGGATTACCTGTTGTTGTTACATTGCGACACATTAGTTTTGATCCACTAACTATTGAATGATTTTTAATCATCTTCAATATTAGGGCTCAAGACTAAAGATAATCATCTCTTATCTTCTAATCTTTTTGCCGTCAGAGGTAAGCATAAATCTCATCCTCTGCAACTTTAGCCCTTGTCCTGGTAAGATCACTGGCGGATCTAGAAATTTTTCCTTCTCCCTTCTCCTACTTAAACTCATGAGTTAGAGGAGGATAGAGACAAAAGGGGCACAACTCATATCAAAACAAATCTGCCTTTACCTGACGAATGCGTTCAAATGGGCGGTGAGAGAGAGGTGATAGGTGAAAATGTCCAATCATAATTGTCCAATACAAAAATGTCCAAGCGTACAAAAAGTCCAACGTACGTAAATGTCCAAATGTAAAAAAAAGTCCTATGTTTGTCCGGCGTAGGGGTACATTGAGATTTGCTCCTGCGATTCCTCCAAGATTTGCTCCTACACTTTGGAATGTCTATGATCTCACTCTAGCTGGCATCAATCGTACGAGCAATGTGGTAGAAAGCTTTCATTCCAAATTTCAAAAACTCGTCGTCACTCATCATCTTAGTTTTTGGAAATTTTTGAATTACACGTATACGGGCAGCGCAACGTGATAATGAAATTTTTTGCCTCCAGCTGGCGAAGCAAGACACAGAAATTTAAAACAACAAATGAAGGGCAAGCTTGCAAAATGAATAGAGAGTAGAGGACATTGTGAGTCATAACGAAGAATACCGCCAAAACGACGATCGACGATATCCCAACGTCAACGTATCTAAGAGCTATATCGCGAATCATTTGTAAGCGCCCCAAGTAGGAGGCGAATGTGAACCAGAAAATTAGGTATGGATTGTATACTTAGAACAAGTAGGTACAGGTACCTATTCCCAATTTGAAATTTCTGTTCATTAACAAAGAAGACGAGACAAAAGCAGAAAAAAACCAGGGCCCAATAAATTTATGGTACAAACGGCACTTGTCCTCGACCTCAAGTAGCGAATCCTTGCCTCTGCTCTGTTAGGAACCCATCTACCGTTGAAGAACAAGGACCGTCTGTCTGTCCCGAACATTTATTGGGCCCTGGACCTAATTTACGTTAGATATCATGGGTGTATTTGGACATTTTTGTCATAGTATGCTTTCAAGGTTTATAATTGGACATTTACTAAAAAAAAAAAAATAGGTTTATTATGTTCGTTGGGCGATTGGAAATATTTCAATTAGACATTAATGTACATTGGACACTTTTTACGCTTGGACATTTTTGTATTGGACAATTATGATTGGACATTTTCACCTATCACCGAGAGAGAAGGACAAATTCATGGATCCACTAGAGTCTTTTTGGGAAAAATTTCTACAGCACAAGTACAAACATGACGCTTTATTTGTTCGAAAGAAGTTGACCTTATGATCAAATTTGAAGATTAGGTTCAACGTTCTTAGGTTCGTTCTTCTACCCCTTTTCTCCCTTCTTTTGTGTATAACCTTCAATGTGTTCGATTCCTTCTTGCCTGCGATAGAGCCTACTACCGACAACCAAGGAATGCTTGATACTGTACCCTTGAAAGTCGATCAAATTTTTAGGGTCAATAGTAAGGATCTATTAGACACAGGATTTGTCGTTTTTGTGAATGAGCCTTAAAAAAAGAAAAATGACGAAGCACATAAGATTCAATAGTTGCTACTGGTCATCTTCTAATACCGATCAACAGCTGAAGGGTTAGCGGTGTTGCCCTTCGATCCTGAGAATGTAGGTTCTAATCCTGCTTCGCTACCGATTCTTGGAACTGTGTAATTTCCTTCAATGACCAATTTAGAATCAAATTTTTTTCCTCTGATTCTGAGGCCCATTCACGAAACCTACGTAGCACGTGTGACATATAGATTCTTATGAACTATCGATCCTAAAAAGTTAATCAACTATGAAGCGACAGGGCTCAGGCACTCCTCCTGTAAGTGTTCTACATTAACTGAAATGAAAGAATAATTTTGAAACAATGGTCTGTGCATTGTAACCAGAGATTTGGCAAATCAGATAGATTTGTATTCTGTGGCTATGCTGACAGTCTTCCCCCACCCTCAATAGTTTTACGAGATATTAGCGACTCAACACCCCGACGACCTGCACGCAAAGCTATCGTTGCATTAAACACCAGTTCACGGAGAATTTAAGTACACTCAATTTTGAAGAACCCTGGTTGAGCTCGATTCATGATAGACGGCAGATGATAGCTCTTTCAGCTTCCTGTGTCTTACGTTCATTCGAGTGTCTGCGCATTGAAGTCAGTGGGCAGAAACACTAGCTCCCCTATTGCACGGTAAATACACCGTTCGTTCATCTGCCAACTCTCATGAAATGACCTCTATTGACTGCCCAGTATGGCGTGACAAAAATATCTGTGATTGACGCATTTCATCATGATGACCGATGTGAATGCATACAAGGCACTCCAAATTTCCTCGGAATGGAAGAAATGTGTGCTGAGTTTTTAGCATTGGCGTAGACGAACGTAATCGAATCAAAATCACCAGCCCTACACATATTGGTGAGGCAAAATGAAAGAGGCTGAATTAGACAAAACATACAGTTAGGTAATGATCCTTCATAACAGTGAAAGCTGATGACTAAATTGAAGCAAAAGAAACCGAGCTCACTGAAAGGTCCTTAACCTGGGGTCCACACCGGGCCCCTGCAAACACCGTTAATCGTTTTAATATTATTCGTAAATCAAGGTTGTGATTTGAGGTCTGAAGAATGGCTAATAAAGGGGAGGTGAAGCAGACTCTCACAGAAGAAAATCTAACTTTTGAGCAACCAACAAAAATGGACCTCTAAAATGATATGCCTGCCAGGCACAACTATTTATTGATTGAGAAACAATAAAATTAATTACTAAACTCAGAGAATTATAATAATTTTTAGATAGATTTGCCTTCCGAAACTCAACAAATTATCCGCTTCGAAACCAACCCTAATGAGAAGATAGGACATATCTAAGAAACAATATCATTTAGAAATATAACCTAATTTACCTAATTTCATTTCATTTGAAAAATGTCAACCAACAAACTGGATCCCATCTTACGAACAGCGCGCATAAACGAGGATCGAATCACGTGGATTCAGTTCAATTTCAACTCGGGTTCAATCCTCCGCATAAACACGAGGAACGGATCGAGTCGGATTGAGTTCAATCCGGATTGAAATGCTCGCATAACCAGCACTAATGACGTATCATTACAACTTTTACGTTGCGTATTAATAGAGTTCCTATATTTAGAGAGTTAAGACAAGAGAAACCATGGGCGCCGCCATTGGATGCGATTTTGCACATTTGTTTACATTCTGAGGGCCGTTGTTGTGTTTTTGTCCACTGCAAAGATTACAGTGCCGCTGAGTTTCTAACGATGTAATCTTTTACTGCTTTTGTGGATCGACATCCATTTACGCTTTGAAAGGTTCTTTTGGGAATTATAGACATTCTTGAGGCGTTTCATGATTAAAATTTACAGATTCGTCGATAATTAACTCTTTATCCGTAAAATACCGTTGGTAAACAACTGCGATTGTAAACAAAAGTGCAAAATCGCATCCAATGGCGGCATCCGTAGAGCCTAAAACTCATCGACCAATCAGAAGTTGACTACCCTCTTGTCTTAACTCTCTAAATATAGGAACTCTACGTATTAACGAAGACACAAATAATTATCTGAAGTTTACTTCTCCCATTGACTCGTTCTGCTGTGGGCCATTTCAAATTTTCACCCTTGTGCGGCTTGTGCCCTAACCTCAAACCGAGCGATTCAGGGATCGGAGGTATGGGGTATGCGGGTACAGTTTGGTTTATTATTTTTTATTTTTGAGGTGTTGTTTGGATGATTGGCTTCTGATGATAACTTGTCCTCGTCCTCGATCCTCATTGAAAGAGTAAGTACCTAGAGGAAGAGTATTAATTGAGTTTTTGAGTAAAGTGAGAAACATTGTTTTCCATATTGGACAAAGTATAGATTCGTGTCGCGTCGACAGTCGTTTTTGAATGCATCTGCAAGCATGGTTTCTTGTGTAGTTAGGGGATGCAGGGGGCGGTCATCACATAGAATCAGTGGAGTCAAATTCTATTCATTTCCAAAGAATCTTCAGCTGCAAAATAAGTGGAGGAAATTTTGTGACACTACCAAGACTCTCAACTTAAGAACAGGCAAGTTACTCAGTTGTTAAATTAAAGTCTTTCTTTTTTAATCCAAACTAGATGGAGCACTGTAGAACAGTACTAGTAACTGTCTTTTAATTTGGTTTGCTGGTTTGGTTAGAGCAAACGCATTTTGCGTAGCGGGTCCTGACAAGAAGCGGTGCGTGCTACCGAACCGCATGGGTGAGCGGTTGATTAGCTATAAGTCAAAATTCTGTGAATACCAACCGCCCACTGATGCGTTTTGATGTGGGTTGGTAGCATGCACCGCTACTTGTCAGAATCCGATACTCAAAATGCGTCTGCTCTAGCATGCGGATTTTACGCCTTAACAAGATAATGTGTCCGACCATGATGTTTGTAAAATCAGGTTTTTCATCATAAGGTACATATTTCTTTCCTCTCCTCAATCATTCTCTCGTAGTTTGACTTGCTGATTTCAAACCTGGTCTTAGTTTTCTACTTGAGACCCGTCTTTTTGTTTAATTTTAAATTTTTTGCGATAAAAATGAAAAATGGAATTTTTGTTAAGTCCGGCTAGTTGTAGAAGCTTTTACCATTTCCGAAATCAGAGTCTCAAAAGACATTAAAATGCAACGAGAAAGTGAAATTGTAAGCGGAAAATTGTGCTTAAACACTATAAATAAGCAAAATTAGACACTATTGGACGGTGAAAGTCTGGGACACATCATGTTAATTTGGGAGCTTATTTCAGCATGTGCCAATCTCTTTTAGAGAATGGTTTACTGATGGTAGCTACTGGAGGGTTTCTAATAGATGGTTTGTGTGGGAAGTCAATGGTTAGCCAGCAATCACAATATTGCACTTATTAGATACAATCAGCTGTGAGAATGGGCGGAGTGTTCCACACTAGAGCTCGCTTCAGAAGTGTTGGCTGGTGACAGCTCTTTGTTTACATGCGCAGACTGACATATTTCCGTGCGCTGACCAAAGTTCGGGAGCGTGTTCCCCGCCAACCTCCGCGCCAGTGCCATGCCTGCGGGGTAGACGCTGAACTTGAATACTGCGCTTGTAAACAAAGAGCTGTCTGCGGCCAACACTTCTGAAATGACCTCTATCACTCTCAACTCTTCGTGACCCTCATGCATAGCCATCTCTTACTGGTGTCAAAATTTGTCCAGAAAGCCTTGTTCCACTTTACCTTGATACCTTTAGAGCTCATTTCACGAAAGAAGGCCAATGGCAGATCATGCGGCTTGCTGCGCAAAGACGTGTTCGCGTTCTTGCACATGCGCAAAAACCCAAACTCGTCTCTGCGCAGTAAACAAACTCATCTGTCATCGGCCAACTTTCGTGAAACGACCTCTTTCTTGTTCCACCTTGATTTTACAATTGAAATCGCAACAAATAGACTCGAGAAATTTTTTTCTGCCAAAACTTTTCCCTGAAAATGTTTTCAAATACGATCTTACAATTAGTGATGAGAGTGAGATAGCAGTATGGGTATGGGGGTTATGTGAGAGTGAGAGACATAGTTCGGAAAGCTCAACGGACTTCTTCATAGGATGTCTTCATCACTGAAACCATCTATACCATCTACTCAGACTCAGCAAATCAAAAGCGCGAACCCTGCGACGATGGTTTGATGCAACTCTCATTCCGCTTGGAATCCCTGTTTAAAAAAGTGAAGAAAAAGAAGGAGTCCACTGGCCGAAGAGGCTCATTAACGCCCAGTGAGTGGCCGCCTCAGCAGCCTGTGAACAGCTTCTTCCTCACTTTTCTCATGTGCCTTCACTCTTTCTGTTCATATTTTGGTATATATTTTAGGGTCTTTATTTATTTCATTTGTATGTATAGGGACTCTGATAATGCCCAACCCAAACGTTTCCTGGGTTTGAGGGCATATAAAAAGGCGGTAAGAATGTGTTAATTTCATGAGAAGTACAGGTCGTGTTGTATTGTTACAACAGTAATGACGCAACTACTTTTACCATGGAGTAGGTTGGATATGTATTATGCAACCTGGGTAACGTCATGGTGTAATCGTATTGAGATCAACATTGAAGGTATTGGGAAAATTATTTTCTTAAAATTCGTGATAATGAGTCACTCATTTTCTAAAACTGCTGTGGAATTTGCTCTCCTTAACCAGGCCTCAGAATTAGTAATCTACTTTCGGTGTAGTGGAAGTTATCGATCCAGATTCAGGCGCATTTTGTTTCAAATTGCTGAATTATCTTTGTCAGAAACTTTCAAAAGTAAACGTGTTGATATGATTTGGGAGGAAACATCTTATTTCAGATGTATTTGACATCTCATAAATATCTGCATGGCAGCTGCGCTTACTATGGGAAATAGGTATTAAATTTACGAAAAAGAGTGGGAGATGGCTACATTTCCAGCGGTGAATAAAAAGTGTAGATTTTTTTCTGGGGTCAGTTGGAGATAGATTCATTAAATCTAATCCATAATTATATTTGATTAACCTATTTTATGTTTGATGAGGCTTACCAGTGGTGTAGCCAAGGGGTCTGTAACCCCCCCCCCCCCCCCCCCCCCCGGTGACACCGAAATTTGCCCTTTTAAAGGTCATCTTCTAAAGTTTCATGTTCATGTTTCCAAAGGCATTTTACACAATTTTGACCCTTGGACCCCCTCCCCCAAATTCCTGGCTACGCTGCGCCACTGAGACGTACTCTCTCATTATTAAAACAAAGTTTGGGGATACTATCCTAGCCTTTTTCAAAGAAGGAATAAGCTGTAACTATTTCTCCTCAACATGTTAGCAGTTGAGCTACACAAGGACTCTTGTTTCAATTGACTCTAAAAAAAGAACATATATTTTTATTACTGTACAACAAAAGAGAAACAAAATTGTAAGGAAGAAGTGCAACAACTGATTGGAAGAAAGTATGGCTTGTATTTTGTCAATTAACAAACATCAACAAGAGACCTTCTAAAGTTAATGTCTATTCTATCTCAAAGAGTAATATTATACAGGGTGTTTCTCTTAATCTTTCAAACTATCTGGTTTTCTTGAATGAATGACCAAGAGAAAATCTTGTTCAGAGTTATTTGGATCTGAACTTTCTTTTAATGATACTTTCAAACCCCAACATTTGGTTTTTATGGGGGTTTCAAAGGAGAGAGGGTGTACCCGACACCCCCAAAATTTTTAAATGGGAATTTCCCCTATTTTGAAAGATTCCTTGGTTGAAAGAACATTAAATTCTATGGGATTGCGGGATAACCGGAAAGCGATACCTGGTTTTGTTTTCCTCTTATCAAAGGTCAAAGTTTGATTTTTGACCAATTTTCAAAAGTTCTTAACTCTCACAAAAAAAAAATCTTGAAATAGAGATAAGAGAAAGGACGAGAGGGAAGAAGTCAGTCTCTAAAGAGAAACAGAAAGTGTGTTGTATATTATTACCCCAAATTGGTAATTAGGATAAATGATGAGAGGATTGGTGGTTGTATGAGGTTATATTAAGATGCTGAATGAACAAGATACAAATATATAAATATGGTACTTTGGTCGTGGGAATGGTCGAGAGGAAAACTTGATGCGTCTGGTTCTTAGGACGCGGAAAATCAGAGTCGTGAGAGAGAGAGAGAGAGAGAGAGAGAGAGAGAGAGAGAGAGAGAGAGAGAGAGAGAGAGAGAGAGAGAGGGGGGGAGAGAGAGAGAAAGAGAGAGAGAGAGAGAGAGAGAAGAGAGAGAGAGGGAGAGGGGGGAGAGGGGGGGGAGAGGGATGTTTGTGTCCCCGAACCTGTTCATCCCCGAAGCTTGGCGATCCTGTTAGATCAGATCTCACGGGATTCTTTTCAGTGGAGGTTTAAAGATCGGAATAAATTATCAGAGGGTTGGGAGGCTGGTGCTTAGCAGCACTATATAGCTCGACATTGAGGTGTCAAAATGAAATCAGGTTGGGGACACAACATGTAGGCCAAACCTGAATCCGTTTTGACTCCTCGATCATGATTTAGGATTGCTGGGCGCAAGCCTTGTAACCCCCCGATAATTTATTCCGACCTTGGTAACTTCGCTGGCAAGGATCCCGTGAGGTCTAACGAAAATCAGTAAACATCTAAAATAAGTAGGTTCGGGGACATACACAACCCCCCTGACCACACTCTAATTTTCTGCCTCCTACGGATCAGATGCATTATACGAGGTATGTCGCCAAAGAAACTGGACTTGGACTTTTGAGATTGCAGACGGATGAGACCAGCTAGAGAGCTGACATTTTTCTTAAATGAAGGGTAATACTCTAGGGGAGAGTGATGTACCTCGGTCCTAATTTTGACACCTGAACTTTGAAAAAAATGTTGAGCCCATTTTTACCAATAAAATAAATCAGTCAAAGATGATATTACTTCATTAGTATGTTGTTATCCCCCATAAATTTTATCAACTCGATATTTGCAGTTTTTTGAATTTTTATTTTGGGTTGTTCATGATCTTCTCAAAAATCAGAGGTTGGTCCGAGGTACAACACGGTGTTTTACCTTGGTCCTACCGGTGATGTACCTTGGACCTATTTTCAAACTTCATCAAAAATAGAGCCAGTAACCATTTTAAAAATATTTAAAACTATAATATTTAATATTTAATATTTAAAACTTGGTGAAAGGCAAAAGGAAAGTAAAGAAGAAGGTTTTAGAACACAATATAGTCTTTATTATTGGAACTTTAGAACCGAACACAAATTTTAAATAAAGCTAGGACAAGAAAAAAACGAGAAAATAAATAAGTAAATAATAAATAAATAAATAAATAAATAAATAAATAAATAAATAAATAAATAAATAAATAAATAAAGAAATACTGGGAAAAAAGACAGTCAGTCTTAATAATGTTCCTATTTTTTTGGCATTTTTCTTTGTTAAGTTACCTGCAAAAGAATTCTTAAAACTACGTTACAAAAATAGCTGTAAGTACCTCAACATTTGTGAGGAGAGTACGAATGCTGTACATAAAAGTAGCTAGAGACTCAAAATCTATGCAAAAATAGGGATAAATGTCGCTTTTTTTTCTTGGAAAAAATCGAAAATAGAATAAAGACAAAGCCCTAGGGTCAACAACAGTCACTTACAAAACTATAACAAAGAGAAAACTTTAACATTAATGAGTCAAATTTTAAAAATTAGCTATTAATAGCGACCAGATTGGTAACCTTAGATATATATACCTGTGCGTACTTTGGAAAAAATATACAAATAAACTACGTTATCACAGTTCAGTGGGGAAGTATACTTGGGTCCCTTTGTAACATTAATACATAGTAAAATAAAAAGATAAAGAAGGCTCGAACACCGAAACGCTTTACGCATTTGAAAAACTTATTCCATGTTGTATCGTGAAAGGTCAATGCCGAAAGACAAACTTTCCAACTGCCTTGCTGAGCCTCCGGTGAGACTTGGTGGTGGGAGTGTCATTAGAACATCAGATTTTTCAACATCGTAGACAGTGCCTTCCTCATGAATAAACTTCAAAGAATGATGGACTTTCTTCAAGTATTTTACGGAGAAATTATCATCTTGAATATCCATGACCTCTGCCACAAAATGTTTTTTTGACTTCTTTCCATGTATTTCGACCAACACAAAAGAGCCTTTCTTAACATTTTCTGGATCGAAAAGGAACTCGGGGTCTTCCAGCTCCGGTTCTTCTAAGTCGGCAAAGTCTTCTGGGTCGTCTAAGTCTTCATTTGAATTTTCTGAAGAGACACTTTCATCAGATTCGGAGCTTGAGGAGTAGGTTAACTTTTTCCTCGGTCGTTTGGCTCCGTTTGGTTTTCCAGCTTGCGGAACCTTTGTTTGTTTTTCCAATAACTTTGCTTGCTTTTCCAATAATTTTGCTTTTTTCTGCTCCAATTTTGCTTGTTTTACTGCTTTCTTCTCTTCCAGTCTCTTTTTTTCTGGCGTATCGGTCAAAACACAGCTTTTCCCCTTCTCTCTTCCTTTCTGCGTTTCTTTTCGTGGCCCAGCTTTCGGGCACGGTCTAATGTCCTCGGGAGAAACTGCAAGCGATTCATTTGATTGAGGCGCCGGGGTAGAAGGCGTGCACACAGTCAGCGTAGGAGAAGTACTTTGAGCCTCCTCTTGCCCCTGTTGAATGTTAGATGGTCCAGCTTGAGGTGTCTGTGGCGCATTATTATTTCCTGAATTCTCTTTTGGCGTATTTGCCTCCGGGCCTGAAACACATTATAGTGCCGGTCTATCAGTGACGTTAGATGGGAGAAAATCGGCATCTGTAAAAATGTCTTCATTCAATGGTTCAATACCTGCAGCTTTGAATCCTGATCGAATATTATTTGGGGTAAACGCTTTGTAAAAACTTTTAGCAGCTAACGGTGGAATGTCGTAAATTGTTGCAGGTTTTCCAACATTCCCAGAACTGACCATCCACTCCTCCAAAGCTTGGCACATGTAATTTTTAAAAGGTCCGAAAACAGTGAGATCAAGGGGTTGCATCTTATTGCTAGTGTAAGGATGGAAAGTTACCATGTGTACACCAATGGCTTTGGCAGCCTGAATTGCATCCACTGACAAGTGTGAGTCATGGTTGTCCAGAAGCAACAGAACTGGATTCTCAGGGCTAGCATGAGAGTGCTTTATGAAACGATTCATAAACTGGTTGAACAAAGTTTCATTGGTCCACCCTGATGGATTAGCCCCACCAATCCAATCTTTCGGTGCTCCCGTGAGCATGAATTCTTTAAAATTCACGCGTGGAAAAATAAGCATTGGGGGCATGAAACCTCCTGCAGCATTCACAGCAGCGATCATTGTCACAGTTGGGCCTCTTTCAGCATTGGCCATGCCACCCACTTGCTTCACACCTTTGGGGGACAATTTTTTTTTAGGCACCATTACAGTAGTAAGGCCTGTTTCGTCAAGATTCCATTTGTTTCCCGGCATAACATTTGGAATTTTCGCAAGGGTTGAACGATAATTTGCAAAAAAAAGTTGCAACGTTCGTACGGTTAAATGATGTTGCACGTGCTAGACTGGTTGATTCTGGCTTTCTCAAAGAGATACGCTTATGAAAACGTTTCCGAAAATCACGTAGCCAACCTTTACCTGCAATTAAATTTTCATCCCACTTTTTTGGATACTTCTTGTTCTTTGCTTTGGCCCATTTATATACCAAGATTCTAAATTCTTTAAGAGTTAAGCCGTAATGTAGTTTGCTAGCAGTTTCAAGATACACCACAAGTTGTTCTTCTTCGTCAGGAGTAAAAACTTGTCGAGTGTTATTGTTTTTTTTTGTACAAAAAAACTGGCTGACCTGACCTTTGGTGTGCTTTGACATGGCGGAGGATAGTAGTCTTTGATAAAGAATAGTCACTGGCCGCTTTAAAGGCTGTTATTTCTCCTTTGATTGCCGCATCGACTGCCTTCTTTAAATCAGTTTCATCAACTGGCTTCCGTTTGACACCAGTCTTACTGCGGGGCATGTTTGAAATCTGCAGTAAAAACAAAAACAAAAAATGCAAAGGTTAGATATAGCGTAGAACTAGCGTATGAAAAACAATACTTCTCATAAATGAGGTAAAGAAGTCCATAGCAATTTGGTCAATTTGATGCAAGAATGAAAATTTCTGATGAGAAATGATGAAGCTTTGAAGAGATTAGGGTTATTTTCAATCCAACGATGTGGGTTGTGAACCTTGGACCGGTCCAAGGTACAACCTCCTCCATAGGTCCGAGGTACTTACAACTCCATGACTCTTCAAGTTCAACTGCTAGAAAAAATATTGTAGGTTATGTTACATTCAATGAGGCTGTAGGGTAATATTCAGTAAGGTTTTCCAATGTTGTAAACGTTTTTAAGTTTTGCAGAATGCAGAATTGTTTAGAGATAATGTGAGTTTTAGGAATTTCAAAATACTTACTTTTTTAGGTCGAAAATTTAATCTGGCATGCCCACGGAGTTGAAGCCGCGAATCAAAAAAAACAACAATGCACAACACTTCTGGTGGATGAACAATAAACTAAAAATGCAAGTTTCTAAAAACGCCCACCGGTAGGGCTGCAATCGCTACTCGGACCGAGATACAATAGGTCCAAGGTACATCACTCTCCCTACTGAAAAAGCTCGTGTTTACGGAATGTCAAATTTTTTAATAGTTCTCATGCTACGTAATTTTTAGTACTGCGTATGGTAAGGAGCGCTTGGCGATTTTTTGAAAATTTTTGAAAAATACTTTTGAAAATGCAATGATTGTCTTACCACATCCTTCGTAACCCCCTGACCTAGCTCCCGCGGACTTTTTCTAGTTTCCTAAACTAAAATTCACTTTGAAAGGCCAGTGGTTCGATACCATCCTCGAAATTCAAGAAAATTCTCTAGCGCAGTTGTGATCAATCACAAACTGAGGACCTTCAAAAGTGTTTTGCTGAATGGAAACATCGACGAGAAAAATACATTAAGAGGCGGGGAAAATTTGGAAGGAGGTCGCTGGCGTCAAAAGTAGGCTCTTAAAATGATATTTGTCTTTCAGTTTTGTTCAAATAAAAATGTTTGACCGTCAAGTTTTCAAAAAGAATCTCTATTTTTCAGCTAAAAACTATAGCTGTCCGAAAACAAAAAAAAAAATCGCCAAGCACTCCTGACTATGCAGTACTAAAAGTTACGTAGCATGAGAACTATTTAAAAAAAAAAAAAAAAAAAAAAAAAAAAAAAAAAAAAAAAAAAAAAAAACTAACTGTATATTCCAATATTCCGTAAAAACGAGCTTCTTCAGTAGAGTATACCACCCTTCCATTCAAAACAATGTCAGCTCTCTAGCTGGTCTCATCCGCCTGCAATCTTAAAAGTCCAGTTTCTTTTGCGACAGACCTCGTAATTCTAGAATCGAATATGATTTGTGACAAAACGTTACTTTATCTCGTGTAAAACTTCACTCTGCTCCTTAAAAAAAAAAATACAAAGAGAAAAACCATGAGCGAAGTAAAAAGGGTAATAAAACGTTTATCAATGTGTTATATGATGATATGGGTCCATATGACTATAAGAATGAAAGAGTTGTGATTTGCCATGACAGCACGAAGACCAAGTGGTATTGGATGCTGGCTACCACAGCCCACCATAGCCTGGACCATAGGCATACAGTTTTGCCACCGGCGACAGGGCTATAAATACTACAACAAGATATGTAACACAATGGAACAAGAAATGGTCGAATTTTAAATGGAAAGAAATGGACTGAAGTAAATTGAGAATAAATAAAAAGGGACAAAATATTAATTTCAAGTAAACATAAAAAAGAAATTATGACCCATGGATATATCCCACTTTGGGGCCTAGTCCTCACGTGGGGCTCATTAGTTTGAGGTAGCACCAATTCTATATTTCACTCGATTGTTGAGGGGGAGAGGGCAGAAGGCTCGTCTCGTTTTCTAAATGGTTAAAATTACCATTCTAGAAAAGTGATGTCAGCAATGAGCTCTGGTAGGAAATCTAAAATTCTGATCGGCAAATTTTGTGAAGCACAGAGGGCGACAAGTTTCAGCTCGCCTCTTTTCACCAGGATGCGTTGCTGCGTTCCAACATAGGGATCTATGGAAGTCCCTGCATTTTTAGCCCTAACACTACTTGCATGCTTCTCTGCCTTAGCATGGTCCATTAGATTTTTCTTGTGGGCTTGAAGGGTACATTCACAAGCAGAACACCAAGCTAAGTGATTACCTTCAGGAGTCTTTTTTCCAGAATTGCTCAGCCAAACCCTTTTAAAATCTTGTACTGACAACCATGAATTTTGGAACTTATATTTTTTCTTTTTCTGGATTGAATCTTTCATCTTCATCCCTCCATTTTTGGGAGTACTTTCAATCAATGTTTGTCTTGCGTAGGGGTGCATGGAGATTCGGAATACTTCGGAATTTTCAACTTTGAAAACTATCAAATGGTTATAGTAATCCAAGAGCATGAATGGCTGAGGTATTGATTCAAAACTGAATACTAACATGCATTTAATTGACCCAACAAAAGTTAAGTTATGTCTTATCAGATAGGAGCTCCTTGTCTCAAATACTCAACTTCTGTGAGAAGAATACGAGCATAGGCTTAACTAGGCCAACTAGGGATAAAATAAAGACTTCTAACTTTTTCTGAGCTAGAGTTTGTAAAAAATATTTACTTACCTGCATAAAGGGTGATAGGTGAAAATGTCCAATCATAACTGTCCAATACAAAAATGTCCAAGCGTAATAAATGTCCAATGTACATTAATGTCCTAATTGAAATGTGTCCAATTGTCTAATGAACATAATGAACTTTTTTTTTTTGAGAAAATGTCCAATTATATACCTTGAAAGCATGCTATGACAAAAATGTCCAAATACACCCATGATGTCTAACACGAATTAGGTCCAGGGCCCAATAAATGCTCGGGACGGACGGTCCTTGTTCTTCAACGGTAGGTGGATTCCTAACCAAGCAGAAGCGAGGATTCGTTACTTGGTGTCGAGAACAAGGGCCGTCCGTACCATACATTTATTGGGCCCTGGTTTTTTCTGCTTTTGACTCGTCTTCTTTTTAAATGAGCAGAAATTTCAAATTGGGAATAGGTACCTACTTGTTCTAAGTATACATACAATACACACCTAATTTCTGGTTCACGTTCGCTTCCTACTTGGGGCGCTTTCAAATGATTCGCGATAGCTCTTGGATACGTTGACGTTGGGATATTGTCGTTTTGGCGGTATTCTTCGCTCGTAATGACACACAATGTCCTCTACTCTCTGTTGATTTCATAAGCTTGCCTTACCCATGTGTTGTTTTGCATTTCTGTGTCTTACGTCCAGCTGGAGGCATAAAATTTCATTATCGCGTTGCGTTGCCCGTATGTAATTCAAAAATTTCCAAAAACTCAGATGATGAGTGAGAACGAGTTTTTGAAATTTGGAATGTAAGCTTTCTACCATATTGTTCGTATGATTGATGCCAGCTAGGGTGAGATCATAGACACTCCACAGTGTAGGAGCGAATCTCCATGCACCCCTACGCCAGACAAACATTGAACTTTTTTACATTTGGACTTTTACGTACATTGGACTTTTTGTACGCTTGGACATTTTTGTATTGGACAATTATGATTGGACATTTTCACCTATCACCGCATGAAGAGTGATGTTATTTTCTTTGTCGGCGAAGGAAGTGGGTATTTCTTCGTCGGCAAAGAAGATATGTAAGGAAAATGGGTCATCATTATCACTAGTATCAGGAAACAATGCCATGAAGTGGAACAGCCAACGTTATCTAAACTAAAATATTACTTAATCACATTAGATCTAGAAAATTTAATAACGGTTCTGCCGCTACAGGCCGTGTCGTTGGTTGATGCCGCCGTGCCCACGCCAACGGGGCTGTTAATCATTTTCTTGCTTGTCGCGCCGCACAGTGAGCTCACCGGCTTCCTCAAGGCGTAGCTTAGGCCCATAAGTACTATTATTCCAACGATCGAAAACTTCATAGAGTTATGCCTGCGTGACAGGGTTTGCCATTGGGTGGCAGCTGCTGCGTCTAACATATTCTTTATTTCCGAGATTTTGTCCCGTCCCGAAGCGTGCGGATCCAGCCACTGATAGCAGGGTAGGTTTCTTGTATAATTTTACCAGCTCCACCGTGTCCTCAAGCTGATCCGCTATTTTGATGGTCCACTCCGCGACTGGGTCCTGAATCCTTTTTCCCTGATTTCCCATGTTTCCATGGATCCATTTAACATATGTCTGGTGGTGTCTATGATCGATGTTTGTTCCCGCCCCTTGTCAAAAACATTGCGTGAACCTGTCTCTACCAGTTTGAGCTTGTGCTCAAAGTACAGAGCATCCTCATAATCCAAATTACCTGTTATGGCTTTTATTGCAGACCCAAAGTTAAACATCCCCCTTTTTACCCGATCTATATTGATGGTTTTTTTGGACTTAAATAACAATTTTACTGTTCTTGCTTGCCTATCTGAAGTGTCCAACTCTTTCTCAAGATCTACTAATTGATGGTTCATCATCGTGTCTGGATGAGTTTGTTTGACTAACAGTAAGTTGAGATAATCCTTAAATAAATTCCGTGCCGCTTGTAATTGAGAGAACAGGTTGGTCACTGGCACTGTGGTGACCAGGTTCTATTGGTTATACACCAGTCGGAACTGGAACAAATCGGTTAACATGATCCCTTGATTTTCTTCAGATTGGGTTACCTTGAAGCGGCGAGAGGGATCTGTTGCCACATCGGTCACATATCCCAGGACTATAAATTCTGCTGTAGTCGTCGAGTTCATCTTCCTCTTGGCTGGTCCTTTGGTTCGGATGGTCAAATGCAAGTCTCTGGATTTGGCTGGAGATTGTCGTTGATTACCTAGCGCGAGTAGTCAAGCTAAGTTTATAGTGCGCGGATGGTATTACGCGTTTAACAGTGTGAGGATTCTATATGGTTGTTTCAATCGCACCCCACACTTTTGACAAAAATTTTATGTAGTGATAATGTTTATATTTGATCATTGGGTAAAGTTGAGAGCTTTTTGTTAATAAAACACAAGAAACAATTGAAGTCGATCGCTCACAAGTGTTTTCACACAAATTTCATGACAATCACGATTTTTACAAAGTTGGTCGCCGAACTACTGGTCGGTCACAGTCACAACGCGAAATAATCACTTATAGCGCCCACTTCGTTCAAGTGGCGAGCGTACCTGACCCGCAGTACGGGGATCTCTGTAGTTCTCCTGTCTCTTACACGAGAGGTTCTAGACGACTACTCTTAGAACTTCAGACGGAAAACAAGACTCCGAGCCTAGGAGGCACTGGTACTTATAGTCCAGATCAAGGGAGCTGTGGATGCTGGGTAAATTCTGTGACGTCCTTTGGATTCCCCAATTTTACCAGCGTTATCTCCCACGATCTGGACCAGATGCACCCTGGCCACCTGGCTGGGGCATTTCTATGGATTTGGCCGTTTTTAAGCCAAATAATGGCCATTCGGCCGTAATCTGAGATGACACGACAGCATCCCTGTTGCAGGGAAAGGGATGAGGCGAGTAGCTTTGTCCGGCCTATTCACGACTCGGCAAATTTATGGCTTTCTCCGTCCTTGGCCCGCAGTCGAAGGCAATGAAAAGTAACGAACAGAAAGTCCAAGCCGGAGGAATGCGCTGCTTTGAGGCGTGAATAGGCAAGTATCATCCCCCGCCCCCCCCTCCACCGGTCAGGTGCTACCGTGTCGTTTGGTGCTTGGGGGGTGAGTGCGGCGTGGGGAGGAGAACTGGAAAGCGCGCATCTGCATTCTTCTACCAAAAAACCCAAAAAATGCCCCAGTTTTTCTACCCTTACCACACAGCTTGACAAATGGAGTTGATCGCCCGCGAGAGTTTTTTAAGGCAACTCATGCCTCTTTAAGGGGAGAAGGGACTGCCTATCTCGCCAATGTAAAAATACCTTTTTCAGGTACCATTTTCTGCCAAAATTTTAGAGCTAGAAACTTCAAAATTTTGGGACAGATAGTCTTTATATGTATCTTAACGTAGTCCACCAACTAGTCCATTTTTTCCCAGAAAAACTTTTTTTAGTGAGCTTTTTCAATAAAAAGTATTAAGAAAACCTAAATTTTCAGTGCTCTTGCTAATTTATGAAAAAAACAGTCATATTTGCTGATTTAAAAATAGGTGTATTGTGTTGAGCATATCTAAACGAACATTGAAAAAAAATTGAGCTTTCCAAGTGAAAAAGTTTCTGAAATAAGTGTACCGGAACATGGAAAAACCTTTATTTTCAAGCGAGGACTTAAATAAAGTTCATGCAACAGAAAATTATGAAGTTATTTTTTACATTTTCTACAGCTGCCCATCTCCTTTCCTCCTTAGAATTCACCTGCTCCATACTGCGTTTCTTCTTTTTCAATTTCATTGTCCTCTCTTTTCCTTTTTTTGTTCCTTGTCAGCTGCCGAGCTTTTTTAGCCATTTCAGTTTCTGTTCTTTGTGCTTTATCAACGCGTAAGAGGTCAATCGCTTTCAGTCCGATGACACTGTTTCCACCAGCACTGCTACACAGCTTTTCTAGAACTTGCACTTTTCCTAAGTTCCCAATGTTGAAAGTAGTAACTGCATCCAGTACACCTAATTTCATGGTGTCTTTTCCAACAAAAGATCTTTTAGGAACTATGGACCAAATTACATTATTGAACGACTCATTAGGGTTTTGAGATTTTCCTAGTTTACATTTGTCGAGGTGTTCTTTCTTGGATAGATCACGGTATATTGGCTTTTTTTCGTCCATAATAGCTCCAGGTATAGAATGCTTGTGGGAATAATCCTCACCACTGACGAGGGCTTTTTGATATCCGCACCATGAATCGGAGCCTCGCACGGTGGATCGAGTCAATGCTAAGCTCCGGACATTTGGGCAAAAATGGAGGTTTAAAAATTCAACTTCTGACATAAGAATCTTATTCTAGGGCCTTCAGGGGTCCCAAAAATGTGTGCACAATTTAATTTAAGGCACTTTTTCTGGCAGTGATGGTACTTCAAAGTTTGTATTTTGAGGAAGAATCAATTTTACGAAAATCTGACCTCTACTTCCGCGACTTCAAATGCAAAATACTATAGATAACTGATTCGTGTTCGCAATTATCATACTTGGAGCTGATTGAGGGTCACTTTAACTTCAAGAAAAGCTTATTATGCTTTTTTAAACTGCAATTTTCGACTCAGTAGAGAGCATTAATGGAGGACCTTGAAAAAGCCCTTTTTTCAGGAATAACTGAGGTTTTAGTATAAAACTCGCGCGAACTTGCAATGAAGAGACACATCTCCTGACTCCTAACACCCCCTGGAACTCATGTCTTGTCAAACATCTTGCGGAAGTTTGCGGATCCGGAAGTTAGAGGGCTAAAAATGGAAATTTTTGAATGGCCTTTTTCGTGAAAATATTTATCACCCTCGACCGGTGGGTATGGTTTGATGACAGATGCGTTTTGGTGATCAGTTATCTTTCTACAGGTGATGGTGGTTGGAAGAGCTTTTCTTTAAAGTAAATAAATGGGGGTTGTAACCATAAATAATGAGTGGTCAGGTGGGGGGGGAGGTGTTCAAGTCTTATAGCCCTTTTCATAAATTCATTTACCCGCATGGAAAATGGAAATTACTCTTTTGGCAAAAATTTGATTGAAGTCGCTATTTTTCTCTGTATATGACAGTGCGACAATTTGTAGCTCACTACTGCGGTGTTGCCATATTGACTAATCTAAATGCGTTATAAAGTAAATGTTATTGATGTAAAAAAAAAAAAAAAAAAAAAAAAAAAAAAATCGCAAGAATGAATGGAAATATCTTGATGATTGTTACTACTTTAGTTGGTTAGCAATTATTGCAATTTAAATTCGTATAGAAATTTAAGAGGCAGATGATGCTCCTTAACACCCGACTGCCATGCGACAGGTATTGAAATGTTCACGAAATGTCACGAAACACTTTCGTGAACACACTCGCAGCAAATAGAGACATCTTAAATTTTATGCTTATTTCATCAGACCCCCTTATTTCTAACATGAGACCAACTTTAGTCGCCACAAAGAAAAAGACCTCGCTTGAACCAGAAGCCCTGTCTCTCCTCGCATAGATGTTCAATTTTAAGTTATAATTCCATGCAATTGAAAATTTGATTTCGATTTGATCATTTGTTCCAAAACTTCTGCAAATGTGAAGTTAAAGGATGAAAAATTAGTGGAAGTTAAACACTTTTTCTTTTTATTGTGTGTTTAGAAACGCCTTTAAATGAAACCAAGAAATCTGGATAGTTGATAGCTAATTTTTTTTGTCTTTTTAGCTCGACCAGATGGCATTTTTTTTAAAATTCAGAAGTGGTAATCGATAATTTGTTACCTATTCCATCTTTCAGAATCTTTTTTCACTTCTGAATGATTCGCCTTTCAAACATCCTTAAAATAAGGAACACACTAATTTTTTTTGTCTTTTAATTATCGTTGTTGTTTTTTTTTTTGTTGTTGTTGCTGTTTTTGTATTTTTGTACGTGTTCTGACGATTATAATCAGTCACAAACTATCACTTAAAGCCCGCATAAATATTGCTAATTTTGGTTTATTTTTCATTTTTTATTTTTTTTTAGGTTAGGTTAGGTGAGGTTAGGTTGTAAGTAATATGTAAGTAGGTGTACAAGTTGAGTATATACTTGGGAAATTCTTACCTAAAAAAAACAGTGATAATATAGGAAGAAACTTTTATTAGTTAGTTGTATATTTGTCTTCACTTGCATTTATCTTAAGATTGTCTGCCCCCCCCAAATTATTTGAATAGAGTAATCTGAAAAGTGTCTAAAAACTAGTATTAAGCCGTAGGCAACAACAGTTGCTCAAACTACAACGTATCTAATCTTTTGTTCACACGCAAAAATTCGCAGAAAATAGTAGTTTTTATCAACCTCTTCTTAGATTGAAAATGAGACATTTATAGGCACGGTAATAATTTTAGGCCCATGAAAGTAAAAAAATCGAAATCCTCGTGAAAAATTGAGTAGGTTTTATGTGTCTTTCACTGGTTATCGCGATATTTAAGAGTCACACAACCAAATGTCCGATGCTCCCCATTGACTCGATCCACCGTGCCTCGAGGGCAGAGACCATGTTGTGGCTGCGAGTCGGTTGATAGCTTAGGGAAGAACGTTGCCCAGACGGCTTTATTCATTGCATCGACATCCTTACAGTTTTTTCTGATGGCTTCACCATAATACAGTTGGAGTAAATCAACAGCTGCATCAGTTAGTCTACCCTTTCCTGTCATAGGTTTACTGTCACTGCATTTTTTGCCTCTGAAAGCGATACGGAGTTTCCGTAAGCGGGAACCCATTCGCCTCTGAATGTGTCCTACGCATTTCGCTTTTACAATTTTTGTGTCACCATAATCTTCTGGTTTCTTTACCCCTTCAGAAACAGCATGAAAAGCCTTGCTATCCCCATCTCCAAGATACTGGGCATATTTGACTTGTCTCTTTTTGACAGAATGGCTGAATACAGCAACAGCTCCTGCTACTTCCATTGCACCACTTGTGCCTTTGAAATTCTTTTTACAGCTTTTTGCATTATGCTCCACACCATGTTTGCAGAGGTGAAAGTATTTTGTCAAACATTCAATGTCTAAGACCTTACCAGTTTCAACACTAGTTGCCGTGAAAACCCCCTTTAATGAAGAGTAGCCCCGCTTTTGCCACGTCCCATCAAAGGCAGCACAAATTTCAGGATCACCGTTGTTTGCAATTGTGGCTTCCGACGCAGCAGCAATCATGCAATTTTCTGCTACTTCCTCAACACATTTTAAAATAAAAGGGGTGTATGCATTGAACTTAGAGGGAGATTTAGGAAGATTCACGACAGAACACAATACATCAGCACTGGCTTTACCTTTTCCAATCGATCGAAATCCCTATACGCACCTTGCATTTACTTCGAACACTTTACTTTCAGTTCTCTTACTACTGAAAAATTTTTGGGAGTGCTTACACTTCTTACACTGAAGCACTAATTGCACCGATAAGCCTTGCCTATTGCTAGAGTTTTCATAAAGTTCCAAGGAATCAGCTCTACGACAGATTGCGCAAGCAAAACTTTTAAATAAATTTGCGATCAAAACTTCCAAGTCAATGATAATGTTCCCACTTTTATTTTGTTTTGGTACATAATGATCATTTTCACCACACATATCAAGGAACTGAAGTTTCCTTTTTGAGGCAGAAATAGGTGTTTCAGATCATGTTGAGGAAGAGAATGTGAGTGATGTGACAACTGGAGTGACTTTGGCTCTGGCATTTTCACTTGAACTTGTACCACTATTCGAGGCTGGAGAAATATGCTGATTTCCTTTAAACTTTGCACGACCGAATTTCGGGGTTCGCGGCATTGTAAAACGTTAATTCACCAAGTTTAATCACTTAAAAACCATGTAAATAAAGCCGATCCGAATGTTTGTGCACGAGAGACGATAAAAACAACGTGATAAATAAAAAACTTTGTTTTGATGTGAGGTAGTGAAGTTAAACAAGAGACAGCTGACATGAGAACTTCACATTGTCACTCAGTACAGATCTGAGCCACTAGAGAGCAGCACAAATCAAGAAAGAATAAGGCGTGCAGTGGGCGCGATTTTTAAATAGGTGCAGAAAAAGTCGGGGAAAAATGTTTTCCAAAAAAAAAAATTAGCCGAAAAAAAAAAAAATGAAAATCCGAATCGATCAACTCACGTTTTCTTGATTTTTTGCTTTTCTATCATCGATAAATATGTAAAATAGATATGGAAACTTTCGTCTGGATATGCAGAACAAAAACACAGTTGAAAAAAAATTGAGATTTTTCGATTTTTTTCATATGGGCAAAAAGGTGCTGTCGCCAAAACCCCGCTTGTGACCCCTCTATCGATTCAGCTTGGCAAATGGAGTCGATCGCCTTCCAGGGTTTTCTTATCTTTTGTAACGACGGCCATTTGCATCAAGGCAACTCATGCCTCTTTAACATGGGCAGAGAGGTGTCGCCAAAACCCCGCTTGTGACCCCTCTATCGATTTAGCTTGGCAAATGGAGTCGATCGCCTTCCAGGGTTTTCTTATCTTTTGTAACGACGGCCATTTGCATCAAGGCAACTCATGCCTCTTTAACATGGGCAGAGAGGTGTCGCCAAACCCCGCTTGTGACCCCTCTATCGATTCAGCTTGGCAAATGGAGTCGATCGCTTTCAAGGGTTTTCTTATCTTTTGCAACGACGGCCATTTGCGTCAAGGCAACTCATGCCTCTTTAACACGGGCAAAAAGGTGTTGTCCCCAAAACCCCGCTTGTGACCCCTCTATCGATTCAGCTTGGCAATTGAAGTCGATCGCTCACAAGTGGTTTGATGTGTTTTGTAGCAAAGGCCATTTAACTCACGGCAACATATGATTCTGTATTATGCGGTTAATGCGGACAAAGTAACGATTACTCGGGACAAAGTAACGGCTACTCGAACAATACGGGATCAATTATTTTTTGTCTCTTATAGGCAGAGGAGTATTCCTCTTTTTGCACCCCCTAGTATCCTTGCCTTGTGTGGGATGAGCGAAACTTAAGAAATAATAGGTTCTTCAAAGATTGAAATGATATTAGGAAACATAATGAGGTAATAATAAAGGAACGATTTTTGGTTAAATCAGGGAATTCCGTACCGTTGGATGCAATACTAGTTTCAGGAATAAAGTGCAGCTAATGACTGAATAAAGATCTGTGTCGATATTAATGGGTACAACTTTATAAGAGTTCCAACTTTACATTTATCGGTGCACCTTCAATCACGGTTTTTGTTCAACGCAACTATCCGACTTCAGCCCATTTTGCCTAAGAGAAAGAGTAAACGTTTTGTCTCTTGCAATAATTAATTTTGCCCGTTTGTTTTGTCTCAATCTTTTTTCAGCTCGCATTTGCTCACGTCACTTTGAAGATAAATATTACTACAAGCGGTCTATTGACATCGCTCTCGGATTATCATGCCCCTCTCGTTTTAGGAATCTTGTTAGTGATGCAATTCCAACTTTGAATGGGTAAGTTGCCAAAATTTTTGACTTCGCTCTTTCCTCCGGGTTTTTCAGGCCCCTCCTTGCCGACTACATTCCCCGACCTATAGATACTATTCGATCGAATGATTTGGAAATAGGACTATTGCACACTTTTGCTGTAAGCGATTTAATGATTGATTCAGATGTAACAACCTCCAAAAATAACGATGGTACCACTTAAAATTCACAAGATCTACTCTTAAACTCCTAAAATGCTTTTAAATGCGCGAGCGTAATGGCGGCATTGGGCACTAATAATAGGAAATTATATCTTATTTTCGTTAGTCTCTCTATGCTGACAGTGAAGATTCACAGAGTAACTAAACACCGGAGTAGTGAGCCACATCTAATTAATGGTTTAATTGTACATCCCTGTATACTGTACAGGGTGGTCCGAAAGTCCCGGGACGGCTTTATAACTTTCGAACGGCTGCAGGTAAAAAAAAAACCAAACTTGGGGGATGTTTATAACTTAATAGAAACTACTTTTTGACGTACCCGAAAATTCCGGGGAGCACCCGTAAAGGGGGGTTTCGCCCCCAACTCAAAATTTTCAAATGGCAACCCCCATCCTGTGATACCTTGTTTGAAAGGGCATAAAATTCTAAGACTTTTGGCGCAAACCGGAGGTCAATATCGTTTTTCGTCTTCGATATATCGATAGTAAAAGTTCGATTTCGACCCATTTTCAAAAAATCAGAACTCCCATTTGAAAAGTCGGACTTTAAAAAACTAGGGATCAAAAATACTCTAAAAAGCAGGTACTTTTCAGAAAAAATACTGTTTTGATATTTGTCTAGTCTTAGAGCCCCCAAAATTATTTACAAAATGACCCCTCAGGGGGGGCTATCTCAAAAATTCTGAGCCACGACCCCTATCGAGTGATACATCGCTTGAAAGGGCACACAAAACTGAGCATTTTGGCGCAAACCGCAGGTCGATATCGTTTTTGGTTTTCGATACATCGAAATTTGCCAATGAGTAAAAATCCAACTTTGTCATTCGATATATTGAAAACCAAAAACGATATCGACCTGCGGTTTGTGCCAAAATGCTCAGTCTTTTGTGCCCTTTCAAGCGATGTATCACTCGATAGGGGTCGTGGCTCGGAATTTTTGAGATAGCCCGCCCTGGGGGGGGGGGGTCATTTTTGTAAATAATTTTGGGGGCTTGAAGACTAGACAAATATCAAAACCGTATTTTTTTCTGAAAAGTGCTTGCTTTATAGAGTATTTTTGATCCCTAGTTTTCTAAAGTCCGACTTTTCAAATGGGAGTTCTGATTTTTTGAAAATGGGTCGAAATCGAACTTTGACTCGCGATATATCGAAGACGAAAAACGATATCGACCTCCGGTTTGCGCCAAAAGTCTTAGAATTTATGCCCTTTCAAATAAGGCATCACAAGATGGAGGTTGCCATTTGAAAATTTTGAGTTGGGGGCGAAACCCCTTTTACGGGTGCTCCCTGGAATTTTCGGGTACGCCAAAAAGTAGTTTCTATTAAGTTATAAACATCCCCCAAGTTTATTTTTTTTTTATCTGCAGCCGTTCAAAAGTTATAAAGCCGTCCCGGGACTTTCGGACCACCCTGTATAGTGACACCGGTCGCGGTGTGAAAGGCAAATAGTCTCCCATTGGTCACTTCTTGATGGAGTTACAGTATAATTAGACAAGAGGCTCCCATTGTCAGTGCCCAACACTGCTATTACGCTTCCCGCGTTGTAAAGCATTTTATGAGTTTGGGAGTTGACTTCGTGAGTGTTGTAGTGCTACCAACATTATTTTTGCTGGTTTTTTACCCCCTTTTAATCGCTTACGGGAAAAGGGTATGCACCAGCCCGATTGAAGCAGAACTCACCGATACTACCTACTTTTGATTCGGTGATGAAAATACTTTTGATCCCTCAAAAATGTTTGAGTTGCTCACCGCAATCGGCGAAGTTGCGGGATCAAGTGTACCTGCTTTGAACGTCTGATTTCGCAGTTGAGACTGACAAAGCTTAATCACCGAGAGAGATGACGAAACTCGTTTGATTGTTCCTCGAAAAATGGATCTGATTGTTTCTTTTTTAATACTTGTAAAGGGTTCCAATGGTAACGCCCACCCCTCTAATTTTTTTTTTTTTAATCGCGAAAAAAGGATGCGGTTTGCACCATTCTGATTCATACCAAAGGAGCTGTCTGAAGAGGCTTTTTTCGCCCCCCCCCCCTCCCGTGGGTATGTGGTAGGATAAGGGGGGGGGGTTCTATTTCAGTTTTTCTTACGGTCACCCTCACCTATGTTTTTTTCTGGACTGATTTATTTTCAAATAAATTTTTAAAAAAAAGTTGTATTTTTAAAATTTTTTTCTCAAGTGTCAAAACGAGTCTAAGAGAATGCCTAGCAAAGATAGCAAAAAAAAAACCACGCCAGGTAATAGGAAACTGTGTGGTAAACATTTTGCAACACATTCCAAATGTGTAGCTATAAGAAGCAGGATTCAAGTTATGATTTCCTCAAGGTAAAGAATACAGACGGGAATGGATTTGCAGAGAAAACCTAACTATACTTACTCCCAATTCGCAAAATGTTGATGTGTTCGCTTTCCAGTTTTAAATTGTTTTTAATATTTTTCTGGACGACCCAAATGAAAATTTAATGCATTATCGGGTTGTACAAGTTTACTAGTATACATACAGGGTAGCCAGAAAGTGACTACATAGTACACACACACCCCTCATAATTTTTTCTAATTGTGATAGAAGGCTGCGGTTTGGACCATTCCAGAGACAAATAGAGACCAAGCACAAAGCTTGCGACAGGTGTCCTCTTTTCTGGCTCAATTTTCGTCGGAACTCATCGCAACAACAGCCAACAGTCGCCTATTGTTGACTGATGAGCGCTAGGTTTGCATTCGCCGAGCAAAACCTGTTTCCGTTTCCGGGACCGCGGACCAATCACAACGTTTTGTTGAGCTCACCATCCAACATTAGGCGAAGGTTGATCGTTGAGGCCGATGAGTCCCGACAATAGTGGTTCACGAGAAGTGGACACCGCGCGCAACCACGGGAAGAATAAGAAGTGCACGGTCTCTATTTGTCTCTGGACCATTTTTTTATTACAAAGGTGCTATCTGAGGAGGCTATTTTCAATGACCCCCCATCCCGGGGGGTAGGGGGGCTCAACTTTTTTTTCTCTTATGGCACCCCGTATCTTGTGATACACCGTCTAAAACGGCATAAAATTCTAAGACTTTTGAACACTTTTCTAAGACTTTTGTGCGCAAACCGCACCTCGATATCGTTTTTTGTTTTCTATACATCGAAGGTCTAAGTTCGATATGGACTGATTTTCAAAAAATCATTACTTTACTTTGAAAGATCGGAATTTAAAAAAACTAGGACTTTAAAATACTCCTAAAACCAAGTTCTTTTCAGAAAAAATACGGCTTTGACACAAGCTTAGTCAAAGTTAGGATTTAGTGCCCCCGAAAATTTTTAACGTTTTTGCCCCCCCCCCCCCCCCCCCAGGGAGCCTATCAGAAAAGTTCCGTGAGACAACCCCTATCGAGTGATGCATCGATCTAAAGGGCGTACCAAACTGAGCATTTTGGCGCAAACCGCAGGTCGATATCGTTTTTCACATTTGAGGTATCGAATTTTGTAAATCTACCTACGACATTCGATATCTTGAATGTATAAAATGATATCGACCTGCATTTTTCACAAAAAAGCTCAGTTTGGTATGCCATTTCGATGGATGCATCACTCGATAGGGGTTGTCTCACGGAACTTTTCTGGTATGCCCCCTTTGGGGGGGGGGGGGGGGGGGCAAAAACGTTAAACTTTTTCTTGGGCAGTAAATCCTAACTTTGACTAAGCTTATGTCAAAGCCGTATTTTTTCTGAAAAGGACTTGGTTTTAGGAGTATTTTAAAGTCGTAGTTTTTGTAAGTTCCGATTTTTCAAAAAGGAGTAGTGATTTTATGAAAATAGGTCCATAACGAACTTTGATCTTCGATACATCAAAACCCAAAAAATCGATATCGAGGTGCGGTTTGCGCTAAAAGTCTTTGAATTTTATGCCCTTTAAAACGATGTATCACAAGATACGGGGTGCCATAAGAAAAAATGAATTTGACCCCCCCCCCCCCCCCGGCTTGGCTGGGTGGCTAGGTGGTAATCGCCCCCCGGGGCCCGGGGTTTTTTTTTTTTTTTTTTTTTTTTGAAACACACGGTGTTTCTTTCATTTTTTTTTTTTTTTTTTTTTTTTTTTTTTTTTAACAAATACACTGTCTCGCATAAAGTCATTTTCCAGTTTCCCAAGTCAGTTTGAAACTTTCTTCGACAGTCTGGTAAATATTACTGCGTAAGTACTTGAGATTTTTCACACACTCTGTTATTTCAGTATGGATTAAGTACTCTGCATTTTTTTTTGTACTTTCTTCTTCCTGCTTTATATAGGATTCAAATTTTCTCTTAAATTTCCATGAAATTTTCCGGCTGCAAAGGGGTGTAAATTTCCAGGAAAACGCCAAAAACGTGCCCAGGGAGCCCCAAAATTTTTCCCAAAAATTTTTCCCGGGGGGAGTCCCCTTCACAACACCCTGTGGGGGCACGTACATCAGGGGGACGTACATATCGCGGGCTCCATTATTACCCTAGCCCCCCGGCCCTTTTTCCCTCCCATCCCGGGCCTCCCCCCCGGGACGGATGTTCATCGAAAATAGCCTCCTCAGATAGCGCCTCCGGAGTAAATAATAATTGACCAAAACTATCAGTAAACCTCAAGTAAACTTGTGGCGGCCAAGGTCCAAAAACTTCTCCAAACCTCCCCCTTTTACTCCCTTTCCCTCTTTCCTACCTCAATCTCCTCTTTTTAAAAAACTTTTCTTTCAAAATCTGTTATTTTAACCTTACCTGAGAGATGCATGATTGTGCGTGAGGTCTCTCAGATTCAACTTACAAACTAGCTGATATCAAAGCGACCAAGTCCCCCCCCCTCCCCCTTCCCCCCCTTTCCTCCTGTGTTTCTTCTAGCCCCCTCCCCCTTCTGATTTCAGCCTGAGATTTTATCTCTGATCTTCATTTTTCCGAATAATTATTACAGTCGGTTGGCTGCGCTCAACGCAAACCATTGCATAACTCTTAAATTGCAGGCGCATGAAAGTGCAAAGGATTTAATGCCCAAAGGCGCTGATATCCGAAGAACCAAGTCTAATTTTTTGTACCTACCGCACCTTTCTTCTGCTTCCTCTTCTACTTCATCCTCTTGCTATAGTTCACCCACCAAAAAGAAAAAAAAATTTAAAAAAAAAAGTCAGAGTAACAACTTGGCGTTGACCTGCCAACTTAGAGTTTACTAATACCATATTAGCTTTTGCGGGTCAACGCCAAGTTGTTTCTCTGACTTTTTTTAAATTTTTTTTTCTTTTTGGTGGGTGAACTATAGCAAGAGGATGAAGTAGAAGAGGAAGCAGAAGAAAGGTGCGGTAGGTACAAAAAATTAGACTTGGTTCTTCGGATATCAGCGCCTTTGGGCATTAAATCCTTTGCACTTTCATGCGCCTGAAATTTTAAAGAGTTATGCAATGGTTTGCGTTGAGCGCAGCCAACCGACTGTAATAATTATTCGGAATAATGAAGATCAGAGATAAAATCTCAGGCTGAAATCAGAAGGGGTGGGGGGCTAGAAGAAACACAGGAGTAGAAAGGGTGGGAAGAGGGGAGGGGAGGGGACTTGGTCGCTTTGATATCAGCTAGTTTGTAAGTTGAATCTGAGAGACCTCACGCACAATCATGCATCTCTCAGGTAAGGTTAAAATAACAGATTTTGAAAAAAAATTTTTTAAAGAGGGGAAATTGAGGTAGGAAAGAGGAAGGTAGTAAAAGGGAGAGGTTTGGAGAAGTTTTTGGACCTTGGCCGCCACAAGTTTACTTGAGGTTTACTGATAGTTTTGGTCAAAGATATCAGGCCGGTTTTGCGATTTATTCCTATTTTAAAGGGGATTGAGGTTTAGGTGGGTCAGTCATACAGAGATATTTTGACAAAGATGTGTTTCTAAAGCAATGATTATAATAAAGTTGAGTCCATCATAAGGCACATCAATAGAGCAGAATGAAATAGCAAGCGCAATCCCTCCCCCCTCTTTTCATTTTTTTTTTCTTATTACAAGCAATAGTAGAAAAAAAAGCCAAGTTGCAATGTTTTTCTTCTTTAAGCTTTACCTAACCCTTTAATTTGAATGTCACTGATGAAAAGCTAAGTCAATTCTACACGGGGAAAAAAATTTCCCTTTAAGAATTTCAAAATACTAAACTGTTTCTGATACTTTACTAATAATAGTTTTGCACTTTTAAATTTTTATTAAAGCGACAATATTTGAAATTCAGCAGGTATAGAGCTTAAAGTTTAAATTGTTTTTGGTACCCTGAAAAGATCAAGGATCAGTAATGCGTGTTTTTAAAAATTAAAAAAATGTAAGTTACTTAGTACTCAGCGAGCTGAGAACACGGATGTCTTTACGCCAAGGAATAGAGCTCGAGTCTATGTATTTAATCATTCTTTACTAGTGGTTATAATTGTTATTCGGAAGTCATTGGTGAGCTTAAACCAAAGATTTCAATACGGTCTTCCTCTTGGATCTCCCAGTTTTAAAGACACACTCAAGTAAAATTGCAAAATAACGTTTGAGTTGTGATGGTATAGCTCATCAGGTTTTACAAGAACGGGTTTGTGCAACAAGAACAGTAAAAATCTGGCAACACTGTATTCCATCCATTCCAACTAATGTAAAGTACTGACTCGAGGGAGTGCACTGTGCATCCTCAAAAGTTTGACCCTTTACGAGGGTTTAAATGGATGTATTACGTTGTTGCCAAAGTGCACGCAACAGCTCTGGTTCCTAACATATACAGTATCTCCCATCAGAGTGCTTCCAAAATTCTAATCTTCTAAAAAAAATTATCACAGGTCTTGACTAACACCATCACAAGAGCTCACATATTATGAGAGAGGTGTTCTGGAAAGTAGCAATGTGGCAAGTAGCCTGCAAAATTGCTTTAACGGGCATTGTTTTGCAGCTGGTCAGCACATTGGTGGATCCAGCCGTAGCAAAGGGGGGGGCTAACCTGAGATTTTCCCCCCCCCGGAGACCTCCTTTTCCTTTTTTTCCTCATTGTTTTCCCCTTCCTTTTCCCCTATTTTTTTGGGCCGAACGAAGGGGGAATGGCGACCCCCCCCTTTCCCCCCCCTATATCCGCTAATGCGTCGGAACAGGTTTTGACCCGTTGTCAACAAATAAGTTTGTCTCCGTGTTCTTCAGTATAGCGAGCAACGCTACTTGTCAGAACCCGGTATATACTCAGATAATGTGAGCTCTTCTGTAAGAACTATATAGTATCCTTTTTTTGACACTAAGAGAGTTAGAGAAGGGTTGGAGGTGGAAAAGAGACTTACTTTTTTAACACTTGATTGATTTGTAACAGTGAGCAAACTAGCACTTCTTGCAATCTCTTTGAAGGAATTGATGATCAATGTAGAAACAGCAATCTGCTAATAATAGGGATTCTAAGACTAGGAGCTCATTGGAGTTGCCTGATCTCAGAATATACATTGCTAACAGAAGCGACAGATAAAATCATATATAATCGTACGGACAGCATTTGTCAACACTTCTACAAGCGCACAAGCACAGCACAAGACAACAATACCAATTCTTTGAAAATACACTTTGGAAACTTCAGAGGCTTCCAAGAAAGTTACCCGGAGATGGCATGCTTACAAAGAGCGGATTTTTAACAAACATCACTGCACTTTCATTAAAGTATTGAACCACGATTGAACAATAATTTTTTTAAATTATGAAACATAACTGCGTGAATAACCTCAAATGTCAAATTGTGCTGTTGCCCTCTGATCTGCCAAGATTTGCCGAGAAAATAAGAACTAAGGAATAAACTAATCGATCGAAGAGTATTCAAAATAGACGGAATTTTATGTACAAAATCTATAAAATATAATAATTTTGATTGAAAAGTTGAAAACCACTAATAATAAAACGAACAACAACGAAACAGATCACTCACTCACTCCGTTCACTTCACGAGTCACGACGCGCACATATGCTGCGCAGCTAGAAATTCGTTCTCTCCCAATCGTCCATTCTCTCATTCTCTATCCATCCTGGCAGTGAGCGAACTCCTCGAATCTATCTGGCGAAACGGTTGGCTGTTCGAATGGAAAATGGCGATTTTACGCTAATTTCAATCATAGATATCTCCCTTAATACAATTCGAAATTCAACGAGACCTGGACTATGCCCCTCAGGAAAGCCTAACGAATCTTTCTATGTCAGGTTATAGGGGGGTTTCATCTGCCGTTATTCCGCAATCTGAGCGCAAAAAACGAGCGGCCGAAACGCAAAAATTCTGAATTTACGCTAATTTCAATCATAGTTTCTTCCTTGATATTGCTCAAAATTCAACGAGACCTGGCCTATGCCCTTCAGAAAAGCCTAACGAATCTTTCTATGTCAGGTTATATGGGGGTTTCATCTACCGTTATTCCGCTATCTGTGCGCAAAAACGAGGGTGCGAAACGCAAAAGTGAATCGGCAAGAGGAAAAAAAAACGCGAATAAATCGATGTTTTTTGGAAATATCTCCGTTGTTACTCATCCGATTGAAAATCTAATTAGTGAGCGGCACATGTACACCTCAAGACGAATCGAACAGTACCAGGTGTTATGGGGTTTTAATGGGGGGTTTTTCTTGGAATCCTAGGCAACAGATCATATAACGCTTAAATCGACAAAAACGAACTGATCGGTGTATAATAAGTGTCCGCGGACGCCACCTTCTTGCTGGGGGGTTTTTGGACTTGGCCTGGTGGCTATCGCCACTTATGATTGTCCAAACCGCAGCCTTTTAACTCAATTAGAAAAAAAAAATATGGGGGTGTGTACTGTGTAGTCACTTTCTGGCCACCCTGTATAAATTGGAAAAAACGAGTAATGGGTCTGTTGCAAACTTTTGCTACAGCGCTATAGAATGTTCAGTCTCATGTAAAATCACGTGAAAAGTCTATTGGTGGCATCAGAAAGTCATGAAATGCGATCATAAACTCACACGAGACGTTTAATGATATCCAAGATGGCGGTAAAATGTCGAGCAGCTTGTATGCATGCACCACGAACATCCAAGGATAGCCAATCTCACAAATCACAATATCGATCACGCTCAATCACAACGTAAAAAAAACATAACCTCTGAAGCTGTGAGGTTGTCAACGTCGGCAATCCTTGGATGTTAAAGGTGCACGCATACAGATTGCTCGATATTTTACCGCCCTCTTGGATTTCATTAAACGTCTCTTGTGAGTTTATTATCGCATTTCATGACTTTCTGATGCAACCAATGGACTTTTCGGGCGTTTTTATATATACGACGAAACACTCTTTATCGTTGTAGCAAAAGTTTGCAACAGACCCTTTTGGGGTTTCAATTTCAAGGGAAGGTATCTGCTTAAAGACTTTTTTTTTTCCCAAACTTAAATTTTACAAAGCTTCAACTCAATCATTTTATTTATTTTGTCAGTCCCAATGTTGGTCCATCCAATCCAGATGAAAGCATCGAAGAAATTAAAGGGGGAGCAAGAAAACCACGAAATCGTGGAGGTCATAGGAATGCAAAGTCATGACAGTGGAAGTACAAGTCTATGCAGCGAAAGGTTTGTGATTGAAATATTTAGTTAAAAGTTCAGCCGCTAATTTCTAACTCATCGGGTACTTGGGGAAAAAAAATCCCTGTAAAATCGACTAAAGATAAGTGAAGGAATTGCTAGACGCGGTTTTAAAAATCGAAAACCCTCGATTTGCACCAATTCAATGAATCCATGTCTAAACAGTGGATTAAGTTCGTATGACTCAATACCTAAGTTGTGCTAACTCGCAATAGGTTAATTCAAACAAAAATAATCAGAATACAAATAATGAAAATGCGACTATGACGTGAAGTTTCACTTTAAGCATACCATACCGTGCACTTTGAAACCACATAAGTTTACTCAGGGTTATATGGAAAGACTCGAGTAAAATTACCTATGTAGTTCAGAGCTGCCATTTTGCGTATAATTAATGGCATTTTTCAATTCACCGATGATTTCACCATTTGAGAAAAGATTGCACAGTTCACTTTAGTGTATAACTCTACTGCACAGAAAGATTCTGATCTGTAATCTTTTCCCAATCGGTGCAATCGTCGTTCAATGATCTGCAATCTTTTTTTAAAATGAGAGTTTTGAGAAATGATTACAGATCAGAGTATTTCTGTGCATTACAGTAATACATCGAACTGAATTTTGTAATCTTTTCTTAACCGGTGGAATCATCAATGAATTGAAAAATGTCATCAATAATATGCAAAACGGCAGCTCTGAAGCAGTTGTGCTGTAGGATGAAGAAAATGGAAGAAGACAAAACTCCCCGTTAGCCTCCCTACATTAGAAATTTTCCGAGTTCTTTTACAAAGCAGCAGTTACAGTTTAGTTCGTGTAGAGTAAAGTCCCTATATACTATGAGAGTTGCGACAAGACTCACAAAATGAAGAAGAAAGCGGATCAACAAAGCTCCCCAAAAGGCAAATTGCAAATGGCGGATGGCTATTTGCCTCTGCGCTGTTGCCACTATTTCGCTATCTCTTATTGGTTAGGTTCAGATTCTCGACAATAACGGTCGTTATTGAAAGAGATAATGTTCTCCGTAGTAAAATTCAAGCAAAGGAAAAATTCACAAAAAATTTCCGCGGTCACTATTACTTCAAATGTGTAATGAAAGCGAGTTCGCGAAAAGTAAAAAAACCCCCCGCCATTTGCATTTTGCCTCTTGGAGCTTTTTTTACAGCCTAAATCTGAGAGCCAATCAGACATAGATTCAGCAATGGCGCAACTCTCATAGTATGTATATAGGGACTCAAGTGTCGAGTAAGTGGCGTTGTGATTGCGGCATCGTTGCATCTTGTCCACTTTAACCGATGAAGAAGATCGAAGTAATAGGTGTTCACTGTTCAGTTCGATCTAATTTAAGGGATCTTAAATTTGCAAGCGTTTCATCTTTGTTTTTCAACATACAGCTGAATTTTTGGTGACTAAAGTCATTGACTATAACAAGACAATGTCTTGCCCCTGAAAAAGATGCAACTGAAAGCTTCGGTTCCGGCTTCACCAGTCTTAAATTTTAATATTTCGCTTTCTTCTAATAGAGCGTTTACTATCTTATCAGAGCAAGTATTTTCTTTGGATTTAATTAGCATCATGGCGAGAGACCCAAAATCCGTTTTGACTCCATTTATTGTAGCAAACGCTAAATACTCATCGTCGACTTGTTCGTCAAACTTTTGGTGACGTTACACATTGTTTCTGATAGTTTTCCATAAACGAACTATCGGATTGCTTTGAATGAGAGGAATTGTTCGGCCGAACATTGTGGTCATGAACCCTCATTTGCGGTTTTCCAAATTTTTTTCCCCTTTTAAGCGAGGTGTGTGCATTTTGCACTCGCACAAACAAATCGATTTGATACACAAGCATATTTTGGTCTGCGTTCTTGATTGGAAGCATCGAGTTTTTCAGTTCCGCTACCGAGATTGAAATCAGTGAAATAGATGAAGTAGATGAAGCACTAAACACAGTACAATTTGGCCAATTTTGATGATAAACAGGTAACTGTGCTTTCCAGTTTTTTCGGTGTTTGGTATCGTGGTAGAAGTCTGGTATACCTACTTGTGAGCTGATGAGACCGACAACGGTTGAATGCCGCCGCCCGGGCCTTGAATAGGAACGTGACCAGTGAGAATGGTTAAACCAGCAGCACTATGTTGTTCATTCCCGTCTTCTTCATCATCTTCGTTCAACAGTTTTGGATATTTCGAACGCTAAAACGAGATCACGTAACTTCAAGTACAAAACGCCAGTATCATCTACTGTTGATCGCGTAACTACGCGCGATAAGGCTCAAAATACATTCGCGATAAAGCTGACAATTTTCTTAAAACTCGTAAAAATGCGGAATCTTAACAGAGCCATAGCCACAGATCACAGATAAAACAAGGGTTGTAATGATGGGTTAAAATCATTTATCAAAAAAAATAAACCCCGAATTCATAGAAGGAAAGTCAGAGTCACATTTATATTTATTCTTCAACCATTTTTACAACGTCAGTGATGTGAACCTGGCAGGGACTAATCTTGGTACTTTAACATACTAGTACCAACTTACAGTTTTAAAAATCAAAAGCACGTATCATTTAACTGATTGCAACAAGATCCAATTTAGTTAACAGTATGAGCTCCTTTTAATTTGATCGTTTCTCTTAGTTTCAATGGACAAACGGCAACGTTGCCGGATCTCGCGTTAGGCCACTGATGTTTTGCCGAATACTAAAACGTCAATCGTAGTATCTCAGCATTGCTGAGTTGCTCCTATTATTGTTGTTTGGTCTTGGGGGTATCTTTTATCCGACTTTCATTTGATACCAGATTTTTTGTTTGCTTGCTTGTTCCTGTTTAGCACAACGTCTCCGTGTGAAGTTCTTAAAAGCTCTGTCTACAGTTTAGCTGACGAAAACATCCAGGTGGTATACCCTTTCCCAAAACAAAGTCAAGTAAATGAAAGTGAAGAAAAAATCCACCGGTTAACCGAGGAAAATCAAAAATTACAGTTTGAATTAAGTCTCCTCAAAACAAAAACAGTGGGAGCTGTGAAACGACTTCAAGAACGCGTAAAGAAGATTGAAGAAAGGAATAAGACTCTAGAGAGAGAAAATAGTACCTTGAAAAATGACAAAATTCCCTTGAGGAAAAATTTAAAAATCATACAATTTTGCTCAAACAGTATTTCTCAACTGGACAGCTTAGGAGAATGTTTTGTGATGATCCTAATAAACGTCTGCGATGGACGGTTGATGATATTGCCAGCGCGATATCTTTAAAAAGTGAAAGTAGCCAAGCTTATGATTTCTTACGATCGAAATTAAGTTTTTTCCTGCCGGATCCTAGCACATTAAGACGTTGGATTAGGAAAAAAAATGCATTCTTAGCTAATAGAGACTTCAGTGATACAGATAAGCCATTGTCTGAGAGTGATAGAGCTATCAAGAATTTACTTTTGCTGAATGATCAAAGCGAGGTACCAATAGAAATTGACCAAAATGATTCCGATAATGATAATTCCAACAATTTAGAAGATGATCTGGATGTAGTTTGTGAAACATAGAGACTGAAGCTGAAAACTGAGAAACTGCGCTGCCTAATTTAACTTGTTCTTTTGTTTTTATTTTTTTTCTTATCTTCCATATTTCTCTTGACTTAAACTACTAAGACTAGCCTTGCTGTTTGAAGCAATGCCGAAGTTCTAGTCTTATGTGAGCAAAATGTGTTTTGCATTGTGTCAAAGAATGTGAAAAAAAACATTTTATCTTGCTGCATTTCGCAAAAAAAAGTTTTTATCTTCCCTTCTCTCCATTCTCCAATAGTTTTGATGATTAAAGAGTAATGCAAGAAATCTTGCTCCATTTGCATTTCTCTATGAACGTAAAGGATCGTGGGATATTGCTTGTAAAATTAAACTTTATTCCTCCCTTAAAATTTGTATTGAGATCATGCCTTAAGGTGATTCCATGTCACGTGACCAAGGTGCTGGATTTGTCAATCGATTAACTGTCATTTACTGGATTTTATGGAGGTTTTTTGTAAAACGAGGATCGTTGGCACCTGTAGGTAAATCTAACAAAGATATCAGCAAAGTTTGGATGCTCGAATTCGCAAAATAAGGTAATTATGGGCATTCGCATAATCGCTGCTCGATCTCTCGTATCGCACTGCAATAGTGCAAAGTACCATAAGTACGTCTTTATTTGTGGGTTCGAGCGTCCAAACTTTGCAGATATCTTCGTTTAGATCAAACTACAGGTGCCGACGACCCTCGTATTACAAAAAAAACTCCAGAACATCCGGTCAATGACCATTAATCTATCGATCACCTCATCACGTGACATGGAATCACCTTAAGCAGGTTTTTTTTGACAGTTTCTTTTGCGGCTGTTTATTTTAAGGTCTTCTTTCATTCAAGATCCATCCGATATTCTGTCTCACACCAGGTACAGTTTTGTGGTTGCGCCACTGCACAGCAGACCCAAATTTGGGGAAACGCTCGAAGGTGTTGTCAGTGAAAGTGAAGTCCCACTTGACTATAACCGCCTGTTTTGGGAGGAAGCAGGGTTGTAGGGTGTGGCTATTTTTTTATAACTGCGAAAGTCGAGGAGTTTTGCTTCTCAAATTGTTCCCTGTGGGTAGAATAAACACCAATTTCAAGGAGTTTGACATAAAATTACTTAAACTGGTAACTAAAGTCCGACCCTTTCTCATTTTTGAACGGTTTGAGAAAAAAATGCTGATTGGACCAATCTATTTCATTTTTAAGGAAGACATCTTTGGAGGGGGGGGGCTATCTCGGAAATTTCAAATGGTACCCCCTATCTTGCGATATATCGTTTAAAAGGGCATACAATTCCAAGACTTTCAGCGGAAACCGCCAGACCGTTATAGTTTTCGGTTTGGACTCATTTTCAAAAATTCATCGTTCCTATTTGAAAAGTCGAAGTATAAACAAACGAGGTTTCTAAAATACTTTTTAAAAACAAGTGCTTTCCAGCAAAAGTAAGGGATTGGACACAAATTTAGTCAAAGCTGGGTTTAGTGCCCAAAGATTCTTTTATTGTTTTGGCCCCACAGATGGACTAAAAGAATATAAAAATTCGGGCCTCTAAAAACCCAAATTCGACTAAATCTATTCCAAAGCTGTATTTTTCTCTGAAAAGTACTTGAATTTTTGAGTGTTTCAGACCCCTAGTTTTTTCAATTTTGACTTTTCCATCGGGTTTACTGATTTTTTGAGAACGGGTCCAAATCGATCATTGACCCGCGATGTTGCAAAAATTAAGTAAGATGTTGGACCTTTTGGGTTTTCGCCAATAGTAGGCACATGTGTAACCTCTTTAATGATGTATTCCAAGATGATAGGAGGTGCCATTTGAAATTTTGGGGATCGTCCTCAAAAAATTAAATGGGTTGAAAAAATGAAGATTAGTCTAAACTTTTATCTCGACTCTTCCAAGAACTAGAGTGAGACGGACTTTTATTTCACCCTGTACAGCTGTTCGATTTCATGTAGGGGGCTTTTCTCGGTGGGCTAATCTCAAGTTTTTCTGTAGATGAAACCGAAGGATAACCTGAGCTTTTCTGAGACTTCATTTTATAAATTGAAGTTGCAGCATTTGTGTAAGCTGCGCTTGGAGTGATCCTTTTTTGTTCCGCATTTTCATATAATGTCTCAAAAGGTCATCTTATCAAAACTTCATTTGTTTGTTTTTTGTTTTTGTTTTTTTGTTTTTTTGTTTTTTTTTTTCCCGAAAATTGTTGAAACTTGAGAAGGGCTAAAGTTAAACTCATAAAAACTTTGGATTTCCAAAAAAGTGTTTCATGCAACAGGGGGGGGGTCCTCGAAAGTCAAGGGGAGTCTCGCAAGAGAGTTTCGGATGCGCTTTAAATTCTTGAAGTTTCTCCCGGGATGGATTCTAAACAGTATACAAGAAAGGGGGGAGGGGGACTGTTGACGAAACGGCGAAGATTTTTCATAACTTCCTCTATAGACTATTAGACCCCCGTCCTCTGAAAATACCGCCATTCACGTCAGCTGCTCAAACTGCTCTTCGAAGCGTTCGACGATTCACCCTAACCTAGTCCGCGTTGTATAAGCGTGTACCAGACCACCTGGATGGGGCATTTTTTTCGAAATCTGAGCCAAATGATTTTAAACAAATAAGTCAGGTAGGGAATTGACCCCAAATTTTTCATTTTTTTATTTTTGAAAGCCCCCCATAGTCCCCTCGGGGGGTTTTTTGGGGGGGCTCAAACACATTTTCGAGTTTTCTCGAAAAAGTCTCCAATAAAGGTGTCAAAAAAAGTTCATATTCGTAAATTATAGGCAAATTTTCGACATTTTTTCTCGTCTAATTTTTCCCGAAAACTCCGAATTTTTTTTTGTTATAGGGTTTTTTTTGGAAATTTTTTTAATCGGCCCTCGTGACCACCCTGTTCACAATTTTTTAAAAATCATTACAGATTCTGAAAGAACATATCAATACCTTTCGATTAATGTGCCGCATGGTCCCTGTCAGTAAGAAAATAGAGTGTTATTCGCCAAATCAAAAATTTTTGGGCTTAATTGGTTCAAACCATGGAATCGCGCCAATTCTGCAATTGAAGCCGCAAAATTTTGATTTGGCAAAAAACACCTTTTTTTTTTTTCCTAAAGGTAACATGTGGCACATCAATCGAAAGGTATATTGATCTGTTCTTTCAGAATCTGCAATGATTTTTGAAAAAAAATTGAACAGGGTGGTCACGAGGACCGATTAAAAAAAAAAAAAAAACCCAAAAAACCCCTATGACTCAAAAAATTTGGGGTTTTTGGAAAAAAAATTACAAGATGTCGCCAATTGCCTCTAATGTACGAATATGAACTTTTTTTGACACCTTTACTGGATACTTTTTTCAGAAAAATTGAACAATGTGTTTGAGCCCCCCCCCCCCAAAACCCCAAGGGCCTATCGGGGCTTTTGAAAATATCAAAAACAAAAATTTGGGGTCGATTCCTTATCTTACTTTTAAGTAGATTCCATGAATCTATTAAGTAGATTCCATGAATCTACTTATTGCGGAGGGTGCGATGTTGGATTTTTCGGGAAATTTTATCAAATGAGCACGTTTCATGGTCCCCTGAGTGAGAAAAACCACTCGTTGAAAAATTTTTTATATATATATATATATATATATATATATATATTTATATGTATGTTTCAGCCAGTTTTACCGTTTTTATGTACCACGATCCTGTTCGTAATTTTTGGTTTTGTTCTTGAAATTTTTCTCAACTATTTGTTGGGTTTTTTTCTTGGATGAGTTCGAAGATGGTGTAAATCCGATTGTTAGTTTTCGCGCTATGGGCCGTGTTTGAGTCGTAAAAAGTGTTTTTGGTTTGTTTTTAGGAGTGTTTGTATTGTGCGTTTTTTTTGGGAAAATTTATGTTGGCCGTTTTGTTCCGCAACTTTTTTTCTCGAGTCATTTTTTTTTTTTTTGCGTTGTAAGCGAGTTATAGCGATGTGTTTTTCGGGTTTTTTGGCAGTGTTTTTTTATGAAGAAATTGTTTTTTTGTTTCAAAAAATTTTTGTATATATCGTGGAGAATGTTTTTAGTTCATATGCTCTTTTCCTTGAATTTTCCTTGTTTTTACGTGTTTTTCGAGCTATTTAGTTTCTTATGGGATTTTACAAGTGAAAGACAAGGAGGCGTATTGGTATAATTGCTCTTTCTTTGTTTTACACGTACACTGTTGCTTAGGTACGTTATTTATTTTTTTTCTTGTTTTATCAGCTGCTCTTATTCAGATTTTTTCCCCATTACCGTTACAAAGATTACACATTTTTCAATCTTTTTACTATAATCTTTTTCTCATGGTCATTTTTATTTAAATGTTGAACAGCTGATAAAAAAAAGAAAATTGAATAATTTAAAGAAAATCATAACATAACCTATTTATTGAAATTTGTGAAAAACTTATATAACCTAGCTTTTATTTTTCACTTGCATTGTAAAGATTACACATTTTTCTATTGGTAAATAATCTTTTTCACAATAATATTTGGATTTTGAGCAGCTGATTAAATAAAAAAGAAAAAATTTAGAGAAAAAATTTAACAAAAATGATTACCTATATTTAAATTTGTGAAAAAATGATTTAACCAAGCATGGAATCTACTTCGTCTTACCGGCCTGCCGGGAGGCATTTTTTTTTTCAAACCAATTCGTTCAGTAGTTTTCGAGAAAAATGCGCTATTCGGGTGGTCTGGTACACCCGGTACAGCCATTATTCTCTCTATGCAGCTAAGCGCGGCTTATACAATTCTTGTAAGTATTGAGACTTCGGCATGTTATTATCCGATATTCATTAGAAGAAAAAAGTCTTCAATTAGCTCAAATTTGGGGGGGGGGGGGGGGTTTACCGTGTACTGAGCACATAGGGGTGGTAGTTGGTAGTATTAATGAGAAAAACCAGGTTGAGCGCGTTTCGTAATTGGAACGCTCGATGAACGAATGTTTCCCCCATAATTTGACCCTCAATGGTTCGTTGATACGGAAAGAACTATCGCTGAGAATCCTTTGCTGTACCTATGCTTCTCCCTATAAATTTTCAATCGTATTGGGCCAACAATTTTTTTCCCCGGACGCAAACCTACATCCCATTTTCAGGAATCAATAGTCTTTTGTTATACCAAGGGACGAACGGGTCATAATTCAAAGCCTCTTTTTCAATCCTAATAAATACTTCCTCACTTTGATGCCTGATTGGTTTCCATTCGTACCTTCGACTTACCTCAAAAAGTACGGAAAAGGAAATGTGCCTTTTTGTCTTATTGAAGTAATTAGCTTTTGTGATTTTGGTGCCGTTTTTCATACAACTTTTTTTCACACTGTCTTACATTATTATTAATGTTAACTATCGAAATTTTAGTTTTCTACCAAACTCAACCCGGAGTCGTGGTTATCTAAAATTTGGTGAAGTTCTGTGTTGAAGTCACAACCAAAGTATCCGAGTTCTCGTTATTTTTCCAGAAGCCTTTCCTTAAAATAGAAATCCGAAATATAATATTCTAAGATATTGGAGCTCGCGAAGGAAATTTTGGAATGCATTCAAATGTTGTTTTACCTCGGTCATCCCCGCCTAATATCCACCAATCATTCCTACCCATATTTTATCTTTCAAAACTTTTTGGAGTAATGCCCTTCAAGTTGACAAGAATGAACAAATTAACGGATAACAGTTCTAAAATTATAAACGATGGCTTTCCAAATAAGTTTTTTCACTTTACAAATTCAACGCGTGACTATATTTACTGCTACTTTTGGATGATTTTGACTCTTGTTCATGGGTTATCTGCTCCTTTTTATGTTTTACATACCAACTTACCTCAAAAATACTCGGACGGTTTATTTAATTACAAGCTAGATCCCATTCTACAAAATAAAACAATCAAGGGCAATTTTGATAACGAAACAAAACAGTCGATATCCATGAAAATATTGAATCCTTTATTGATAACTTTGATGAGTCTTGGGTCAAGATTTATCACTCTGTATGCAGTTAACTCAAACTTGACGCAATTTTTTCTGAAATTGTACCGCATCGATTTGACTTTGTGTTCCATGGCTCGATTTCACCCCCAAATCAACCGCATAAACCCTTTGAATACATCAGTGGGTCTAATCGTGTACTTTATCATCTTTGGTCTGCCTGTTAATGTCCAGTACATGTATAATGTCGCAGTAATTAATAACGAGCTTGGAATTACTTGGTGTTTGATTTTGGTATTGGTCAATCTATCCTCGTTTTGCACAGATTTGCAGTTTATGTTTTTCACCCACGTTCTTCGGGTTCGATTCGAATTCATTAATTCCAACTTGGAGACTCGGGTACCACCTAATCAAAGCGACTTGGCATACAACAAATCAGACCACACTGTTCTTCCAAGAAAGTAAGTACCTACTCGAAATGAAGTGGAATCTGCACATTCTGGTGCCTCAGGTGGTATCATTTTTAAGTGGTTCACAGAAAAGTGCTCGAAATGTAGCTACAACCAGTGCGAGTTAAAAACCCAGACACCATTTTCGATGCACCGAACGAGCATTAAAATTTCTAACTAACTACGTCTGCAGTTCCTTTCCTATACTCTATTCCAGCCGAATTTGCGGATTCTTGAGTGAGGTGAAAATGCACTAACGGCAACGCAGCATCACTCGAGCGATGCCGAAGGGGGGGGGGGGGGTGTTTACTTACCAGTTATAACTTTATACAGTCCCGTGTTTTCGAATGATTCTTTCTTGGGTCTGCCAGCAGTTGTCATTAGTAGTAGTAAACTTGAAGAACAAGGAAATTGTAACACTGACCTGACAATTTTTCTAGTTTTACTGAACGGATCAGAACTTTTGAAGTCTGAGAACACTACATACAGGGTGTCCGAGAAATGAGTTCACACTTTTGCTATGAGCGCCTGATTGATTGTAAAAATCTGAAAAATTCAGGAATAATCTATTACCCCTAAGCGACTTTATAGAAAATATCGGGGGGCTCCCAGCCCCCTTAAGGGGGGGGCGTAGGCCCCAAAATGTACCCCGTGTTGCCAATATATCGCATATTTCAAACGGCAGGGGGTATTTTTTATTTCACCATTCAAAAGGGCTGAAAAAACTGAGTAACTTAGTTTTTTCAGATTTTCGGTAGCCCCTCCCAAAACAAAATGGCGGCCAAATAGCTACCCCATACTTTAGAGGCCCATAACTTCAGTTTGAATCAATATTTTTTCAAAAACTAAAAACTTTCTGAATCCTCAGAACGTCTTCTTTCCAATAATGTGCCACACTTTATCGTTTGGTGGAAAAAAATGGGGCGCCCCCCAAAAATTTTCGTGTTGGGGGGCTGTAGCTCAAAAAAGTCAAATGTAAAGGAGGGTCGTGCTGTACATCAATCGAAAGGTCTTAAAAAAAGGAAGAATTTGGCGCAAACCCGAAGTCGCTACGATTCCAACATTTTGGTGAAACACGGAGAGCATAAAGTGCTCGATTTAACTTAAAAGTCTTAAATTTAGAATTTACTCCTTCAGGTTTTTTGATAAATACACCAGTTTCTAGATAACTATTAAGAAAAGCAGTTGGAACATCAACTTGCTTTAGACACCAGTTATTTTTAACGGTTTGTGACATTAAAATTCTAAAAGTTGAACTACGACACACCGGAGAATAAGTCAATTCATCGCTTTCACTTACTTTCTGCTGAAACCCTCGAGCGACTAAACGAGCCTTTTTCACCCCATCACCTTTCACAGTAAAAACCCATGTAGTCTCAATTGGCTTTTGGGCCTCCGTAAGTTCCGCAGGTAACCAGGTTTTCATTTTATCATGACACTGTAGCTCATAGTCTATTGCTTTCTGTCAATCTTTAGACTTGACAGCTGCATCAAATGTCTTGGGAGCATTATTTTGTGATAACATACAATAAGCAAAACTTGTTTCCAAATCTTCAAGATAAGAGGGTTTACGGACTTGTCTTCCATGTCTCGTTACCGAAGTAACCCTGTTTGCATTATCGGTTAACAGACGTTTCGTCCCTTTTTTTTTCGTCCGCTCGATTTTTTGTCCTTTTTTTTCGTCCAATGAAGATTGATCCTTGATAATTCGTCCAATCAAATTTCGTCCTGTAGAACAATTGGTCCTTTTATTATTTTCGTCCTCGACTGCAACGTCCATGAGTTTTTAGTTAAATTATTTGTATGTCCAAATTATGTCTTTGTCCTGTAATTTTAGTCCAATTTTGTTTGTCCTTACAAAAAAGTTGGTTTCGTCTAATGCTCCTTTTCGTTAGTTTTCAGGTGAAATAAAATGAAGAAATAGAATTTCACCTAAAACAAATTAATATTGTATTATTACTAGGTGTTTTATTAATTAATCTTTTGAGAAAATGCAATTCCCAGAAAAAAATATGAAAAGAAACGTTTTTATTGAGCTGCATTGCAATGTAGCAACAGTTGTTCCTACGTATAGAATTATTGTTGCGTTATCTATCGGGTGATTCGGTAACGATTATGTATTCGTTCTAAACGTTTTTTCTAAATTATTACTAGCATGAACGCATTTTGAAGCAAAAAGTCAACAAATTTTACCTGTAAACCAATGAAAATGAACATAAATGTCTATTGGACGAACCAAACTTTTTTTTGAGGACGAAAAACATAAGACTAAAATTACAGGACAAAAAACATACTCTGGACCTAAAAATAATTAGACTAAAAACTCATGGACGTTATAGTAGAGGACGAAATTGATGAGTGGACCAATGGTTCTACACGACAAAAATTGATGGGGCGAATTATCAAGGACTAAATGTCGCGGACGAAAGAAACAGGACGAAAAGTCTTGTAACCGCATTATCCTGCTCCTGATCACTATTTTCTTCCTCACGATCACTACTGGTTTGTTCATAATTGTCACTGCTTTCTTCTACTGCATCTTCTTCTTTGGAATGATTCTGCAGTGAAGAAGAATCTCCTATTTTTATGTAGGAGGGCTGTTTCATTTCCATTACATTTTCATCGAATCGCACATCACGAGATTTAATTACTTCATTTCTTTCTGGCACCCACACACGGTAACCACCTCCAGCATAACCAACCATTACGCCACGTTTGGCTCTGGATTCTAATTTACCTCTTTTCGGCAGTACCACATACCACACTCTTGATCCAAAAACTTTCAGCTTTGAAATGTCCTGATGATTTTGCTATAAGAGTGGAGGAGTTTGACCTTCTGACAATGTAGATGTTGGAGTTCGATTCAGCTCATAAGCACTAGCTCTTATGGCTTCTCTCCAACGATGCTTGGGAACGCCTGAATCAATTAATTTAGTGTGAACCATATTAAGGAGTGTGCGATTCATCTGTTCCCTTTTTCCATTCATTTGTGGACTATAACTGGCTGTATATTCTAGTTTAATTCCTTCTGATTTGGCGAAATTTTTAAAACTTTCAGAAATAAATTCTCCTCCGTTGTCTAAACAAATGCGCTGAACATTTTTCTTCTGTTGAGTTTTAAATTCTTTAATAAAATCGATTAGATTTTCTTCCGCTTCATTCTTCATTTTTAACAATTTCACTACCACAAAATGAGAGAAATCGTCAATTATGACTTGAAAATATTTTTCTCCTAACAAGGGGACCTTATGGTGACTCCACCTCCGATTTTGATCAAATTTTCAGGGATGGTAGTTCATGACAAAATATTAGACCCATATTTTTCACTTTTTGTGAATAGGCCTTAGTTTCGTCGCAAAAAAATTTCAAAGTTTTGGAAAAATTACGACGAAATCGTCGTTGAGACAGCGCGCAGCGTTAAGTTGGGCAATTTCGGCTGCAACACTCAACTTCCGCGTTGACGCGGTCGGTAGCGTCTCTGACCATCTTACTGGTGGTCGCCGGTTCGAATCCCGCGACTACTGCTAGTTTTCAAGTTTTTTAAGCACACTTTTATTAAAAAAAACAACAACACCACCACCACTAATAACAACAATAATCAACAACAACAACAACAACAACAACAACAGGATTGACGCCGAAAGTCTCAAATAATAATAATAAAACACATGTTTGAGATTTTATGAATGGAAATACAAACTCACCAAAGTAATGTAGTTTAAAGCATTCATTCTATAGAACATTCGCCGTCCAATGAAAAGCGTACATTCAACCATTCATTAAAAACCACAGCTATCCCACCATCCAATGAAAAAACAGGAAAAAAAAAACAAGAAAAAAGAGGATTTACCGAACCCAAAATCTCCTTCTTCTTGGTTTTTCCTGCTTAAACTTCCAATATGCCGCTAGTAATAACACTGTCCATATTAATAACACAGTCAGCTCATCCATTGTAGTTAATTATTATTTTACTGACAATCAATCAAGAACGAGAGGACAGCCTCGAAGCATTAAAAGTAAAAATGATTGCTGTTCAATATTCAAAATAATGAACACACGGCGGTGAATATTAATTTGTCAACAACAGCAAAAAAGAGAGGACGCTCATTGGTCGAAAGGGGATGCGCGCGCCGCTATTTTCTTGCGACGTGTGAACAATCCTTAAAACGGGTTCGGGTGTCAGCACTCAACAACAGCATCGATGACCCCCCACTTTCGGCTCAATTTCAGCTCCTCTTGCGCAGTGTGATTCGGGCCTAAGCGAAGATGTTCACCGTGTGGTGTCTCATCACTCACCGTTGTCCTGTTGCTCGTTTGTTGCAACGAGTCCGACCGTTGAACTGAGCTGAGTCAGTCGTCGTATGTCTGCTTCGTGGAGCCTGTTGATGAATTCAGGCGTTGATTCGTTGACGTTTTGGGTAACTTTATCAAATTGGTACCGTGAGGCTTCTACCAAATTGTCCGGCTCGTAATGGTTTTTCAGAAGGTTTACCAAGGCTCCCACATTTTGGGAACTGGGGGCGTTGGGTAGGCAGGCATTTTTCAGAATTTGGTACGACCGAATGCCGATGTAGGATAGAAATAACGCTCGACGTTGGTTGTTGGGTGTAGGCTCATTGCTCTGTGTTGAGCCTCCTCCGGAATGTTATTGACAAAACAAAATTGTTCAAATAAGTCATACCATGTAGAGAATGATGAGACGTTGGCATCAAAGTGTTGCAAGGACTGGAACTACGGTTGAAGTATGTGTACTTGGGCGTTTTCTTCGGCTGCATTCTCCGCCATTGTTGTCTGGAGCACGTGGGAGACGGCACATGTGCGAAATTGTAAGGACAAAAATGCTCCGTTTAAAGAAGACGACGTTGTATTACTAAAAATAGGAAACGCTCCAAAAATCACAGGCACAGTAGTAAAGCGTCTCAGTGCCACCACCTACCTAGTAGACTCCATTTTTTAGAATTAAAAATTTTTTGTCACTGGAACAAAAATGTTTAATGTTTGGTCCTGGAGTCGTAATTCCTCAATCCCTACAAAAGCGTGCATTGGAAATCTTGCATGAAGGCCACCCAGGCATAGCTTGCACGAAATTGCAAGTCTTCATTAAAGTCTACACCTTTAGTACAATTCAGTGTTGCTTTCCTTTCTTTCGCATACACCACACACCGAACACCCAATATTTCGATCATTTTTGTTGGCTCAAATAGACGAACTGCAACGTTGCTGCCATGCATGCTACGCCACTGTATAAAAGAAACTTTGAACTGATGGAACACACTGGATGATGGTTGGTCAGATCTTTGATAAGTCCGGTGCGAGTGATGCGGAAAAGCGGGATCTTGGATGCTAGGGTCGACGCGAAGCAGATGGTTAGTTCGTCGATGGTGATCCAGTTTGACTTCTAATCGGCACTGTTTCTATGCAGTGCTTGATAAGTTGGAAGCGAGATTTTGACTTTGGGTTGATATTTGTGGAAAGCGTCCCAATCAACATCGAAATTGCCGCGCATTGATCGTGTTGTGTATTGATCGTAAGATGAATCCTATTTTGGTTTTCGCGCACCGCCAGGAAAACTCCCGAGGACCGAAAAGAAGGGACTAGTGGACACCTAGAGGTTGAAAATAAGAGTAAATGCTGATTGTTTGTTTTGATTTTTGGTTTTTGTTATGATTGATGTTGAATCGGGTGGTGTTCAAGGTGCACAGCTTTTGCTGCCTTGCATATGAATAACGAGAGATTTCTTATAACTCTGCCACGTAACAATGCAAAAACAGATCAATTCCTTCTATTATTATCCGGCAACAAATAAATAATACGAAAACCAATCTCCATCAAAACTTGAAGAACTTTGTGGATCATGCCCTTTACTAGCTCTGCAGTTGTGGTATTTTCAGGGTACAAGGATATTTGGTGAAGTGGTTCTTGGCCGCCGTTGTGATAGGGTGGCTCTTTCGTGGTCTGTTACTTCCTATCCTTATCTCAGCTTTGGAGACTTTAACACCGAATCAGACAGTGTATTAGTACTAACTAACTCCCAGAAGGAACGCTCCTAAGTGGAGGCTGATCAATATACGGTCGTTCCTTTGCGTATAAAATTCCCTCGAAACCACTAAATTAGAACACGTCATCAACCACTTTCCTTCGTCCGATTTCAATCAATGAGCTTTCATCAAAGGAAAAGGAATGAAGGGAAGCTGCCTTCGGACTTTCCGTCTCAAGATTTTGATGGGGCGTAGCAATGGTTAGAACACTATCGGACGATGGAGGCCACTTAATTTTAACGTAGTAAGGGCAATTAATGAGGAGGGCGCTCGCGCGCAAGTCAATCAAAAGGGCGGTTCACGGTAATAAGGCTTTATTCAAAATTTCCGCGACACTGAGAGCGCTTACGTTAACTTTCACAGGATTTACGGAATAACAAACTGGCCGAAATAATTGCTCAATATCCACCAAAGACGTCGTGGAGGGTGGAGAATTTACAAGATACCTATCGCTATTTTCACAAGGCCGCGCCAGAGGGTCCACAAAGGGGAATTTCTTTCACATTAAATTCGACCGCGATGGTTAAAATTAATGCAGATTACAATTTTTAATTCGAAAGTAAAAATTGTAATAATTGGCAAAAATTCACGAAGACTAAAAACGAGTCCCACAGAAGTGAAAACTAATAATTACCACGAAGGTAGAATAAAAATTCACGGAGCGAGCGCGGAGCCAAAAATCTCGCAGGAGCAAATATAAAAAGAACGCTGATTTTTTGTGTTTCCAAAGGACCTTATTCACGGAGGGTGCAAATCGGCCCCTAACGGAATTGCATGAAATTTTCCATGGTGATAGAGGACGTTGCCAGGTGTCCGAATATGGCCAGTTTTTGGTCAAATTCGAAAGGGAAGCGGCGTTGTCAAATTTCAAAGTCAAAACACGTTTTGACTCATAACTTGTAAAAAAATTTAGCTTTTGATACGCGGTTTGCGTGAAAAAATAGTAAAAAAACAGAACTTTCGATTGATATCCTACAAGTTGACTTTTCTCGAAAAATTGCTAAAGTTATGATCATTTTTCGATTCTTTGAGACTCAAAATTTTACAAAAACCGATTTTTAACAACTTCGGGTCGCACGTAGCGCAACAAAAAACATGCAGAAAAAAAGCTCTTGTTCTGTTCTTTAAAATGGCGGAAACTGCAAGTTGGGGAAACTTTTAGTTTCTGAGATATAGCGCCTCAAAGTTGGCGCGGACGAGCTTGTGACGCGCTGACGCTGCGTCAAGCGTAGCACATGGCACGCCTCTTGAGTCGCGCGCGTTCCGCTTCGTCATGTATGGGCATAAAACGTCCCTCCTTGTCTCCTGCCCTTTGAATTTTCAATTTTTGGGACTTGCGGCCCTCAGCCTCAATCACGTGCGTACAAGGATTGATCGTACTTGATCCGTTTTTGCAAGCACAGTATGAGCCGTATGCAGACTGTGATGAAGCGATGTATGTTTCTGTTGATTGTAAGTAATTCGTCACAAAATTGTTTTTCAAAAAATCTCTTGCATTAACTCGGTAGATGGTCCGAATTGATAAAAGTTTCGACACTTTCCTTGTCAAATTGATTATTTTTTTCGTGATGCTGGCAGCAACGCGCACCCTTGCTTATGATCACACGATACTTCAATAGCACCCCAATAAGTGGTTTTTCAGTCGTAATTGCCTAATTTTTTTCCTCTGTGGCGGCTCGTGCAATGGGGCAACAGTGTAGTTCTTTCATTAAAACGTGTGTGAAGCAATCGATTATTGCGGAGGCTGACAGCCTCCATTAGAATTGATCGTTTTACCTTTGTTCAAATGGAGTAAATGCGCTGTTGCCAAATCGCACGACCCGCTACTGATTTGGTGCATTCGATAAGTCACTACCTGATAACAAATGTTCGAATGCAGATTCTACCGATATCTGGCAGAGCAGCGGTCTCGCCGCGCAGCGGATCTATCACCGTCCGATGTACTATTTAGGATGGATCGCGTTCTAAAAATCACTGGGTGGATATATCAGTCGGACAGAGATTATGGGCTGTAATCTATTCAGTGTATGTAGATGTACTGCATTGCACCATGATTTATCTTTTATCAATCGATGACACTGTCCGATGATCAGTGGCGTCGCGTGCCATCTGGCAACAATGCAACTGCTCCATTTAAACTCATCAAATATATCGAATTTTCCTTGTGCACTGTGCACCCCCTGAATTCGATCTTTTAAATGAGCTTAAATGGATTTATTACATTGTTGCCAAATCGCACGCGACGCCATGCGCCACTGCTGATGATGAATCCTCGAAAGCTCCTATCTTTGTTCCGTACATTCCACGGTTCTCACTTACTATTCGCACCTTTATCTTAGATATTGAGGCTTCTTGTGAACCTAAACAGGCTACTTTCCTGATTTTTCACTGCGATTCCGATGCTTTAGTCTATACGTAACTGCGGTTACGTGTGTTTAAAATCGCAATGGAAAATCACGAAAGTAATTCCGGTCAAAAGTGTTCCGAGTGCGGAAAATCATTGGTGAAAAAAGCTAAAAAAGACAAAGAGGGACCGTTTTATGCCCATACATGACGAAGCGGAACGCGCGCGACTCAAGAGGCGTGCCATGTGCTACGCTTGACGCAGCGTCAGCGCGTCACAAGCTCGTCCGCGCCAACTTTGAGGCGCTATATCTCAGAAACTAAAAGTTTCCCCAACTTGCAGTTTGCGCCATTTTAAAGAACAGAACAAGAGCTTTTTTTCTGCATGTTTTTTGTTGCGCTGCGTGCGACCCGAAGTTGTTAAAAATCGGTTTTTGTAAAAATTTTGAGTCTCAAAGAATCGAAAAATGGTCATAACTTTAGCAATTTTTCAAGAAAAGTCAACTTGTAGGATATCAATCGAAAGTTCTCTTTTTTTACTATTTTTTCACGCAAACTGCGTATCAAAAGCTAAATTTTTTTACAAGTTATGAGCCAAAACGGGTTTTGACTTTGAAATTTGACAACGCCGCTTCCCTTTCGAATTTGACCAAAAACTGGCCATATTCGGACACCTGGCAACGTCCTCTATCACCATGGAAAATTTCATGCAATTCCGTTAGGGGCCGATTTGCACCCTCCGTGAATAAGGTCCTTTATGATTTATGATATTTATTCTTCAACCCCCCCCCCCCCCTCCTCGCCTGTGCTGAGTAGTTTACCCTATAATTTTACATAAGTCAAAAATTGGGGGGTTTTGATTGGGGGATGGTAAGGATGACGCCATTGCTCCCCTGTCGAAGTGGCGGTTTATGCATTTGCGCGTCTAATTGGCTTAGTGCTTTCGCGTGGTCGGGTGGGGTTGCAAGCGGAAGGGAGGAGCCGAAGACGGCAGGTCTTAGCGCGTACCGGCGGGCCCTGCGTGTGCCACGGGGGGAGGTGGAATGCTTATTGCCTAGTGCTAAAATCACGGCGCCGAGCTGATCTATTAAGTGAGTCGTGAGATGACATGCAAGAATTGCATGTTGTCACAGCTATGATGTCACCGTATTTCCCAAAGAGAAGATTCATCATGAATGCTTGGATTTTCGTTGCAACTGATTCATGATTCAGGGCTGTACCTACAACTTTTCCTTTTTTGTTGGAAATTGTTGGCACCTAAAATTTCGTGAAAAATAATATTTACAGTTTTTTCTTGTTCTTGATTGTTTTTAAATGTTGTTGATAAATACCTGGCCTGCTCCTCATTCAGCCCAACCTCAGATTTGATGTCCGCAGTGATTCTTTTTAGCTTACACGATTTTGGCATGTTTAGTAGCTCAAAATTTCTCAACATGGCATGTGCGGAAGGAAAAGGATTCCATTAAATGAACCAAAATTATTTTTTAACTGAGGTAAGCGAGAGAAATCACATTACGAAACTTGCCGGCCATTTAAATTCAAACTATAAGCAGGTAAGAAATGCATTAAATACGACACACGGAAAGCAGAATAAAATGGTAATGAGGGGGCCTCCAAATATTACGTAGCCTTCGATCCATCTAATCTTGTCTGAAACTTGCTTATCGATTAAGAAGTTACTGTTCGATATTTTTAATCAAAAACCAATTTAGGTAGGTGTTCGGCAAAGCGGAGTGGTGCAAACTTTCGCTACAAGCATTAAGGTGAATCCTCAGCGACCTGTAGTAAGATTCTCATCCGCTAGTGCCGCGCCACTGTTCCGCGCTCCAGAAACCATGCTTTTTCCGCCTTTAATCGTTAATTGCGAGAGCTAGAGTTAACTTTTCGAAAATGTAAGAACGTTGCGTTCTAGATCAAATCCTAAGGAAAATTTTAAGACCATTCCGAGCTTTCTGCGATCAATTTTTCGGGTAGATAATATTGGCAGCGAATTGTAAGTTTGAAGGTTTTGTTCGAATTCGTACGAAACTGCCATGTCGCCGTGCCGCGCGGATCGCACGAACGAAGTTGAAAGAGGACGAACGAAGAACACTTTAGGCGGAGGGGAGGGAGTCGCGGACCAAGCAGCAGTGTCTCGCTCCGTCTCGTTTCTCTTCGCATTCGCCTCTCCCTTCCAACGGGTCATCGCTTTCCTAGAGTTCCTATATGTAGAGAGTTAAGACAAGAGAAATCATGGGCGCCGCCATTGGATGCGATTTTGCACATTTGTTTACATTCTGAGGCCGTTGTTGTGTTTTGCTCCACAGCAAAGATTACAGTTCCGCTAAGTTTGAAACGATGTAATCTTTCCCTGCTTTTGTTGATCGACATGTATTAACGCTTTTTAATGATTCTTTTGAGATTTATGGACATTCTTGTGGTGCATTATGATTAAAATTAACAGATTCGTCGCAAATTAACTCTTTTATCTGTAAAAGACCGTTGGTAAACAAAACAAAAGTGCAAAATCGCATCCAATGGCGGCGTCCGTAGAGCCTAAAATTCATCGACCAATCAGAAGTTGACTACCCTCTTGTCTTAACTCTCTACATATAGGGACTCTACGCTTTCCTACTACCGTTTCGTTGCATTCAAAGACACTTGCACTGCGTCCTATTTATTATCATTTATCAGTTTTTGACGGTGGATCCTAGCGTTGGTCCAAGACCTTGACCTACCTCTAGCCTCGACGTATTGCGGCGCTTGCGACTAGCTGTGCGTACGGTTTCATGCTTCCTCATTAGGGTCAGCTCTCAACCCCTGCTCATTCCTTCTAACAGGGACTTGCCGTGGTCTCCACAGAGGAAGGGGGGGGGGGCAAGAACAAGTATGCAATATCGCTGCCCCTCAAAATTAGAAATTTGATTACCTTTTTTTTTTGCTTCTTACACATTGATTTTGCAGCCTTCGGTGATTCATTTCGAAAGTTGATAACCAGGGGTGCAAAATGTGCCCGATTTAGCGATCCGCGGATCGCGTGAAAGTGAGGAAATTTTTGGGAAAGTGAGGAAATTTGTCCATTTTTTTTTTTTTTTTTTTTTTTTTTTTTTTTAAATAATGGCAATGAGGATTTCCCAGGAAAATACAGGAAAATGGGAAGATATCGGTCATTTTGCGAAAATACGGTGTTGAAATGTTAAAATAACCAAAAAAAAAAGTCATCACTTTCAAATTTTTGTGAGGAAATTTTAAAAAATCTTGTGAGGAAATTAGTCATGGATCGCGTGAAACTTCCGAAGTTTTGGAACATTTTGCACCCCTGTGATAACCCCTTTTTAGCTGGTTCACTCTGATTTTGCCGCCCACGGAGAGTGCAGCCTGGGGCAAGCCCCCCCCCCCCCCCCCCCGCCCCTGCTTCCTCAAACTGTCCGCTTTAGCAATTCACTTTTATCCGCCGCAAGTTTTCTAGTCTTCACTCCTATGCTAATAACCAGGACAAAGCAGGGCCGTGTCTACGTTTGCGGTGAAGGGTAGCACAATGCAATTTTGACGCCCTCCCCAAAGTACTGCGCATCTTTATGAATTTGATGACCTTGGTTTTTATTTGCTCTTCCACCCTGATTTTGCCACCCTAGAGAGTGCCCACTGCCTCGGGGAAATGCATAAAAACACCAAGTACCCCCTTCACATGCCTTCTTTGCGACTCAAAACTCAAATAATTGATATTCCAGGTTTTCGCTTTACGTTCGATGCCATCCTTGAATTACATCCACTGTTGTTCTCGCATATCATTAAGTTTGTAATAAATGTTGAAAGAATAATGCGACGACAGGGGCGTGCCGATGGGGGGGGCATGTGGGTACCCTTGCCCCGGGCGGCACTCTCCGGGGGCGGCAAAACCAGGGTGAACAACCAAAAAAAAAAAAAAAAAAAAAAAAAAAAAAAAAGAGGTAATCAAATTGTATAATTTTGTACGCGGAGCGCGGCAAGATTGCATACGTGCCCCCCTCCCCTCTCTGGAAACCACGGCTTGTCACTGTGCGACGATGCGTTGAGTCTTGATTGCACTACTTGCGCGAATCTGGGAAAAAATTCGAGGGGGGCATCTGGGTGGGGGTGACATTTTGTTTCCGATTTTTCGACACTATAAGGTCGTTTTTTGGCTTTTCCCTTTCTCAATTTTATTTACCCAGGACTGCGGTGGTGGGTAGGAAGAGCCCTCCCCCCTTTCTTGCCTTACCTGATTACGTACATGAATCGCTATCAAACTATGCTTTGCAGTAATGCATTACCTTGGTAAAAGTGTTCTATGAATGTCCATGACCAAAATTCCGTGGGCATTGTTTCCTTTGGGCAATTGTTATTTTTCCATAAAATTTCTTTCCTCCCTGCAAATTTGAAAATTCATAGGCGTGAAGCCGGGGGGCTTTTTTTTTCCTAAAGAATTCCTAAAGAATTTTCTAGATCCGCCATTGGTAGTCATTTTTGCGGCACACTACGCCGGATTCCCGTGCGCTTTCCTACACTTACCTTTCTCCCTTATCTGTCAATGGGCGCACGCCGAGGAGCGGCGCGGCGTCCCCCCCCCCCTAATTCAGAAAAATCAAAACTTTACGATTTAAAAGAATCGGAACATTTCATGATCAAATAATAACGAAAGGAGTAAGAGTTAACAAACTTTATTCTTAGTTTACTTTACAATTTTAATTAGGGGCGTAATTTAGGGGGGGGCAGGGAGGGAAGTAGCCCCCCTAAGCAGTGGTGCCCGACCACCCCTTGCCACTATACGGCTCGCCCCCCCCCCCAATATCAGGATTCCCCCCCAGATCTAGACCTCCCCCTGATTTTTACCCCACCCCCTCCTGATTCAGACGACATCATCCTTCCCACCCGTCATCTCCCTCGCCGAAAGAAGTTTTAAAATCTACTAGTATGAACGTCTACATTGGCAACTACCGTTGGCAACGAGAATTTTGCGAACTTCCTTGAAAATTCAGAATCCTCTGGTCGATAATTACATGATTTGAGAATGTATAGGCAAGAGTTTCGGTTTTGTTAATTTAAATAGGTTTACTCTTAGGATTCATCGGGACAATGAAAAAAAGAAGGAATACTTAGTTGTACTTAGCTTTTTACTATTTCTATCATCTGATGCTGTCACTTTATTCATAATATCAAACACGTCAAAAATAGAATTACTTTTGATACAACTATACATGCTACAATCACTTACAATTTCTACCATTTGGAAGGATAATTGATTTATTTTCTATTTTAGGTGGAAGGGGGGGGGGGTTCTCTAGACTTACCCGTCTCTAGGTGGTATCCCCTAGACCTTCCATTGACATTCAAAAAGTTACCCCCTCCGGGCAATTGTTTTGCGGGTGCCCATGTCTTTGTCCAATGGACAATGTCCATGGTCTCTGAACCAGAAATTGAACGTTCTTCCGGTCTGTGGTTGCCTTCTTTTCTCATTTAAGTTTAGACACGGCCACCCTGAAAACCCCACAACAAGTTATAACTCCGCAGTCCGTACCCTCGACCCGTAGCCACTATCAAAAGTAAATTGCCGGTTGACTTGCAGGTACTCTCCTCCTCCTCCCCCAACTTAGATTAGACACAAATATAAACTTAAAAAAAAAAAAAAAAAAAAAAAAAAAAAAAAAAAAAATAGAAAAGAAGGTGAAAAATAGAATGTATGCCCCAGCAAAAGGCCTCCTCCACAGTTTTCCAAGAGAGGGAGCCCGATTCCCTCCCAAGATTCCTTCCCGATTCCGATTCCCTCCCGTGACGAGCTCCGATTTCCGATTCCCTCTCGGTGTCGAGTAAATGAAAGAAAATGGCAACGTCGGAACAACAAGTTTGATGATAAAAACTGAAACTAAACTCACCATGTCATGAATGTTTAGTTCGGACCGTAAGTTGGTTGGCAAAAATTATAAGATGCTCGGATAAAGAAAATGGGTTCGGTCGACAGAACGTTTCCAAACTCTGCTTCACAATCATAAAGCAAAATTTGAAAACCTTCTCCCTCCCTTAACCTTTATCATGGCTGCCGGATGAAAATAATGTTAAAAAATTAGGAAACTGAAGTCTTCAAATTCACTGTACGGGTGTATAGAGCCCGGTGAGTCAAAAAAAAATTAAATAAAAATTTACAAATTTACAAAAAACCGTTCGGAGAATATCTGTATGAGACCGTGCTAAGAGAGCCTCGTCATCTTGTTCTTGCGACGTTGCCATTTTCTTTCATTTACGCGACACCGGGAGGGAATCGGAAATCGGAGCTCGTCACGGGAGGGAATCGGAATCGGGAGGGAATCTTGGGATGGAATCGGGCAACTCCCGCGACCCCCTTGCCAGCTTAACTCCGAAAAAAAATTCCAACTGGAGTCCAAGTAAGGTCTCAAAATGAATTCGGATGTATTCGAAATTTTAACGGCAAGTACCGGTATGCTTAAACTTTCGATCGGTTCAAACCGGATTGCGATAGATCGATTTACTCCCGAGGTATCGATTTTTCAGGGGCGCGCGGTAAAGGGTCAGATCTAATCTAATCAAGCTCTGACCGCGAATTTTGACTCTTTAAGACCAGTCATGCACCCTGTAAAATCGACTGACCATTTTTTCCGGTCCTCACGATCTTCTTGAAAGTACCTGAGAAGCATCGAACCAAACCAACTTTTCCAAGGATGAGAGTGACCCCGTTTCCAGCGTAACGCTGACAAAAAGTTTTCAACTGCGGCCGCGAGCGGTCCCGTAAGGTCTCAAAATGAAATCAGCTGGATCCAAAATTTTAACGGCGAGTACCGGTAAGCTTACTCTTTTGATCGGTCGAAACCGGATTGCGATACATCGATTTACTCTCGAGATATCGATTTTTCAAAGCCGCGCGGTATAAAGGGTTAGAAATCTAAGATTCTCTAAAATCCGCGAATTTCGACTCTCATGGACCTAGCATGCGCCGTGAGAAGTCGGATGTGAGTTTTTTGAGTTCACATGAAGTTCCTTAAGGGCCCTGACAAATGTCGGACCGATGAAGTCTATATCAGGGGGGAGGGGCGTGGCCCCGCAACTCCAGCGTAAGTCTCACGTACAATGTCTAACTGCGGCCGCGGGAGGTCCCATAAGATCCGTTTAAAAACTCGGATGGATCTGAATTTTTTTCAAGAATTATCTAAAAGCTGAAGCTACCGCCCAATCTAAACCGCAGTGCAATCCATCGATTCGTTCTCGAGGTATCGATTTTTCAAAGGCGCGCGTTCTTGTCAGATCGACCTTATAGAGGGGCGCTGGAGACTGAAAAAAAACGAATTTCGTCTCTCACGAACCAGTCGTGAGCCGTATTATATCGGTTCCGCTTTTTTTCGGGTCCCAATGATGTCCCGAGAGGGTCCAATGCAGTTTCGAGCCAAAAAATATCATCTTAGGGGGGCAACTACTCCCTGTTTCAGCGTAACTCTGACCAAAAATGTCTAACTGCGGCCGCGAGAGGTCCTGTAAAGTCATTAAATAAACTCGGATGGATCTGAAATTTTCATGGTTGTCAGCCACAAGTAAGCGCTTTCGACTAGCGCAAACCGAATTGCAATACATCGATTCATTATCGAGTTATCGATTTTACAAAGGCGGGCGATCAAGACGGATCGACCGCAGAAGGGCGCTGAAGAGTGGAAATACAGCGATTATCGTCCCTCGCGGACCAGTCATGCGGGTCGTGTTATCGGTTGCGCTTTTTTTCGGGTCCTAATTATGTCCCGAGAAGGCCCAAGGCAGTTTCGATCCATGAAAATAATATTTAAGGGGGGGTGGAGGGGGGGGGGAAGAGGCTTCGACCCTTTCTGCTAGCGCAATTCATAAAACATTATCCGACCGCCCCCGCGATAAGTGCCGTAAGGTCATTGAATTACACTGCTTGTGACTAACAACTCTAAAATTTCAAATCCATCCGAGTTTAATACGACACATTACTGGTACGTCCGTGCAGATGGAAGAAAATTCGCGGTATTTCTACTCTACAACTCTGTTCTAAGGTCGATCTGAAGCGATAGCGCGTCTTTCAAAAATCGATCGATATCTCGATAATGAATCGATGTATTAAAAATCAGTTTGCACTGGTCGAAAGCTGTTGCTTGTGGCTGACAATCATGAAAATTGCAGATCCATCCGAGATTATTTAATGGCCTTACGGGACCTCTCGCGGCCGCAGTTAGACGTATTTTGTCATGAGTTACACTGAAACGGGGGGTGATTCTCCCCCCTAAGATGATATTTTTTAGGTCGAAACTGCCTTGGGCCCTCTCGGGACATAATTAGGACCCGAAAAAAAGCGCAACCGATAACACGGCCCGCATGACTGGTCCGCGAGGGACGATAATCGCTGTATTTCCACTCTTCAGCGCCCTTCTGCGGTCGATCCGTCTTGATCGCCCGCCTTTGTAAAATCGATAACTCGATAATGAATCGATGTATTGCAATTCGGTTTGCGCTGGTCGAAAGCGCTTACTTGTGGCTGAAAACCATGAAAATTTCAGATCCATCCGAGTTTATTTAATGACTTTACAGGACCTCTCGCGGCCGCAGTTAGACATTTTTGGTCAGAGTTACGCTGAAACGGTGGGGCGCGGCCCCCCTTGGATAACTATTATCGGTCCGACACTCATCAAGGCCCTTAAGGAACGTAATATAAACTTTAAAAAAGCTCAATCTATTTTTAAGGGAGCTTAAACGGTCCATGAGAGACGAAATTCGCGGATACAGAGTATCCACAGCTTATTTCAATTCGATCTGACAAGACCGCGTGCCTTTGAAAAATCAATATCTCGATAGTGAATCGATGTATTGCAATTCGGTTTGCATCGGTCGAAAGCGCTTGCTTGTGACTGACAACCTTGAAAATTTCAGATCCATCCCAGTTTATTTAGTGACTTTACAGGACCTCTCGCGGCCGCAGTTAGACATTTTTGGTCAGAGTTAGGCTGAAACGGGGAGTAGTTGCCCCCCTAAGATGATATTTTTTGGCTCGAAACTGCATTGGACCCTCTCGGGACATCATTAATTGGGACCCGAAAAAAAGCGGAACCGATATAATACGGCACACGACTGGTTCGTGAGAGACGAAATTCGTTTTTTTTCAGTCTCCAGCGCCCCTCTATAAGGTCGATCTGACAAGAACGCGCGCCTTTGAAAAATCGATACCTCGAGAACGAATCGATGGATTGCACTGCGGTTTAGATTGGGCGGTAGCTTCAGCTTTTAGATAATTCTTGAAAAAAATTCAGATCCATCCGAGTTTTTAAACGGATCTTATGGGACCTCCCGCGGCCGCAGTTAGACATTGTACGTGAGACTTACGCTGGAGTTGCGGGGCCACGCCCCCCCCCCCCCCCTGATATAGACTTCATCGGTCCGACATTTGTCAGGGCCCTTAAGGAACTTCATGTGAACTCAAAACTCACATCCGACTTCTCACGGCGCATGCTAGGTCCATGAGAGTCGAAATTCGCGGATTTTAGAGAATCTTAGATTTCTGACCCTTTACCGCGCGTCTTTGAAAAATCGGTATCTCGAGAGTAAATCGATGTATCGCGCAATCCGGTTTCGACCGATCAAAAGAGTAAGCTTACCGGTACTCGCCGTTAAAATTTTGGATCCATCTGATTTCATTTTGAGACCTTACGGGACCGCTCGCGGCCGCAGTTGAAAACTTTTTGTCAGAGTTACGCTGGAAATGGGGACCCTTCCTTCCCCTGGAAAAGTGTGAGGGGGGCCCTTTGTTGGGGGATACATTCTTATTTTTTTCACTTTCTTTTTTTTTCTTTTTTTCTAGTTAATATTTAGTTTCGTTTTTTATTTTTTATTTTTTTTTTATTATTATTTATTTGTTAGTTATGAACTGTGTCTAATCTTAAATGGGGGAGAAGAGTATCTGCAAGGCAACCGGTAATTTAGTTTTGATATAGTGGCTACGTGCCGATGGTACGGACTCATAATTTGTCGTGGGACCCGAAGGTTTACAGGGTGGCCCTATCCAATCTTATGAGAAAAGGACGCAGTCGGAAGAACGCTCAAATTTCTGTCTCAGAGACCATGGACATTGGACAAAGACATGGTTACCTACCCGCAAAAAAATTGCCCTGAGAGGGCAACGTTTTTGAACCTCAAAGGAAGGTCTAAAACTTCATCTTAATTTCCATGATGCCAAGTTTGGACACTCACATTTCCCTCCATATTTTTCAGCCAATCAGAGGAACTCTTATCTGCATTGACCACGCTAGATCTCAATTCAATTGGGATTCTTTTTTACTCTTTGCATGCAACCAGTGGCGTAAACTTGAGATTTTTATGGGGGGGGGGGGGCAAACGAAATTTTGAGAAATTCACTATGGGTGGTCTGGAGGGGGACCCCCCCCCCCAGTGGGAGGGGAGTCCGGGGGTCCTCTTTCGGTAAAATTTGAAAATTCAGGCTCTCTCAGACGTTATTTTAAGCAATGTTATCGCATAAAATTGCCATCAAATTTAAACAAGTTAAAAATAGATTTTATGTTTATTTCCTTCATTTCTCAAGTAAAAATGGAATTTTTCAGTTTAGACTTTCAGCTTTTTAATGAAGCTGATATTTCTAGGCTTTGGGAAACTGTTCCTCACGGTTAGAAGTCTTCTGGAAATTTAAAACCGCAGTAAATGTAATGTTCCGCTCAGTGGCGTAAAATTTGTGATTCTTTTTGTGAGGAAGGGGAAGCAAATAGACCGATACTTTGGGGAATCTGGGGGGGGGGACTCTTTCCTGTAACTTTGGGGAATCTTGGGGGGACTCCTTCCAGTAAGAGGGGGTCTGGGGGTATTCGGGTTCTCTCAGACTATATTTTAAGCAATTGCATCTTTCAAAAAGAACCAACCGACAGAACAGTAGTTAGTAGACTCAATGTATATTTTCTTTATTTCATTGACAACAGAGGAATTCACTTCAGATTTACTTTACTAAGGCGCAGTTTCATGGTAAAATAGAGCCACTTATTCTTGCCATTTTTTGCTTCTCGTTTCCTGTAATTATTCCATTGTCTCTTTATTTATTTGTATTTTTCCGCTTTTTCGTTTCTCCCTCCCCCTATTTCCCTCCCCTTTTTCATAATATTATTAGGGGGGGGGGACAAAATGATACTCCCCCCCAAATATTAAAGGGGCAAAAATCCCCCCTCCCCCCACCCTAAGATTACGCCTCTGCAAGCAACACTGGGTCACGATGTCACTCGAAATCAGGAAGAAGAGTGAAGATTCGTGTCATCCGTGGTGGCTGTGAAATTGAGATCATGATTGAGGTGAAGTAGATGGACAATCCCGACAATCTACACATCGTTCATTCTATCAAACCGAAAACGAAAAGAAATACGCGATAGCTTCTGCAAATAGTGGAGGGGGGAGGCGAATGCGAAAGGAAACGAGACGGAGCGAGTCTCTGCTATGTCAGCTGGTCCGCGACTCCCTCCCTCCCCTCCGCCTAGTGTTCTTCGTTCGTCCTCTTTCAACTTCGTTCGTGCGATCCGCGCGGCACTGCGACATGGCAGTTTCGTACGAATTCGAACAAAACCTTCAAACTTACAATTCGCTGCCAATATTATCTACCCGAAAAATTGGTCGTAGAAAGCTCGGAATGGTCTTAAAATTTTCCTTAGGATTTGATCTAGAACGCAACGTTCTTACATTTTCGAAAAGTTAACTCTAGCTCCCGCAATTAACGATTAAAGGCGGAAAAAGCATGGTTTCTGGAGCGCGGAACAGTGGCGTTATCTAGCGGATGAGAATCTTACTACAGGTCGCTGAGGATTCACCTTAAGGGTGAAAACCTACACAAGTAACGATGAATACACTGAAAACTTACAAAATCCTCTCCTGAACTCATAAAATTATTTCAATTACGCGATCGTAATGGCGGTGTTGGGTCCTAACAATGGGAAATTCCAATCTTAAGTGCGTCACTCCTTCTGTGCTGGGTAGGAAGATTCAACTAGCCACCAGAGTATGGTTTAAAAGCCAATTAATGATATTGTGACACTGGTGCAAAGGTAAGTCGTATTTTTCGCCACCTCTTGATGATTGTGCAGTGTTATTAGGTGAGAATCTCCCAATATAAGTACCCAACACCGCCATCACGATCGTGCTCTTAAAAAAAAAATTTGAGTTCAGAAGTAGATTTTTTAAGTTCTTAGTGCTACCAGTGCAGTGTGATTTTGGATGTTTTTACTTTTGAACCGCCCCTAAATCACCTGTAGCAAAATTTGCAACAGCCTCATTCGACGAGGAAAACTCATCAGAAACACCTTACAACAAAATGTAGTACCTCTTCCATCCTTTTTGTGCCTCATGAATAATTAGAAAAACATAGTGATCCACAGCTTTCTTGAATTTGCACCTTCTCAAGTTAGACCACTATCAGCTTTTTGGGAGGGGTTTACTGGAGCGCGCAAGATACTTTTGAGAAAAATAACTTCTCAATTATTTTCTAAATTGATATCTAATTTTATTTATATTTGTAAATGAACTGTTTTAGGCAATACAAAACAAAAAATTGGATTCGGAATCAATTTTTGCTGAGAGCTTTGAACGAAGGAGAATATTTAAAAACTTTCACTTGCGAAGGATCTCAACTGAGGTCATTAGGTATACTTTTTTCATTTTATCAATTAAAAAGGTGTAAGGGACCCTCATACTTCGGTGAAAACAAAATAATTTTTTTGAGATGGTTTTAATTTTCCCGTATGAAATAATTTATTTGTATTTCTCGGCTATCATTCTTATCCTTTCAAATTTTCCTAGATTCACTCTTTTCTTCTTGTTTCTGCCATTCTTTTCTTCGTTCCAGTGAGGCGTGGAACTAAAATTATCTTCTTTTTTTCTATTTTGACTCTAAAAATACTTAGTTATATCAGTAAGAGAGAGTGACATTGCGGAGAAAGGAAAAAATGCCTTCTGAACAATTATGGAGTCCCGGTTGGATCAAGAAGGCTGTGCTGGAGGCTAAAAACACCTGGCTGATCCTTGTTGGAAGCACACTAATGACATTGTACCTATATTTGACGGTACCGTTCAACTTAAATTTGCTGACTTTGCAAAATTCGCCAAAGAACTTTTTCGAGAAATGACATTCGTGGCATCGTAGGTGGATAAATTTCTTCTCCCAAGCTACAGTTATCTGCGTCACAGTAGCAATCAGATTTTGTTCCTCGAATAGTCACGTCAAGCCGTTTAAACCAATGGAATAGCTCGATTCCCGCTATCTCGTCCTGTCTCGTCCAAAAGATCGAAAATTAAACTACTCAAATCATTTTGGAAATTTTCAGAGGTTTCAATGTATGTTCTATCTGAGAATTGAGGTGCTCATAAACAAAAATATTCCAAGACATCGTGGTGCTGTTGTGTCCGAGATGCGTTTATCCTTATCGAGTATGGAGAGTATTTACCAACGAGTGATACATTTATCTTGAGTGGCAGTCTAATGAGTAACTCGCGTAACCACCGTGGATGATGTTTGGGTTAGGTGTAAGGCAGGGGCTTGAACCGAACCGCGAACCGTCAACCGCTCCGAACCGGCCATTTTCATGAACCGCGAACCGAACCGCTTGGGCGGTTCAGAAATTTTTGCGAACCGCGAACCAAACGGAACATATATTTAGAAAATCTCTGAACCGGCAGTTGGACGGGTTCGCAAGCGGTTCAAAATTTGAAGTAAATTAGAGACGTGTGATCTTTAAACAGGAGGTTTTTGGTCTGCTTAAAATGTGATTACCTGAGACTGTTCTCGTAGATTTGCGATGCATGCGATCGTTGCCTTGGACACGCGATGAAAAGACAACTCTTTTTCAGCATTCATTTTATGAGTTAAAAATCATCTCAAAGGTTAATGTGCTTCCTCCGTCTCAATTTTAGACTCTAAAGAGAAACGGCTCACCCAATTCAAATAAACTGTAGGGAACAGTGGAACACCCTACGAACACTTTCTCCCTCTATATAGCTCAATATACTCGGCAGCCATCTTGGATTTCAAATTTTTTCAAATCTGACGGCAGAATTGAAATCTGCGACCTCGAGAATCCTCAGTTACCAATTTCATTGAATTTTAAAAACTACATGCTGAGAAATGATTTTTTTCGGCCTCGTCGCTGCCGCTGAGATCGCAACAATAGCGATTTTTGACATTTTAAAAATTCATAACTCAAAGACAAATCATTTCCCGAAAACGAACTTCAGCTCATTTTAACCGGAAAAGAAAGGACTTTGTTTTCCTCAGTGCGATTGGCATATGAAAAAAATTCAATTATCTAATTTTCTGGAATTTCCATAATTATGAAAATTCAATGATTCAACTAAAATTCAATATTTCTGAAATATCACACACATCAAAAGATATGTCTTTAAAAGATCTCTCTTTTTTTTAAAAAAAAAAGTCCGTTTTGTTATCTTTAACCGTTCAGAAGTTATTGCCGAAAAACCGTTTCATCTATGACCCCCCCCCGGTTCTAATAAAATATAGGCTGTATTTAGACTTCCCGTGAATAGCTCTATCAGCCCTGAAAAAATGAAGGCAATCCATTCACAGCCCATTCTTTATTGGCGATAAAACAACCTCTTACTCGCTTAAACCTAACCCAAAAATTCCCATAGAATAAGTATCTGTTCCACATAGAATGGAAACTCCCATTTGATCAACGTTGAAGGACTCGAATGACCTAGCTCTCAGCTGGGTGACTATCCGCCATCTTGTTCATCGGTGACTGACCGCGGCGTTTGAATTCATTGTTACCGTTCGTCGCGCTGGCGCTGCTATCAGCGCTACCAAGCCCAAGTTCCTGCGCCTTAGAGTACCTATATAGGGAGAGTATGGCCATCTGCGATCATGAGAGCTCTTAGGGCCCAATTTCAAGATGGCGGAGGTCGTGTTGTTTGAGGTTATGTTACATTGTTCATGAAAACGGTGTTGGTGAACGGTGAGTTTGATGACCGTTTCCCGCTAGAAAATGTTCAACGGTTACAACGGTTACACGATCGACCCGGTCGGCCATCTTGAAATTGGGCCCTAAGAGCTCCTTGAACGCCTAAAATATCGCAGCCAATCAGCGTAGGATTCACAGACGGCTATACTCTCCTTATATAGGTACTCTACTGCGCCTCACCTCGCCCGTTGGGCCGGCTTTGCTTACTTTAGTCCCCGATGAGGAAAATGGCGGACAGTCAACAGCTGAGAGTGAGGTCACCGGCGCTCGGGCGAAAACCGGCCGGAGTTTCCATTCTATGTAGAACACATACTTATTCTATGAAATCCCCCATGGTGGTTACGCAGGTTACCCATGAAACCGTCACTCGAGATAAATGTATAGCTCGTTGTTCCAGCCTCTGTTCGTTGCATCAAAACAAGTGGGAATAAATGGACAAAAGTACACCTTAAACCTAACCTAAAAATAAATACTCCATGATGGTTACGCAGATCACCCATTGAACTGCCACTGTAGGTACTTGTGTTGCTCGATGGTATTCACTTGAATAACTATTGAATTTCTAAATAATCATCATTTACTGTTTTTAGATAAATCCCGTTCGTGTGATATTATTGAAGTATATAGAGGGTGCCATCGTCAGTTGTGCGAGTTATTGGAGTTCCTAAATTCAACTTATCAGTTTCACTTATTGATTACCCTCGCTTCGTGCTTCCTGAAAATATTATTCAATATTTATTTTACAATGTTCGGGTATGTGATCGGCACAGCTAGCAGTCACAGTTCAAAAGAGGAAGCAGAGTACTTGAGAACTATTTTATGGAGTGCTTACTACGTGATGCGATTCTTAACGCTTATAATTTCCGCCTATCTCGCCGCTGATCAAGTAAGTACGTATAAACATTGAATGAGAAACTACTTTAGAAGAGGTTTGGGAAAAAATGAACTAGTTTGAATGTTTAGTACTAGAGTATAGATCCACTGATGGGTAGATTATAATTGGATTATGACTGAGTTATAATTTTATGAACTATTATCTTCTCCACTCTCCTCTTGTACTTACTTGAACATTTATAATTTCAATCGAATTGTGGACATTTAAGGAAGTGCCCTCTTTTCCTACTTATCCTTGTTTTTTTTATAAACATTAACAAAAAATGAAATAATCATAAGGTGAAAAGAAAAGAAAATGACAGATATCAAGAATAAATAAATAAACAAAGAACAAAACAAATAATTAAAACAGAAAGGAACTTCTTGAGACAAGTTTACCCGAACTTTCTCATGATCTCATAATGTTGAAGGACGTGACGTCTGGTTTTAAAGTGGAATATTGAATGTTTTTACCTCTTGAAATTTGTCTCGTTCCTCTCAAAGCGGGTGTATGCCCCAATCTGAGTCAGAACTCGCGGCATATTTTTGTCTTTGCCTCATCATTATCATCTTCTACAGACAACGATAAATCTGATGGACTAACTGATGATTCCGATGAATCTGACGAGTTGGAATCGGGCGAAATATTTGTATTAAATTAATCGATGGCCATGTCTGTCATTCCATCTGCTTCCCAAGTATCTATCATATTCTTCTCTGCATGTTCTGCCGCTTTGCTCCAATCTTCTGGCGTTATACGACTGGTTCAGTACAAAAAACAACATGCCATATTTTGTATGTGAATAAATCAATACATTATAGGGTCTGATAATAGTTTATTTAGTTATGACAGTATGTGCACATAGGTATAACTAGCATGACAGTAGCAAGGGAAGCAGTGAAGATAATAATAATAAAGGTGCGGTGGTAGGGTGCCGACTTAAGAAGGGGTAGAGAAGGTGTACCAACACCACACCTTCCCCGCAAAAAAAAATGTAAGAAATGAGTAATTAAGTATTAACATTAGGCGAGATTGTAATCTTGAAGATATGAAGGAGTGGATGTTTTTCTTGAAGATGTAGGTACGTGGTAGATCTAGATCGTTGGGTGGGGGTTGAATTTTTGAGGAGGATTGATTAGTGGGGGGGCAAAAACTGAGAAAGGAACTGCAGGAAGGTTGATGACAAAAGTTGAAGTTTTAAGAAATGAGTATTCCTGAGTTTAGCACGGCCATTTTCATCTTTAATATAAAAGGTTCCGGGAGATGGACCAGCATGGACCCATCATCTGTCCGTCTTCTCCTCTCAACTAACGAACACGCTTTATTATTTCTTGCTACGTGTCCCTTGACGTTGGCCCAAATTAGTTCAATTTGGTTAAATATGCAATGGTACGGAGGCAAGCGAATAACGTTGTACCCTACATTTCTCACAATTTCATGAATTGGATACTGTGGTTTATTCTGTCTCACTAGTTCCAATAATTCTACTTTACGAAAACGCTTCCCACTCTCTAGAAAAACTCCGTGTTCCTCTAGCCATTTGATGATATCCGAGTTTCGGTCCAAAACTTTTGAGTGGTACGAAGCGTTGTCTAGGACGATGGTTGAACCAGGAGAGATGTTTGGCTAAAGCTGAGATTCAAACCATTTTGTAAAGTTCTCCGCGTTCATTTCATCACGGTAATCATCTGATTGTTTTTTGGAGGAAAAAGTCAGCTTGGCTCCTTCAACAAAACCGCGAGAGCTTCCCGCGTCCACAATTATGAGTCGCTCTCCTTTTCCAGAGGGCCCTGAAATCGATCCTTTTACAGTATTGTCACTCCAAGTTTTTGTCATCGAATAACCGGCGTTGACCCATGTCTCATCAAGCCAAATGATATCATCGAGCTTCATACCGCCAAGAAAGATGCTCCTTAAAAACGGACACCGCCACAGCACAATATCACCCCGTCCCATTAATACCTTTTGCGCGTTAATCCTCGTGTATTTCACACCGAGGTTACGTTAAAGTGTTTTAAGAGACGACTGTGAGCCCGCAAACAATTCTGAGGCGCGTAAGGACACGAGAAACTTCTTCATCGTTGGACAATCTTTTCTGTTATAATCTAATGTATATAAAAGCCGCGGTGAGGAGTTGGTCTACAGATTCTTTACTGACTTACCGTTGGGCTACGGAGTTGAAATTTTACAGGGAAAAAAAGAAATAATATTATTAGTCAAGTGAATTAAAAGATTTTCGGGAAATGAAGCTAAAATACACATAAAAGAAACGGCGGGACGTCTCGGAAATTTACACTTCCATTTTCAACCGCGAAAAAACACACTAAAAGACACACAAAAATAACCTAAGAATTGAGTCGCCGCTCTAACAGCAAGGCCAAGGCCCAAGACTAAGCAGCAAGTTTTTTTTTTTTTTTAACAAGTTTTATTAACACGACTATACAACATGAGTACAATAATTGTTTTTTTTCTTATGAGAAATAGCATAAAATAATTACAGTATGATTTTTTTGTAAATATTTATGGGTATAATAGAATTTTTTTTAGTTTAATGTTCCTGAGAAGAAAAAAAAACGAACGAGAGATATAAATGATGATGATGACGATAGTGATGACGATGATTATATGGAATGAAGGGATGAAAAGATGGAGGAAAGTGAAGTGAAGGTAAAGACAATTCTGAGTGGAGGAGGGAAAAAAGGAGAAAAAAGTTGACCCCCGTCCCTCAGATTTTATGATAATAATCCGAGGCCAGCTCAAAAGGCTGGCGCCGTTTGAGCCTTCTCAGGACATTGCTATTGTCCAGAAGGCGAATAGCTTCTATGTTCAGGTGAGAGTGTAGCCGAGCTTCGTACCTCTCAGCTATTTTTGTAATGTGGGTTCTGACGTCATCGAAGCCTAGATCCCTGTGTATGTCAGAATTTCTGACATACCAGGGCGCCCCAATAATTTTCCTTAGGACCATATTCTGGAAGGTTTGAATAGGCCTCAGGTTACTATTCGCGGTGCCCCCCCCCCCAAGCTGGGAACCGTACGCCCATACTGGTCTCAATACCTGTTTATAGAGTTGGACCTTATTATCAACGGATAGTTTTGAGTCTGGCCTCAACAGCCAGTACATTTTTCTGTATTTCAGACCGAGCTCAGCCCGTTTTTTCTTGCCATGAGCTCTCCACCTTAATTTGATGTCCAGTGTCAGGCCAAGATACTTCGCCGTGTCTGACTGACCCAAACGGCTCTCTTCATCCCGTTAAATATGTACAACCTCCATTACGTTAGAACATGTTTGTGGGTACAGTAGGCACTGATTAAAACAGTAGGATATTTAGTTCAAGGGATAGAAAGAAACCTGGAGTTGATGAAGGAATATGTTTATATTACAAATTCTAGACAATGAGCAAGTAAGGATAAAGAGCAATTCACAATTAACAAGCAGTTCCATAAAAACAACAATTTTTGTGGAATTGAATTCTCAAGTAAATGAAACTGAGTGCATTAATGACTGAGCAGAGATAAATGGCTTTTGAAATGAACGTGATCACCTACGGTGAATCTGAAAATCTAAGTAACGGGCACAAAGAAACGCGACAGACACCCTTCATGTTGAAGGATGAAATAATTGGAGGAAAAACCAAATGCCTTGGATGGCGTTAATTCAAAAATAATTCATCAGTACAATACAAAAACGCAATAATTACCATCACAATGCAGGAATCAAATTAAGATAGAGATCATATCCAGAAAACGAGCATATTGCCCAAAGTGCCCTTTCTCAGGAGATGCATCTTTAGAAATGATGTCAGTATTAAAAATTGCAAAAAGGTTCTGTAAATTCAAATAATTACAATAAATAATTAAAATAACTGCAAAATTTTCACAGCCATAAGTTACAGATAGGGTAGCCTGGGGTCACTTGGTATTTTTTTCAGTTTTTAATTTTTATAAATTTTTTATTAATATATTTTGAAAATTCAAAAATATAGGAAGGTTCACATTGATCACAGTTACTTATAAAAAAAATTACAGCCCTGAAAATTAAAATTTTCAACCCCAAAATTTAAGTTTTTTAAGGGGTAGTCAGATTCCAAATGACCCTACTTTTTGAGGGTCACTTGGAATCGGCAGGGGGTCAAATGGAATCAATTAAAAAAATTCAATTTTTTCACAAATAAAAGTTTATTCAGTCCAAATTTGAAACTTAATGACTACTAAACAATTTTAAACTTAATTGGAAAACAGAATTTGCACTAATGAAGACTCTACTGGAAAAAATGCCTATTTGATAGACGGTTTGTATCAAAAATCGAATGAAAAAAACTAGAAAAATACTTTTTGGCACTTAATCTCATAAAGAGATCTTCGGAAAACCTTACTAATTTGGCTAAGCATCAAAACAAATTAAAAACTAAGAAGTACCTAAAGTAAGTAGGTAACAAAATGTTCCAAAACGTGAATAGTACCTAGGTAGGTATCCTACAAAACTAAGAAAAATCACAGAAAAAAGTAAAAATATTTAGGCGCAATGAAAATTATAGCACATGAAGAAAATAGGAACCTCATTTAGGTAGGTATCTGTCTTAAAGCTAAAATATAAATTTAAAAAGAGAAAAATCCATATTGGATAAAATTAAAATACCTCCTGAGTATCCTGAGTTGGTTAATACTGAGAGTAAAATAGTGCAAAAAGCAAAATTAAAACAAAAAGAAAATCAAAAAAGTGGAGTAAAATCTTCGAAAGTGCATAGGAATGAAATTTTACCTTTAAACCTTCCAGTTTTAAATACTTGTGGGATTGGAAGGTTTAAAACACAGTCTTTTGGTTTCACAAAACCGTTTTCCGCAGTGCGTTCAAATTTATAGGTCCCTGAAAGTCTTTTAAAAAAGCAAACATCATAGCCCTCATTATGAACCGCATCAATTTGGCAGACATAGTATCGGAAACTATCGAAACCCTTGCTATAAACTTTTACCACGCAGTATGAACCAACATGCAGTTCATCCGGAAATTCTTCATCAGAGAACTGCTCAGCACCCGCAGAAGAATCTGAGTCGTGCAAAGAAATATCGTCAGATTCCTCGCTTGATGAATCAGAATTATTTGCTTCCACAAATAATTGTGATTGAACTTTTCGCTTTTTACTTGGTAAAGGCAAATCGAGCAACTTCATCGCTTTGCGCTTCGCAGTTTCTTGTTGTTTTTGCTTCTTGGTTGTTTTTGCTAACTCTTTTTCCGCCAGTCTTTTCTTTTCTGGAGTGGAAGTCAGAATCGCAGAAGTAACTTTAGCGCGGTTTGTTGTATTCTTTCTTGGAGGCGCTTTGGGATGTGGGCGAATGTCGGACGGTGAAACACTAACATTAGGTGTACGTCGGTTATTGCTTGAAGTAGGTTTTGAAATCGGGGTGGATTGAGAAGCCTTCTGAGGTTTAGCAGCTGGTTGAGCGACTGGTTTAGCAGCTGGTTGAGCGACTGGTTTAGCAGCTGGTTGAGCGACTAGTTTAGCAGCTGGTTCAGCAGCTGAGCCTGAAGCCGCTTGAGCATTCTGAACAGGAGCTTCGTCGACTGTTGGATCTGGACGATCTGTCACATAAGCACCCATAAAGTCATCGTCAGTGAACACACCAGGGTTAAACGGTTCAATTCCAGATTTTTTAAACCCCTTGATGATATTTTTCTGAGTGAACGCTTTTGGGAAAGAAGTGCCTACCAATGCTGCAACATCATAGATTGTTAGGGTTCGACCCGGATGATTCACCATCCATAAATCTGCTGCTTCAGTGTAATAATGCTTAAAGGGTCCAAAAACCGAAACATCCAGGGGTTGCATTTTATGACTGCAGTGAGGTGGCAACGTAAGTAGAATAATGCCGTTGTCAGAAGCGTAGTTCACTGCGTCAGCACTCAAATGACTTTCGTGATTATCAAGAACAATAAGCTTCGGTTTCTCCTTCGTTGGTCTTTCATGTTCAACAAAATGTTTAAGAGCTGGCAGAAAAAGACCCGCTACCATCCACCCTGAAGGATTTGCTACGCCTACTGTCGCTGGCGGGCTTCCGTTTATCATAGGTTGTTTAAAATTAACCCGTGGAAAAACTAAAAAAGGTGGGAGGGCTTTTCCCGTTGCAGAAACAATTGCAAGAAATGTTACGGTTATACCGCGCTCACCTGAAACTGCTTGCGACACGGTGCGCTGCCCTGTTGGCGCAATAACAGTTCCAGTATCAGGGACTGTATTACAACCGGTTTCATCCAAATTGTACTTATCTTGAGGCCCAAATTTGTATTTCAATTGCAATTCTCTTAATTTATCATAAAACATTTGCACATTTGCCGGGTTGAAGCTTGTGGCGCGGCTTAAGCTGATTGGCTCAGACACACGGGTAGATAGTCGATGACGTATCATGAACAGACGCAGCCAATCTTTACCTGCAACTAGGGTTGCCATCTCTGAAAATGAAAAAGCCGGACATTTTTCGTAAAAAAGCAGGACATTTAGTAAAAAAGCAGGACACTTTCTGTTTTTCGGATTTTTATGAATTTTTAAGTTTTTTTTAAGTTGTAAGAGATATTTCGTGAAAAATGATAACGCGAGTTCCTTTAAAATGAATGCTGTTTATTATAAAAACTTAAAAACTAACATAAAACGTTATAAAATTTAAACATTTTCAGTGCTGTACTTAGTTTTACTTGCTACTAGGCTTAAAATTGATTCATTTTCTAATACGTAGGAATAAAAGTTTTCACATGTGACATTTTTATAATTATACTGTAAAGTTACTATAGATTTAACAGTTTCTGTTAGCAGTTTATTTCTTTCGTCGCTCCATTGAGCGTTGATGAGCGAAAAAATGCGCTCGACGTTAGCGTTATGAGGAGGTATAGAAAAAAAAATTACAAATTTTGAGGAGTTCCGAATTTTGATCGGGCAAAGGGAATTTTTTAAAAAAATTGCACCAGCGTGCGTCTAAGGCTTCCACTTCGTCCTCTAAATTTAATGTCGAAACGTAACTTTGAAGAAGACAAAATTGATCGAACAACTTACTATCATCAATGTCGACATTTTTTGTTTGTAAATAAATCACGGATTCCGTTATTGCATCAAATTGTACATCATTCATTTTGTCGAAATCCATCCAGTTAAAACAAGCAAATTCCGCTATTGGCGCAGACCATTTTTCTAAGTAATCAGTACATGTTTGATAAAACTCTTTAGCTTCACTTTTAAATTTCTGGCATTCAATTTCTAGCCCTTCGGCTTTGACTCTTTTCAATAAAGATCTAACTTTAATGGATAAGAAATTTTGCTCTAGGCGGGTTTTCAGCATGCTTGACACTGAATTTATGATATTACTTACTTCAACAACGGAGCTGTTTTCTCGCTCAAGTTGCGCAATTTTTATATGGAAAACATGCATATTTGAGTGAACGAACCACAAATACGTTTCTGAAAGTTCATTTTCAAAAAATTGTCGAATTAAAACAGGAATTTTTGGTTGCGATAAAAAATATAATTTAAGAGCAGGGTAAATTTTAAGAATCTTTTCAATAGCCGGAAATAAGCTCAACCATCTAACTTTAACATGACGCAAAAGTGAGCAATAAGTTACACCTACATCATCACAGAAATCTTTCAGCTCTTCTGTTCTCACAGTATAAACGTGAAAGTAATTAAAAATCTTCATTACAATACTCTCTAAATCAACTGACAAGGTATCAGCTCCATGTTGCATAGCATTGTGCAGGATGTGCCCAGGACAACCAACTCCGATCATCTCTTTATTTATCCTAGATTTAAGCAGTGACAAAACATTTTGCCCTTCTTTATGCTCGGGCCCACCGAAATTAACATTAGCGTTGTCCGCGCCATAAGCAATGCATTTTGATAATAATTTGTGTTCCTCTAACGATTTTTTTAGGTACAAAAAAATAGTTTCAGCCGTTTCATTCTTAGTTTCTTCAAGATTTAGAAGCTTACTTTGCACACCATTTTCCCTATCAAAATATTGGATAACTATAGGAAATAATTTTAAATTTTTATGATTGCTCGCATCTGTTCCCATTCCAAAATAGGACACATCAGTTTGGAGGGTTTTTACAGTTTCATCTAAACAGTGCGTAGCCAGAACGTTGTTGACAATCGCTGCAGTTTTGGTTCGCCCAGAACGAACGCTTTTCGCTACTTGCGAATCAGGATAAATAACTCGGTGCAGCTTCGATGTACAATCAGTGGAGTTAAAGGACTGGTGATGTCGCACTGTGTGGAATGCGAGAGTTGCCTCGGCCGCTTGTACCTTCTTATCAATGGGCGTAAATTTTGGTGGAAAAAAAGTTTCTACCTTACTTGTTGAGGCGACGCTGCGCAGGGCTTTCTTGTGTTTCTCTGTCTGTAAATGCCGTTCAATATCACCCGCACCTCTATAACAAATTTTTACGTAGTCTTTACAAATTAAACACTTGCTTTCGTATTCGTCGCGACCTGTATCGAAACACGGGTATTTAGTTTTCAGGTCGTCAGTAAATGTACATTTTCGCTTTCTACTTGGTGTACTGGACATTATTAAACTTTCAATGTAACTGAACACACACACAAAAAAAAAACAGAGAACTGCAAAATATGATCTGCACGTAATCAGCCTGAGACTGAAACTGACGTAAACATAGGCCCGGGCCGGGTCGCCGCACTACTCGCAATCTTGTCGCTAGATTCCCGCGACAAGTGCAAAGTTCACCGCAAAGTGTCACGCCGCGGGAGACTCGCGGCAAGATTACTCATCTTCGTGCAGTGGAGCGAACGGACTGAAAAGCCGGACATTTCCTCACTTTCCATGCGTCCGGCCCGGACGCATGGAAAATGCATGAAAAGCAGGACATGTCCTGCTAAAGCAGGACGGATGGCAACCCTACCTGCAACCCCCTTTTGAATCCAGCTTTTAGGTACTTTCACTTTGTTTTGAAGACCATAAGCAACAGCAAGAATTCGTGCTTGAGCATGAGAAAGTCCATAGTGATATTTGACAGCATCCACTAGATACTCTGCTAATAACTTCTCTTGATCAGGGGTAAAAACAATAGAATGCTCACCGTATGTTCGCAAATTCATTTCTTCAACAGAACCAATAGATCTGGCAGAGATAACATACCGGTTTAAAGTTGCAGGTGGAATACCTTTTTCTTCAGCGACGTTTTTTTGTGGTTTGCCTTTCAGACATTCGGCTACCGCAGCTTTCACATCCTCTTTGGTGTACTGTCTGAACCTTGTTTTACGTGTTCTGGTGCGTGGCATGGTTTGGTGAGTTCTGGGGAAAAAAAAGGAAACTTATTTTTAGAAAGAAAATACAAAGAAAGAAGATCTCTCCCCCAAAAATGTAAAAAGTGAGATTCCAGGTGACCCCACAAAAAAAATTCCAAATGACCCCCTTTAACCTCAAAGACAAAAAAGTGGTGATAAATAATTTCCATCTTGACTCAGGAAAAAAACCATTATAGATTTTGAAAGCTTAATGTTAGTAGATTTCAATGAAATACTTACCGAATTTTTAAAACTCAACTTTATACCACGCACTCAGTTCAGAGTGTTGCTGACAAGATTTACGTCTGAGTGGCAAAAACACTCTAGGGCTGATAAGTCAAATGTAAACAAACAGATTCACCATAGAGCACGATTCACTAATAGGGAACATCAAACTGCACCTTCCACTTGATCTGTAGTTCCAATTTAGTCCACGCGGTAGCGCCACCGATGCGATTTCAAATGACCCGCCGTACCAAATGACCCCATCCTACCCTACTAGTGATCAGAGTCGGCATCGTCATCATTATTATAAGCTAGCAGAGCAAAATAATTTTGAATCAACGCCTCTCTAACAGCTAATCGATGAGGAGCATTAACATCAAGGGGGTCGATGTGTATATCATTTAACATATTGTACACAGGGACAGCAACTTCATTATCAACAACAGGTACTGGCTCTTTATTGCGTACAGCTATATTATGCAAGATAGCGCAAGCAACAATGTAATAGTTGAATTTGAACATTGTCCTAAGACTGCATCGAATTCCTATGGCTAAGATGGGAAATCTTCTTTTCCATACTCCAAAAGTACGTTCGACTAATTGTCGGGTTCTGATTAAGGACTCGTTGTACATGATTTCTCCTTCTGTGACTGCATTGGGGACAGGTACAAGTATGTGCGGCCTGCACTCGTAACCTGAGTCACCTAGGATGACCTTGTCTCCCCACTCTCCGGCTTCCAAGCGATGGTTGAGTCTCGACGCATTGAAAACTGTTAGGTCGTGGGCAGAGCCAGGCCACCCTGTTGAAATATCTAGAATTTCCAGATCTGGTCCAGCAAGAACTTGCACGTTTTTGGAAAAATAGCCTTTTCGGTTTCTGAATATTTCTGCTTCTGCACCACCTGCCAGACAAAACAATGAAGGAAAAAATCAGTGAGGAAAGAAGTGAATTGAGGGATGAATCAAATTCAAATGATCAGTTGATGTATTGATTCAAGTCTTGAAATACTACTGAGCTCTCATTGAATCAATGAATCGTTGCAATGCTGGACTATGACTTGTAAGTAAATTCCTAAAGTGACAAAGTTTGGGCTGATTCTTTCCTTACAGGCAAGAACATAAACTGGATGCCATCGTGAAATTTTCTGGATTGATTCTTGAAGTTCTGCAGTTTCATTAAAAAAGAATGTAAAGGTCGAATCATTGAATTCTATTCCTATAGGCTATAAGATAAAGGCAAAACCAAACACAGCAACTCATCGCCTTTCAAGGAGTCGCAATTTCTAGATTGGGGCAAGTGAACGCCATCAGTGACACCTGCTCCGTGAGTGCGCAAATGAGATCATGTTTATGAGAAAAAAGGTCAAAGAAGCTGCGTTCTAACTACCTGAAAAAAGTGAGGTACCTTAAATACGCTTTCTTCAAACTATCGTCATAGACGAGAAACATATGACAACGAGCCGCCAGACAACATTTGGCATCATTTCAATATTGGAAAATGTCAGTTTGAAAAAACTAAATTTTACATTTCTTGTTTTGATTTTATTTTTTAATGAGAAACTTTCTCTGACAAGTCTGAAATAAGAAACAGAGAGTGTCAGGACTGGAGCCTTAAAAGTAGTAAGAAGTAGTCAAGATCGGTGATTTCGTTGAAAAAGAACTGAATCATCGAATACCCGTAAGCGCTACTCAGTCTTTCGGAGAGTTGCTACGGAGCAAAATCCTTGCGAGAGGCGAGGAATGACTGTAGGTAACAGTTTGACCAAGGCAAAAGAGGATATTGTTGAAAGAAAGAGACGCAGGCTGAGTCTTCTATGTGACCTCCCAAACTTTGTGAGGGTCCCTTGTATGCAGTTTTACTGAGCAACAGAGGCGTGTAGCCAAGATTTTTGTTGTAATTCTCTCGGCTCATATAAGCACTTGGGAAGAAAAAAAGGGTAGGCAGGGGTCTAAAACCACGTCTTCCACTCTTTTTCTACCCAAGAGACGTAATGACTAAACAGAGGAGTGGTGGGTACTCTGGCCCAGAGACAATATATAATAGAGACCACGCATATCTATCTTGCCCATGTTTGCGCGCGGTGGCAACTTTTTTTTTTGGGGTCTCAACAGAACACCGAAAAACATGGACCATGCGTTGACTGATGAGTAACGATGTCAAGATTTTTGCCTCGTGAATCCAAAGCACCGAAATTGCTCAGTCAACGTATGGTCCATGTTGGATGGTGCTCCTTCATGCTCCCTATGTTAATTTCTGTTGAGCTCTGAAAAAAAAGTCAGCCACCGCGCAAGGCTAGTGCGTGGTTTCTATTATATATTGTCTCTACTCTGGCCACACCACTGCAGAGCTAGAAATTCTGAAGAATAATTACCTGGTGACTGGATTTTCACATGAGTTCCATCGATGACACCTAAGACTCTTGGAAAGCTGGCCATGTTATAGAATTTCATTTGAATCTCTGCTATTTCTTCAGGAGTAGACGGCATGAAAATATGTTGATTGCGGATGCGTATCAGTGCTTCAGCGACCCGCCAAATACAGCAAAAAGCAGTTGCTTCGCTTACCCCGCTGAAGTCCCCTGCCGTCATTAGGAAGCTGCCTGTGGCGAAAAACCTGAGAGTAAGCAGCAAACTATTGAGAGGAGAGACCGTGTGGTTCCTGAAATAGATAAAACAGACAAAAAACCATGAAACAATTTTATCGAACTGTGTGCAGGGATGGGAAAAGTATGAACAAAAATTCAACACCAAATTCCATTAATATCAGTTCATGAGAAAAGCTTTGATCATTTTCTGCTGATTTATGGAAGGAGGGGTAAGGACTTGAGTGTATAAAAGAACTGAAGGTAGGTATTCAAGACACAATAGCACCGATAAGCAACAACATTAAAGCGTATCTTGCAAAAATTACTCAGAAATAATGCTTGTAGATGGCCCATTGAAACTGTAGCCTCCGTCTTTGGTTGTGTTTATTTGACAATCGATTGGGTTGGATCGATCTAAGGCTACTGAGCAATGCGTGGGGCTTGGTAGTGAATGTCCTGAAAAAGATCTCACAAGTTCAGAGGTCAGGGGCCCAATTTTGTTCTGCACAGACCGTCCTTCAATTAGCGTGCAAGTTGATAATCATCGTATTAGATTAGCAGTGCAGCTTCCAATCATCCGTTGGAAAAACGTAGGACCATCCAAAGAAAACAAAACAATACCTCAAACTAGAACTACGTCACTTTGGCTCAGCTATTTGGAAACCGAACAAAATCATGATTGAAGAGCACTGCTCTTCACAGTCTCGTTGATTTTGTGCGCTCTAACTGAACATTTGATAGCCCTGTCATAAGTTATGTAGACTACGGAAAGAGCTTGAATGCAGAGTGCTGACTATGCACTCAATAAGTATTGAGGAGGTTGCAATGAACCTCTTTGGCTCTCCCGCAAATATAGGAGCACAGGCATGGAGTTAGAATTCCGTGCAAACTTTTACAATATACCTTTTACAGACCTTATGAAGCAGGAATGCCTTTCAGTTATTAGGGGCCACAAATATAACCTAAAGCTCTGCAATATGCAGAGGTGCTTTGCATGCCACCGTTGATGACACAAGCAAAATAGCTACATAGGTGATCACAGAGTAGGAAAGGAAAGAGTAATTTAAGTTAATAGTAAACTTGGTCCTTACCTCATGGTTAGTTCAATGTCTGGTCTGATGGTCTCCAAAATCTGCAGCACAGTCTCTTTCGTGAGACGAAATCGCTTGAAAAATTCCTTGTCCCTCCACATGTTGAAAAAGTCTACCCTTTCCCGAAAAAGCCTCGGCTCTCGCGGCCGGGGAACCATTTCTAGCACTTCCTCTTCTTCATCACTTATAAAATCAAAGTTCATAAACATAGTTCGACAGTTGAGAAACGCGAATTTGAGAAAAAAACGGCAGAAAACCGGTAAACCAAAGGGAATTTCACGACGCACACAAGACCAAACGCAAAGTCGAAAGTCGCCGAGAGAATAAACATATACGGTAATGGAAAGAAAGTATCACATAACCACAAAACGTAGAGTAGCAAGAAAACCAGATGCACTACCTTTTCTAAAAAAATACACGAAAATACGTGAAGCTCGCCGCTTATTACGAAAGAATTTCAAAACTGTTTTGAAATTCGATGTGAATCGCTGTAACTATGCATAATGGTTAGTACACCACTGACTGACAGTCAAACCACCCTGACTGGCAGTCGACTAGCGGTCGTAAAAGAGAACTGCCTGTGAAACCGCCTGTTAGTTATAACTGGTAGTCAGTTTAACATCCGTATTTCACATATGTCTTAAAAGCGGCCCTAAGAATATTGGCATGTAACCTACAACCCTGTTTGTGAATATGATATGCACAGATTTCTGGCGGTTAAGGGCGAATCGCCACCTTCTGTACCACCTAGAATATCTGTTAAGTGCCGTTTGCAGCTTTCTATTTGCGAGATACAGGTCATGACCTTTGGCCTCATAGGCTGTATCATCAGCGAATTTCATTAAGCGAGTCCCACGAGTTTGAGGGGCATCACTGGTATAATATCACCCCGTCCCATTAATACCTTTTGCGCGTTAATGCTCGTGTTTTTAACACCGAGGTTACGTGAAAGTGTTTTAAGAGACGACCTTGAGCCAAACAATTCTGAGGCGCGTAAGGACACGAGAAACTTCTTCATCGTTGGACAATCTTTTCTGTTATAATCTAATGTACAGGGTGTCCCAGACCACCCGTGTAGGTACTTTTTCTCAAAAACGGCTGGGAGTAGAGAGCTGAAACAAAAAAGTCAGACAGGGAATTGACCCCAAAAAATTCAATGAAAATATTTTCAAAGCCCACCGAGGCTCCCCAGGGGGGTTTTGGGGGGGTTCGAAACACATTTTTCCATTTTTGGCAACAAAAAGCCAATAAAAGGTACAAAAATATGTTCAGATTCTGAAAGAGCAACTCATTGCCGACATTTTTACTCCAGTAACTTTTCCCAGAAAACAACAATTTTTGGGGTTATGGGCCCTTTTGGGGGGAAATTTTCATTCGGCCACCGTGACCACACTATTCAATATTTTTCAAAAAACTGAAATCCATCTGAAAGAAGAGATAAAGACCTTTCGATTGATGTGCCACATAATACCTAAAAGTGAAAAATTAAGGCCCCCACGTAGATTCCAAAATTTGGGGGTCTTTGGGCCCCTTAACGTAAAAAAAGTCAAATAGCAAGGTATGGCTTGTGATACATCGATCGAACGCCCTCAAAGAGTAGAATAAGATGACGCAATCCAAAATCGTCTACAATCATTACTTTCAAAATGGCGGCCATTTGAAAATTTTGGGTGTTCAAAGGAAAGTCCTGGGAAAGGAGTCCAAAGATGAACGATACATAGATTAAAAGGCCTTAAAAAAGCAAACGAATGGCGCAAACCGCAAATCAATCCGCCTCTTCAATCAAAAGTTATGACCGATTGAAACTTAAAGGGCTCAATAAGGCCTATTTAAGGCTGCTTAAATTTCAATCGGTCATAACTTTTGATTGAAGAGGCGGATTGATTTGCGGTTTGCGCCATTCGTTTGCTTTTTTAAGGCCTTTTAATCTATGTATCGTTCATCTTTGGACTCCTTTCCCAGGACTTTCCTTTGAACACCCAAAATTTTCAAATGGCCGCCATTTTGAAAGTAATGATTGTAGACGATTTTGGATTGCGTCATCTTATTCTACTCTTTGAGGGCGTTCGATCGATGTATCACAAGCCATACCTTGCTATTTGACTTTTTTTACGTTAAGGGGCCCAAAGACCCCCAAATTTTGGAATCTACGTGGGGGCCTTAATTTTTCACTTTTAGGTATTATGTGGCACATCAATCGAAAGGTCTTTATCTCTTCTTTCAGATGGATTTCAGTTTTTTGAAAAATATTGAATAGTGTGGTCACGGTGGCCGAATGAAAATTTCCCCCCAAAAGGGCCCATAACCCCAAAAATTGTTGTTTTCTGGGAAAAGTTACTGGAGTAAAAATGTCGGCAATGAGTTGCTCTTTCAGAATCTGAACATATTTTTGTACCTTTTATAGGCTTTTTCCCGCCAAAAATGGAATAATGTGTTTCGAACCCCCCCAAAACCCCCCGGGGGGGCCTCGGGGGGCTTTGAAAATATTTTCATTGAATTCTTTGGGGTCAATTCCCTATCTGACTTTTTTGTTTCAGCTCTCTACTCCCAGCCGTTTTTGAGAAAAAGTACCTACACGGGTGGTCTGGGACACCCTGTATATAAAAGCCGCGGTGAGGAGTCGGTCTACAGATTCTTTACTGACTTCCCGTCAGGCTACGGAGTTGAAATTTTACAGGGAGAAAAGAAAAATTTACAAAAAAAAAAAGGGAAATTTACATTTCCATTTTCAACCGAGAAAAAACGCACTAAAAGACACATAAAAATAATCTAAGAATTAAGTCGCCGCTCTAACAGCAAGGCCAAGACTAAGCAGTAAGTAAACAAACACTGATTTCACACCTCAACAACTCTCTCTGGGGGAAAGAATGGTGATAAGCAGCACTCAGCTGTAATTACCGTTTGCAATTACCGCGCAGACGTCAATCAGCTGAGTGCTGCTTATCCCTATTTCTTTCTCCTAGAGAGAGTCGGTGAGGTGTGAAATCAGTGTTTGTTTACTTGCTCCTTAGTCTTGGCCTTGCTGTTACAGCGGCGACTCAATTTTTAGGTTATTGTTTGTGTCTTGTATTGTGTTTAATTTTTACAGGGAGCATCCCTGCTTGCTGCAGTTGGAGCCAAAAATCCGAAACCATAAAAAATTCGTACGGTTCTATCCCCTAACAAAGACTTCTCCTGATCTTCGTACTCACACGACTTGACTAAACTCTTCAGATCGGTCTCATCTTGAATGTTTAAAAGAAATAATGAGATTCTAGTAAATAACACAATTTTATTAGATCACTAATAGTGACTTTATTATTCTTCCTTCCAGGCCTTGAAAGCAAGAGTAATCGTCTCAACAATCAATAACCGATTCTTAGATCCGGACACAAAAGAGGAGGTAATATGCTCCTAAATCCTCTTGGAGGATCATCAACTTACCAGCCAGATATCACTTATTGTTAATGCCAACTAAAAAATTATCAGTAAGAAATCTGTCTGAAAAGAGGCCTTTTATACCATTGTATGGCGCTGTACCGACTTTACCTTCACAGTCTACAGTCTTGTCATGAATATTGTTAATCGCTAGGTTGCCGATAACTGGTAAACGGCTAGAAAAAAGTGAACAACACCTTATACATATTTTGTGAAACTACACGAGGAATTGCCGAAAAACCATGCTCGTTTCTCTTAGTAGAAGTTACTCTGCTTTGAGTTGGACTCCTGTTTCTATTGACACGAGATTTCCTACTTTTGTTTGGAACAGAAATATTTTCTGCAACATGTATTTTTGTATTTTTACAGTTAAGACTGTTTGCGGATCACATGAGTAGTCGAATTATAGAGTTTACTGCCTGTGGATTATTTACCCTGAATACTCATCTTATAACATCCGTGAGTATTGTATTGGTATGAGTTACAAGGAACGTTGTATTCGATAAATATGGGTTCGTTATTATGACTTTTTGTTCAGGAATTATTCGGTTAAAATAGAACAAAATTGGGAAAAAGCCAAGTTTTGCTGGAAGCTGTTCGATGAGTGCTACTGATCAACGTAAAAAGAAGTCCCGTCGCGTCGGCCTCCATGGTCTGGTGGTCAGCGCAACTGGTCACTTACCCAGAGGTCCCGGGTTCGAATCCGGGGTGGCAAGTTTTGATGGACTCAGATCTTGTCACCTCGGAGGGACACGTATGTAACTCCTCTCTCTTTCATCTCTCCCTCTTCTCCCCTCTTCTGTTTTGTCTGTTGGGCCCTAGTTAGCGAAAGAAGACACTTAAAACGTCGAAAAAACAAACAAAACAAAAACAAAGCAAAAACAAACAAAACAAAAAAAAAACAACAAAAAGTCCGATCCCTCCGCGACTCTCTTGAAGAGGGGCAGAAAGGGTCCCTAAATTATTTTTCAAAACAGTTATCAAAAAGAATCCGAAGCTGTATTTTGCATGGACCGCTCCTAAGCCTTCAGAAACACGATTTTCTCATTTGGCGTTTTTCAAAGCTCCGAGGACTCGCGTGACAATGTCATGTAATTAGAACCTTTCAAATTCCTTTTAAAAGCCTCTAAGATACTCGTGTTTCTTAAAAACTTAACACACGTGAGGTTTCATAGTTCGCCGATTTCATTCAATGGGTCCAAATTTATTATAAACATGATTCAAAGCCGGTTTATTATGAAAATTTGTGATTGCTGAGCATTATTTGCTGTGAAACTTCAAAAACTAGGGTTGAATTATGTTAAAAATACGTTTAGACCCAGAGAATGAAATCAGCGACCCATGAAACTCCCCAAGGACCAACTTTTATAGAAATATTACTTGAAGACGATGCGAAAACGATAGGGTAATTTCAATAAAAAGTTTTTGGTTCTAATTTCTAGGCGATAGCTGCTGGGACCACATACCTCGTAATATTGGTACAATTTCACTCAGATAAACAATAAGTAAGCTCAAGAAGTTAGGGAGTGTCACACATGTCTGCCGCTTGTGGCAGCACTTGTCATTAACCTATACTGGTCTCTGGTTGTCGTCATCAGCTGGAATACATTGTGCTTCTTCAATCATCCATCATGGCTATCGTCTGAATCACGACATTCATCTACGACTTTTAAATTTTTATTGCGATAAAGCTTGGTGTCATGATTGTACATACATACCACAGCTGCTGCATTGGACATCAAGAGCCGGACAAAGCGATGAGTTGGGCCACACTCTCCACATTTGCAGGAATTGGGGGGGTTGCTGCTGGGAAGCCGACTGAGGATTTGACTTAGAAGATTGGTTGTGACTATCTTTTAACCGAGACGATTTCTTAGAGGTAGCATTAGAGTGACCAGATTGAGATTTTCGGTTGAAATTCCGTTGATTGGAAGACCTTTTGTTTGAGTTTTGAGGCGAGTGGTAATTTCGATTGACATGATAATTAGATTAAGGACGATATGAAGAACGTTTAAACACATTGATTGACTCAGAGGTACCATTTATTAGTTTGACTTGTTCCGTGGAGGTTTGCATAAGTTTTGCTTTTTCGATAGTTTCATCAAGTCCCAGATAACAGACTGATATTCATAGGATATTCAGAGAATATTAGAGAGAGAATTTTGAATATTCTGTGAATATTCATAGAATATCCCCGAATATTCTATGAATATTCCCAGAATATTAACTTGGCACAAGTTATTATGCACAGGATATTCTCTGAATATCCGAATGTTCGAGGGATGTTCACAGAACATTCTCTGAAGATTGTCTGGATATTAAAAATGTTCACTGAATATTCAGAGAATACTCTTTGCAGATTGTCAGGATATTCAAATGTTCACAGAATAAGCAGAGAATATTCTCTGCAGATTGTCAGGATAATCAATTGTTCACAGAATACGCAGAGAATATTCTCCGGAAATTGTCACGATATTCAAAAAGTTTGCAGAGTATGCAGAGAATATTCTCCGGAGACTGTCAAGAAATCCGAAAAGTACAGTAAAAACTCTTCCCATCAGCATGCTGATTCCGCTGTTTTGGACCAGATGAGACGAGATAAAAGGAATTGATTAATCCAATTGGTTCCAACGGAATGACCTGAGTATGCAAGCACAACTCGGGGTCATTTGTTTCAAAACGAACGACTTCGAGTTTTCTTGCACACAGTTACGTGACTGCGTTTAAACAAGTGGGAGTGATCAATTTCCCCCCTATCTCGTCTCGTCCAAAAGAGGGGAATCAGCCTGCAGAGGCCAGATTTTTTAATTATTCACGGAATAACCTCATGGAGATTATTCTGCGTTCCCCCCCCAAAACCCCGCTAGTTTGCACTCTTCACCTCCTGATCAAGTTGCTTCAGAATCAGAATTTAACATAGCTTGAAGAATAGGTGCTTACTGTTCTTCAGCGCAGTTTCTAAAATTTTGTAATATGAAAAAAAATGAGGTTAAATAAACACAATTTTTCAAATGGAATCCACAGAGGATTCCATTGATTGAAGGCACACATTATTTGGTTAGTGACAGGCTCATGAGTCAATTTTCAATTCTGAGAGAAATCTGGGCCCAACAAATGTTCAAGGCGGACGGTCCCTTGGTCTCGACCCCAAGTAGTGAATCCTCGCTCCAGGTCGGTTGAGTCTTCACCAAACGTTAAAGAACACAGACCTTCCGTCCCCAACATTTTTCAGTCCCATACATCATTAACAAACAGAAATTAGAATCATTATGAGCTCAAGAGGAATATCTGGTTGGAACTGCGCAATGATGATGAAAGCGATGGGATGGATGACGTCTCAATATTTTATGATCTTTGCAGCAACCGTTTTCGGTCTTTTTTAGCTTGATAATGCAGTTTTACTTAGATACTTTCCTCGGTGGTTCATCAGATTCTAGGACCTACATATTATCAATGCTGATATTCACTGAAAATGGAAAATAAAATGCTATCTTGTCCTACGTTAAAAAAGGGAGGTGCAGAGAAGGTGAAACAAAAATATCAAAAATTAATATTTATTACATCTGATAATAATCTAATGATCATCATAATCATCTAACAGTAGTAGAGTCCAGCCGCCCCACAACTAAACAAATTTTAGAATTAGAATTGATATGATCAACTTTTCAAGACTGCGGGATGATCATTTCCATCATCGCTAAATCGATCGTTAAAACTGTGCTTGGCTGATTATATTGGTCGAAAATTGCAAAAATTAACCGTTGCTATGGTTACCATCGTTATAGTCCCCGTTTATTAAAGTTTACTCATGAGCAACCTTAACTAAGGAGTCTTTGAACGATGGATACCATAGCAACGGCCAAGTTTTTCAAATTTCGACCGATAGAATCACGCACACACAGTCTTAACAATTGGTTTAACGATGAAGTAAATGATCGGCCCGCTGGTTGAATTGCCTATCTTGGAGCACAAGATAGAAAATAAACCCATGGAAATAGAGGTAGTTTCAGAAGTGTAGGCGCACCTAGACTGATAATCTTTGGAATTTGTCAACATTATTTAAGATATTACATGATGAAAATGAAAGAAAATAAGTTCAAGTGTTCACTTTTCAATAAGGAACACTTTAAAAGCAAAATAAGTAAGTCGTGGGCTTGTTTTGTTTTGATTTAAACGAACAAAAGTTGAAAATTCGCCAAAGATTATTGTTTCGGTGCGCCTACACTTCTGAAACGAGCTCTACCATCCAGATAATGACTGCCATGGAAAGAAATACCTTACACAAGAACAAGAAATGTAAAAGGAACAAAAACAAGAAATATAAAAGGAACCAAAAGAAAAAATAAACGCAACAAAAACAAAAAATAAACGCAACAAAAACAAAAAATAAACGCAACAAAAACAAATGATGAAACAAAAACAAAAAATAAATTTTAAGGAACAAAAAATGGAAGGAACTAAAGATTTTAAGGAACAAAAAATAAAAGGAACTAAAGATTTTAAGGAACAAAAAATAAAAGTAACTAAAGACTTTAAGGAATAAAAAATAAAATGAACAGTAGATAAAAAGAAGATTAATTATAGGAACAAAAAGTTAGAAATTAGCAAGTAAAAGGCACACAAAAATGATGAGAACATGCTCAATGCTCATTCTTCGACACACTCTTGCCCATGCTGAAAATCGTCAGCTTCATTAAGATCTATATCATCCTGATCATTATCATCTTGATCTTGATCATGATCATTATTCTCATTATTCTCATCATCTTCAAAATCATCATTATAATCAAAATTATCACGATGGTCTTCACACTCCATATCAGTGTCATCGCCATCCTCATAATATGTTCCGTGATCTTCCATAGCAGGATTCCTGAAACGAACAGACAAGCTCAGTCAAGATTTACGTCAAAAGAAAAAGAAAAGGCGACTGAAAAAACACGAAATGTAGAGGGGGGATCAAAGCCTAAACTAAGCTAAGTACATCCATACACGTGGCACAATGTTTGGCACTCTGAATGATAAGGAGACTAAAACTACGAAGCTTCATCACCAACATACGGGTCACGTTAATCTAATGGTCTTTCTTCCTCAAGCTCAGAGCATTGGTTTCAACTTTTCCATCATATTTCCTCTACTCATAAAATTTTATACATATCGCAATAAATATTCAACATAGAATCTCACCAATTGCCACTAGACACCAGACGTTCCTTTGCGTGACTGAACCAGTTTTTGAGTGGCTTTAAAATCTCACCATCAAGAATATTTGGAAATTTACACCTGACTGCCTCTAAAAACATCAAAAATTGAGATATATTAGTGAAATTTGTTGTACAGAGCTACTTTGGGGGTAAACCACAGCCCTTCTTGCTTCTTCCTAGTTGATAAGAAGAAAATAATGCATAGTTTGTGCCATTCTTCTTAATACTGAGGATTTTAGAGCCCCCAAAATTTCTCAAAAATTTGACTAAGCACCGATTTTTGCAGGAAACAGTCAAACTAATACAGAATGTCCTAAATAATATCACCGAAATCTAGCAGCAAGGACTTTTCTTTTATTCTAATTAATACATGAATGATGTGTGTCAGGGCCATATTTCCCATTACACGAAGAAGGCGGCCGCGTCAAGCATTAATAAAGCCGATAATGTTTTGATGAAGCTCATTGCTCATCTGTCCTCCAATAAATTTCCGAACGATCACAGGCGCAGTGAGTAATAGCTTTTTTTTTTTTTTTTTTTTTATTTTTATTGTACAATTTCGCAATTAACAGATTCGTACATACAAATTTCAGACTTACTTACTAGTCTATACAATTTTGATTTTATCGTATTGGTGATACATAGTAACATCCACTTTTATCAATGATAAATAAATAAAATAAAAATAAAAATAAAAATAAAAAATAAAAACAAAAATAAATAAAAATGAAAATAAATAAAATAAAAAACAATTGGTGGATAGGTATAAAAATAAAAATAAAAAATAAAAAGAAGTTAAATCTAAAAACTAAACAAATAATTAAATAAATAGACAAAAATAAAATGAAATAAATATAAAAATGATTCAATAAAAAGTGGGAAAAACTTAACAAGTATAGCTATTTACATTCATGCTGTTTGTTTTCTCATGAATTCTCACTTATCTAAGAGATGGTCTCTGGCGGTAAAAACAGGCCAAGGCGCGCTCTAAATTTTTATAAAATACGGGGTGGAGAGCTCGTGTGGCTTCCTTCTTTTTAGCCTTCTTACATCTCCACACCAATCCAGGAGCATAACCGCTTCCGGGTTTGGGTGGGCATGTAGTCTAGTTTCATAATTGTTGTACATCCTAGAGATGTACGTTTCAATGCTTTCTATTCCGAGTTCAGCCCTAATATTACTGTTACTCTCATACCACCGGGCTTTGAATATTTGCCTCAAAATTAGATTTTGCGTAATTTCTATCTGACGAATGTTGCTTTTAGCAGCACACGCCCACAGTTGGCAACCGTAGGCCCATATTGGCCTTATCATGGATTTGTATAGTAAGAGTTTATTGTCGAGTTTTAATTTTGATTGGCGTCCGATTAGCCATAGCATTTGACGATTTTTGAGCTGGATTTGCTGCCTCTTCTTTTATTATGTGTTCTTTCCATCTTAGTTTCGAATCCATGATAAGGCCAAGGTATTTGGCCCTCATGGTGTGAGGAATGAGTTCACGATTGAGAACCAAGGGGGTGTGAACATAGGACTTATTGGTAAAAACAACATTCTCAGATTTACTTGCATTTAATTTGGTGCGGTCGGATGAAGTCCATTCCTGAACTTCTTCCAGACTTTCTTGTAACAGCGCGACTGTTTGGTCATACTTGGGAGCAGTGGCAACATACACTGTGTCGTCCGCGAAGACTCCCAGTTTGCACCCTCTCCGCGCTTTTGGGATATCTGAGGTGAATAAGCTGTATAACAAGGGTGAAAGCACTGAGCCTTGAGGTACCCCTGCGTTAATTGGCATAAAATCCGAAATGGAGTCCTCAAACCTAACCCTGAAAAATCTATCGGATACATATGATTTTATTAACTCCACGTGGTTGCCCGGGAGCATTTTGGAGAGCTTAAATATCAATCTCTGGTGCCACACTCTATCGAACGCCTGGGCGACGTCTAGGAAAACAGCATTGCAGAAACTTCCCTCTTCTAGGGCCTTTTCAATGGTAGAGGATACACGATGAAGTTGCTCGAGCGTCCCATGTTTGGATCTAAATCCAAACTGCTCATTTATGAGTAATGTTTTTCCGTTTACTACTTTTAACAGTCTTTTGATATACAGTTTCTCGAACAATTTTCCAATTGTAGGAAGCAATGATATCGGCCTATATGAACTCGGTTCGGCAGGGGGCTTCCCCGGTTTCAGTAGGACGATAATCTCTGCTTTCTTCCATTGGTTTGGGATATGTTTTAACTCCAAAGCTGCGTTGAAAATTTGAGCTAGTTTTCTAATGACTAATTGAGGAAGTTGTTTAATTAAGATTCCATTTATCAAGTCGAAACCTGGAGCTTTTTTTAATTTAGTTTTATATTTAATCTCATTAAACACTTCGTCATAAGATATTTTTTCCATTTTAACATTTGGCAACAGTGTGATGTTTTCATTTTCTATTTCCAAAAGGCGTAATCTATTTGGATTTTCACAGGGATTAGGCTGAAAAGTATTTTCGAGATGCTTGGCTATAACATCTGCTTTTTCTTGGCTGTTGGACGCCCACCCCCCCTCGCTATTCCTAATGGGAAAGCTTAACTGGGCGGGACGTTTCAAATATTTTGTGGCTTTCCACAGACTATAATCATCTATTTCTCTAGCCCCCAAACTAGTAATGAATTTTTCAAATTTTTCGTTCCTGAATTTATCTAACCTTTTTTTAACAATTTTATTAATACGATTAAATTCTTTTTTATCTGTTTCAAATTTCGTTGTTTGCATTTTTCTACGCGCCTTTCTCTTACTTTTAATGAGCTGAATTAATTCAAGAGGGAGGCTGGCAGGACGTATCCCATTGGATGCTACTGGAGTGCTGGCTTTGGCTGCTTCCTGTATTAGTTTAACCAGCGAGTCCGTCTCTTTTTCAAGAAGTTCAATGGAGTGAATTCTTACATCGATATTTATTCGATTGGTTAGAATATTTTTGAATTTATTCCAGTCCGTTCTGTGAGAAATTAAAGTGGGAGGCTTTTTTAGAATAGTTGGACTGATAAATAGCGTTAAAGTGACTGGAGCATGATCTACTTTTATATCAAGTACATCGCAAGCAACACGGTTTTGCAGCTGGATGTTATTGTACACGAAAAAATCTAAAATATCCGGTTGTTTATTAGTAGCGCCAGGAGGCGGAAAATAAGTGGGTTTACCTGGAGTGATAAACTTACCTCCCAAGTCGTTAATCACGCTCTCTAGATTAGCGCCTTTGTTGTTAGTTAAACGAGATGCCCATCTCACATTTTTGCAATTCCAATCGCCTCCGATGAGAAAACGCCTGCCTAAATTTTGAAACAGTTCCTCGTATTCAATTTTTGTTATTAAATGTCTCGGTGGAGAGTAAATAGAGGCCAAGTTGAACCTGCCAAGCTCGGTTTCTATCTCAATTACAACGACTTGAAACTTTTCTGACTCGATAATTTTAATCAGCGAGTGTTTAATATTTTGTCGCACAACTACAGAAGCCCCCCCTCTTGCATTGTTGGACGGATGACGTGCGTTATACATTTTGTAACCTTCAAAAAATCTCTTCTCTTCTCTCGTGAAGTGAGTTTCTGAGATGAGAGCTGCGTCTATTTGGAGATTACTCAAGGTATCTCCTAATTCTAAAGCCTTGGAAGCAGAAAGGCCTCCTGCGTTCCAGGCTATTAAGTTGAGCATAGAGAGGTTAAAATTATTCATCATTGGAGTTATCTATCGTTTTGAAGAAAAGAGATTCAAAACGCGCCATGCGCTTGCTCATTTCTTCTATCTGTTTTCTCTGTGGCTCGATTGTTTTTAAAAGTTGCTTAATAACTTCATTATCAGGCTCTTTATTCCCACCTGAGACTTTTTCCGCGTATGACACGTTTTTCTGAGGCTGAGCCATTTGGCCCGTGTGAGACCCTGCAAAATTGTCGGTTCTCACAGTGATTGTTTTGTTTTTGCCTTTTCCTTCCATCGGAAGGGGGGGGAATTTTTTGCTGATTATGACGGTATCCCCTTTTTTCTTTTTAACTAATAAGTTATTTCTATCAGCTTGCATCTCTTTAGCAAACGGACATCCTCTGTAGCTGGCAGGATGGCCTATAACACCACAATTGGCACACTTAGGATTAATGATACGTTTAGCAAAAATACAATCAGCCGTCCAGTGTTTGCCCGCGCATTTTACGCACCTGGCCTGTTTTCCGCACTGATTAGCTGAATGGTTAAATGACTGACATCTCCGACACGGGATGATTTTATCTGTTCTTACTTTGATGGGTTCAATTTTAACGGCAATACTTAAGATCCCTTTAATTTTATAAATTTTTTCAATATCTTCCTGGTAGTCAAAATCGAGTTGGTGTACAGGAATTTTTATAAGCTTAGTTTTGGCCTTGTAATCTTTGTCTTTAACAAATTGGGTTTGGGTTTGAATGTCATTATCACTATGGGAACTAGCTGCGACCAGGTTAGTTTCCATGGGAGATGTTTCTAAAATGGGGTCAGCAGTTTTATTTGAATCAACCAGGACTTCTTCTAAAGTAGATTGACCCGATTTTTTAGCTAATTTTTTACCTTTTTCCTCCTCAATTGGAACTCTTTTCATCAGACAGGTAGCTTTCTTTACATTAAAACCCTTTTCTTTGAGGTCTTCTACTATGTCCTCCTCAGGGACAGAGGGGTGTAACCCTTTGCAAATAACTTTTATATCACGTAGATTCTTATCAACGTGAGTATAATACTGCACTTTTTCATTTAAAGCATTTTCTTCTTTAAGGGTTTCAATGATTAGCTTAGCAACCGCGTCTGTTTTCGGATTCACTTTCCATACATCAGTGCTAATAAATCTAACCATGAAATCATCTTTTTTAATTTCTTTTCTTAACAAAAGGTTATTAAGTTTAATAAAGTCGTCTACACCTAAAACTTTAATTGGGGGAGGGGGTAGAAGTTTTTTGACTGGTTTGGAAGTATTAGATGAGTTCTCACCAAGGGCTCCTTCCTTCCTTACCGACTCCTTTGGTTGGTTGTTCACTTTAGCGTTTTCTGGCGTCGAGTCTGAATTGGATTGCTCCCTCTTCCTTTTAAAGATCCTGGCTTTTTTGTGAGCTTGTTTCCTCTTAGACTGGAACTCAGGGTCAGAGTTATAAGAGTCCTCGTCGTCCACAGAGGAGATATCTCCGTCCTTATCTGTTTCCACCTCATCTTGAAGCTGTTGAAACTTGTTTCCACCAACTTTATGTCTCAACTGAGTGTTGGATGGGTTAAGTTGGTCTTTCTTCGCCGGTTGAAAGTTAAGTTTAGATTGTATCGCCTTCTTTGGTACACCAGTATTGAATTGGGTTCTATTTTTATCTTTTACAGATGTATTCCGTTTATTTAACTCATCTATTTGCCTTTGCAGTCCAGAGACAACTTGGGCATTTTTCTCCTGGATGAGGTTAAATTTCTCTTCAAAAGAGAGTTTCTCACTTACGTGCTTTTTATTATTTTCCGCTAAAATTTTTACCGCGGTTTGAGCATTTTGCATAAATTCTTTGACACTTTCGTGTATCGAAGGATCGTTGGTTACTCCACTTAAATTTGATCTAATCACTTTATTAATAAGATTTTCCTGAGCTTTTAGCTCAGCGTCACCGTCACTCATCGCGTGTTCCGACGATCCACTTGGCAACGTTGGAGAATGATTTTTCTTTACATTTCTACTCAGATTAGTGAGTTTTCCTTTAGCTAGGCACTTCTCACAACCGAAAAATGAATTGTTTATATAGCAGCAAGTGAGCTCATGTTTACAAACTTGAGTTTGATCTGACATACGGTCACAGCCGATTGTTTTTACGCGGCGGCGGCCGCGGCCGCTCTGATGACGCGCACTTACGCTGAGCACAAAGTTCGATCACTTCAAAACCGAGCTTGTTTTTTCTTTTTCACGACAGAATTTTCGCGGTGAGCGCACTGAGACAAACATCCGCACTGGTCGAGAAATCAAACTGAACTGAGTAATAGCTAAAAATGTCTATTTACAATTCAATAACCTCCAAAACACTCACAGAAACACGCAGAAATAGATTGTTGACTTCTTTGAGGTTAGTTTTCATCGGCTTTACCAGAGTTCTTACTCCGATAAATCCGGTGTGCCCCGGGGAAGGGTTCTGATGTATTTCATCAGAGTTCAAGAACGCTTCGAAGAACACCCCCGGTTTATCAGAAACGAAATCAGAGAATAAAAGAACGACTTGGGGCTTCACCGGCTTACCAGGGAATTCAAGAACGCTTCCAAGTTCAACTGAAAAATAACACATAAGTGGAATCGAGGTAAACCTGTCTAAGGAAAGCAGGGGTTTTTCTATACCGTCAGCTTTCTGCTTTTCTTGCTTGGCGGAAGAATAAGTATCTTCTACCCACTCCAATCCCCATCAACCCGGTCAGAATCTGCGATCATGACGTCCAGTTCTATCGTACACGTAATGACAGATAAACAAAAGGGAAATAGTTTAGCATATGAGCCGCCATACTTTTAAACGATGTTCTGACCTATCATAGCTTAACCTGATGTAACCTAATCTTACAGGAATATTCATTGAGTAGGGGATAACGGCTTTTCTACTAACCTACAACCATTGCTTGGTCTTCAGATACAAATAAAACTTAACACAAGTGGATGAAGCTTCAAAATAGAAGATTGAAGAGGATTGGAATGATGAATGAAAGAAGGTAGAGGTAGAGCAGTAGCGTCATTTGCGGGGGGGCGGGGGGCAACTGCCCCCCCCCCAAGGGTCGGCCAAAAGTGAAAAAAGTTACTTTTTTTTTTTTTTTTTTTTTTTTTTTTTTTTTTTGAGAAGAAAAAGTTTCGAACTAAGATTTGGTGGTCATTAACGAGCTTTTTTGGAATTTAGGGCCTAAATACAGAATATGCAGGGCTGTAGAATGTCTTAAATAATATTCATGAGCAAAAAAAAAAAAAAAAAAAAAAAAAAAAAAAAAAAAAAGGTCATCACATTTTTGCCCCCCCCCCCCCCCAAGCCGAACCCGAAATGACGCCCCTGAGGTAGAGCTAGGGAAGGGTGTCAGGGAGAAGCAATTGAAAGAGAAAACGTTAACCTTCCGGTGGAAACATACTACACAGGAAATAAATCAACAAGATCCACTTAATGCTTGTTGGATTAAATTGTTTAGGATAATGATCTTAAAACTACCTTAGAAGGAAAAGTTGGTTGGACTTACCTTACAAGGAAACCTTCAAAGTAGCAGCGATTCAGCGAATGTGAGAAGTGACTTCAAGTGACGCTCAACTCTGTGCCTCACAAATCACAATCAGTGAGCTCGTCGTAGAAAATTGGCGCGAACTCGCGATGGCGATGCAACACGTAGGCTCCGAGAAATAAACGACCACACAAGCACAATACACACACACCTACACACCAACCTCCACACTGCGTTGACCGTTGAGACCAAAGATTACTTATGTTATGTATAAGATTGGTATACGTAATCTTTGGTTGAGACAGACCGATAGACTGATAGAGTCTCACAGCGGAAAATGGCGGAGAAACGAAAAAAAACCGTCACTGCTTATTATCATACCATCAGAATCGCGGTTGCCAACGAACGTGGAAGAAGTTGATGGAATGTTCGGGAAAAATCCTAGGAAAATCCGCCAAGAGATTATTCTCTGAATATTCCTGGAATATGCAAACTTGATATGATAATGTCAGAATATTCACAGAATATTCTGAGATGGTGGAAGTGAGCCGGATTTTCCCAGAGTATTCTTTCCCAGAATATTGTCCGCATAATCAATGCTATCTGGGAGTGTGTAACTCGATCCTTCTTGAAGTAATTTTTCTTGAATAAAGCGATTTGATTCGTGAAGGTTAGTGCAAAGTATATCTCTAACTAGATCATAAGTAGGTTCACCAAACTCGCATGAAGAAGATCAATTCTTGAGTGCAGTCGCATAGTCATCAAGTATTTCTCCGAAGTATTATACATATCTTTAGAGGAGTAGGCTAAATTTTGGTATAATAAAATATAACACCTTGTGTATGCTATACTAACAGGATTTTAAAAAATATTGGAATTGAAAAAAATTACAGCCCTAAAACCAAAAAGGGGGCATTACATGCATGGGGCATAACGAGGCAACCCCTATGAATGGATTCTATTGATCAAATTCCATGGACTTTGAATGGAATGTCATGAATTAATCTATAAAATCATTTATTAGTACATATTAAAATATTTTCGGACTCAGTCAATTTTTTTTTTTTTTTTTTTTTTTTTTTTTTTTTTTTTTTTTTTTTTATTTTTTTAATACATGCGAAAATTTTTCTCGTCTTGGTCTTTAAACAACAACAAAAGTACGGTTTACACAAATTACAAATGTGTTGAACTCTTTTGTTTTCGGGATTTTCTCCTGCAGACTCACAATGAGCCCATTTGCAGCAGATGAGACAGCGAACCCAGACTTCGGAAGACTCAGAATAAGGTTCAGAGCAATAAATACATAAATATTTTTCTTCATCTCCCTTTGCCGCTTTCTTTTTAGCTGCTGGTTTTGATTGACTGAGATGGCCCGGAGGAGCAGTTGACTGGAGAAACAATTATTTTTTTGGATGAGGTTGCCATCACCTCAATCGGTGGCGTTGGCACTTTTTCTAGCAGAGATCGAGCATTATTAGCTGGTGTTGTGGCTTTCTCAAGTAAAGTAGGGTGTTTAGAAGCTGAAGCGGGAGACTGTAGATTGCAATGGAGCTGGCAACCCGGAGGAGGATTGCGATACAGCTGATAACGCGAAGGACGGTTGCGGTGCAACTGGTAGAGGTAGTTTCAGAAGTGTAGGCGGACCAAAACCATAATCTTTGGAGAATTTTCAACTTTTATTCCTTCAAATCAATACCGAATTTGCCCCTGACTTTATTCTTTTGTGTTTAAAGTTTTCCTCATTGAAAAGTAAATACTCAATTTCATTTTTATTAATTTTCATCGAGTAATATCAGAAATAATGTTGACGAATTCCAAAGATTATCGGTCTAGGTCCGCCTACACTGCTGAAACTACCTCTAACACGGAGGATGATTGTGATACAGTTGGTAACGCAAAGTACAATGGCGGTGCAACTGCGGTGGCTTGGAGGACGGTTGCGGTGCAGCTAATGACACAGGAGGCAGTTGCTGTACATTAGGAGCTGATTCAACAAGGAGCTCTGGATTTTCATTCTCAGGGTTCACCAATTCTTGGTCGTCAGTCGTTGTGCTTAAAGCATAATCCTTCTCTTTAAACACTGTTTGATCGCACGGCCAAGTACCTACCTGTTTTACGAAAAGCATTCATGGCAGTTTTTACCGAAGCCGCTGCAGTATCAATGATATGACTGAGCATGGCTCCTACTCCATAGCTAATGCTATCGCAAGTTAAAACGATCTGTTTAGAAGGATCATAAAGGACCAGTAAAGATTCTTCTGTAATTAATGACTTCCTTAACTGAAAAGCAGATTTGCATCTGTTGAAATCTACGGGGAGTAGATGATAGATCGGCAGACCAGTTGAGAATGTACAATTTGATTTATTAACAATGAGTATATACAGGGTGTCCCAAAATTGATAGTAAATATTTTTACCACGTATTTTTGGAGTCAAAATAAGACTTTTTTTTCCTATAAACACGGGTCCGAAATTGAAGTCTTTTCGAGTTACAGTGTTGCAAAGTTTCCGAAAAACAAATTGAAAAATTGTCATAACTCCCTCGTGAATTGTTCTGAATGCTAGTAAATAGGTACTCTGTTGTAATTTTAAGCGCTTTTGCCGATTTTGGCCGTGAAAATGCTGTATGCAAAAATTTGAGGGGGGTTTCGGGGGTTTCTCTTGATTTTTCTCACTTTTTTTGGCCTGATTATGTGAAAACATGCTTTCAGTTTCATTAAATCCAAAAACGATTAGCATTATTCAAAAGTTCGTAAAAAAATATGCATTTTTGGTCCTTACGAGTTTTTCCATTTCGCAATCCATTTCCGAGAAAATCGTCCCTGAAGTTGGAGAAGTCGGCCGATAAACGCCTTTTCTTTGATTTTGTCAATTCTTGGCCGACTTCTCCAACTTCAGGGACGATTTTCTCGGAAATGGTTTGCGTAATGGAAAAACTCGTAAGGACCAAAAATGCATATTTTTTTACGAACTTTTGAATAATGCTAATCGTTTTTGGATTTAATGAAACTGAAAGCATGTTTTCACATAATCAGGCCAAAAAAAGTGAGAAAAATCAAGAGAAACCCCCGAAACCCCCCTCAAATTTTTGCATACAGCATTTTCACGGCCAAAATCGGCAAAAGCGCTTAAAATTACAACAGAGTACCTATTTACTAGCATTCAGAACAATTCACGAGGGAGTTATGACAATTTTTCAATTTGTTTTTCGGAAACTTTGCAACACTGTAACTCGAAAAGACTTCAATTTCGGACCCGTGTTTATAGGAAAAAAAAGTCTTATTTTGACTCCAAAAATACGTGGTAAAAATATTTACTATCAATTTTGGGACACCCTGTATACACGAAGAAAACACGGAAAAAACAATGAAAAGAAAAGTAACAATCGTCGAAGTAAAATTGACCTTAGAGAAGAAATAACACAAAACATTAAACACAGAATCGGACGTCACCGATGCAGGTAGCAGAGAAAGATTGAAAACAACAGCATCGATCTGACCAATTCCAGACAATTTCTTTACGAAGTGAATTATGTAAAGGTTCAAGGATATCTGGTGTCATGCGCACTAATTTTCTACAGTAGTTGAAAAAACCTAAGTATGCTTTAAGTTGAATAAGGTTTTGAGGACTAGGACAATTTGATAATTTTTCAAGTTTAGACTTAATCCTTTACCACTAATTGTAAGATTATAACTAAGGATCTCTACTGGGGGTACAAGAAATATAGATTTTTTGACATTAATTTTAACATTGTGCTTGTTGAGGACAGACAGGACTTTTGAAAGGGTTTTGACACATGACTCAAAATCAGGACCGCCGATTAGAATATCATTTTGATTTGCAGAACTATCAGGAATTCCGGACAAAATTATGGCGGCATTATACGGGGCGTTCCAGACCACCCGGATAGGGCATTTTTCTCGAAAACTACTGAACCAAATGATTTGAAACAAAAAAGTCAGAGAGGAAAGTGACCCCAAATTTTTCGTGTTTGATGTTTTCAAAAGCCCCCGATGGACCCTTGAGGCGGTTTTTTGGAGGTTCAAACACATTTTTCAAGTTTTCTTGAAAAGGTCTCCATTAAAGGTATTAAAAAAAGTTCATAATCGTAAAGTAAAAGTAATTGGCGACATTTTTGCTCCACAATTTTTTTCCAAAAACCCCAAACTTTTTGAGTTTTGGGGGATTTTTGTTGAATCAGCTTTATTGACCACCCTGTTCAAAATTTCTCAAAAATATTTACAGATTCTGAAAGAACAGATCAATACCTTTCGATCGATGTGCCACATGTTACCTTTAAGTTTAAAATGAAGGTTTTTTACGCCAGATCAAAATTTTGGGGCTTAACTGGCTCAAACCATGAAATCGCGCCAAATCTACCGTTGAAACCTCCAAATTTTGATTTGGCGCAAAACACCTCATTTTTAAACTTAAAGGTAACATGTGGCACATCGATCGAAAGGTATTGATCTGCTCTTTCAGAATCTGTAAATATTTTTGAGAAAGGACATTACCCAAAATGGGCCTTTTTGCCCCTGAGAGCGAAATGTGAAATACTTTCAGGGATGATAGAGAATTAAATCAGCGTTCCGAACCTGGCCTATTTTTTGATTTTGGACGAAGGGAAAGGGAGGTCCAAAGTTAGACACTTCAAACGCCCATAACTTTTAAACGAATAAAGATATGATTATGTACTTTGTGCGAAAAGATATACCTTTTAATGACCTTTCGATTGATGTGTATGACATTTGCCTCATTTAAATTTTGAATCGATTTATCGAAGAATTTTTGATTTTTTTGAAATCGGGTTTTCAGTTTTTTTAATCGTGGAAGTTTGGCAACGCACGAATCATCACAAATTGTTTCCAGGATAAAAGTAGACGCAATTTGCTAAAAAATAGTTTAAACCGCATGCTGGGGAAATGCTTTGCAGCGGAGTTATGAGGGTTCAAAGTTGGCGCTTTCGCGAAAAAGGCCGCCTCGAGGGGTGTACTACAGGTGATAGACGTTGGCATAAACTGTTCTACCCCTCCAAATGACTTGAAATTTGGTATTCAGAGGTATTTTTTACCGCTAAATTCAAATTTTGCATCAGTTTTTAAAAATTAAAAAATCCAAGATGGCTGCCGAGCATTTTTTCGGCAATTTGGTCGGCAGCCATCTTGGATTTTTTAATTTTTAAAAACTGATGCAAAATTTGAATTTAGCGGTAAAAAATACCTCTGAAATCCAAATTTCAAGTCATTTGGAGGGGTAGAACAGTTTATGCCAACGTCTTTCACCTGTAGTACGCCCCTCGAGGCGGCCTTTTTCGCGAAAGCGCCAACTTTGAACCCTCATAACTCCGCTTCAAAGCATTTCCCCAGCATGCGGTTTAAACTATTTTTTAGCAAATTGCGTCTACTTTTATCCTGGAAACAATTTGTGATGATTCGTGCGTTGCCAAACTTCCACGATTAAAAAAACTGAAAACCCGATTTCAAAAAAATCAAAAATTCTTCGATAAATCGATTCAAAATTTAAATGAGGCAAATGTCATACACATCAATCGAAAGGTCATTAAAAGGTATATCTTTTCGTACAAAGTACATAATCATATCTTTATTCGTTTAAAAGTTATGGGCGTTTGAAGTGTCTAACTTTGGACCCCCCTCCCTCCCTTTCCCATCGTCCAAAATCAAAAAATAGGCCAGATTAGGAACGCTGATTTAATCCTCTATCATCCCTGAAAGTATTTCACATTTCGCTCTCAGGGGTAAAAAGGCCCATTTTGGGTAATGTCCTTTTGAACAGGGTAATCAATAAAGCCGATTCAACAAAAATCCAAAAATCCCCCAAAACTCAAAAAGTTTAGGGTTTTTGGAAAAAAAATTGTAGGAGCAAAAATGTCTCCAATTACATCTACTTTACGATTATGAATTTTTTTTAATATCTTTATTGGAGACTTTTTCAAGAAAACTTGAAAAATGTGTTTGAACCTCCAAAAAACCGCCTCAAGGGTCCATCGGGGGCTTTTGAAAACATCAAACACGAAAAATTTGGGGTCACTTTCCTCTCTGACTTTTTTGTTTCAAATCATTTGGTTCAGTAGTTTTCGAGAAAAATGCCCTATCCGGGTGGTCTGGAACGCCCCGTATAATGCCGCCATAATTTTGTCCGGAATTCCTGATAGTTCTGCAAATCAAAATGATATTCTAATCGGCGGTCCTGATTTTGAGTCATGTGTCAAAACCCTTTCAAAAGTCCTGTCTGTCCTCAACAAGCACAATGTTAAAATTAATGTCAAAAAATCTATATTTCTTGTACCCCCAGTAGAGATCCTTAGTTATAATCTTACAATTAGTGGTAAAGGATTAAGTCTAAACTTGAAAAATTATCAAATTGTCCTAGTCCTCAAAACCTTATTCAACTTAAAGCATACTTAGGTTTTTTCAACTACTGTAGAAAATTAGTGCGCATGACACCAGATATCCTTGAACCTTTACATAATTCACTTCGTAAAGAAATTGTCTGGAATTGGTCAGATCGATGCTGTTGTTTTCAATCTTTCTCTGCTACCTGCATCGGTGACGTCCGATTCTGTGTTTAATGTTTTGTGTTATTTCTTCTCTAAGGTCAATTTTACTTCGACGATTGTTACTTTTCTTTTCATTGTTTTTTCCGTGTTTTCTTCGTGTATACAGGGTGTCCCAAAATTGATAGTAAATATTTTTACCACGTATTTTTGGAGTCAAAATAAGACTTTTTTTTCCTATAAACACGGGTCCGAAATTGAAGTCTTTTCGAGTTACAGTGTTGCAAAGTTTCCGAAAAACAAATTGAAAAATTGTCATAACTCCCTCGTGAATTGTTCTGAATGCTAGTAAATAGGTACTCTGTTGTAATTTTAAGCGCTTTTGCCGATTTTGGCCGTGAAAATGCTGTATGCAAAAATTTGAGGGGGGTTTCGGGGGTTTCTCTTGATTTTTCTCACTTTTTTTGGCCTGATTATGTGAAAACATGCTTTCAGTTTCATTAAATCCAAAAACGATTAGCATTATTCAAAAGTTCGTAAAAAAATATGCATTTTTGGTCCTTACGAGTTTTTCCATTTCGCAATCCATTTCCGAGAAAATCGTCCCTGAAGTTGGAGAAGTCGGCCGATAAACGCCTTTTCTTTGATTTTGTCAATTCTTGGCCGACTTCTCCAACTTCAGGGACGATTTTCTCGGAAATGGTTTGCGTAATGGAAAAACTCGTAAGGACCAAAAATGCATATTTTTTTACGAACTTTTGAATAATGCTAATCGTTTTTGGATTTAATGAAACTGAAAGCATGTTTTCACATAATCAGGCCAAAAAAAGTGAGAAAAATCAAGAGAAACCCCCGAAACCCCCCTCAAATTTTTGCATACAGCATTTTCACGGCCAAAATCGGCAAAAGCGCTTAAAATTACAACAGAGTACCTATTTACTAGCATTCAGAACAATTCACGAGGGAGTTATGACAATTTTTCAATTTGTTTTTCGGAAACTTTGCAACACTGTAACTCGAAAAGACTTCAATTTCGGACCCGTGTTTATAGGAAAAAAAAGTCTTATTTTGACTCCAAAAATACGTGGTAAAAATATTTACTATCAATTTTGGGACACCCTGTATACACGAAGAAAACACGGAAAAAACAATGAAAAGAAAAGTAACAATCGTCGAAGTAAAATTGACCTTAGAGAAGAAATAACACAAAACATTAAACACAGAATCGGACGTCACCGATGCAGGTAGCAGAGAAAGATTGAAAACAACAGCATCGATCTGACCAATTCCAGACAATTTCTTTACGAAGTGAATTATGTAAAGGTTCAAGGATATCTGGTGTCATGCGCACTAATTTTCTACAGTAGTTGAAAAAACCTAAGTATGCTTTAAGTTGAATAAGGTTTTGAGGACTAGGACAATTTGATAATTTTTCAAGTTTAGACTTAATCCTTTACCACTAATTGTAAGATTATAACTAAGGATCTCTACTGGGGGTACAAGAAATATAGATTTTTTGACATTAATTTTAACATTGTGCTTGTTGAGGACAGACAGGACTTTTGAAAGGGTTTTGACACATGACTCAAAATCAGGACCGCCGATTAGAATATCATTTTGATTTGCAGAACTATCAGGAATTCCGGACAAAATTATGGCGGCATTATACGGGGCGTTCCAGACCACCCGGATAGGGCATTTTTCTCGAAAACTACTGAACCAAATGATTTGAAACAAAAAAGTCAGAGAGGAAAGTGACCCCAAATTTTTCGTGTTTGATGTTTTCAAAAGCCCCCGATGGACCCTTGAGGCGGTTTTTTGGAGGTTCAAACACATTTTTCAAGTTTTCTTGAAAAGGTCTCCATTAAAGGTATTAAAAAAAGTTCATAATCGTAAAGTAAAAGTAATTGGCGACATTTTTGCTCCACAATTTTTTTCCAAAAACCCCAAACTTTTTGAGTTTTGGGGGATTTTTGTTGAATCAGCTTTATTGACCACCCTGTTCAAAATTTCTCAAAAATATTTACAGATTCTGAAAGAACAGATCAATACCTTTCGATCGATGTGCCACATGTTACCTTTAAGTTTAAAAATGAGGTGTTTTGCGCCAAATCAAAATTTGGAGGTTTCAACGGTAGATTTGGCGCGATTTCATGGTTTGAGCCAGTTAAGCCCCAAAATTTTGATCTGGCGTAAAAAACCTTCATTTTAAACTTAAAGGTAACATGTGGCACATCGATCGAAAGGTATTGATCTGTTCTTTCAGAATCTGTAAATATTTTTGAGAAATTTTGAACAGGGTGGTCAATAAAGCTGATTCAACAAAAATCCCCCAAAACTCAAAAAGTTTGGGGTTTTTGGAAAAAAATTGTGGAGCAAAAATGTCGCCAATTACTTTTACTTTACGATTATGAACTTTTTTTAATACCTTTAATGGAGACCTTTTCAAGAAAACTTGAAAAATGTGTTTGAACCTCCAAAAAACCGCCTCAAGGGTCCATCGGGGGCTTTTGAAAACATCAAAAACGAAAAATTTGGGGTCACTTTCCTACCTGACTTTTTTGTTTCAAATCATTTGGTTCAGTAGTTTTCGAGGAAAATGCCCTATCCGGGTGGTCTGGTACACCCTGTAGTGACGCAATAGTGAAAAGATGGCCACTTTATGTTTGCATCAAAGTGTCACTATAAAGTTAACATTTTGATGATAATATTGGTCATGTTTTGGGAACTCAGCAGCGAAGATAGCACCCCAGCAGCCCCCGCGGCGGGGGAGGGGGAGGGGGAGGGTTCAATGGGCGCACAAAATCTAATGCGATTGAAGGTGCCGACGTTGGACTTTATGTAGACGTATTAAACGAAAAAATTATAATCAAAATCAGGGCCAGTTTCAGCCTTTTGGCGTCCGTGTACGTGCAAGAACTTGGAGGTGCCCCTTTCCAACCTTTGCCTTCGCGTTCTCTCCACTCTCCTCTCTCCAAACCTTTTTTACTCTTTGTTTCCTTACTTATTGAAACGCCCCGGCGTAGCCCGTCGCCCCCTTCCAACGTGTGTATGCCATTACCATATAAGGATATAATACGATTTATAGGAATGATATAATCAGTCGTAAGAAGGAGATAGACACACACTCGCCAAACAGTAGGGAATCAGCAGTCTCAGCAATCATTACACCTATCTTTCACTTGGGTATTTCACTTTCCTCGTTGGTGGAGGGAAGAGCATGTGTTGGGGGCAGTCAAGAAGGGGCGCCACTGTTTGGAATCTGCATACTTAAGAGAGTATGCTGATATGATCTTATCATGATTTGTCTCTCTACTTCGCGAGTTAGTAGCGGATAATGTCGCGCGGAACGATCGCGCTAATAAATAAAATAGAGTTTGAGATTAAGTAAGTCAAGGTCGCCAAGAATACAACCATCAAAACAATTTTTACAGCCCTCAGTTTAAAAAAAAAGCGAGGGGGAAAAAACAAGGGGAAACACAATAAAAATAGTTTGCCATATTATTCAGAAAAAATTCCAAACAAATATGAAATGGACAACATTACTGAGGAAAATCAAAGTCTTTGGTCAGCCTTCCACAAAAGATTACCTGATGAGATGAGATGAGATAAAGATCACCCTTTCTTGTTTCTAAGATATCCTGTTTCTTTTTTGCTATATGGAATTTCACATTCACTTCCTCAACATTACACAAATACTTCCCCATTTTCTAGATGACTGCTTGCTCCACTGTCAATGATGAATGCAAAGTTGTCAGTAACGGATAAAGCTTGTTCAGTGTTACTAGCTAGAAAAACGATTTCTTTCTCCTCGCTTGGTTCCTGTTCACAAACAAAACTTTTCTTTCCTTGATTGCAACCAGCGCTGCCAGATCATTTCCCTGAACACGGAAGACAAAATTTCCCTAAATTCCCTAAACTTTTTCCCGAAATTTCAGTAGATTTTTCCCCGATTTCAGTAGAATTTCCCTGACCACTTTTTCCCGTTATTATTCATGTTTGAAACACAGTATGACATTTTTCTGATTCCCCATAATTTTCTGAGAAATTTGGTATATTATAATCTCCATAGTATTGATTTTTACGGAAAATATTAAGAAAATATCATAATTTTGACATTTCGTCATTCCACTTTTTTGCGGTCTCCTCGCAAAATTTAGCAGCAAAGCTTCATGGACAATTTGTATTTAGTTATTAACTTAAAATGATTAATTTTATCAGTCCTATCCTGTTTTCTTGACAAATTAAGTCACTTTCAAAGACTTTATCTGTATGTTTCAGAATAAATAAAAACACTAAAGCAGGATCTGCGGGACTGCGCTGCCGTGCTAAGGAAGAACGCCGTAAGCGCCAAACGTAGTTGCGCGCTTTTGCAGTCTAACTCAATGGGTGGCGTTCTAGCTCTCTTGATGGAGCTTTTATTTCAGAAACGACGTAAACTGCATTTGGAGATACGACGTTTTTCCTTAGCACAGCCGCAGCGGCTGTGGTTTTATGACTTTTCACAAATTTTTATTTTAATTTTTTTTTTTTTTTGTTTAAAGAAAGAATTCTTCTACCCCGATGGACCCGTGAGACTAAAATTTTAATTTGAGTAGGTACTTAGGTATGATTCAAGGATTATCAAAAAGTTTTAGGCACATAAGTCACTTTTATGCCAACATAGATAAACTAATTAAAGGATAATAATCAATAAGTGGAGGTAAGAAAAAAAAAAGTACAAAATTACAAATAAATCAAATTAAAGAAATTTTAATTTCAAGGAACAAACAAGGATCATCGAAGAAGAGTAGGAAAACAAATAAAAAAGTACACAAAGAAAATATAAGAGAAGAAAACATCATTTAGACACCTGCAAATTTTATGAACATAGATGAAAAAGGAAAAAATGAAAAAGTGAAAACGGTAGCAGTCAATCATTTCAAATCTTACGATACAGCAAAGAGTAACTTGGTTTTGAAGGCGATATGAAATTTAAATTAAGTGTATGAAGCAAATTTCACACTATCAAATGAGTATGGTTTCAGTTTATTAGATCAATTTTTTCAGAATAGATGGAGCCAATTATTTTGGATCCAATAAAATTGGATGGTTGATGCATCAACACAGCCATCTGTTAATCCAAGAAAATTAGATTTATTTAATTGGATCCAAATTTATTTGATAGCGTGAAACCAGCTTTAGAATTGCACAATGGGGAGAAAAATATGCACAAATAAACTCTTCAGACAAATTTGGAATCGGCAACAACTTTGCATCTTCCACTAATCTATTTATCTAATAGTTAAAAGTTTAAGAGCTCTTAGCAAAGTGTGAAATTTTCAGCGAATCAATTTTTCAACTTGCTGGCTGCCTTTCAACAAAATAAAAAGGGGTCTTATAAAAATGAAAACATGAAAACATTTTAGTTAAAATTATTTTACTTCTATTAGTATTAGAATTATTATTTTTTTTTTCAAACATTTTAAAAAATTTATCTAGGATAAATGGTTTAGTGTTGTCTTTTGTATACATCTTGGTTTTATTTTACTCTTTTGTGCCATTGAACTTAATGACTTTGTCAATTTGTAACAGAGCTTCAAAACTTTGTTACAAATTGAGACTAGTTTACGAATTAGAATTAGATAATGCCTGAGACCAGAGAAACTGCACAATGCTTAATATGGAACATTGCAGTAACATTAAACAAAACAAAAAAAAGTAAAAAATTAAATTAAAACAAAAACAAATAAAATTAATATGAGTAAATAAAAAAATAAAAAACAAGTAAACAAATACATAGATAAATAATTAAACAAATAACATCAATAGTAAATAATTTTCTAAAGAAGAAAAAAAGTGAGAATGAAAAGTATAACTCCTTTTTAGAAAAAGATAGACAAAATTATCAAGAATGTGCGTGGTTATTGCCATTCACTCAAAGAAATACTTGCTGTGAGCAAGATAACAAACGTAATACGAGTATCAAAGGGACTCACACTGGAAAGCAATAAAATCTTGGTTGAGACAGATAAATCAGAGCTTTTACCACACAATCTTGTTTGCTAATAGAGTTAAGGCTAGCTGGGGCAACTTTTTTTTCCTCAGCTGCCAATTTTTGAGAGATGCTGAATTTCATTTTGCGAATGTTTATGACACGAAAATATCATGTGATGAATCAACTTCATTTAAATGAAATCCCATTTCGGAAAAATACATATTTTCTAATGCTACCCAATATAAATTGTTACTTGTAGATCGCGTAACTTAAAATATTATAAATATCTGAACACAAAAAATGTCAAAAGATAAATTACCTAAAATTTGTACATTCGCACTTTCTATCAGGAAAATAGTTGTATTTAAAGTATGAAAATTGCACTGTATCTAAGTGACTAAAGGTCATTAGATACCTAAAATATTCAACAAAAAAATTAAAATAAATATGAAATATAGAAATAATAAATAAATTCAACATTAAACAAAAAAAAAAGAAAAAGTCCAATGGGTCAGTAAAGTAGGTCTAAACTGGAACTTTAAATTATATGTATTCTACTCAAAATTTTACGTAGAAAAGGATGCGCTGAACAGAAAATTCAAAAATGCACTCTGAAAAAAGTTATTAACGTTTAAAATTTGCGTGGATTTCAAACTTCCCGCTCGGAAAACGACGAGTGATGTTATCGAAGAGCGTTCATTTTCATGAGTCAAATCACACACTAGAACAGCTTCTTTGTAATCTTAAGTTTATCACATGAGAACAGTGTTACGTAATGATGAGAAAGTTTTATAGAACTCACAACACTTATAAATTGAACGCAGAACACTGAACTCACTTTTGTTTGTAAACAACGCCAAATATGTAGCTACAGTGCGTGATTTGATTCCAGAAAATGAACGCTCGTCGATGATGTCACTAGTCGTTTTCCGAGCGGGAAGTTTGAAATCCACGCAATTTCAAACGGCAATAACTTTTTTCAGAGTGCATTTTGGAATTTTCTGTTCAGCGTATCGTTTTCTACGTAAAATTTTAAGTAGAATACATATAATATAAAGCTCCAGTTCAGACCTACTTTACTGACCCATTCAGATTAAGATCTAATGAGATTAACCGTTGGTTTCATCTTTTTCATCGTCATTTTCTATAGGAACATCTTTGTACATGTTAGCGTTAAAGACAGCCAAATGTTCTTTACTAACTTGGAAATTAAAACAATTTGTTTTATTTACATCAGCTTTTGCATGTAAAATGCCGCGTAAGGTTTCAACTAATAATGAATTCCTATCTTTGTTTGATATAATTCTATTAGTTGCGGAGAATACTCTTTCTACTGCCGCATTTGAATGAGGCAAAACAAATAAACTTTTAACAAGGTCACCGAGCAGAGGATACATCGGAGAGCCATCTCCTTTTTTCATCTGCAAAATTAGCCGCCAAAAATCTTGGACATCCTCTTCTTCAGGAAGTTTTGCAAACTTCAGTTTACTCCATTCTTTATTTATTTGATTCACATCAACACCTGATACGAGAGTAGGAAAATTTGTACATACATCATTCAATGACACTAATGTCCCCTTTTTCACGACTTTTGGATCCAAAAATTTCAAACTTTGGTACGATTTTAAGATTTTCGGATCAAACCTTTTCTGAATTTGAGAGGCTGCTTCCACATAGAAGTCCAAACAGCGCAGTCTAAAGAATTGAACATCATCATTTTGAAGTCTCTGAGTTTGTAATGCATTTTTCACACCTGAAGGAAGATAAATTTCCTCAAGAGTTCGATAGTGGCGAGGATTTTTGAATTCAACATCTTCAATTTTAGTTTTACGTAAATAACTAGTATCTATATACGAATCAAGAAATGATTTCAGCAGTGTAGTCAAGTTATCATAAAGGAGATGAATTTTTGGACGTTCTGCTTGCATTTCTAGATTCAAGTCCACAAAATGTGGCAAAGCAGATTCAAGAAATAGATAGCACAGTAAAGTGAACGGATTTTGGAGATGTGCATTGATAGATTCAGCAGCTGAAATATGGTCAATGTGAACTGCATTAAAAAAATAAAGCTTAAGAGCAGAGTATTGTGTCACTAATCGCTTCACAACAGCAAGGAGTGAAAGCCAGCGGGTTGCAGAGGGGTGTAATAATTTGTGTGGTTTCGTACCACAAAAATGTTGGAACTCTCTGTAAAGTTCAGTCCTTAATGGACTATTGCTAAAATACGAATAAATGTCTTTGGCAAGAATCTCAATATAAGGCGGGAGCTTTTCACATGCAGCAGAGGCACAAAGATGAAAAGAGTGACAAATACACTTTAATACAAACACTCCTGGCACTTTTGCTTTAAGTAGAGTGGCAAAAGAATGATTTACCCCTTGCATCACATTAGCTCCATCTGAGGCATAACCAACGAGGTTTTCGGTCAAATCAATTTTTTTCTCCTCGGAAACAACCATTGTCTTTTTGAATAAAATATCTGCGGTTGCTGAAGCAAGAGACTCTAAATGTAAGAAAACATCATGAACATCTAAATTGGAATATATGATGCGAACCACTAGACACATATACTTTATGGTGCGGTAGTCGGATGCCTCATCAACCAAGAGGGAAAATTTATTCTTTTGAAGATGTAGCACTAGATTTTCCTCGTGAATTATGCCCAACTTATTTTTGGTAACAGCAGTTGCCTTGGTTCTACTACACTTTATTTGTTTTGCAATTTCTGAATCTGGAATCATGTGAGGTAGTAATTTTGCGAAATGGTCGGCAACTAAAAAGGCAATGTTATGTTCAATTAGAAAGGATAAAAAAAGAATTTCTGCTTTCTTGACTAAATTACTTTCGTCCTCGTCGCTTCCATTACAAAAATGTTGAATTGATTCAGTCTTGGATACAGATTCGATAGCTTTTTGATGGTTCGAACTAAAAGCATGTTTGTCTATTTCTGACTTCCCTGCTTTGCCATGACAGTTGCAGGCCTTACAGAAATAGTATTCATTACCTTTCACACTTTTTGACAACCAGCCTTTGAAAGCTTCTTCTTTTTCCCAGCTGGTGACGTACCTCTGAACATTTTTCTTTTTGGCAGGAGGTTCTTCTTGGCAATCGAAACTTCCAATATCTATAAAAGAAAAAATTAAGTAAAATAAGTTAGATAGATAAATAAATAAAAATGAGAAAATTCAAGGAAACAGTTGTACGAAAGTAAAACTTTTGATATACAGGAACGAATAGGTCTGAATGTGCTTTGTCACTATTTTAGTATTTTTTAACTAAACTACTTGTTAGCTGGTTAGTTCTATAGAGGAAATAGAAAATTTTGAAAAGGAGCAACAAAAATTTGTTTTCTAGTTACATAGTAGGGCTTCATGTTTTTAGCAGTTATTTACTAATCCTCTGAAACGTAAAACTCATTAGTTCTTATTTTAATATTAATTAAGCAAAGGACCTGTCCCATTAAGGGCCATTTTTCGCCCACTTATAGCTCAAAAATTAAAACCCTGTAAATCTGGATAAAAATGTCGATTGAGTGTACCTAAAGGTCTAATCTGCTGGGAAAAATGAGAGATAGACGTGTAATTGGGGTATTGGGATATCTTTTTGTAGTATGAATGTTGGTATTTTGGTGATTTTTTTCAAAAAACCGTAATTTTTCACGATTTAAAATTGAAACAGTTAAGTTTTAACGTTGAGCACAATTTTTCCTTGAGATGATACTCTCCTAGACATACTAAACAAAATATCAGAAGGATAAATCATTGCAACTTTGTGCTCAGTTTAAAATTTTCGGTCAGATCGTGAAAAATAGCGGTTTTTTGAAGAAAAGAAAAAAAAAAAAAAAAAAAAAAACGCCAAAACACCAACATTCATTCAACAAAAAGGTACCCCAACACCCCAATTACATGTCTATCTCTCATATTTCCTAGCAGATTAGACCTTTAGGTACACTCAATCGACATTTTTATCCAGATTTCCAGGGTTTTCATTTTTGAGCTATAAGTGGGCGAAAGATGGCCCTAAATGGGACAGGTCCTTCAGAGAGGATCAAAGTTCTGTAAGTCTAATTTCATATTCTAACTATTATGGGCCAGTTGCACTGTCTAAAACTGCAAATTTTCATGATTGAATCTCATAGAAAATGCAGAGAAAAGTATAAGTTGTTGTTTTACTCAATAAAGAAAGAGATAAATACATCAAATCACAGCCGTTTAAAGATACTGAATGAGGAAATTGAGTGAAATTTCCATTTAAATTCATTCATAGGCTCGTTTCTAAAAAAATGAAATGAGGGATAAAATTTGCAACGTCTCAAACCGAGGTACGTGTTTTCCGACTTTAGCCATTGATATACAACAATACATCAGGAAGAGCGGAGATGAAAGTTGAAGGATGAAGAAAAAAAAAACAAATAAAACAAATAACTCTGCGGTTTTCTGGATGTTTTTTCATACCTTCGGTTAATGCCTGATCACTTGGTTTAGTCTTGACCACCTTCTTGGCTTTCCGTTTTTTAGACGTTAAAGTTGAAGTTGTTTCTGATTTCTTATCAGTTGGTTTGGGCTTAACCACCTCTTTAGCTTTACCCTTTTTAGATGCTGTTCCGCTAAAAAAAGCAGTGATTTTGCTTCTCAATGTTTTATTTTTCTTCTTGGTGGATTCTGAAATCGAAAATTTTAAAATAATTAGGATAAAAAGAATATCAAGTTTGTGATGATTGAAAGTAGAAAAAAGTACAATTACAGCAGCTAATAAATAGGTAGAATGTCACAGGCAAAATACTAGTCTTGAACGTCAATCAACGTAAGAAGGTAGAATTTGGTAAGCCTGATGGGCAACCAAACATGGCAACATAAAAAAGCAATAGCCTGTTTTGTAGAGAGCAAAGTGAAAGAGATATGCAGATATGCAGATCAAATGAATACGCTGAGAATCTCCTAACAATACCTGAGAATTTCTACGCAACTGTATCAACTCTGAATATTCTGAGAATATTGCTGTACAGATTATTATACTATCATATCATTTCCGGATGTTCAGAGAATATCCTGATATGATACAACAGGGTCAAATTTAGTTCAAGGACATGAAATTCAAACAGGTATTTGGGTAATCTTGTTGTAAAATTCAATGCTGAACTCATGCAATAAACAATGAGAAAAGTGAAAAAAGCCAATGCTAATTGATCTGAAACATCTGATATTCTATGAAAGCATAGAATTTAACTATAATACCTGCCATTAAAGTAGGGTCATCAACCTCTTCTGATTCAGATGGCTCATAAGGAGGGTCATCAACGTCTTCTGATTCAGATGGTTCGTAAGTAGGGTCAATTTCGATCAAATCAAGAGCTTCTCTATCGTCAGAGGGTGATGGATCCACATCTTCTCCTCCTGGTTTCCCCGTTTCTTTTGCAGATTTCTTAATGCATTCATGACTTGCATGACTGCCATCTGAAAGAAAATAAGTTTGCTAACAGTAATCAGGTACCTATTCGCTGTTAAAAAATAAAAAAAAAGTGTTAGTTCCCAAATACACTCATATCTTAAGTGCATTTGAGAACTAACACTAATTTACTTGAGGGCTCGAGTGAATCTACTCTAAATTTCAGTTTGAGGCACTAATAGGAATATGAATGTATATATACTGATTACTGTAAAATTAAATCATCTTATTGACTTCATAGTACTCAAATAACGCATTGTGAGTAAAATGAGTGCAGAGGTGTATCGAGGCTTTGTAAAGACTAAGGCCTAAGAAAATTGGGTTTTGCAAGTTAAGGTTGAAGATTTGTTCACTTTGAACTCATGGGAAAAGGTATTTTCAAAGGTGTAGAAATGATAATCAGCAAAAAGTTTGCATGAAAATGCCGTTATTTACAACTGAAAATTCATTTATGAAAAAATTAAATTAGAATTACTGTTCGTTTGGAACTCACCAAAAACTGCGATTCTAATCGGTAAGTACTTACATTGCAGCTGAGTTCAGTACTGGTTCTGGAACTCGAGTTCACTCCACAGTGTTTATGCGACAATGGAGCGAACTAATCCATGATGGAAGGGAAAAGGTTCAGGCTTTCCTATTCTGACTGCCATTTTACATGCCACACTTCAGGCTGGCAGGCGCTGAAAACCTGTTCATAACATAATCACAGCTTGGATGCTTGCTCCGTCTTCCCTCCATCATGGATTGACTCACTCGGTTGTTCTTGAACTAAAATTGAACTCTGGTAGGTACAAATCTCTTTTGTATAAACTCACCTGATCTTTGACTAGATTAGGCATCAAAATTAAACCTGCGAATTAAGCTAATTGGTACCTAGTTTTTTTCAATAATATCAGATTGATTCACTAGTCTTCATTGAGTAGAGAGTAAATGAAAAGTAAAGAATTAAACATGAAACTTACCATCATCGTGGATCTCAGCCTCAGTCACAAAAAAGGTGGGAAGCATAAATCCTTCATCTTCATCATCCATCGCCATGACTAGACTAGATAATACACTTAAATTACATTACACTTACACTTCAGAACACATACTTACTTATTCTATGACTTTGGTTGAAATAAAATAAAATTACTTTTTACCCTTTTTACCAAGGGGTACCTATTACTTATTATAGCTTGTCGGCCGGTAAGGTTTTAGGTTAGGTTTAGACTTTAGAAACTGAAGCACGGTAGGTAACGGAAGCGGCAAAAATCTAAATGTTCAGTTTCGCCATACATTTAGTTCTAAATTCCCATCAATAGGTTTATTGGAAAACGTGAATAACCTAAAAAACAATAGACAAAATTTCATGACAAGAAATAATTTATAGTATGTAAAACATAAACGTGATTTACCTTGAATTTCCTTGAAAATCGTAAGATTTCCCCAAAATTCTTTCGATTTCCCTATGTCCCTATAGAGGTTCGAATTTCCCTAAATTTAGGGAAATTTCCCTGGATCTGGCAGCGCTGATTGCAACTTGCATTGGGACAATCAGATTTTTTGTGTCCCTTCTTTCCGCAACCAAAACACCTGAAGCGTAAAGTTGAGGTTTCTTGACTGTATCCATCACTAGAGCTAGAGAATTTTTTCTGGAAATTCTTCTTACCGTTGCTGTGGTGCTGCGACACCCTTCCTTTACCCCGATATTTTCCTCGTACAGAGAAAGCAGTTCCACCAGTAAGTACCATCTTTCTCATCTTTTGATTGGTTCGTCTTCTCCTGTAATAGCCGATTCTTCACAAATTCCACCGTAATGCCATCTGCATGTTGAGAAAACAATACGTCAATTGAACCAGTTATGTGTTGATAAGACTTCGCCATGGCCATCAACAGCACGGATATTACTCCTTCTTCATCCACATTTGCTCCTGTCCTTTTCAGTTCATCAGATTTCCGGAAGAATACATAAAAAAAGTCAATTAATTTACCTTCCTCAAATTTGAGGTTAGTCAACTCTCGTTTCAGGTCGATTCTAGCGGCAAGACCTTCCCTTTCAAAAGTTAACTTCAGAGCGTTGAACATTTCTAGAGCCGTTTTCTTTGTTCTTACCACACTCATTACATTGTCAGAAAGAGACTGGACGATGATATCCTTCGCGTTGACATCCTTCTTCTTATACTCTTGATCTTGCACATTTGCCTCCTTGACTTCCAATGCTTCGACGCAATTGTCCCTTTCCATTCGTATTTTAACACGAAATTTCCAGTCAGCAAATCCTGTGCCATCAAAGGGTTTCACCAGGTTGAACGAATGCTGAATCGTGGACGACGACATGCTTTTGCTTCACTTATTTTCATTCAAAACGAAACTGTACGGGCCTTTCCACGAAGCCACGACTCCTTCCAAAACGAACAACCGAACCACGATCACCGGCAATACGACTGTTACAAAACACAACACCGACTTTTATCTGGGCCCATAACTTTTTAGCAGAGGGCTTCTTGGGCTAAGCAATAAATAATTACCGCCAATCGGGGCTACTTTGCACTGTTTTTGCTTTTTTTTGTAACTTCAAAGTTCACAGTTGATAATCACTGGCAGGGGAATTTCGTTGGTATTTTTTTTTTTAATTTTAGAGTAAATGAGGAGTCTATTCATCCAAAGTTTTTTCAGATTTTTTCACTCTTAGGTGCACAATGAATTTTTAAACTTGCCGGTGCAAAGTAGCCCATTGGTGGGATACTTTGCACCGGTAATATTTTCTACCCAGAAACTAAGGATATTACATTCTAGAAGCAATGCAAATACAGCAGTAATCACTTTAGACATTTTAAAACTTTATTAAACGTGAACGAGATCAAAACTGAACAAAAATACAACAGTTGAATAAAAAAAAGGGCGACATAATTAACATTGACGCAAGGAAAATTTTAGAAAATTTTTATAAAATTTTAATTTATGCTTTACAACATGCTAATTTTGAGCCTGTCAGACTTAGAAAAAGGTAAAAATGGGCAAAAGAGGTAATAAGGCAGGTATACAAAAAAGTCTTATCAAAATGGCACAATTTGCAATCAGCTGTTTCCGCCGAAAGAGACATGCAACCAAATTACTTAAACAAAACTAACTACAGCCTGACTTAAAAATAAATGGGGCTCTTGCACACTTTTGCTATAAGGAAATGAATAGTCTACTCTGATGTAAAAACCAGCGAAAGCCACGAAAATCACACTGAAATAGTCTAAAATTCAGTAAAAAACTCACACTACTGCTCTAACGGCAAGATCGTAATGGCGCTTCAACGCAGGTATCATGGGAGATTCCTGTCTAAATTGTCACTTTCTCTGCGGAAACACAGAGATATGTCCCAAATTAGATAGGAATCTCCCATGATACCTGCGTCGAACCGCCATTATGCCCGATTTTGGTAGTGAATTTCGTGATTTTTCAGTGTACGCATCGTCATTTTTACAGGTTTTTATGCAAGAATCAACTCTTCAATCCCCTGTAACAAAAGTTTGCAAAAGCCTCATTAAGCTGCGATATTGTTTTTTTTTTTTTTTTTTTTTTTTTTTTTTTTTTTTTTTTTTGCAGCCTAGACAGAATCACATTATTTGCTTAGTAATTTAACTTCATAATATATTGAGATCATGGAACTTGGTACGTAGCAGTCACTATAGTTCGTTTCATTTTAACGGAAGCTTCGGCTCGACTCTTTCCCCTTACGATCTTTACCCCCACTTCCGTACCTGTGATGACTCGAGAACCATGATCTAAGTAAACAGGTCGGTCCGTCCCGACCGGAAACGGGGTTGAGTGTGCCATCGCGTATATTTCGACTACCAATATGGCGGAGTAAACAAAAACGTTGACAGACTGTCTTCGAAATGTAATTTTCCTCATATAGTTGATCAAAATGTTCGATAAATGACTGAAACTTGTTTAAGAGGGTTCTAGAATGGTTCTAGAAATACTTGCATGCCTTTTGGCTCTGTTTTATTGTTTAATAATGTGTACTTTGTGTAAAATAATGAGTGACGATATCACCGCGCCGCACTATGGTCTACAATGGGTATCTAGCTAGACAAAAGTCGAGTTTCGGAGGTCGGAAAAACGGAAATCTGACAACGTAGTGTGATTCCCCATATCTTAGTGCATCTGTATCTCAAATTTTTCCGACCGATCATGTTTGGTAAGGTTGCAACATGCGTTTAAAGCAACGCGCGCAAGGTGTGTTTGTATACTTTAAGGTGCTATTGGTTTCTAGCCATTGCAATCCCCAGACAAAAAGTACGATTTTTACTTAGTTACTTTATTTTTTGTTCAAACTTAGAACTTGTTGATCCTTCCTGATGATAAGGCGAATACATTCATCTATATATATTTCATTTAAGTCAATAATTTGGAGTTTTTAGAGACTGTATAAGGTCGGTACCAATTTTACTCAAAATTGACGAGAATTTTAGGCTTTAAGGCCACCTACGTTTTTTGGCCCACGGATGCCCACGCTTAGAGTGGCAAGGAAATGTTCCTAAGACCTCTGGGAACACGTTTTTCAATATGCGAATGTCGTCTTTTGTCGTCCTTACAAGTTATGAATTTTTTCGGTTGGAGAACTCAGCGGATAATGGGGGATTTTGCCGTTGACGTGGACGAACAATCTTCAATCATCAAAACAGTAAAAAACTATAATAACTGTGAAAACCGTTTGGAACTCGTAAAATTTTACACTACATAGATTCTCTGTGATCTTGAAACTTCCGACTCAAGAAAAATATTGAGCGGGGAACACCCCCCCCACACTACCATCAACTACCTGAACCCTCCACATTCAAATATTGGCATCTTACACAGGGGTGGGCTAAAGTAACGCACAACCTCCCTCAATTTTTAAGTAGATTCCATGAATCTACTTATTGCGGAGGGTGCGATGTTGGATTTTTCGGGAAATTTTATCAAATGAGCACGTTTCATGGTCCCCTGAGTGAGAAAATACCACTCGTTGAAAATTGTATATATATATATATATATATATATTTATATGTATGTTTCAGCCAGTTTTACCGTTTTTATGTACCACGATCCTGTTCGTAATTTTTGGTTTTTGTTCTTGAAATTTGTCTCAACTATTCGTTGGATTTAATTCTTGGATGAGTTCGAAGATGGTGTAAATCCGACAGTTAGTTTTCGCGTTATGGGCCGTGTTTGAGTCGTAAAATGTGTTTTTGAGGTTTATTTTTAGGAGTGTTTGTTTTGAGTATTTTTTTTGGGAAAATTTATGTTAGCCGTTTTGTTACGCAGCTTTTTTACTCGAGTCATTTTTTTGGTTTTTGCATTGCAAGCGAGTTATAGCGATGTGTTTTTCGGGTTTTTTGGCAGTGTTTTTATATGAAGAAATTGTTTTTTTGTTTCAAAAATTTTAGTATATATCGTGGAGGATATTTTTAGTTCATATGCTCTTTGCCTTGAATTTTCCTTGTGTTTTACGTGTTTTACGAGCTATTTAGTTTCTTATGGGATTTTACAAGTGAAAGACAAGGATGGCGTATTGGTATAATTGCTCTTTCTTTGTTTTACACGTACACTGTTGCTTAGGTACGTTATTTATTTATTTTCTTGTTTTATCAGCTGCTCTTATTCAGATTTATTCCTCATTACCGTTACAAAGATTATACATTTTTCAATCTTTGTACTATAATCTTTTTCTCATGGTCATTTTTATTTAAATGTTGAACAGCTGATAAAAAAAAAGAAAATTGAATAATTCAAGGAAAATCATAACATAACCTATTTATTGAAATTTGTGAAAAACTTATATAACCTAGCTTTTATTTCTCACTTGCATTGTAAAGATTACACATTTCTCTATTGGTAATATAATCTTTTTCACAATAATATTTGGATTATGAGCAGCTGATTAAATAAAAAAGAAAAATTCAACAAAAATGATAACCTATATTTAAATTTGTGAAAAAATGATTTAACCAAGCATGGAATCTACTTCGTCTTACCGGCCTGCCGGGAGGCATTTTTTTTTTCTGATTCATATTTAGAGAATCGGTTTCTGCCAATCTTTTACATTCAGGGGGCTCATCTGTTTGGCTATGTTGGGTGCCCCCCTCATTTTAGGGGGGTGTGGGAAGGGGTCACGGGGTCGGGGGGGGGGGCTAAATCGAATATTTCAAATAGGGACCCCATGATTTTTTGCATACTTAGAAAGAACATAAAATCCTAAGCATTTTGGCACAAACGAAAGTTCGATACCTATTGTCGTATTCGATATATCGAAGTTCAAAGTTCGATATCCACCCATTTTCCAAAAGTCGTTGCTCCCCTTTAAATGAACCAAATTTAAAAAACTTTGGGTGCAAAATGTTCTACTGAACAAGCACTGTAAGGAAAAAAATACGACAGTTCCCAAAAATTTGCCCATACTTAATTTCTGGGCCCTCAAAATTTGTTCGATTTTTAAAAAAAATGGAATACCCAATTTATTTTCAAAAAACGGTCAAAATGGAGGATAACGGACTGAAAATCGCATGTTCTACTGCACTGACGGCTGAGAAACCAGAAAAATAACCAATTGCCAATTTTCACTACCGCAACTGCATTAGGGGACTTTTGTCTAGCTAGCTGGCTTGCGTAGACCAGTGTGCGCCGCGCCGTTGTCGAATTCTCATTTGCCCATTTGCCCAAAGCTGATATATTACGTTATAAAAGCTAAAATATAATGTTGAGTGGCATGAAAATATTCCTTAGATCCTAGTGAACAAGTTCCAGTCACTTATGGGACGTTTTGATCAATCGTAAGAGAACAATTTGTATTAAACGACAGCTAGTAGGCTTTGCGCCCCTATTCTCATTTTGCCCAAAGCTGATGTATTACGTTGTAAGAATAATAATATAATGTTAAGTGGCATGAAAATCTTCCTTGTATCCTAGTGAACAAGATTCCGTCATAAAATGGACGTTTTGATCAATCATAAGAGAGAAATCCGTATTAAACGACAGCAAGTCGGCATTTCTCCATAAGCTTCAATGTTAAAAAAATTCTCATTTGGGCAAGTCTACGTATTTTGTCCCAAGTGCAGTAACATGATGTTAATAGGCATAAAAATCTTCCTTATATCCTAGTGAACAAGATTCAGTCATAAAATGGACGTTTTGGTCATCCATAAGAGAGAAATTCGGAGTTAACGACAACTAGTCGGCATTTCTCCATAAGGTTCAATGTTAAAAAAATCGCGTCTTGGGCAAGGCCGGCGTAGTGCAAACATAGGGGTTGGCGTTTCCGGTGAATCGCTAACGGACCGACCTGTTTACTTAGATCATGTCGAGAACATTCATCAGTTGGATAGGGATCGGTTACATTACAGTGAGGTATTCAAAGGCTTGACAGCGAGACGGACGGAATCCCCGTGAATGGTCTCGAGTCATCAAAGGTACGAGAATGGGGGTGAAGATCGTAGGGGAAAAAGTTGAGCTGAAGATTCTATTAATATGAAACGAACTATAGCTGTATGAAACTAGAATATGTACCTACTACCTAGGTCTATAAATGACTAAAATGAGAGATTCCGGAAAAGAAATCAGTGGAGTCTTGACTCTATTCACCTACCTATCCTACGATTGCAATTTCTACTGGAAATTATAACGACTTATGAAACTACAAAGTAAAGAAGTTGACAAGAATTAAACGTAAAAACGAGAAAACAAACAAACAAAACAAAAAGTGCTAGGTAGGTACCTAGGTGGTACATAGTTTTGAAAACAAATTAAGGGACTATGAAGGCACATTTTTTTGGGTTCCTTTAGGCACCTACTTTAAAACCAGCCAAATCTTTCAAGCTCAGGAGCAGTAAAAAAAACCTCTTTTAGAGTATTTTGGAGCATTGATTTTTCCGACAACATCCTGCCACAAATATTCTAAATTATCTGGCTTACTCGGCCATTTCCATGATTTTAGAGATTTTTTCATGGATGTAATTTCCGCACCGTTCGGGTGCACTTTAAGAATTTGCCCAGGGAAAAATTCACCTTCGTATTTAAAAACGACAAACTCTCCCTCAAGCCGATCTACTTTTGGTAACTGAAGAAGACTATCCATCAATTTCCGTCCATCAAGTACTGCTTCTACATCTTCTGTATCATTCTGAATTGAATCAACCTCATCGTCATCAGAATCAAGCGGCAACGGATCGTCCACATCGTTATCAGAATCTTCATTTCGTGCCCTCTGTTTGGTAAATGTACTAGCGTTCTGACTATTGGGTAGGATATTTTCATCATTAATTAACAAATCTCCTTCTGAAATGCTCTTACCTGGGATCAAATTCAACTTCTTGCGTCGCTTCCGTGGTTTAGCAGCTGCTTCTAACAAAAGTTGACGATACTCTGCAACACGCATAAGGAATGAATCCTGTACTGCATTTTGATCAAGCATAGAGGCAATACATCCATGCAACGGTGTAACATCAACTGGGTGAATAACACATTTTTTGAAACCTGATATTAAATTATTTCGGCCATTCTCCTCAATTTTGTCGAGTTAAGAAGACAGAAGACCTGGAAATTCATCTTTGCACAGGGTCGTTGCAAGTCGGCCCGCAGGAGTCTCTTTCCAAGAATCTAAAATTTGACGCCAGGCTCTTTTTAATGGTGCAAAAAATGCCACATCAAGTGGCTGTGTGAGATGCGTACTGTTTGGGGGAAGAAACACAAAAGATATGTTGTTATGGACACAGCACCTTACCACACTCGGAGAGACGTGTGAAGAAAGATTATCCCCTATAATGACTTTTTTTTCTGGCAGATTCTTGAGCGCTAGATAAAGAGTCGAGTGAAACCATTCATTAATAGTTGTGGAGTCAAACCAGCCGCTTAGGGTGTTCGAGTATCGAATATTAGGACGACCACCCTCTTTCCATTTATCCCACATACAATTTGATTTGTAAACGACAATAGGCGGTAGGAGGTCACCCGTAGCATTGCCGCAAAACGTGAGTGAAATCGAGGATTTGGAGAAGTTTTTAATAAGTTCAGGATATTTCATCCCTCTTTTAACAAGCACCCTTTTACGACCAGGGTCGTCTGTTAAGTTAGATTCATCAAAATTCCAAATGTTTTCTGGGGGCACTCCCTCCAGTTCCACTCGTAAATTATCAATGTAGTCAGACAACATTTCGGGGGTCACAGAGGCGCGACTAACTTTTATGTTTGCGGCAAAACGGAAAGATAATTCCTTGTGCCTTGAAAGAAAATTCCTTACCCATTCATTACCTGGTGCATTGTCATGTTTTTTGAATTGGAGGACGAGGACCCTCTTCTTAGTCAGATAATTTTTTACGATCATTTTCAAATCACCTGGCGTGACTGGAACTCCAAAATTTCCCAGGTCAATCAGGCATTTGGTGAAGCCAGCTTCTTCCTCTGCAGACCGTGCTTAAGTTACGATCGGGACCGAACATTATTTGGTCCCGGGGACCAAATAATGTTAGGTTCCGAGCATTGAATTGCGTGCGGTTTCGACCAATCAGAGAGCTTACGCACGGTCATGTGACCGTGCGTAAGTTACGCTCGGGACCGAACACTGTTTGGTCCCTGCTGCTGCTGTTACTGGGACCAAATTAGGCTACGGCTTGGCGGTCCCGCAATCATGATGATCGGTGATCACTTACGGGGGGTATAAACCACTCGTATTACTAACACACCTACAGGGTGTCCGAGAAATGAGTTCACACTTTTGCTGTGAGCGCCTGGTTGATTATAAAAATCTGAAAAATTCAGGAATAATCAATTACCCCTAAGCGACTTCAGAGAAAATATCGGGGAGCTCCCACCCCCCTTAAGGGGGGGCGTAGGCCCCAAAATGTACCCCGTGTTGCCAATATATCGCATATTTCAAATAGCAGGGGGTATTTTTTATTTCATCATTCAAAAGAGCTCAAAAAACTGAGTAATTTCGTTTTTTCAGATTTTCGGTAGCCCCTTTCAAAACAAAATGGCGGCCAAATAGCTACCCCATACTTTAGAGGCCCATAACTTCGGTTTGAATCAATATTTTTTCAAAAACTAAAAATTTTCTGAATCCTTAGAACGTCTTCTTTCCAATGATGTGCCACACTTTATCATTTGGTTAAAAAAAATGGGGCGCGAAACCCCCCCCCCCAAAAATTTTTTGAGTTTGGGGGGCTGCAGCTCAAAAAAGTCAAATGTAAAGGGGGGTCGTGTTGTACATCAATCGAAAGGTCTTAAAGAAAGGAAGAATTTGGCGCAAACCCGAAGTCGCTACGATGCGTCTATTCAAAATGGCGGCCATTTAACCATTTAGAGGTGGGGAACCGTCCCCCCCTAATAAAATCCCTCCATCGAGTGATACACCAATCGAAAGGTCTTGGAAAGAGAAAGAGAATGGCGCAAACCGGACGTCAATACGATGCTTGTATCCAAAACGGCTGACGGTCAAAGTTTTTTGGCTTATGACCCTGCAGGCCTATAGCCAAAAAACTTTGACCGGCTGCCATTTTGGATACAAGCATCGTATTGACGTCCGGTTTGCGCCATTCTCTTTCTCTTTCCAAGACCTTTCGATTGGTGTATCACTCGATGGAGGGATTTTATTTGGGGGGGACGGTCCCCCACCCCTAAATGGTTAAATGGCCGCCATTTTGAATAGACGCATCGTAGCGACTTCGGGTTTGCGCCAAATTCTTTCTTTCTTTAAGACCTTTCGATTGATGTACAACACGGCCCCCCTTTACATTTGACTTTTTTGAGCTACAGCCCCCCAAACTCAAAAAATTTTGGGGGGGGGGTTTCGCGCCCCATTTTTTTTAACCAAATGATAAAGTGTGGCACATCATTGGAAAGAAGACGTTCTAAGGATTCAGAAAATTTTTAGTTTTTGAAAAAATATTGATTCAAACCGAAGTTATGGGCCTCTAAAGTATGGGGTAGCTATTTGGCCGCCATTTTGTTTTGAAAGGGGCTACCGAAAATCTGAAAAAACGAAATTACTCAGTTTTTTGAGCTCTTTTGAATGATGAAATAAAAAATATCCCCTGCTATTTGAAATATGCGATATATTGGCAACACGGGGTACATTTTGGGGCCTACGCCCCCCCTTAAGGGGGGTGGGAGCTCCCCGATATTTTCTCTGAAGTCGCTTAGGGGTAATAGATTATTCCTGAATTTTTCAGATTTTTACAATCAACCAGGCGCTCACAGCAAAAGTGTGAACTCATTTCTCGGACACCCTGTATAAGTACCTTTTACTGCAAGTGACACATGATGGCGCCCCGGTTTCCCGTACGCACCATCCAACGTCTTTCGGAGGACCGTCAAGCCGTAATATAATTTGGTCCCTGACCCGTTCCTACCTTCCTAATACTTCTTGCGTGTTTCAGCCGATTTTTTCCGCTACAGTTTGTGGAGTGTTAAAATACTTCCAATGAAATATCTGCCCGTTCTTGACCCAACGTTCAGAGGTAAGACTCTCCTTGTAGACTTTTTAGGGTTATGGGTTTTTTCTTCCTTTTCTTCGTATTCTTTCCTCATGTCCGATCATCGCTAAATTTTGCCGTTGTGTGCAGCTGCTCCCTATGCCCCCAGCGAATCTAGGCTTGGTACCAGGATTAGGGAAAACCTAAAATCTGGTCACGGAAAAAAATTACCGATATCACCCTTTTTTCTGCCTTTCATTAAGAGAAATGTGCTGAGTTAGGTATAGGCTACGATTCATACGTAATTTGGCCAGAGGAACCGTTTGTGAGGAGTCGTAAGCCAATCAGAAGCTCGGTTTTTATGTAATCGGTACCTCATCCAGAATTGCCAGGATTGGGCATTCCCAAGGTATACTTGAAAGTAGGTCATCGGGGAAAATCCGATATCTTTAAAAGTGTTAAATGGTGTGATTCTATGATAGTCGGAATCGATGTCTCAGACCTTTCTTTGTGTGGGAAATTTACATTCAAGCTGTTTTGAAATTCTTCCATTTTTCGGTTGAAAAAATAGCTTCCATATCTACAGGGTGTTTCACGTAACCTACTCACTGTTTTCTTAAACGGGTGACCATAAAAAAAATCGGAACAAATCGGTTTTATGGTAACTCGGACCTGAAGTTTCATTTGAAAATACTATCAAAACCCAAACTTTGGTTTTTGGGGGTTTTTCAAGGGGGGCATTCCCCTAATCCCGAAAATTTCAAATGGCAACCCCTATCAGGGTGGCCAGCCAATTCCATTTTCAAAATTCCCTGACTTTTCCAGGTCATTTTCAAAAATTTTCCTGACTTCGGAAACAGCTTTTCCGGATATAATTATGAAAGATACTAATAAAACAAAATAAGGTGCGGACGACACACGCGTCAGGAGCGTAATGAAGTACATGATTTCTCCTACATGTACAACTTTAGAGACCTTCTTTCTTCCGATTTGTAAATAAAATAGCGCTTAGTTGTCAAAAACGTTCAAGTAAATTACTCAAAATCATCTGCGAGACAAAATACTAAAGACATAAATAAAACCAATTTCAAGAACAAAAACGTGAGAATTTATTTCAAAAATACATTGAAAAAATAACGAACAGAGGCCTTTGGAAAGTGAGACCAAAATGTTGAGGTAGGAACAAAGACAACAAAACATGATTTAAATTAAAGTTAGCGAACAGAAAAAAACAAACCTTAAACTTAGTAAGTAAGTAAGTAAGTAAGTAAGTAATGACAATTTCGGAACACGAAAAATTACTAAAGTAACAATACTGAAGTTAATGTTTGGACTAAGAACATCTTAGAAAGTACTATGTGGACGTAAATAGGAAAAAGATTAAACATAGGTACCGACAAATACCTAATTAAATTAGAGGAGAACTAATTGCTTCACTGAGACATTGCAAAAACTGAACAATACAAATACAACTTATTCAGCCTCCTTTACAATGACAATTACAAACTTTGGAGAACTGCAAAACCAAAGGTTTTAAAAGGTTCCGACGCTTTTTTGTTGGTCAAAGAAAAAATATAAAGAAACACAAACAATTAAAGTACTTATGTGAAAGAAAAAAAAAACGGGCAAGATTAAGTGAAATACACTTAGAGAAATCACTTTATACCTAAGTAAACATGACTTTCCCTTTTGGGAAAAATTAAAAATAAAACAATACTGTCCTTCCGTATTTTGTTAAGGTGAATTCACCTTAAAGAGGATTGAGATGACAAAGAAAGAAAAGGGGCGTCATAAGAAACAAACTGGAAAAAAGAAAAAAAAGAGAGAGAATACAAAATATTAGAAAAAAATTTCAGAATCATTTCTGAGCTTTAAGTTCTTCAATTTTATTTTCAATAGACGAAACTTCGTCTAATTTTCTTTTCTTTTCCGTTTCCAGGTCTTCCAGGTCTTTCTTCTTTCTTTTTTGAGCTAAACTCTCTTTTTCTTTCACTTCAGCTTGAGTCTTTCTACCTTTCATTTCTTTTTCGTAGGCCGAGTGAGCATCTTTATGATACATTATCATAGAGTCAGTGACATTGAAAGAACATAAATCTACACTTTTAATTGCATCATAACACTGTCGAATAGCAATGAGGGACTTTTCTCGTAAATTTTGAACAAGACACTCTTGGTTCACAGAAAATCCTCTTTCCAAAGATTCATTGCCGTGTGAAATGATTAAAATTCTTTGAACAAATTTTTTAAAATAATCTAATTTAAAGAGAGAGAAACTTTCATAAGACCTAATTACTTTCATCCAAAAGTTATCAAGTCGATCGCCTGGCTTGAAAGAACGAATCAACTCTTCAAAATCAGCAAAGGAGCACACTTTTTTTAATTGGTTTGAAATTATTTCACCTTTAGCTGCGGTTAACCAGCCATTTGGACGAAATTCATCTAACGTCAGTTCAAACCTTATGGTTCTTATTTTAGGTTTAAGAGTTACAGAAGGATCTAGAAACGATATGCCTCTGGTGAGGCGATAATTAAGAGGGCTTTTTTCTAGCATTTTTGTAAACATTGCTTCTAATGCTGTGCGACAATCTTCTCTAAAACTAACATAGTCATCTTGCCTCAGATGCTCTCGATTAGATTTAAGGGCACTACTCACACTGTATGTGAGTTCTATTATTTTCGCTAGAAGAAAATCACTTTTCTTGGAAAGGTCAAAAGTGCTAATATTGCAGGTGTACTTGCTTAAAACTTCTGGTTTGACAAATTTGGACAAAAAGCCCCTAACCAACCTTGATAACTCTTCAAATAAAAACGGAGCTAATGGAGCATCTGATTGAAACCTCACTAAAAAGTCTTGTAAGTCAGATGACATGCATAAGAGTAGCAGTTCATCAAAAACACGAATGCACGAGTCATAAATGTTTCGTGCGTAATACAGTATGCTATCACATTTAACATCCGGAGAAATTTCACTCGAGCTTCAGATTAGAATGAATTGTCAAATCCTGAATAAGGCTGAAGTACAGTGCGATGTTCTTGACCGTATAATCAGTATTCACAAACATGGCGATCTTTAAAGTTCTTGCTTTTGCTGCATCTTGCGTAGGTCTCGTTGCGGCATTCTCGTCTCCCCCGGAATTGGACGTAAGTATAAATATAAGAACTTATTTTTATGTATTTGTTTATTTATACAGGGTGTAAAAAAAAAAAGGAGCAGCTCCGAATAACTCGAGTTTGGGTTCGAATTTAATAAAACGCTGAAACACGGGTTCCATTATTTTGAGGGGGACATCTTTTAGGGGGGTTGCCAAATTCCAGGCCCCCCCAGGGGGGCGGGTACGGGGGTCGCCGCCCCCCTAAATCACATTTCTCAAATGGCGACCCCTAATTTTTATTACATAACTTTGAAGAACATCAAATTCTAAGCATTTTGGCGCAAACCGCAGGTCGATATCGTTTTTCGTGTTCGAGATATCGAAAGTCAAAGTTCGACTTTGACCCATTTTCAAAAATTCATAACTCCCACTAAAAAAGTCGGAATTTAAAAAACTATTAGCTTAAAATGCTCTACAAAACAAGTACTTTTCAGAAAAAAATACAACTGTCCAGGAAATTTGAATTTTTGACTCCGAAAAAAATATTCAAAATTTTCGAAAATTTTGAATCGGCGATATTCTTGTTAAACGGCCAGAATCGACAATTTTGGCTTAAAACTTGTTGGCTGAGTCCAAATGAGCGATGCAAAGCTCTCTAAAGTCCCCAAAACTCCATTAAAGCCCGAGAGAGAGGTGTTTCCTGACTCTAAATTTAGCAGTGTTCTCAATACTGAGTTTGATCATTTTAAAGGTGATTTTGAGACTTTCTTGAGCTTTCAAGAGCTTTGCATCGCTCATTTGGACTCAGCCAATAGGTTTTAAGCCAAAATTGTCGATTCTGGCCGTTTAACAAGAATATCGCCGATTCAAAATTTTCGAAAATTTTGAATATTTTTTTCGGAGCCTAAAATTTAAATTTCCTGGACAGTTGTATTTTTTTCTGAAAAGTACTTGTTTTGTAGAGCATTTTAAGCTAATAGTTTTTTAAATTCCGACTTTTTTAGTGGGAGTTATGAATTTTTGAAAATGGGTCAAAGTCGAACTTTGACTTTCGATATCTCGAACACGAAAAACGATATCGACCTGCGGTTTGCGCCAAAATGCTTAGAATTTGATGTTCTTCAAAGTTATGTAATAAAAATTAGGGGTCGCCATTTGAGAAATGTGATTTAGGGGGGCGGCGACCCCCGTACCCGCCCCCCTGGGGGGGCCTGGAATTTGGCAACCCCCCTAAAAGATGTCCCCCTCAAAATAATGGAACCCGTGTTTCAGCGTTTTATTAAATTCGAACCCAAACTCGAGTTATTCGGAGCTGCTCCTTTTTTTTTTTACACCCTGTATATTTCTTTCTTTCATTCATGCATTTATACGTTAAGTTAAGCTTAACGCAAGTTAAAACTATATTCCAAGTTTGAATTTCTAGCACCACAATGTTGTTAAAAGGGTTGGTTAAAATGGTCATTTCATTGTTTTTTTAAAAATGTCCATCATATTGAAAGAATGTATATGGTTAGAAGTAGATCAAATCCTCCCGTCATACGGAGAAAGACAGTTATTTTCTCTCCGTAAGTTGTTTTTTTTTTTAAACAATTCTAGGAACTGTTATTTTTATAGTAACTGTTAATGAAAATAACTAAAGTTGTTTAAAGTAGTAAAAATGTGTTACAACTCTGTTCAAGGAATTCAATGGACTAAAAATTAGTACTGGGATTAGTACACAACTAGAGGGTATTTTTAAATTACCTCGTAAATTCCAAAAGCAGCAGATCCAGAACATATTCCTACATCAACAGGAACAATGGAACAAACAAGAAGATCGTGCTGCTAAACAACTCAAGGAAAAAGATGCAGAAAATGTAAACCTCCATAAAACGGTCGAAAGGCTTACCAATGAGAAAGTAAGTCGTAATTTTCATATATTTTTACCAATTACAGTTTTTGAAAGGAATGAATATAAAGGAGAAATTCACAAGTTCATAATCACTCTTAAAAGTTCAAAAATGGTTGTGCAAAATACCTCGCGATTTTTTTGCAAATAAATTTATCAGGTATCTTCTGTAGGCCATGATATATATTTCTTTCATTTTAGTATTTCTGTTAAATTTTACAACACTGTGTAGGTTGTGGGTGTCGTGACAATGTCCTTTAAAAATATACAGGGTGTTGAAAAACTGTTCCCGAATACTTAGGGGGCGGATTCTACAGGTCAAAATAAGACCTTTTTCCCCTATAAACATGGGTCCGAAATTGCAGTCTTTTCGAGTGACAGTGTTGCAAAGTTTCCGAAAAACAAATTGAAAAATTGTGATAACTCCCTCGTGAATTTTTCTTAATGCTCATAAATAGGTACGCTAATGTAGTTTTAGGCGTTCTTGCCGATTTTGGCCGTGAAAATGCTGTATGCAAAAATTTGAGGGGGGTTATGGGGGTTTTTCTTGATTTTTCTCACTTTTTTTGGCCGAATTATGTGGAAACATGCTAATGGATTCATTGAACCCAAAAACGATTAGCATTACTCAAAAGTTCGTAAAAAAGTATGCATTTTTAGTCCTACAAGTTTTTTCAAACCGTAAACCATTTCCGAGAAAATCGTCCCTGAAGTTGCAGAGGTCGGCCAAAAATTGACAGAATCAAAGAAAAGGCGATTATTGGCCGACCTCTGCAACTTCAGGGACGATTTTCTCGGAAATGGTTTACGATTTGAAAAAACTTGTAAGGACTAAAAATGCATGCTTTTTTACGAACTTTTGAGTAATGCTAATAGTTTTTGGGTTTAATGAATCCGAAAGCATGTTTTCGCATAATTTGGCCAAAAAAAGTGAGAAAAATCAAGAAAAACCCCCATAACCCCCTTCAAATTTTTGCATACAGCATTTTCACGGCCAAAATCGGCAAGAACGCCTAAAACTACATTAGCGTACCTATTTATGAGCATTAAGAAAAATTCACGAGGGAGTTATGACAATTTTTCAATTTGTTTTTCGGAAACTTTGCAACACTGTAACTCGAAAAGACTGCAATTTCAGACCCATGTTTATAGGAAAAAAAGGTCTTATTTTGACCTGTAGAATCCGCCCCCTAAGTATTCGGGAACAGTTTTTCAACACCCTGTATATACTTTTTGAAAAAAGTTTATAGTAATTTTTAATATTTAAAAGTTAACTAAATTAACTCAAAGGTATAGTTATTGATGATAAGTTAAAATAAGTAACAATTTCTATTTAATACATTTGGAAGAAGTTTGTTTTTTATTCAGTTTTTGCGTCCGTAAAACGGGAATTTTTTCCTACCTAGAAAATAGAGAATTATACGTGTTATACGTTTCACAGTTGAGAATTTTGATAATTTTATTACGTCTTGGTTGTTTATGAACGTACCCCAAACGATCCAAATCGTACAACGTTACCGAGAAAACGTTATTTGCGCTGTGTTGAACGTAACGTTACGATATAGCGTTACAGCAACGTAACCCATCAATGTTAGAAAAACGTATAATTGATCGATTTCGATGTGACGTGAACGTGGTTTACGATGAGTCGATCGTGTAACATCGTGGTAACGTTAAGTGGGCCGCCCACGGTCAAACTGGAGCGTCACAAACTGACAAACTGGATTTTCAATCTTGAATAAAATCGTTAATAATGGATCGAATGGAAAAGTAAAAGCATATTCATGGATGGTTGATCACCCCGAATACATCGATGGCTCTCAAACAAGAGCGGTCCGCTTTATTTTGCAAGACAACAATCAACAGTCTCATCGATGAGTCAGTTTGTGGCCTCTAGTTTGCTCGTGGGCGGCTCGCTTTACGAAAAAGACGTTCCCGCGTTACTGATATGTTACAAGTCGGTACTAGGTAACGACTTGTAACATATCAGTAACGCGGGAACGTCTTTTTCGTAAAGCGAGCCGCCCACGAGCAAACTAGAGGCCACAAACTGACTCATCGATGAGACTGTTGATTGTTGTCTTGCAAAATAAAGCGGCCCGCTCTTGTTTGAGAGCCATCGATGTATTCGGGGTGATCAACCATCCATGAATATGCTTTTCCTTTTCCATTCGATCCATTATTAACGATTTTATTCAAGATTGAAAATCCAGTTTGTCAGTTTGTGACGCTCCAGTTTGACCGTGGGCGGCCCACTTAACGTTACCACGATGTTACACGATCGACTCATCGTAAACCACGTTCAGGTCACATCGAAATCGATCAATTATACGTTTTTCTAACATTGATGGGTTACGTTGCTGTAACGCTATATCGTAACGTTACGTTCAACACAGCGCAAATAACGTTTTCTCGGTAACGTTGTACGATTTGGATCGTTTGGGGTACGTTCATAAACAACCAAGACGTAATAAAATTATCAAAATTCTCAACTGTGAAACGTATAACACGTATAATTCTCTATTTTCTAGGTAGGAAAAAATTCCCGTTTTACGGACGCAAAAACTGAATAAAAAACAAACTTCTTCCAAATGTATTAAATAGAAATTGTTACTTATTTTAACTTATCATCAATAACTATACCTTTGAGTTAATTTAGTTAACTTTTAAATATTAAAAATTACTATAAACTTTTTTCAAAAAGTATATATATTTTTAAAGGACATTGTCACGACACCCACAACCTACACAGTGTTGTAAAATTTAACAGAAATACTAAAATGAAAGAAATATATATCATGGCCTACAGAAGATACCTGATAAATTTATTTGCAAAAAAATCGCGAGGTATTTTGCACAACCATTTTTGAACTTTTAAGAGTGATTATGAACTTGTGAATTTCTCCTTTATATTCATTCCTTTCAAAAACTGTAATTGGTAAAAATATATGAAAATTACGACTTACTTTCTCATTGGTAAGCCTTTCGACCGTTTTATGGAGGTTTACATTTTCTGCATCTTTTTCCTTGAGTTGTTTAGCAGCACGATCTTCTTGTTTGTTCCATTGTTCCTGTTGATGTAGGAATATGTTCTGGATCTGCTGCTTTTGGAATTTACGAGGTAATTTAAAAATACCCTCTAGTTGTGTACTAATCCCAGTACTAATTTTTAGTCCATTGAATTCCTTGAACAGAGTTGTAACACATTTTTACTACTTTAAACAACTTTAGTTATTTTCATTAACAGTTACTATAAAAATAACAGTTCCTAGAATTGTTTAAAAAAAAAAACAACTTACGGAGAGAAAATAACTGTCTTTCTCCGTATGACGGGAGGATTTGATCTACTTCTAACCATATACATTCTTTCAATATGATGGACATTTTTAAAAAAACAATGAAATGACCATTTTAACCAACCCTTTTAACAACATTGTGGTGCTAGAAATTCAAACTTGGAATATAGTTTTAACTTGCGTTAAGCTTAACTTAACGTATAAATGCATGAATGAAAGAAAGAAATATATAAATAAACAAATACATAAAAATAAGTTCTTATATTTATACTTACGTCCAATTCCGGGGGAGACGAGAATGCCGCAACGAGACCTACGCAAGATGCAGCAAAAGCAAGAACTTTAAAGATCGCCATGTTTGTGAATACTGATTATACGGTCAAGAACATCGCACTGTACTTCAGCCTTATTCAGGATTTGACAATTCATTCTAATCTGAAGCTCGAGTGAAATTTCTCCGGATGTTAAATGTGATAGCATACTGTATTACGCACGAAACATTTATGACTCGTGCATTCGTGTTTTTGATGAACTGCTACTCTTATCAATCAAAAGAAACTTATTATTCACTTTTTTATCTCTGCTACAATGTTTTAAGCATGATTCAGATGTACAGTATTAAGATCATTGAAAGAACTTTTCGTACTTTTTATTGAATTCTGCGAAATTTTTTACTCTGCTGGAACCTTTTTGATTGCCGGTGTCTACAGGCTGAATTGCAGAATTTTGTGCAAAATGAATATTTTTCAGATCATTCTTAGATAGACTTTGTTTTTCACATGATTTATGAGGAACTTTATTCGCATTATGAGTAGAACTAGACTGTTTGGGTAGTACATATTTAAACGTGTATTGACCTAGACAATTTCTAGGCATTTCATGATTGATGATGACCCTATTATTGTATGGTATATTATGCTGTTTTAAATACTTCAGAATAGTTTTTTCAGTTATTTTATATTTCAAAGAAAAACTTCTATTACTATTTTTCTTGAAGTCGTATTCTTGTAATATCTTAATCAACTCGTCAGGACTCATTTATTTATAAAAAAATTAGTTTACCTTACTGTACCATACTTCCATACGATATTACCTTATTACGGTACCATATTACCTTACCTTACATCACCTTACAGTACCTTACTTTACAATACAATACAATATAAAACCATAAAATTTTAGTGTAATAAATGGAAAGTCAAATAAAAAGATACATGCCTTCTAAAGGTGAACTAGAAGGTTTAGATAGGATAATTTCAAAGAATAAAGAATTGGAAGAATTGATAAAGGACGAGGAATGTAATTTAGAGAGAATAATTCAAGCCATAGATGGTTTAAAAAATATCAACAATAATATGAAGACTATCATGAAACAGTTCTTTATAGCTCTACAACAAACAAGTATGACTTCTGATATTTACAAGTACCTATGCAAATTTTAAAAATCAGGAGTTCATTGAAACTCTACTAGAGAGAGAGGAGAAATATAAGAAAATCATAAAATCTCAAGCTGAAAAACATAATGATAATTAAGGTATTGATGAATTAAATAATGTATTCTCAACCATCATAGTAGATTCTAAGGATAAAAAATTATCAAAGTACATGAAAAAATCCTTGAAAGATATTAAATGTCATGATGACTTCAAACCAGTGTTTTCACAGCTAGGAACTAAGGAATTAACCCGCGATGAATTGAAGAAAAAGAAATCAGATCCTAAAAAAGGACCTAGATTTAATAATATTCATAAAATAACAACTGTAAATGTTCCTAGTATAAATAATGATGCAACTATTATCCACCAAAGTTGAGTTTGTTTACCTATTTTGTGACGATTTCAGACCTATTTTCTTTTTAATAAATTTCTTCTTAAAAATTTGTCTACATAAATAATTAAAATATATTAAGAAAAGATGGGGCACAAATCTCAAGTTATAAAGTTATCTTTGAATGAAAGATATTGTTTTAAATGCAAAAAGGTGAAGAACGAAATAGAATTTGATAACCACCTCCAAATAATAAAGACTTAGTCCTGAAATCAATTGAAAATACCACTGGAGCATCCTCATGCAAGGAGTGTGCTGATGTTAAAAGTAAAATAATGATAGATTTATCTCAAAATGAAAAATATTGCTCAGGATGTAAGTCTGTAAAGGATCAAAAGAGTTTTAGTAATAATTAAGATTGGTGTAAAGAATGCAAGAGTAAATTAATGAAAAAATATTATGACAAGAATGCAGATGATCATAGAGCAACAGTTAAAAAAAATTATCAGAGTAAGAGAGTGAATTTCGTTTGTGAATGTGGTAGAACAATTTCTCTGGTTTCTCTCAAAGCACATCTTAAAACAAAATTACCCAGTCAAATGTTAGAAATAAAGCAATTGGTTAAAAAATAATTTTCTTATTAAAATTTCTTCCTAATAAATAGAAAATAAATTTCGTTAAGAAAATATTAACATAAAAATGGAAAACAGAAATACACATATGACTGTAAAAGATTTAAGAAATCTTGCAAAAAAAAGAAACATGAAAGGTTATAGTAGAATGAAGAAAGATCAATTATTACGTATATTAGATATTCAACCTTCTGCAAAACCCAAAACTGTTCAAGAATTGCGAAAAATGGCAAAGGAGAGAAAGATAAAAGGATATTATAAAATGAAGAAAGCAGATTTAATCGATGCTACAAGAGTTCTTGATGAAATTGTGAACACTGCTTTTAACTTTGATGATTCATATTTTGAACCAGAATTAGAGACGTCAAATAATTGTAATTCTACTCAGCTCATTGACATCACGGAAACTAGATGTAGGTTTGTTAGAAAGTATAATGCTTACTCGTGTGATTATACTATTTCAATCAAAAACAGTGAGTTGATCGAGGAGCCTTCAGTGGATCAACAAATAGATTTAATAACAAGAGCTCTTACAGAAATGATTGAAGTAGCCAAAAGACGTACCAACTTCCGGACAAATGACAGAATAACTATTGTTATCCAGAATCCTGGACTACGTATTCCTATATCAACAGGACTTCAAAGAACGGCTTCGACCAGTGAGTTAGTGGAAATACTGATGGAAAAAGTTTCAAGAATTTTGACTTCAGATGAAGAACTTGATCTAACGACGCGAAACTACGGTTGTAGATGCCATGCCATGCCTTCAGCAATCGTGGAGTCGCAACTACACCTAATACTAAGTAAATTATGAATTTTGAATCTCGGCGCTGCGAATCGCGATAAAAAAATGCGAACTTTTTTTTTTAGCGTGATGAATATGCTGTTTAGTGTTATATTGTTGCAAAACACGGAAACATTTATGAAAGTATTTCCCTATTATTTCTTTTCTGAAAAATTTCCTGACCTAGCACCATTTTGACGAAATTCCCTGACTTTTCCAGGTACTTGAAATTTCCCTGACTTTTCCCGGTCGCTGGCCACCCTGCCTATCTTGTGGTACCTCATTTAAAAGGGCGTAAAATTTTAAGCATTTTGGCTTAAACTGGAAATCAATATCTTTTTTCGTGTTCCAGATATCGAAGGTCGAAGTTCAATTTTGGACCAATTTTCGAAAATTCGTAACTCCTACAAAAAGAGTAGCAAAATAAAAATCTGCACATGCAAATACTCTACTTGGTGAGTACTTTCAAGAAAAAAATACGAATTCAGAATCAAACAAACCGGAAGTCGACTTCTGGCAGTGGCGGCTCGTGCAATTTGGCAACCTTGCTTATTTGCCATTTAAAACTATTCAAAAGTATCGAAATCTGGGGGGTGCAACTGCACCTCCTGAAGATCGATTGTTTTGCAGGAGTTTCAATGGAGAAAATCCATTGTTGCCACATTGCACGAGCCGCCACTGACTTCTGGGCACCGTAAAAGTTTTGGTGGGAAAACCCCGATTCATTAAAATTTTCAAATGGCAACCCCTATCTTTGAACATCTCATTCGAACAGGCGTAAAAAGTTGTGCATTTTGGCGCAATTTGAAGCTCAATATTGTTTTTCTTATTCGATACATCGGAAATCGAGGTTCGATTAGGACCATTTTTCGACCCTGTAAAAAATGGATCCTGTCATGTGATACATCATTCGAAAGCGCCTAAAAAATCAAGAATTTTAGCGCAAACCGGAAGTCAATACCTTTTTTTGCGATCGAACTATCGCAAGTCAACATTTAAGGTAGGCCTTATGTGGAAACTAAACTTTGACTTGCGATATCTCGACCGCAAAAAAAGGTATTGACTTCCGGTTTGCGCTAAAATTCTTGATTTTTTAGGCGCTTTCGAATGATGTATCACACTACAGGATCCATTTTTTACAGGGTCAAAAAATGGTCCTAATCGAACTTTGATTTTCGATATATCGAATAAGGAAAACGATATTGAGCTTTGCATTGCGCCAAAATGCACAACTTTTTACGCCTATTCGAATGAGATGTTCAAAGAGAGGGGTTATCATTTGAAAATTTTGATGAATCGGGGTTTTCCCGCCAAAACTTTTAAGGTGCCCAGAAGTCTACTTCCGGTTTGTTTGATTCTGAATTTTTTTCTTGAAAGTACTCATCAAGTAGAGTATTTTGCATGTACAGAATTTTGTTTTACTACTTTCTTTGTAGGCGTTACGAATTTTCGAAAATTAGTCGAAAATCGAACTTCGACCTTCGATATCTCGAGCACGAAAAAAGATATTGACTTCCGGTTTAAGCCAAATTGCTTAGAATTTTACGCCTTTTTAAATGAGGTATCACAAGATAGGGGTTGCTATTTGAAATTTTCGAGATTAGGGGAACTCCACCCCCCCCCCCCCCCCTGAAAACCCCCCAAAGACCAAATTTTGGGTTTTGACAGTATTTTCAAATGAAACTTCAGGTCCGAGTTACCATGAAATCGATTTTTCCCGATTTTTTTCTGGTCACCCGTTCAAGAAAACCACAGTGAGCAGGTTATGTGAAACACCCTGTATATTCAAATCCAACCCCGTCTGACAAGAGTCGTACTTTGCTTTGTCATCGCGATGGCGATTTTGATTATTTTTTTTCGTAAATATGTTTTGGCGCATTTTAATTCTGTTTGCACGCTCAAAATGTGCTCATTTTGATTGTGTTTATGGACTACCTACTATGAGCTTTTTAGTCATATTAATGGCAATTTCCGAATTTCTTCGATGGCGAATTTCGGCGTTTGATGGCCATCGCGGTTGACCATCTCCTGAGGTAGTCAACCACGATGGCCATCAAACGCCGAAATTCGCCGTCGAAGAAATTCGGAAATTGCCATTAATATGACTAAAAAGCTCATAGTAGGTAGTCCATAAACACAATCAAAATGTGCACATTTTGAGAACAGAATTAAAATGCGCCAAAACATATTTACGTAAAAAAATAATCAAAATTGCCATCGCGATGACAAAGTAAAATACGACTAATAATTGCAAGAAAGGCATGAAACCAGCCCGCGGGTGAGTCCAGGGACTTACGGTAGTGGTAAGAGCCCTCTTATACCCTGAGTGAGGAAAGATAACTAAGGTACAACTTCGGTAAAAAAAATAATTTAATGATTCTAAAAATACACATTAAGTTAAATTACATAAAAAAGAGAGTAAATGCATGTGACAGACAAATTTGTAGAAACGTATAAACTTTACAATTTCATAACTGAGAGAAATACATTTTAGGATCATATTCAAAATTGTTTTCTCCACACTTTGCGAGGTTTCTTAACTCCTCTTCAATGGGTTTACTGTCATTCCAAAAAAAACTCTTGATGAATGTTTTTACAAAAATGTTGAAACTAGAAACATAATTACGAGATTCTACTATAGTATCCAAAGGAGAAAGATTTCCAACTAAAGAGTATCCAGAAGTGGAATCAGATAGTGACTTTTCATTTGCTGCGTTGGTTGTTTAAAGTGCTCGCACGGTTATGCTTGCATCATTTTACTTAAAATCAATGCACAAAATTGCTGCAGCGAAAGTTTTAGACAGACCTATCAGATAAAAAATGAAAATAGAACCCAAAAGTTTCATTTGATAAAAGTAACTTTTACTGGGAAGGAAAAAAAGGCGGAAACGAAGGAGGTTTTTTTTCTGAAAAAATGCTCATCAAACACTGGATGAGCTCTTGACAAAAAAAATCTCCTATTGAATTATAAAGCAGATTCCTAGGAACAAGGTCACTTCATACTTTCAGATGATTCCAGGGTGGATTTGATCAAACCATGGACACGTCATCTTGCTACTCACAAATGCAACAGTTTTTGGCTGTACATTGATGAAATTATGCTAAAAGTACACATTTGAAGAACGTCAGCATCAGTGAGCATACTTCAGGAAGATACCCTGAAAGTTAAAAGCTGAAAATCTCAAAAATAAAGCCAGCAATTATGAAAAACGAAAATTCCCATAAGCCTCAATGAGTGCGAGCGTGGCAGATGGACATATTATCACTCGCACTCACCAAGTTTACAGCGAAATGAATTTCATAATTCAGTAATTCTCAACCAATTTTGCTTGTTTTGGGTATACAGGGTGTTTCACATAACCTGCTCACTATGGTTTTCTTGAACACATGACGATAAAAGAATCGAGAAAAATCGGTTTTATACTAATTCGGACCTGAAGTTTCATTTAAAAATACTGTCACAACCCAAAATTTGGTTTTTGGGGGGTTTTCAGAGGGGGCGCCCCCCGAATCTCGAAAATTTCAAATGGCAACCCCCATCTTGTGATACCTCATTTGAAAGGGCGTAAAATTCTAAGCATTTTGGCTTAAACCGGAAGTCAATATCTTTTTTCGTGTTCGAGATATCGAAGGTCGAAGTTCGATTTTGGACCAATTTTCGAAAATTCGTAACTCCTACGAAAAGAGTCGTAAAACAAAAAACTGCACATGCAAAATACTCTACTTGATGAGTACTTTCAAGAAAAAAATACGAATTTAAAATCAAACAAATTGTAAGCCAACTTTTAGGCACCTTAAAAATTTTGGCGGGAAAACCCCGATACATCAAAATTTTCAAATGGCAACCCCTATCATTGAACGTCTCATGCAAAAAGGCGTAAAAAGTCGCGCATTTTGGCGCAATCAAAAGTTCAATATCGTTTTTCTTATTCGATATATCAAAAATCGAAGTTCGATTAGGACCGTTTTTCGACCCTGTAAAAAATGGATCCTATCGTGTGATACATCATTCGAAAGCGCCTAAAAAAATCAAGAATTCTAGCGCAAACCGGAAGTCAATACCTTTTTTTGCGGTCGAGATATCGCAAGTCAAAATTTAAGGTGGGCCCTAAGCGGAGACTAAATTTTGCCTTGCGATATCTCGACCGCAAAAAAAGGTATTGACTTCCGGTTTGCGCTAGAATTCTTGATTTTTTTAGGCGCTTTCGAATGATGTATCACACGATAGGATCCATTTTTTACAGGGTCGAAAAACGGTCCTAATCGAACTTCGATTTTCGATATATCGAATAAGAAAAACGATATTGAACTTTTGATTGCGCCAAAATGCGCGACTTTTTACGCCTTTTTGCATGAGACGTTCAATGATAGGGGTTGCCATTTGAAAATTTTGATGTATCGGGGTTTTCCCGCCAAAATTTTTAAGGTGCCTAAAAGTTGGCTTACAATTTGTTTGATTTTAAATTCGTATTTTTTTCTTGAAAGTACTCATCAAGTAGAGTATTTTGCATGTGCAGTTTTTTGTTTTACGACTCTTTTCGTAGGAGTTACGAATTTTCGAAAATTGGTCCAAAATCGAACTTCGACCTTCGATATCTCGAACACGAAAAAAGATATTGACTTCCGGTTTAAGCCAAAATGCTTAGAATTTTACGCCCTTTCAAATGAGGTATCACAAGATGGGGGTTGCCATTTGAAATTTTCGAGATTCGGGGGGCGCCCCCTCTGAAAACCCCCCAAAAACCAAATTTTGGGTTGTGACAGTATTTTTAAATGAAACTTCAGGTCCGAATTAGTATAAAACCGATTTTTCTCGATTTTTTTATCGTCATGTGTTCAAGAAAACCATAGTGAGCAGGTTATGTGAAACACCCTGTATAACGATGAAGCAAGTGCTGACGATTTTGGATTGAACTTTTTTCTTTTGGTTTTCAATCTAAAATGCCAAAAACACGCCTTTTCCAAAAATCGATTAGGTAGTGGCGCTTTCAATTCATCAAATCGAAATTTGGAAAAGCTTCGCTTGGAATCACCTTAAGATTCCTGGTTCTTGATGCTATCTTCAGTTTTTTACATTTCTATCATTCATAACTAGAATTTCAACAACTAAATAGTTGCTGGAGACAGTCAGAGTTTCTTGTAGTTGAAAAACTTGAAAAATCGAAATTTCAGATAAAAAGAAAAAGGAGCCTTGTTTTCATGATATTTTTTCAATTTGCACAGTTGTGGACAGCCCCATGGCTGCTGCGCACTTTTGCTAATAGCGATTTACGGGTAATAACCTCAAAAAATAATGGTGATAGCACTAAAAACTCACGAAATCCATTCCTAAACTTATAAAATGCTCAAGCGTAGCGGCAGCATTGAACACTAATAATAGGAGATTCCCATCTTAATTTAGTCACTTTTTCTATGCTGACCGTGAAAATTAACAGCGTAATTAGACACGAGAGTAGTGATCCACATTCGATTAATGGTACCATGATACCAATATCAAAGGAAAGTCGTCTCTTATTGATCACTCCTTGATGGACTTACAGTATTATCAGATGGGAATCTCCTATTATTAGTGCCCTACACCATCATTACGCTTGCGCATTTAGAAGCATTTTACGAATTAGGGAGTGAATTTCCTGAGTTTTTACTGTTACCATCGTTACTTTCGCAGGTTTTACAACTGATTCAACCATTAAATTGCTTACAGCAAAAGTGTGCAAGAGCCCCATTCAATTTGAAAATTTTATTTTTAGCAACAAATTATTTTTTGCTCTAGGCAGAGAACCAGGCAGTGATGTAACAATTTGCATAACTCACAATAAGCACGGAAACCAGGCATTGTTGCTAGCAGCCTCCTGCATTTATGCAACCACCAATTCCAAATTAGAATTTTAAAGAATTTTTTCAGAAACCATTAGAACAGTCCGGAACAAAAAAATGTTGATGACTCCTTTGATTTTGGTTAAGGTAGACCGTCCGCAGTTCTCAAATTCATTTATAAAAGTATAGCGGGTTGCCTAGCTCCAGGAGTCATCTGAGATTCTTCCTGTCCCCAACTGAATGTAAAAATTGAGGACCAGATCAAAATGAACTGAAGCATTTTTTTGTATAGTGCACCGTGATGGAAATATTGCTAATGATTAAAATAAATTCAGCACTATCGAATAAAAAAGCATCTTTCAGTACAGAAATGAGTCCTTCAATTGGACAGGCTCATGCAAAAATGTCAGATGTTCAAAATATTTTTATTGAGAAGACAAATATACATCAAAAAAAAAATTAGCAAATTAAAAAATCAAAGAAAACTGTCAAGACAAGGGATATAGGAGCAAGAAGCCGAGGTATGAGTCTGATCAGGACATAAACAGACGCAGTGTCCTCTTCAGAGTGATGTACGCTCACAAAGTCAAACATAAAATCATGGACGACGGACATTTTCGCATGAGCATGTTTAATTATCTTGATCACGGTGTACCATACAAAAACAACCACCTCTGATCATAGTTGGAGATTATTAAATTTTCTTTTGAATGATTATTACTATGGTAATAAGTAAAGACTTTTCTCTGAGACTTCATGATCACGCTAGGATGTAAGTTGTGAGTTGCGCCCATTTCTCCAATTTGCAATGTTTTGAAATTGGAGTCAAGCAAGCACTATCTACATATCTAGCCAGGTCCCAGCCTTCATACTTAACATTTTTGAGCAGAACTCTTGAAGAAAATTGTAGTAGGTATCTATATACATATGAGTCATTCATCCAATACAGAAACTTGCTCAACTGTTAATTTTTAAATTAATTGCAAAAAGGAGGAGTGTCAATAAGGCCGGTTTTTGGCCCCAAAAATGATCAATATTTAAGATTGTCTAAAAGTTTGTGTAAAATGGCTGTACTCACTCTTAAAGGCTTATATTTTTAGGTTTGGATGGTGTTTTCGGGTTATTCGAACTTTAGAGGCGTATTTTTTCACCTCAAAGTGGGTCGGTTATGTGTTTTTCACGGAAAATGCCCGATTTTGCGTTAAATAATTGAATATTTAGATGTGAGCCGGACATAGTTCGGTTTTCTCCTTTAGATATGTTATTATACCACTAAAAATGAGTAACATACTGCAATATAGTCACCGAACTATGTCCGGCTCGTACTTAACGCAAAATCGGGCATTTTCCGTGAAAAACACAAAACCGACCCACTTTGAGGTGAAAAAATACGCCTCTAAAGTTCGAATAACCCGAAAACACCACCCAAACCTAAAAATATAAGCCTTTAAGAGTGAGTAGAGCCATTTTACACGAACTTTTAGACAATCTTAAATATTGATCATTTTTGGGGCCAAAAACCGGCCTTATTGACACTCCTCCTTTGTTTGATTGTTTTAGCAATGCCAAATTGATTCTGTTTTCCCAATTTCCACGCATACTTGTTTATAAATCTGTCCCTGTCTTCCTTTTGTTCTCATTTTACTTGTAATTTTATAATGGGATCTATAAATAAATAAATAAATAAATAAATAAATAAATAAATATAGTGTGAACCAAAAATGACGTATACATTCAATTTATTCCTTGTGATGAAAGAGTGACCCATATGAAGATAAAAATTATCCTAGACCACACAATGGAGCTATTGCAAACTATTGCTACAGGCTTATTAATAGTCGATCAGTGGGTAAAAGTCTACAAAAATTGATGATAAGCTCACTAAAAAATCACAAAATCCTCTCCTTGTGTAAGTTTGCTAGAATACTGCATGAGGCTTGAGCTTCATGAGATAGGGAAACCCAGTGTAAAAGGTGGATATCATTGTGATTACGATCTCGTGTTTGGAAGCATTTCACGAGTTTGGGAGTGAATTTTTTGATTTTCTAGTGCGCTTGTCATTATTTTTGCAGGGTTTTAAGTCCGAGTCAACAGTTGAGAAGCCTATAGCAAAAGTTTACAACAGCTCCATTGTTTGATTCCAGATCGGTAAGATAATTGGAGGAACAAAATTGAAAAGATAAAACAGTTTGAGAGGAGAAAGGAGAGGGAATAGAACAAAATTCACTGTACGTACAGAACAATTCGGCAATGTTCCAATTGTTTTGACGGACAGTCAAAAAATAACAAATTAAAAATACTTCTGATGGCTGCAGATAGTCGATCAAAGGGACGAGTTAAAAAAGAGGTCCACCATGTTCCTGAGGAAAACAAGATAATCAAAGAAAGCGGGTTAACAAACATTCTCTGAATTATGAGTCCTCAATTGTTAGCAATGCTAACAAACTTTTCAAGAGATAAATGTTTCTTTTGAAAAATAATTAAGGGGGGGGGGGGGGGTTCGAAGGGGACGAAATCCCAACTTGCGAAAGTTCTGAATTTTTGAAAGTTGGGACTTCACTCCCCTCTAACTTCTCCCCTACGTATTTTGAGAAAAAGTATATTTGAAAAGAAACTACTTATATCAAGTGCTAGATTGCCAAGGTTCCTGGCAGTGATCATTAGAGTTGCGCCAGATATTCGGTATCCGGCAATTATATGGCCGAAATATCCGGAGGAGCCGAGTAAGCCAGATCTTTCGAAAATTCAGCGGAAAACCTCATTTTTTCATAAGGAAACCGAAAAAAGTGCAAAAAAGGGAGAAAACAGAAAAGTAAACCCATATTGAGTGCTAAGTGATTCCAGATAACACATATTTAAACGTAGGGAGAAGACAAATTCCTGTGTAGTGCGTAACCCACTGTTGCTACTGTTTCCCTCTATAGGGCCTATGCGTTGTCTCATTTTCCTGATGACCTAACAAGAAAGGGGGTGGGACACTTTCTGTTCATCCATCTTCTAGTATCATTAAAACCATAAAACAATTGATAGTGCGGTGTCGCAGGTTTTCTGTTGAATGTGGAAAAAAACTCGCGAATTAAAAAAAAAAAACACTAAATATCCAGAAATCTACTATTTTTGACACGCACTTTCACGTGGTGAAATCAGAATTCACTTATCTCTATTAGTTTCTGAGATATAGAGGGGCTGCCTGCCGTAAGTACGCCGAAATCGGTACCTTTACTCAGGAAAAACGCCGTAAGCGCCAGGTACACGGGCACACTATGGGACGAATGGGCTAAAAACGGGACATTTGTGGATTTTGTGAGATAACTTGCAATTTCACGAACGAAAGTTGATGATTGATGATTGATGACTCTTTGATGACAAAGTAGCTTGACTCAGACATTTGTTGTTTTAGATTTTTGAATTTTAACCCTTTTGAGCCCAAATTTTTTATTGAATTCATTTGACAGATTTTAGACTTTTTTAGTTATTTGGTTTTTAGTTCTTTAGTTTTTAGTTTTTTTTAGTTTAACGCCGCACCCCATAGTGCGGCGGCGGGCAACGCACGCGCTGGTCGCCCGGACTACTGCTTTTAACACACATTTCCTATAGACATTCTATACATTTTCGTCAATAAAATCTAAACGTGCAAACTTGTGCAGCTGATTGTTGACTCATTTTAAAGCTAAGGATGTGTAGAATAGCATGGTGTAAATAATTTTGCCGCCATTTTGAGCCATTTTTTTAAAAGTCCATCTGAAAATAAAATTTTAGATTTAGCATTGGTGCGTACTTCCGAGTCTTATTTAATGCATAAATAAAATAATTTAATCGAGTTTTTAACTTTTATTGTTAGTTTTAGTCATATAGTAACTGATGAAAAAGAGGAAAGAGAATTTGAATCGATTCTGATTATTTTCGAGCATTATTTAGTTGGAGTCAAAAATTTCAGATTTTGGCCTTCTCGTTGCATACCATGATTTTGAGGTGGTTTTGGCGAGGATGTAAGATTTTAAATTATCTTACATGATTCATTATGATTCATATACATCCTTTAGAGTCCCCTTAGGCCAAAAAAACATGAAAAAGTCGAAATCCATAATTACGTCCTATGTCCCATTTTTAGCCCGGTCGTCCCATAGTGGGGCAGAATGCAGTATCTCCAGCCGAGCTGAGTGGAGATGCAGCGTTCTACCTGTGTATCGGGCGCTTCCTCGGCGACCCTTTACACAACAATGCATGCCCCGCCAGACAAGGAAAAAGCCGTATGTTCATCGTGTCTGCGACCTTCCTTCGATCTTTTGTTATTTGGAGCAAAAATATTTGACTTGGCACCCTTATACAACAATAAAAATTCAAGTGAAGATACATATAATCGATTTATGTACGAAAACGTGCCAAAATCGAAACCAATTGGGAGGGCCATGCGTTTAACTTTGAATGCGTTTTACTTGATTTCATGTGCAGTGGAGATACGGCGTTCTTCCTTAGCACGGCAGAGTAGCTCTCCGCTGAATCCCGAAAATTTGGCCGGATATCCGGCTGGTATCCAGGTATTCGGCATTTCTGCTTTCCGATCAATATTCGTGTATTCGGCAAAATCGCTATCCAGTGCAACCCTAGTGATCATTAAGATTCCAAGTTTCGACAGTAAATATTTTGTTCTGGTTTCGTTTATAATCTTGTCCATTGTTCATCGATATTACAAGTGAGAATTTAGAAATAATGAAACTGAAAAGTAGTTATGACATACCTTCATTCAAACTGAACTGACAGAACACCAAATCATAGTATACGACATTTTCTTTTCTCCACACGTTCTGGAGGCTCAAGCGCTGCTAGAATTGCCTCATCAAATACATTTTTCAATCCTTTCTGTTAGAGGACAACAAAAATAAGAGACCAAATTAAGACGGAGACAGAGTGTAACTATGTCAACTGAACAGATCAAAACAAAGTCTAGCGACGGGATTTTTAGCTTGTTATAATTAGAGTCCCTTGATGGAAATATTATATAGGGAGCACCGACACAAGCTCAACAAGTTGTGATTGGTCATTGGTTATAAGCTTTCATAGAAGCGAGCAGGAGTCGACGACATCGAAGGCTCCACACAAAAGAGTCGATGAGAGGAAAGAGGAGAGGAGAACGGATACGAACAGACTGGAATCCCGGCAATCTGCCTTTTCAGGAACATTGTCGAACTTAACCTTCAAATGCATTAAGCGTTGTGTTAGTACTCCCTGTACAATATTTCTATCAAGGGACTTTACCATCAGAAGTAAGGAAATCTCAAAATGTAACTTTTTTTGGTATCTTGAAAATTTACCCGAAAGAACTTTGTTCTTGCAAGCAGTACCCTCATACAAACTTTTTCCTTTGGTTACACAGTCAGGAACAAAGAAAACGTCAGACAACTCCTGGAAGTAGAATAGACGAAATACTCAATACTTATATCAATGAATTTAAGCATTGCAGATAGCCTACCAATGCCAAAATCTAAGGTGTCGTCTGACATTCTATAAACAGGTCTAAATTGCGACAACACAAAAAAACAATTGGATCCAAACAAATACTCCATCTCACTCGCTCTCGTGGGTTTTCCTATGAGAGATAGGATCCATATTTTCTAATGCAAATTCATGCCGGTATACAATAAGTTCTCACGGATTTTATTACACCATTGGATTCCAAGAACCTTAAAGTATAATTACAGCTCAGAAACATTTTCAAAACATCACACATTATTTTACAATCACTGAAAATCGATGAAAGTCCTATGTTTTGTCCTTGTCTCACTCACAGTTTCTTGTGGGCGCAATATCCTAGGATATGGGCTCATCGGCACACCATCAAACCACGTGTTTATAAGTACCTCGAGCAAGCTTAGATTCAAAGAGAGGTCCCAAAGTAGATGAAACCAGGAACGTGCAGTTTGATTCCCGCGAGGGAGCGGGCTTCTCAAACTCTGTTGACCAGCTTACGTGGCCAGTTTTCTCCCATAAGATTAACATGAGAGTTGACCAGACTATCTCATCGTCCGCTAGCGATCGGAACGACCCTAGCGGTGAATATCGTGCATTGCACATACCTTGTAATATCTACCTTGGAGAGGTCAGGATGATTAAGCGTCATGGCGGTGATACGCCCAAAAGTGATCGCAAGTAAGACAAGGAAAAAACATAGGACATCTTCCAATGTAATTGCGATTGTTAATTCACTAGTGATCTTACATGAATTATGTCGGGGTGAAAAGATACTATGAGGTACGTGGAATCAAATGGATCAATAAAATGTGAGAAAACTAGACTTTTACTATCATGGATTCGGAGTCGAAAATTTGGATCTGATTCCTTATGGGTTAATCCTTGAGAGTGAGCAAGAAGGAGCATTTGTTGGGATCCGATTTTTTGTGACGTTGCACTGAACAGGTTTAACCATTGCCATGCCTTGACGAAACGTTTCGTCAAGCACGCCCCAGGCAACGGCAGCGTTGACGAGCAGGCTCGTCGGCGCAGTCGCTGTACTGTTCTACTGTGTTTCCGCTAATTCCCGATAGGTAGCGCCACGTGTATTGGATAAGAATGTCCTTGGCAACTGACGCTACCAACCTATGAAAAATTTTACAGGTTATGAAGTTTTTACGGTAATTTTTGAAAAAAAATGGCATGGCAATGGGTTAAGTTTATAAAATAATGAATTTGGGCATTGCAGGTTGCCTACCTAAGCTAAATCTAAGGTGTCATTTGATGTTCATTTTGTCCCCAACTGTAACAGGGTCATAGGGAGTAACCCACTTTTTTACTTTCTCACTCTAACGAAGTTACAAAAATTGAGAAAATATTGCGATAGCGCAAAGATTTTCAAGGTATCTTGTTTCGATACTAAGCCCGCTGCGACTAAGTAAATCATGATAATTGTAAAATAATTGGCTCTCATCATGCCTGATACTCTCTTAAAGAACATCCATCCATGACTTTTCAATATTTCTTAACCATATGTGATAGGGAGGAGTAAATGCATAAAATTTCTGTGGCGTCCGTCTGTCTGTGGGTGTGAAACGTGAAACCGAGCAAAACTTTTGAAAGATTGATCCATATGCATCTAAATTTTGCAGAGATGCTGCTATTAATATTCTCCTGAGAAATTGTTTTCTTGAAATTTTAATTTTTAAGTTAGTTCTGGATAAAAAATTGTTTCTATTAAAATCAATGGGAGAATAGGTCAAAAAAGGGAAAAACTTAAATATTTCAAAGATGGATAAGGGGGGTTTGGGGGTCTGCTCCAGATTGAATTTGATGTGAGAAAGTGTTCATAAGGTGTTCCCTATAGTTTATTTTACTATATTACAACTATGGGTCTAGGATATGCTAGACCTCGCTCAGGAAGATAAAGATTACAAATAAAAAGTAAAAAATGACTTTTGAAAGGACATGGCACAATCCTTATGGGAACTGGCTTACCGCTAAATTTTTTTTAAGTATTATAAATCGACAGATTATCACTTAAAAAGAAAAAGTTTTCACGGCACCAAAGTGATCCCATGTTCAGTTTTTTAGCTATTAAAGCTCAAAGACGGGAACTACTTCTCTCGTGCGTCGGCGCGCAATGATGAAGTAGTGCCGGCCACCTCACAACTCGGCTCAACGTAGAGTGTGGTCGGCCCATTTCGATCATTCATTCACCCGCTCGATTACCTGCCGAAGTCTCTTTTTCTATTTTACTGCTCGTCTCTCTCTCCCTCTCCCCCACCCGCACCCCGCACGCTATTCTTTCCCCACCCGAGCACGTTTGGGTTCCAAGAGACGAGCAAAAACAATTCGTCCGTTTCCGTGTTTATACATTTCTCGGCTTTTCTTGCTTCTTCTGAATTCTTTCGGTCACATTAGTTTACTGTCATCTCTCTCGTATTGAGTAGTCGCGCGTGGCACCTCTGACGCTTTGAGATACCGAAGTTGTTGATACTCCAGCTTCAACTTCCCCTCTCCCCTGAGGATACCGATTACGGAATGTAAACAGAAACACTTTTCCGATCGAATTGAGGGAGAGGGAGAGAGAGACGAGTAGTAGAATAGAAAGAGAGACTTCTGCAGGTAATCGAGCGGGTGAATGAATGATCGAAATAGGCCGACCACACTCTACGTTGAGCCGAGTTGTGAGGCGGCCGGCACTACTTCATCATTGCGCGCCGACGCACGAGAGAAGTAGTTCCCGTCTTTGAGCTTTAATAGCTAAAAACCTGGACATGGGATCACTTTGGTGCCGTGAGAACTTTTTCTTTTTAAGTGATAATCTGTCGATTTATAATACTTAAAAAAAATTTAGCGGTAAGCCAGTTCCCATAAGGATTGTGCCATGTCCTTTAGCTTCAAACCTGAGTTAAAGCGGAACATTCCACAAATTTTACAGCTCTTAATTCTTTTGTTAATTTTTCACCCTGTTCAAACGATATGGGCTTTTGTTTATTTTTGGCAAGTTTTTCAATGGTGCTAGCATCCTCCCGCAGATCAATCTGAGTCCCGACAAGGAGAAAAGGTGTTTTTGGACAGTGATGAGAAATTTCTGGCACCCACTGAAATAAAAAATAAAAAACAAACAAACTTTAAGTAAAAGTTTCATAAACTATTTTTTTCTAAGAAAAGTAACTATACAATAAAACATGTAAAATCAGTAAATTGCTATGCAGCATGGTTCATGGTAGATTTTTTAAAAATAAATCAAGGATTTTCAAGGACTTCCAACAGGAAATCGTAGTCGTTTTTTTACCAATTCTCCAGAGGCAGAAAAATCACATATCAATCAAGAATAAAAAAAATATCCAACAACTAGTTACCAAAGGAGTGATTAACAGCCAATTGGTGGTACCGTGACATCTGATTACACTAGTGCCAAAGGAAAGTCGTCTCTTACTGGCCACTTCTCGATAGAGTGCAACAGTATTATAACATGAGCATCTTCCATTATTAGTTCCCAACACCGCCATGACAATTGCGAATTTTAAAGAATTTTATGAGTTTAAGATTTTTGTTAGTTTCTAGTGCTACCATGGTTATTTTGGGAAGTTTTTACCTCAGAATTGACCATCAAACCACATAGCAAAAGTGCGCAACAACCCCATTGAAGAGAGAAGCAGACATACCAGAGACAACAGAGACCATGCTCTACCTATCTCACCCATAGTGGCAAATTTTTTTTGGGGGATTTGCAACAAAGTGCCCAATAGCTCCTATGTTGACTGATAAGCAAAGATGCTGATGCCAGCAGCCAATCAGAGCAAAGCATCAATGTTTCAGGCGTTGGTATACAATCAACGTGGGAGCCGTTGGATGTTGTTCCCCATGTTATTTTGTTCAGTCCCCAAAAATTAAGTTGTCCACCGCTCGATCAGTTAGTGCTTAACCTCCGTTGTTTCTGGATCATAACAGTGGCACAACCAAGGGAGGTTAAGATTCCCCCCCCCCCTCCAACCTTCCTGTATTATAAATTTTCTATACCTTTTCTTTCACATTTTCAAACGATGATGGAGAGACAACAGAAAAACAAACTAGGAAGACATCTGTTTGTGGATAGCTAAGAGGTCGTAGCCTATCATAATCTTCTTGACCTGAAATGAAAAGAAAATGAAACATTAATCGGAGAAGAGTCAAATGAAAGTGAGGAGCCGCTAAGGTATTTTTTCACCCGACTAGTTTCAAATAAAATCTAAAATATGAGATGCTTGCGTTAGATGACCTCTAAATTCATCTGTGCTTTATCCTAATTCATTAATTTCACCTGACTTGGATATTTATGTTTTGGAAAGTTTAAAATGAAAGGTTGGGCAGATTTTTTTTTTTCTGCTCATTATTTATGAAGAAATGACACAATCGGTGAAATTAGATACCAATAAGTGGCTTTGATAAAGGAAGACAAATTGACACGTAAGTCGAAACCATCGAATGATAGGACTACAGTGAAACCCCACTTATTTGAATCTGAAGGGAACGAGAAAGTAGTTCAATTCAACCAGGTTTCAAATTAGAGAGGTGGAAAAATTTGGTTTTTCAAATTAAAGAGGTTCTATTTATGCAAGTCCACCTGAATGTGAAGATTTGAAAATGCAATTGTTGTTTGATCAGTGCAAAATGAATTTACTTTAAAATGAATTTACAAAGAAAGAAAAAAAATTCTTTGGTTTCAGTTTGGATTTGACGGTTTTTCCTTGGTTCCACTTTGGATTTTACGTTTTTTCTTTGGTTTCACAAGGGAAGGTCGCGATGGGGCCCCCTCCGTTTCCGCTGAAATTTTGCAGAAAGGTAGGGTTTAGGGTCCTAACTAACGTACTTACGCCCTTTTTTGCCATTGGGCCTTTCTAAGAGTTGCAAAATTGCTGCAGCATATATGCCAAAAAATTCGACCCCCTGAATCGATTGACTCGTTGGCGCAGTGCGCTATGGTGCGGCGCCGGGATCCCGATCTCCCCGGTTCGTGTCTGGCCTCCGTCGCTTGCTTTTTACACACTGCCGCACCTCACTTCAATCGATGCGATCGACGTATCTACTTCCTCCCTCGCATTCCGTATCACTTACCACATGAACTTTTCTCTGAAATATTTACAACTGTCCTGCTTATTTTATTTAAAAAAAAAAGAAGAAAATAAATGAAAAAAATCAGTCGTATCCATAATTTGATCTGTACCTATTTAAAAGACAAATAAAATAACATATGAGGATTAAAACGTAATACCGATGCAAACAACTGAAAATAAATTGAAAATGTCTTGATCCTCATATGTTATTTTATTTGTCTTTTAAATAGGTACAGATCAAATAATAGATTTTTTTTTTTTTTTTTTTTTTTTTTTTTTTTTTTTTTTTTCTAAATAAAAGAAGCAGGATGGTTGTAAATATTACAGAGAAAAGTTCATGTGGTAAGTGATACGAAATGCAAGGGAGAAAATAGATATGTCGATCGCATCGATTGAAGTGAGGTGCGGCAGTGTGCAAAAAGCAAGCGTCGGAGGTCGGACTCAAACCGGGGACGCCAAGAATCTATATCTATAAATAAATAAATAAATAATTAATTAAATAAACAAGGAAAACAAGTCTTACCTGCAGTATCAAATAATCCTAAGGTATAGGGCTCGCCACCAATCATGACTGTAACAGCGTAATTATCAAAAACAGTTGGCACATATTCAGAGGGAAATTTGTTGGTTGTATACGATATTAAAAGACAAGTTTTACCGACAGCACCATCACCTACAACAACGCACTTGATGGTCTGCATGATGGGTCAACTGAAAAGTCCGTTTTAATCAGATTCTAGAAAAAATTAAAATAAAATATCATTAGGACTCCAACAAATAAAGTTTAAAAGTTGATTCTAGCATACATAAACCTCCAAAAATAATGATGGCAGCTGTAAAAGCTTCCGAAATCCACTCCTAAACTCAAAAATCGATTTTATTTGCATGAGCGTAATGGTGGCTTAGGGCAGTAAAAATGGGAGATTCCCATCTAACAATACTGCGACTCCATCAAGAAGTGACCAATAAGAGAACTTTCATTTGACACCGGTGTCACTAAGTGTCATGGTACCATTCATCGGATGCGGATCACTACTCTGATGACTAATTATTCTATAAATCATCCTTATCAACATAGAGAGAGTGACAAAATTAAGATAGGAATCTCCCATTATTACTGCCCTATGCCACCATTACACTCGCCAAAGAAAAGCATTTCTTGAGTTTAAATGGATTTCAAAAGTTTTCACTGCCATCTCTACTTTTTCAGGTTTTTACACCAGAATCGAAAATTAAATCGCTTACATCAAAAGTGTGCAACAGCCCCATTAATTTTTTGGAAGAGTTTTGCAGGTGTAGCCATTACTTTACGCTGCGGTGGAGAGTGTGCTTCAGGTTTAGAACCATGTTTAGATGAGTCATTGGTGCAAAACACTTAATAAAGAGCAAAGATTCGCTAGTGCCTTATCCTGGTCTGCTTCTGTCTCCACATCAGAGTGACTTCCTCATGTTTGATTTCATGCTTCTCGGTCTTACTGAAACCTTTAATTTTCACCCAGTCAATGCTATGGCTTCTCCCAGGATTGAATTTGACAATTCCACGGCTTTCATGAAAACATCGGCTTTAAACCTCAGATAGGGCAACCTAATTGGTTGGGAGCACTGAAGAAGCTGATGTTTTCATTCAAATCTACAGTTGCCAAGTCCAATCGTTTTTGGGACAGCTTATACTATCAACAACCAGAAACTCTAATTCTGACTGCGCTACCATGCTCTTGCTTCGGGCCGATAGTATTGGAACGTTAACTTACAAATCATTAAAAAAACAATGAAAACAAAACACACAACAAAATAATACAAAGCTTCATTAATCATTAATTAGTCAGATATTGAAGAAGTTTGTCAGCAGAGAAAAAATTCAAAGACAAGATTTTTTTCTTGGAAAATTCCTGAATAACTGCGCTGAGTAGGTAACAAGTAGGTACTACATGTTTCGCGAATTCAGGACTGAATCAACTGAGTGCTTGAAGCCTTGTATACATTCAGCAGTGTGCACTGTGTAGATTCATTTCAGATTGGAGCTTGATGGCAAAAGCAGAGTAAAAAGCTGAAAAGGTCAGAGGGTATACAGAAAGTGACAGTTATTCGCTGATAAGCCAGCATTTAAAGGAGCATCGGCCAACACCTTGCCGGACAGGTGATAACCATAAAAAATTACAGGACACAGGTTTCAACGTCGCGTAAAGATCATTCACCTGCCACGTTAACTTCAATTTCACATGAACAAATTAACTTTCAAACTGAAGTACTTACAAGAATCGGAGAGAAACTAAATTTATAAAAAATCGCCGGCGGTCACGAGTTTCAAGTGTCGATTTTATTGCTTCAACCAAATTTTAGAAATATTTAAAATCACGATAACATTCCCTATTTTCCGACGAAAACATGTATTGATAGTAATCAATTGTAAATAATAATTTTAAGGTTATGGTTGTACTCTAGAGGTCCATCCATGGCAAAGGGTGCATGGTATTGGTCCATGGTCCATGGTGATTCTCCAATCACCATCGCCGGTAGTACTCACTCTCAAGTACCCGCGGAATTCGGAATCGGCATTATTTTCTTGAGTGCGTAGTGCCGATAGTGGAAGGCAAAAGCCGTATTTTCGTCTCTGGTATTTTCATGTTCAATCGCCAATCCGAAGGCAGGGGCTTTCTAATTTCAATGAACGATTCCAACACGAGGTTTCAAGAAAATCAACCCAGAAACATAGACCGACATTGATTCGACGACCACTTTTGTCATCAAATTAATGCAAGCTCATGCTGGAATCGTTCCTCAAAATTAATTAAGAAGCCCTTCCAATTTCCTCATGCAGCAACCATCCCAACTCGAAAAAATTATAGTTGAAAAAATTTGATGTTTGAGGCAACCAAGGAGGAAACAATGTCTTATGTCTTATTTTCTTCTGAAATTAGTGGTTACAAGTTGACATTTTTGGCGCAAAGTAGGTAGATGTTGCCGCCCTCGGAGAGTGAAAAGGGCAAGAGTACCCGCATCCCTCCCCCGACTTCCGAATTTTAGGGGTGGAGGGGAAGGGAGGAATCATTCTCAGTCAAACGCTCATCAGAGCAAGCCCCTCCAAAAAAAAAATCCTGCGTACGCCACACGTGGAGACCACCCCTCCTCCCCCCCCCCCCTCAGTTGCATATTTCAAATGGGAGCCTGCCGAGCCTGCACTTTTTATTGTAGATTCAGAAAGAACACGAAACGCTGAGACTTTCAGCGCTAACCACATTTCAGCCATTCTCACCGAGGTAGGACATGGTTGGAAAAAAATGAAGTTTTGCAAAAAATTAAAAAAAGTAGGTAGCTCATCTAATTTAGGAAATCTTAAATATTATGAAAGTGCTTTCATTTTTTTGTGATATTCAATTTTTAGTTGAATTTTTAGGGTTTTTAGGAGTTGTGTTCAGAGACAGTGATTTTAGTCCAAAGTTTGCATCACTGATTACTTATTCCATCAACCAGTTTTCTATTTATCAGCCATGTGACTGTCAGGCCCTGTGCTGTGTGTATCCTGAGGGAGAATTGAAACCAGTTAAATGTAAGTGTTTTTTTCATTAATTCTTTGAGAAGTTTCCAAAGTGTGACATCCGTTACAGAAATGTACTAAAGCTAGCTAAATAGTCGTTACTATTGATTGAAAATTGTTCAAATTTGGTGAGAGTAAGGATAAGTTGATATTTCAAGCACACAAAATAATTTCTTGATTATAATGTTTTTTAAACTCATTTTATTGCAAGTTTAATTCTGGTGATGTCCGTTACATATCGGATGTCACATTCATGCAAATTTGACTTTCAAGAACCTAGCGCCGTCACAGAATTTAGAAAGAGGCAGATTATTAGGTCAGCTGGATAGACTTCAACAATCTGATCCATGGTTTACTGTTAAATTCATGTTAGGAGCCTACAATGTGCAGAAAAAGCATTATCCTACGCTCATCAGCATAATAAAAGTGTTTTTTCTGTGCATTATTGAGTCGGAACATTAATTTAACAGTTAATCATGGGTCAAAACGTTGAGGTCTATCAGCTGACCTAATAATAAGCCTCCTTCTGAATTCTGTGATGGCACTGTAGCCTTTTGAAAGTCAAACTTGCATGAAAGTGACATCCGTCACGTTACGGACATCACCAAAATTTCACTCCTTGGACGCTTCTCAAGGAAGTAATGAAAAACACACTTACTATTAACTGGTTCCAATTTTCCTTTGGGATACACAGAACGCAGGCATGAAATTAACATGGCTCATAAACAGAAAAGTGGATGGTTCATTAATCCGTGAAAATCAGTGATGCAAACTTTCGATGAACACCACTCCTATAAACCCGAAAGAGGCGGCTAAAAATTGGAAGTTACTAAAAACTGAAAGTAGTTTCATAAAATTCAAAATTTTCTGAATTAGATGAGCTATTTTTTTTTAATTCTATATGATACTTTAGTTTATGCCAGCCAAGCTACCCTTAGTGAGAATGGCTGTACATGATTTCCATACCGGAAGATTATTGGGAGGTAGTTACTTTGTTAAATGTAAAGGCAGTACACTCTCAAGGTGATTCTAAGGCAAACTCCCGAAAATTTTAATCCGATAGATGGCGTTACTTGTCACTGGCTCCAAAAATAGCCGGTTTTTGACGGTTTTCGGCTGTTTTCTCTGAACAGACGAATAAAAATCGGAATGTCAGCACCTGCTTAATTTTTTGCTTGATTTTTGGAGCCATAAACGGGCCAAATTGGTTCTAAAATAAAGGCAAAACTATGCAAAGAAAAAATCAAGTGTAATTTGGAGTTGCATCAGCAAATATTACAGGTTTTGGTTTCACCTGTAATCTTTGCTGATAGAACTCCAATTTACACTTGATTTTTTCTTTGCATAGTTTCGCCTTTATTTTAGAACCAATTTGGCCCGTTTATGGCTCAAAAACTTAAGCAGGTGCTGACATTCCGATTTTTTGTCTCTTATTCGTCTGTTCAGAGAAAACAGCCGAAAACCGTCAAAAAACGGCTATTTTCGGAGCAAGCGACAAGTCACGCCATCTATCGGATTATAATTTTCGGGAGTTTGCCATAGAATCACCTTAAGTTACTAAATGTTTTAATTTACCAACTACTAATATATTTTGAATAAATTCTGGTTATAAACCATCTCAAAACAGTCATTAATTTAATTGATTGCCTGACTGAGTGATGTCCGTTACTAAAGCATTGTGACATCACTTACACAGAAAATCCTGATTATCTCAAAAAATTCATTGGAAAACTTTTTCAAGTAATTACATCATTGGCTTTGGCATACTTTCAAGAATAGCTCTATGCCAACAGTTTTTTAAGAATACTAGTAGTTTCTTACGAAATGTCAGATCAGTGGAGGGGTCTCAAACAGCATGGTACATTTGAGTGACGTCCGTTACAGCTGTTTTTTATTTTTTTCTCTTGATTGAATCATCACAAAAACACCTACATTTCAGGAATGAAAGATCATAATGGTACCTATCATTGATTCATTGGTTCATGAAAGGATTTTTTTTAAGGGAAAAATCTTCCAGTTTTTTAACTTTTAATAGTCAAAATGTGACGTCCGTTACCATAGAGAACGGCTGATTTCAATATCAATATTCATCTTCAATATATCGAACCTCGAAGTTCAATAGCGGCCAATTCTCAAAAAATCATAACTCCTCCAAAAAAGGGTCAGAATTTAAAAATCTAACGGTGTAAAGTACTCACCAAACTGAGTACTTTGCAGATGGAAATACATTGGTCAACTAAGATTTACACTGTTGCCATTTTGGCGCCCTCATTTATTTGTGAAAATTATCAAAAATTTTGGTCAAACAATATTCCTGAAAAACTATCCAAATCCAGAATTTTGGATCCGAAGTTGTCTACTGGGTGTGAGGAAGTGTTGAAATACCCTCAGAATCCCTTTAAAGTCTAAATAATTCTTAAACAAATGATATCAAGTTCTGAAATTTGACTATTGTTGGGGCCAAAATGTGTAGGTTTTAATGAAAATAGTGAGACTTTTGAGGGATTTAGAGCAATTTTGGCCCTTCAACACCCTCAGCAGACAGCTTCAGAGCCAAACAATAGTTGAGTACGACAGTTTTTAAGGAACATCGCCTGATCAATATTTTCTTCAAGTTAAAAAAAAAAATGTGGGTCCCAAAAATGACAACAGAGCAAATTTTAGCTAAAAATGGATTTTCATCGGAAAAGTAATCGAGCACTTTACGCTATGAGCTGCTAAAGTGCTGACCTTTTTTGGAGTTGTGATTTTCTGAGAATTGGCCAATAATGAACTTCAAGGTTTGATACATGGAAGACGAAAATCGACATTGACAAGAGGTTTGCGCTGAAAGTCTTAGAACTTTGCGTTTTTTCACCGCATGAAGAAAGTATACAGTCCATTGAAAAATGCATTATGCTGCAGTACAGCCATTCGTGTATTATGTGTATATTTAATGGCATTTTTTTCATTTACCGATGAATCAACCGGTTGAGAAAAGATTACACAGTTCAGTTTAGTTCACGACTGTAAAGCATGAAAATACTCGCACCTGTAATCTTTTCTCAATCCACAAGTTTTTCAAAGTCATCAACAACTCCAACGATTGAGAAAAGATTACAGATGCGAGTATTTTCATGCATTACAGTCATACTCTAAACTGAACTGTGTAATCTTTTCGCAACCGGTGAAATCATTGGTGCATTGAAAAATGCCATTAAATATACACAAAACAGCAGCATTACAGAGCTCTCTCCAAATTATAGCGACAAGGCCCCTTGAACGTTCATCAGCTCAGTCCTTCACGAAAATCCGCCAATTATTTTCTAGCGATAATTGCAGAAATGCTGAAATGGAAGATACGTGGGAGAGACTTCCAGCAAGGACACAGAATGATGCTCGGATTGATGAAAAACTTCATTTATTTCAAATAAATTATAAAAACTGAATTAAGTTAAGACAGTTATGATCCAAGATAATAAATATTTCATATAATAGAAGAACGTTCATTGATTAAACTGTTATAGTTAAATGATCTGAGAATATGCACTAAACAATGAATGCAAGAAACACACTAATTTCACTAACGGTCAAGAATTATTGCTAGCCCGAGTGAGAGGCGGATGTAGGGATTTGTCTTTCTTTCCCTCCCTCTTTGAACACATGAGTAAGAAAAGAACAGAGAGAGTGGCCATTGCATGACTTTGGCTCCTACCTCCATCTTTTCCTTAAAGTGATCCTTCAGCATTTAGTGCCGATTTCTGCCACCAGAGCGCTACCATTTGATTAATGTCAAATTACAGGCCAAAAGTAATTTATATTTAAGAAAACAGAGTGTCAGTTACTAGATAATCATCTGAAGAACGTCTCTGCAAAATATTTTGTCAATAACTTCAGAAATAAAGCTTAAAGTACCAAAAAATGGAATACCGCAAATCGATTCTTGTATCGAAATCGACGTTCTACTCATGATCATCTTGTAACTGACACTGTTTTCTTAAATATAAAGTACTTTCGGCCTGTAATTTGACTTTAATCGAACAGTAGCGCTCTGGTGGAAGAAATCGGTGCTAAACGCTGAAGAATCACCTTAAACATGCAGTAAGAGAGAGAAATACAATTACCTGAATCCGCCTCTTGCGTCTTGAGTGGGAGTAGCGGAGACGAATCACACAAAAACAAAGATGAAACACTTGATAACTATAGTTACTGGCTGATTGAAAATACTCTGGGGGAAAGAACTAATGGCGCGCCTTAAACCAGATGCTGGGAATGAAAGTTATCACGAACAAGAAAAGAACTAAGCACAAGTTTCTTGTGCACAAAAATCTTGATGAAAAAGTATTTTGACGACAAAATAAAGGGTGTCTAAGAGTATCACATGCAAAAAGGGGTGAATTGTAATGAGGACTAAAAAAAAAAAAAACCTTGATTTTCATCATTCAGAAGACAAAGAGTAGAAATTTAATGAGTAACTATGATTACGCAAGACAAGATTATTTGCCTTCACAAACAACTTAGGCTGAGTGCACAGATAACAGTATTACTGCACTCGCTATCGAATAAGACTGATCCGAACTTCAAAATGAAAGAAGATAAATTAAGTAGAAATCGGTTAAAATTATTTTCATCGTCGAGCCACTTTAATTAGATTTTGTTTCCCCAGATATAAGAAGACCATTCTTTAACAGGATTGACAATCCACTTGATCGGAAAAAATAATAGTAAAATAAAAACTGTGCAAGTTATAAAAAAATTGCTTGAGCATTTTGGAAGATACCTTCTACATTTTTCATGGTTTGCTGACTTTTGCTGAGAAATTTTCACAACTGCAAGACAGTTCCATAACCTTTGTCATACTCCGATAATTTTTTTTTTGGGAGGATATTGCACACTCACTCTACAGAACAACTCCCCTGCTTGTGAATAAATAAAAACAAAAACCTTATTAAAACCTCCAAAAAAGTCTACAGAAATAAATTAAAAGATAAGGTAATTAAAAAATCTAGATAGATGAAGGGGGGGGGGAGCTAAAGTAAAAAATAAATAAGATGAGAGAGTCGGTAGAGCATTAGAACTGAGACATTAGAGTTAGTACCTTCCTCGGCCAACTTTTCTGGGACTTGAGGCACCGCCCCTTTGAATTCCTCGGCCTCTGGACGTGCCAGTGCCACCTCTTGAGTTGCTAGCACCTCTTTTCACATTCTTTGGGGGACTGAAACTTTGCTTGTTTCCAAAACCATTTGAGAAATTGCTGCTCCAACTGCTGTTTTGACTTGAGCCGAACTGATCCGATCTCCTACTGAAGTCATTGGAAAAATTTCTTGCCGAGGAAACTGGTGCATTCAAATCAGCCCACGCACCTCCTGATCTTCTGGCTAGGGGATTTTCATGAGAATCTATGAAAGAACTTGCGAGAGAGCTCCTGCCGTAGGTGCTATCAAATGAGTCCCTGGCGGAATCCCTGAAACTGCTGCGGTCGCTTGCTCTTGCATCGTATCCACCAGCACTGGAATTCCGCAAGGACGAGAAACCGAATTCTTTGGGATCTGGCGAATTCCAGTTTCTTGATGTTGATCGGTTGTCGTATGGACTCGGCCTTGAGAAGCTAGAATTGGAATTCCGGGGAAGCTCATCACTCCACGGGTTGGGTGCATCTCTGATACTAGAATCCTGGGCGTTGTAACTTCCGCCTCCACCTCCCGCGGAGTTCCTTTGAATTCTGTTATAATTATCAGACGGTTCATTCCAACTAGACGCACCAGGCCTTTCCAAATTTGATGGTGCTTCATCATACCTATTCGGAGGTGTCTTGGTCATACCTTCAGCTAATCCCATCTGATAAGCACTTCTTTCTAATCCTTTGACGAGTCCTTTCTCGTAGGCTCTGCGTTCGATATCCAGAATTGAGTCAAAAGCTATTTGATCGTTTATTTGTTGGTTTATTGGTGAAGGGCCCATCAAACTTCCTGGCCTTTGAGGAGCTTCAAATGGATGGGGGTGACCTTGAACTGGACCTTGACCATACCTATTTGGACCACTGAAAAGCGGTCTTCCACGCACATTGGTTCCGCGCATAACTGTTCCACGCATGCCGGTTCCACGCATACCAATTCCACGCATACCAGTTCCACGCATACCAGCTCCTCGCAAACCAGCTCCACGCATACCAGCCCCACGGACACCAGTTCCGCGCAAGCCAGCTCCACGCACATTGGTTCCGCGTAAACCAGTTCCTCGCACCGCTGGTTTTCGTCCCGGTGTAGTTTGCTTACCAGGTACGTTTGGCTTATTGGGTGTGGTGGAAACTTTACCGGGTGTCCCTGCAGCAGCTACAGCACCAGCTGGCTTCTTCCGATTGCGGCTCCTTCCTTGCTTTGGAGCACCGGTATTCTCAGTTGCCGTCGATTTGACCGGTTCAGCATTTTGGAAATCCTTTTTGGGTAGTCGATCGCACTGTATTACCAATTCTGAGCGAAGAGAATGAGGAGTCATATCAACAGGGATCACTCGGACAGGGATGAATGGATCAGTGGTGAAAGCTTTCTGATGAGGATTGCTGGCTTTCTCTTTCATCTTTGATTCGCTGACTACAAAGCTCAAGTCCAAAAGATTCCTGAATGGTAATTTGTGATTGGAGCACACGTACACAAATCGTTTACAGAAGGAGAAGTTTCGGAGGGCCTTGACAATTTGTGCATCTGAAAAAAAAAAATTAAAAAATTGAACCTTAGCAGGATTTAACTCAGAGATGGGTCTGTTCAATACCGTCTCCACTCATACCAAGTTGCTTTTTAGAGGTTGGGGTCGTCTTGGTATACGTATGCTTATGCATAATGAAATATTGGTGAAATGCAAACTCGTGATATATCCTCTCTTAATACGATTTTCAACTCTTTTACTGCTTTGGGGAAGTAACTAAGCCCAAAACTTTCATTACTGACGTACTTTTCCAATTTTGGTTGAAGGTCAAAAAAAAACCAACCAAATACTCGATAACGCCATAAGCATTCCATCAGGGGTGCAAAATGTTCCAAAACTTCGGAAGTTTCACGCGATCCATGACTTATTTCCTCACAGGATTTTCAAAAATTTCCTCACAAAAATTTGGAAGTGATGACTTTTTTTTTTGCTTATTTTAACATTTCAACACCGTATGTTAGCAAAATGACCGATATTTTCCCATTTTTAACACTATTTTCCTGGAAAATCCTTAATGCCGCTATTAAAAAAAAGAAAAAAATTGTACAAATTTCCTCACTTTCCCAGAAATTTCCTCACTTTCGCTAGATCGGGCACATTTTGCACCCCTGCATTCCATTAGCTTGCATATACCAAGACCAACCCTAACCCCACTTTTTCCAAAGAAGCAGCCGGGTACGAGTAGAGGTGGGATTAGTCTGTTGCAAACTTTTCCATATTATGAGCATGCGTTTCTTTTTTACGTTTTAGGTCAAGTTTTGACAAACACTTTATTCTGATGTTCCAAGTAGTTTTGCATTGTTGCATTTACCCTCTTTTTTCCATAACACACTTTTTTAAAATACTGTAGGATTAAATATTTAAGTATAGTTCGACTGCTTGACCCATTTGTTGCTCCTTTATTTTTTTATTAGAATTTTTTTATTGTTCTTGATTATTAATGAAATGTTTTCAACATCCCGACCGTTGTTGGATGTCCTGACCATTTATGCACGTATTTTATCATTTTCACATAACTCACGGCTTGTCCTTCTGTCGCTAAGTAATAATAATTTGCTTCCTTGGAAATAAAACCATTGGTTTCCAGGCATTTTCAAACTTTCTAACACTTAGAGTAAGGACGACTACGCCGTACGTTTTAGGATTTTCCGGATTTTTTTGTTGTTGGTTTTTTAAAATTAAATTTCAAGATCTACTAACCTGTTAATAATCCACAGTATAGTTTTTTACTTTTTTTAGAGTTTGGGTTTTTCAAAACTCATTTACCCAATGATAAACCACAATAATTTGTTTACTTTTTTCAGAGTTGGAGTTCGTTTAATATCTAATTTATAATTTTATTTTATACGTTCCACTTTTTATTTTTTCTGCAAACAGCAAGTGTTTCAGAAGTTGACCTTTCACATCAAGTATTCATTTTTTTCAATGCATGCACCAAAATCTTTAGTATTCGCTCTTTCAGAAATGAGACCGAAACAAACCTTCGATCTTAATTTGAAGCAATTAAAAAAATAAAAAAAAACTATGAAAAACCCCAAAACACGCACTGCCAAAAAGTCGGGTGCAAAAACCTTCAGCACTGTGAGTGTTAAGCATGTACTGCTTTTGGACAGAGATTAAAAGCGAGGAAAGATGCCTGAAATTGAAATTTTCAACATGTTTTACAATATATCCTGCCTTTCGCGTACTGATGGAATGTTTTGAATACTTCTTAAGGTTGTTACATTTATTTGCTACGAAGTTATTCATTAAAAGAATGCCCGAACCAGTTATTTTCAATGTGAGCAAGATGAAATATGAAATAGACAGTCAGGACAAATCCAGAGAAATTTTTCCTTCATCCCCTTCTAACTTAATATCCCAAGAATAACTAAGCGTTGCATTAGTGAGACATGTTTCAGGGAGGTATGAAGAACACCAAAATGTTCAGTTTAGCATTCATCACGCAAATTCATTTTTTAAAATATCAGAATGTATAAAGCCAAATAGACACTTTTAGTGCGAAGTCAACGATTAGCTAACAATCACAACAATACACTCATTGGTTGCGATCGGTTGTGACAAAACTCGCATAGCTTTCCAAACTGTCTCACTCACTCTCCTGTGACTCTTTGTAAACAGGGCCTTGTTTAACGATATATAAGTATCAAAAAACCATTAAAATGCCTCTAGGAATTAATTTCTGCCAAAAATGTCACAAAAGATGTCTCTATATACGATTTTTGAAATGAAAGTGAGATAGAAGTACATAGAAGTTACATGAGATCAAGAGAGACAGTTTGTCTTGGTTTGAAACACTCATCACCAAGTCATCACTAGGACTGTCTATTATTCAGAAGCACCCCTGTGCAAGGGACCAAGAGGCTGATTTAAAAATGGATTAAGATTTACTTACGGATGCCACTTCTAGGAGGATCCAACACAACTACAACCTCCTTCCCCTCCAATTTGGTCATGATTCCTTCGATTTGGTCCTCAATTTTTCCAGCAATGAACTCACAATTTGTGATTTTGTTCAATTCTGCATTCTTTTGGGCATCTTTCAAGTTTGATTCCAAAACCTCCACACCTATCACTTGTTTGCATTTCTGAGGACATGGAAAGACTCATCAATTCACCAGACAAATTTACTTTCATATAATTACAGACAATTCACATCAGACAAGCTCAAGGATAAACTAGAGCTCACGCATTTTGAGTATCGGGTTCACGGATTCCGACAATCAAGGCTGCCTGCTTTTGAAACGCATCAAAATACATCGATGAGCTGTAGGTTACCAACGAGTGGCAACTCTTTGCTAAACAACCGTTCACCGATTCATTTTGATAAATTTCGAAAGTGAAACGGCTAACTGTCCAAACCCGTCTACCCAATACTAAAAATGTGTGAGTTTTGAGCTACACCAAAAGTGAGACTCATTTCTATTATAATTTCATTAAAATACTGAATGAAATGAATGTTTGTCTACAGCTGACACAATAGACCTGTTTACAGCCACGTCGCAAAAAAAATTGGATCCAAACAAATGCTCCATCTCACTTGTACTCGTGGGGTTTCTATAAGAAACAGGATCCAAATTTTCAAATGTATATTCATTCTAATAAACAACAAAATCTCTCAGATTTTAATGCACCGTTGGATTCCACCAAAAGCAGCTATAGAACAAATCAGAATACGCACGGTTTTGCGGTTAGGTCACAATGGTCCAGCAGAGACAAATAGAGACCCAACAGACCTTCCAGCTTCCCGTGTTAGAAAAGTGAAGCAAGTTTAGCGGTCACAGTTTTGTTCGGGAGTCACCAGCTACGATAAACATTGCCTATTGTTGAATGGTGAAGGGCAACAGAAAGCTGTGATTGGTCCACGCTCCCGGAAACGGAAACAGGTTTTGCTTGTCGAAAGCAAAACACACGCTCATCAGTCAACAATAGACAATAGTTGGCTATTGTTCCGATGAGTTCCGACCAAAATTGAGCCCAGAAAAGTGGACACCTGTCGCAAGCTTTGTGCTGGGTCTCTATTTGTCTCTGTGGTCGAGATTTTACACGGGTGCTTATGGGAGCTGTCCGGTTTTTTGAGATTTTGAGCCTTTTCCCCGATCGAAAATCAATTTTTTTACTGGTGAGATATTGTTCTTCTTTTCAAGCTGAACAAATAAAAAAAAAATGAATTTTTTCTCAAATTATTTTTTTTTATTTTTTTTTTTTAGCAGATCAGGAGAAACAGCATTACTTCAGCAAAAAAATCGATTTTCGGTCGTGGAAAGGCTCAAAATCTCAAAAAAACCTGTTAACTTCCATAAGCGCCTGTGTAAAATCCCAGCCATTACCCCGAACCTCAAAATCGCCTGGGATCCAATACGGTGTATAGATGATATTGATTTCACGTACCTTAAAATTTAATCACTATTCAACAACATTTTCCAAACATCACGCATTAATTCACTATCACAGTTAAATAAAAAAAAGTCCTATGTTATGTTCTTGTCTCACTCAGTTTCTTATAGGCACAAAATTCTACGATATGAACTCATCAGCACCATCACACCACGCGTTATACCCCGAGCAAGCTTCGATACAAAGAGAGGTTAGGATGATTGAGGGTCATAGTGGTGATACGCCCAAGAGAGACCGTGAGTAAGACAAGGACAAAACATAGGACAGAGTTTCATATAATTGTGATTGTAAATTCACTTGTGATTTTTCATACGTAATGTTGGAGTGAAAAGATGCTTTAAGGTTCATGGAGCTTAATGGTGCAAGACTGGATAAATGAAGGGCTCCTATTGGTCTATCTAAAGTGTTTATCAAATTATATACCTCTGCGACCAACTATCCTTCCGCTACATTCGATAAGCTATTGAATTTTATCGGCTTGTTTCAACCAGCCGATAGATTATTAAATGTAGCGGAGGAATGCTTGGTTGCAGAGGTGTATAATTCGATAAACACTTTGAGGAACCAATAGGAGCCCTTCCTTCATTTATCCAGCCTACCAGTTTTATCCACTGATTTCAAAAATCGGCCCACTGAGACTGATCAAGAAAGAGTATTACAATAATCAAGTTACCTTGGCAAGAGTTAGCGACAAACTTCCAGACCCACAAAACAAATCTAGTAAAACTGTTTCTGGAGTTAGACCGGCTAATTCTTCAACAACAGAGCATAGAACTTCAGTTCCGAGACTGTTCTGGCGGAAGAAAGTCAAAGGAGAAATTTCAATTTCTAAGTTGTGCAGTCTTTCTTTTATCTGCGTTTCACCTGCCAAATGATACAAGTCCGTATCGTTTTTGGACCTGAAATCAAATTAAACTATCATGAGAATGAGCAATAATGAGTGAGATGTGAAATGTGACTGAGACGTCCACTCTTGAAAGGTTGTACCTGCACTCCACTGACAAAATTCAAAAGAGCTCATGTTACGTAAACCTCATTTCATCACTTTAAAAAGCCGAAGAAAAATTAGAGAGCCATCTTGGATTCTGCTTTTTTTTTTTATTTGCGCGCCACTGAAGATGACGCGAGAGCAAGTCAGGCATACCTGTTAAATATAAGTACCAACAGTCAACTAAAGAATGGGACTAAAATATGTGGTTCCTCACGTGCCAAGTAGCCGAGCACATATATTTCAGTCCCATTTTTTAATTGACTGACAGTACCTTGTACAGAACCTACATCATTGCTCTTGAGTGCTCCATGATCTGTTTCTTCTTCTTCGTTATTAAGGAGGAAGAACATGATATGGCGCAACTATCATATTATAAAGGGACTCTTACTGTAACCCATCTAAAACCCTCCTGTCAATTAAGGGGGTAACCTACTCAAAAGTAATCTTTCCTAATTAATTCTTCATCTTAAAATTTTCAGGAATATTTCACATTGGTTCAAAAAGTTTTTTCTGGAATTTCGGTTATGCGGGTTGCATCACTGCCCCTGAAAAGCGGCAATAACAAAATTTTAGACTCAACATTAGTCAGACTTTTCTCAGATTTTGAAGCAACTACAGATTCGTGGTTTCTTTTTTGAAAAATGACCGGAATTGTATGCTCTACAAACTGGATTATTGGTTTTAGTTCATTCTGAGTAGAATAATTTCTGCTGAATTTTTTCTGAAAGCACAGATTTTTTTATTTTTTTTTGCTTCAAGCATGACTACACTGTAAAAAAAAAAAAAAAAAAAAAAAAAAAAAAAAAAAAAAAAAAAAAAGTTCTTTAAAAGCATACTTCAGTTTGTAATTCATTTCATTTTGGCCATTTTATAAAAAAAAAAAAAAAAAAAAAACCCAGAAGTCTTTAGCTATCATAGAACCTGAGAAAAGTCTGTCTAGATTTGGAAAAAATCTGAAAAATTGAAAGCTGTTAAAATGAGCAAATAGGATACTGCAGTACTTATAAAAATAGGTGATTCCTTGTCACATGACCAAGGTGATTTATTAGTTAATCAATTAATGGTCATTTACTTGATTTTAAGGAACTTTCGGTACAACGAAGATCGTCGGCACGTGTAGGTAGATCTAACGAAGATATCTGCAAAGTTTGGATGCTCGAATCCAGAAAATAAGGACGTATTTATGGGAATTTGCACAACCACTGCTCGATCTCTCATATCGCACTGCGATAGTGCCAATTCCCACAATTACGTCCTTACTTTGCGGATTCGAGCGTCCCAACTTTCCAGATATCTTCGTTAGATCTACCAACAGGTGCTGACAATCCTCGTTTTACAAAAAAAAAATTTACAGTCCAGTAAATGACCATTAATCGATAGACTTATCGATCCCCTTTGTCACGTGCCATGGAATCACCTTAAATTTCAGGCAAGTTTTGGTACGCAAACTTTAAAAACTATTTTAAATACTTTCAATCATCTTTGAAAAAAAAAATGATTACATCATTATTTTCACCAGGATATGAGCTACAAGAAAAACGAAAAAAAAAATTATTAGAATAAGGGGAACAAAAATTGAATTTTTGGGTAGGTTACCCTCTTAAGGCAAACAGCAAAAAAAAAAACTTACAAGCCTCGGTCAACTTGCAAATAAACGGATTTGAGCTGACAAAAGTCAACATTCTTAAATAATTCTACGACATCCTTCTTCAATTTTTCCAGAAATGCTGGATCAACGGCTTCCCTCACGGCTTCAGCTGGGGCTGGCTTGGCACTCTCTGTACCAGGCTCCACTTTTACCACGGGATTCTCTTTCGGAGGGTTGCTTGCTGTTGGTCTCCCTCTGCCCTTGGTTGATTTCGTCGATGACGTTGCCACGGCCAAAACCATGTATTCATCCGAAGAGTTCTTGCGAACTGTGAAACAAAGCCAATGCGTGTGGTTGTCCTTGTTGATGTAGCCATCAAAGATCTGTTACCATAAAAAAATGAAAATACATGAGAAAAGAGATTAATAATTTCCACACTTTCCTTGTGTCGAGGCCTTGGTTGTTTGTTAGGTTTGACACTATTTCTAACATTTCTGCCCTTTAAAAATTCAACGAAGGCTAGTTGAGAGAGAAAAACTGAAAATGCTTAGATCATTTTCTCCTTTTTCAAAATTGTGAATGGGTCTGTTGCAGTGATGGGCAAAACTCATTTTTTCAGTAACCATGAATAATTAACTGAAATTATTTGCATTATTCTCATGTTGTTCCTATTGGTAAATCAAAGTTTTAACACTACCAGTCATTCATCTTATGACAGATATGATGAATATGCTGGTAGTGTCAAAACTTCGATTTACAAACAGGAATAACATGACAATAATGCGAACAATTTTAGATAATTATTCATGGTTATTCAAAAAATGATTTTTGCCCAACAAAATGATTGTTGCTCACTTTTGCAACAGCAGTACCACACGTTGATTCTAGCGTAAAATTTGGCAAAAATAATGAAGCGCGCATTAAAAACTTTCAACATCCACTCATTAACTCAGGAAATCTTTTCCATTTCAAACAAGCTGCGTAACACAAGCTACTATTACCACCAACATGCAACTATACAGACGGAACCACCACGTTCATGTAAACATCAACATAACTTACAAACATTTGAATGTTTCGTTTAGAGGCACACAGTTTTGTGTTATTTTGTAATTTTTGATAAACCAGAAAAGACAAGACAGCAAATGCAGGCAATATTCAATGTATTCAGAAGGAAATTCCAGCATTTTGTAGTTACGATGTTGTTTACATACACACGATGGTTCCGTCTATGTAATACTGAAAGGGTATGCTGAGCTAATTGAAATTGAAGTAATTTCCTGGGTTAATGAGTGGTTTTTGCATGTTTTTAATATGCGCATCGTTATTTTCGTCAAATTTTACAAAAGAATCAAGGTTTTGTGTAATGAGTGGTTTTTGAACGTTTCTAATGTGCGCATCGTTATTTTCACCAAATTTTACGAAGGAATCAAGGTTCTATATTGATGTAGTGAAAGTATGCAACAGACCCATTTTACACAGCAACAATGCATTCAATTTAAGATAACTGGAGAATGTTAGTCGGTCAGAAAACTACACAAAAATCAGTTAGGCCTCCACACTTGAAAAAATGTTTGATTGCATTGACTAAGATTAAGAATAGTGTTGTAATAACATAGAGCTGTGGGGAGGACACGGCTTGTTTCTTACAGCGCGCGGATCCTTGTCAAGTTGTAATTTTTTTGCAGACCAAAACTAAAACAAGAGACCATTCTGCGTGCATTCTGCAGTGAAAACTTCATGAAATTTAAAAACGAGGAAATAATTCAATAAGTCATGAAATATTTTAGCTGAGCAATGTAGATGAATGAAAACAGGGCTAATATGTTTTTTATTCATAAAACAAAAAATCTAATTTCAACTATCATATGACTGATGAAAGCCCCTAAAATTACCGAAAGGTACGAACTTTCGGGGTTAAACTTTGCCCCATTAATTAGAACTTATAGTTATGTTGTTTGTGGAAGTAGGTATCCCCCTAAAAGAAATTAAAAATCCCATATATTGGAAATAAGGAATAAATTTAAGTGCAAAAAATAGTTTTATATCCTAATTAACAAGTTTAATAATGGTAATTCATTATTACAGTAGTTAAGCATGAAATAATCTAAAATTTCACAAAAATGAAAAATTTCAAATTCAGAAATTTTAAATTTTCAATGGTGATGAAATATATCCATTTCAGTAATTGAAAATTTTCAATACAAATGAAATAATTCTATTTCAAAAATTTTTGAATTGAAAGTTTCAGGCTTTTAAACTCAAATTCTGATCAAAAATTCTGGAGGGCTCAAAAATTGTCTACACCAAGTTCAGCCGCAAACAAAGTTTTTTAGTTAGATCAAAACACTGTGTCATTTTGGTTTTGAGCATACTGTTTAGGAGTGAGCAAGCTTGCAGAACAGTCACTTGGCCCTAACAGCTCTGTCTCTATCTCTACCTGCCGCAGGCCGTTTCCTGGGTCTTTTTCTCCACTCTGTCTAGACCCAACCTCAGATTTTATAGCAGGTAGAGACAGGGCTGGACGATTATTCTGTAAGCTCGCTCACTTTGATACCCTACGCTAAAAAATGATTTCAAAAAGTGTTCTGATCCAACTTTCAAACTTTAAAAACGGCTAATTTTGAAATAGAAATATTGTGGACCCCGGAGTAATTTCTCAGAATAGTCTCTGGTTCCGCTTCGGCAAAAAAGCACACACTAAGCATGGTCCAAGCACCATAAGAAACATGCCATGTCTTCCACATAGAGTTGGACAAATATTATTCGACAAATTATTTGCCCAGTTTGGCAACGCAATGAAATCAGATTATTCAATTAATTATTTGGTCAATTGAGGAGTTCTTCGGTAAAAGGGCGGATAAGCAAAATCATAGTTGTGAGAAAAACGTGTTTTAATGTTAAAAAAGCCTGTACTTTTAAAAGTTTAAGGAATTTTTTCAATAACTAAAGTTTCTTAGATAGACCATTTTATTAGGAATAAAATGAAAAAGACCGCAAACCTCTAGCACTTACGGTTTTCTCACAATTGCGTTTCTCAAAAACCAGTTTATCCGCCCTTTTACCGGCGATCGATTTTTCGGTCAATTTTTTCAGACTTATAATGATTTTTTACAATAAAGTTAGCTTTCTGTAAACTCCCAACAGATATTTTGTATGCTTTTTTCTTTTTTCAAACGCTTAGAGAGAAAAAAAAAAATCACCAGACCCGAGTCTGCGTTACAAATTCTTCCGAATAATACGATTTTTAGCAAATATTACTTGATATTTTTGCGGAAAACGTTAGGAACATGTACAACCTATATATATTCTGGTAGCTAAGGGTTTAAGGATTCCAGTAAAGCGATCTCCGGTAAAAGGGCGGATAGCGTATCCGCCCGTTCACCGAAGAACTCCTCAATTGACCATACCTCTTTACAGGCAATGGTGTCACATTTCAAGTAATAACTAAGTTGCCAGACTGATTTCATTATTTCTGATTATTCGGTTGCCCAACTCTGCTTCTACAGAAAATTAAAAATGAACAAAAGCTGCTTTTAACTGGTAACTGGTTGTAAAACCAGAGGTGGGGGACTGGGGGCCTAGCTCTTTCAAGTTTTTGCAAGAAAGATCAATGTCTAGTGCATTATACCTCAAACCTCCATAAAAATTGAGTTGGAAAAATTTTGGGGCAAAATCCCATCCCTTGCAAGGTTTCCTAGCTGCACTATACATACTCCTTCAAATGAGTTTGATTATTTATTTTTATTCCTAGTTAAGAAAATGTTCTCATAAAAGCTTTTTGGACCAATTATAATATTTTTGCAACTTTTTCTGATGCTTTGTAACTGCTTTATCAAGTGTAATTTTTGGTTTTTTTTTAACATAAAAGTTCTTAAAACTTTTGAAGCAAGCTGTAAGTGAATTTATATCAGTGCTAGCATTCGAAACTGATAATTTTAGCGAGTCTCCTCCTGTCAGTAAAGTGTCAAAAATGAAGGATGAGTAAAGAGAGTGGTAACAGCTGAATAATAAGAAACTGACCAGAGATATCCAATTGCACTTCGCACCATCTGTCCCACACAACAATCAATCGAAACATCTCCAAAATTTTGAAGAATCCAAGATTCAACAGCTCAAAATTACAAAAAACTTGAAACTTTAATCAATCAAACTTTTTAACTTTTTCCAACTTAGATTTTAGGGAACACGATCCAGGACTAAACAATTTTTGATAGATCAAAATTTTTTTCCAAGTTTTGAGCAACAGTCAATCGAAGTTTAGACATTTTTGAAAAGTTTTGATTCAATTGTAGAGACGATGCAATCAAAATTTTGATCCAACCTTACCAAGCCTTACAGGCTTACCACTCTGAGAGCCTTCAGCTTTGGTGCATTGCAACTCAATACATCTATCCGTTCCTAAGATTTTCAGCTGTTACTGGACTCTACACTTACTTAGAGTCCCTGTATGTAGAGAGTAGTCGATCTCTGCTTGGTCATGAGTTTCAGGCTCTACCGGCGCCGCCATTGGATGCGTTTTTGCACATTTTTTTTCATACACTTGTTTACTAACAAAAGGGTCCAGCAGTATTTCACGGATAAAGAAGTAAATTGTCGATAAACTAGTTAGTTTTAATCATAATGCACCTCAAGAATGTCTATAATTCGCAAAAGAATCTTAAAAAGCGTAAATAGATGTTGATCAACAAGAGAAGTGAAAGATAACACCATTAGAAACTTTACGGCACTGTCATCTTTGCAGTGGACCAAAACACAACAACAGTCCTCAGAATGTAAAAAAATGAGCGAAAAAGAATCCAATGGCAGCGCCCATGGTTTCACTCGTCTTAACTCTCTACATACAGGGACTCTATACTTACTCTACTGTCATTCAAATCAAGAAATGTTAAATACATAATGAAGGTATCTTTAAACTATGCTATTTAGGAAGTACAGGGTGTCTAACAACTTTAAATTTTCGAACTCCCTCCTTCTTCCCACAGATACTTCTCAATTTTTTCACCATGTAATGAAACCATCTTTGCTGATAAAAAAAAGTTTAACACATTTAATGACTCAAACTTCATCAAAATAAACATTTTGGATGGAGATTTAATACACTGATTTGGTTCTCAAGTTTTGGACTCAAATTCTCTGATGAAACTGGTTTACAGGGCCCAAATTTTATTTTGTACCGACGGTACTCGGACTAAAACGTAACTTATGATGTGCACCAACTCCACATCAATCGTAGGTCATCAGTCAACAACTCAGTCAACAACAGACTTAAAAAGTCCATCTTGAAACAGTACTTTTTCTTTAATTAAAATTGAGGTTACGTTGAATGTTTTGGGCCAAGTGTGACCAACCCAAAAAATACACCAAAAATAAACCAAACAAAGTCATCATAAATAAAGGCCATCTTGTACACAGTTGGCACATCTGTTTGTCATTAGGGCGGTAATAGAAAACGACCGCCATCTTGAGTTTAGAATTAGGATGAGTCTAGGCCCGCCCTAAGTAACGTACGTCAAGGCCCAAGCTGATGCCTTCAATGCTTTACGTTAATCGAAAGTGAGGTTAGGTCCGCCATTTTTATGCACGTCCCAAGTACCATCAGGACCAAACAAAATTTGGGTCCAGTCAAAATTATCCTTGATAGAATTAAAATACCCAGACAATTTTAAGTTCTCCTGGATGCTTGACACCCTGAAATAGAGCAGCAAACCTACTCCTTTAAAAACTGGGAATGAACAGGATATTCCTTGCCTGCTAGTGAGTGGAAATTACCCAAACGCATTTGAACCTAATTCGAAAAAAATGCATTCGTGCTTTACTTGGGGTCAATACTGTTACAAAACAAGTGAGAAAAAGTTTTCGCAACATAACAGCGAGAGATGGAAACATAGTAATTCAGCAAAATGGCATTTGAGTGATACAGCACAAAAATACCTCACAATGACACTAAGTGTATCACTTGATGAGTGATACAGCACAAAAATACCTCGCAATGACACTAAGTGTATCACTTGATCTACGAACCGTACAAGAGCACAATATTCATGCAAAACTGGAAAAGTTCATTTAACCAAAATCTTCACATACCTGCTGGTTCAAAGATAACAAAAATCTAACACGAATACTGTATCATTCGTATTTCTTTTTTTTTTTTTTAAACATATTAAAAACTTGAATCCAATTTACATCCTTCGCAAAATTTCATGAAAGCTTGAGTTTTCGAAACACATTGATTGAAAAATAGTGAATAGATACAAGACAAACACCAAAAAAGAGCACACTGAAATAATTGGAGCAGTTACCAAGACATTTAATTCACCAACACTGAGAGCTGTTTTTGTAAATTGAAAAATGAAAACAGTTCAAGGAAGTGAAGGCAAAGAATCACCCTCAAAGTTCACAGTGAAACCGGTAAAAAAAATTAGGAAAAATGGACAGTCTCAAAAGTTCAAGACAATTTTGAATCTTTAATTATAGAATTTAGCGATAAAAGAATGGTCAAATTAGGGCAGGGAGGATTTTTGGATGCAGCTACAATTGGAGTAAATCAAAAAAACCCCAAAGAGCAATCGACTCTCGGTAGAGCTTTCATTCGAATGCTGAGCGCAAAAATAATACAATAAAACTTAAGATACAGATAAACTGAGAGCAGAAATGAATATAAGAGGCTTCGTAAGCCATAAACATCTGATACCTTAGCAAGCTGAATCATGGGCTTCGGTAAATTGCGCAATTCATCGATCGGGCCGACCTGAAGAGTACCATCATCAGCATCCTTCACTCTCACACCGACGCCATACGTCTCTAAGTGCGGTTTATAGCCTGGACAAATCAATGACTCGGAGGATTTAAATTATGATCATAAGATCTATACATTACAGGACGCTCTTCTGACCCACTCAGAACAGAAAGAGCGCTCTGAATAGATGTTTTTACATGGGACTCAAAGTCCGAGACGCTAAAAAAAAAAAATTAACTAAATAAAAGAAGAAAGCAACATTAGTTCTAGGAGTGATTTAATATCCATTGCAAAAGATCGCACAGATCTATGAAGGACAGGTAGCTCTACTCATCAACTCGGCGCAGAGAGAGCATTCAAAATGCGCTTAAAATACGAAATTCTGTGCTTCAAGGGTAAAAGAACTACCCTTTACACACCCGAGGGAGCAGAATATTTAAAAGTGCTGGTTTCTTCTTCGTGTCTGGAAATTTTGTCTCGCAGATCATTTCCAAAGTTTCATCTGTTTCTCCTCTCTTTGAATTAAAATTAATGAACAAACTCATAAAAGTTATGTCAATTTTCTTCATTTCTCTTAAGAATCCAGGCTATTTGACTGATTTGCCGTTTCTTGCACCCCTGCGCAGACAACGTCAACCATTTTAGGGTTTAAGGGACGGCAAAAAATATGTTGACAATTTCCTCAGTCTGAGGTGCCGACTCCGTTACACTGCCTTGGCAATCTACCGCTCAATTTCTGATTTCCTGATTGCCCAGCAACATAAGCATGTCTCCAAGAGAGTATGCCTTTGTTGTAAAAATCCAGGTAAGGGAATACAAGTCATGTAGCTAATCGAGTGAAATAGGTAGCACTTTTGATTTCATTTATAACTGCCCATCAAAGGTTACATGAGGATTAATCCCTGGAGAAGAAAATCTAGTGACGCAGATCTCGTAGAGATGGTCCGACTTCAGACTTGATTGATGGAAACTGTGAGGTTTTGTGCTGGCCACTATTTGTCATGGTCTATGAGTATCATCTCACTCAGTGCAAGGTGACTCGCTACCAACTAAAATCACAAATGGAGCTCCTGACACTTGAGCTGACAAGGCAGCACTAAAAGCTCTGGACCATCTGCCAAACAGCCGATGAGCTACAAGTACCGTTGGCCATCCAATAGCCAGGAACCCGTACTCTTGACACCCTACCTTCATCGCTGGGTGCTACGCATTTTTCTACAAGAAAAAGTATATTGCTTTGCGTTTATAAGTTGGCAAAAGTGGTCGCTGTGTCCTTGAAATGAAACGACTATATCAAGGACAGAACAATGGTGACAGATTTACAACCGTTGCCTCTCGAGTTATAACTTCTCGACAGAGCAGCAAATGACTACATTCAAAACAGTGTAACATACAAGAGAAATTGGGATTGAAACAGTGCTTTACTAATCAACACTGATGTGCTATCAGGTCTGATTCAAACATTGTTAATGTATTATAATCAAATTAAAACAGAGGTCGCATTCCAAAATGAGCATGTTGTAATACCTGAAACATTGCTGCGTTTGAAACATTTTTTTTTATTAAAATAGAGAAAATATGAAAACAACAATTTCTGACTTTGGTAGACACATATTTTAGAAAAGTTTTAAAAGTTAGTAGTCCCGAGTGTTTTTGAGCACAAGCCACGTTCAGATTAGGATGGAAAGATATAAGTAAACACTGCCCATCGCAGATGAATACAATGAGACCTCATCGAAGGAAGCTTTACAGATGGATCATAGATGACCTCATTAACTCAAGCTCATTCATAAGTTTTGCTCGCAAACATTAAAATTCTATTGAAAACGTTTTCTGACCAAACTTTTCATCAATTCATTCCGCAAGGTAAGGGAACTGAGGATAAACAGATCACTGCAGATTTCTCAAATGTGGGTTAACACGGATCACAAAAAATTTTCCCGTGAATTACAAGCAGCGCTTGAATGATTGAAAAATGGATGAGTGAAAAAGCAATACTTCAAAACTAGCTAATCTTAAACAGGAGATGAATGTTCTCTTGACTGAAATGCATGAGTTCCTGTAGGTTTTCTCGAGGAAAAATGATAAACCTAGAATAAGTTATTTTCAACGATTGATGAGACAGAAAATCCATGGCCGCAGAAAGAAATCACTGCTGATCCTACTGCTCTGATGCAAAGCAACAGATTCTACTGCTCAGATGTGAAGCAACAGATTCTACTGCTCTCAACATCAGGCTTACTCATCAACGTAACAGAAGAACAAAAATATTTCATAGGCTGGATCAAATGGAAAAACATAAGGTTTAATAAAAAGGCGACAAATGGTCAGTCCAAAACTGTATGAATATACTGTAAGAAGAGGAGGAGGCGTTGGATAGACACGTCACAAAAATGTTCAATCAGTTTAAGCTTGCACGGTTATGTGAGGTCAATTAAACTCAGTCCTCATTTTTTCTTCAACCAACAGGACTAAAATACGACTGAGATTATCTACAACTTGGCACTCTAGGGCAACTTTCCCTACCACCGTCTCAGCAGAATCCACCTCGCCAAGCAGATGCAGCACCATCATTTTTTGCAGACTCACTCGCCCTCATTTAAATACAATTTTATAAATACACTGAGAATAAATTCTAGTACGGAGTTGCAATGCTGTACTCAAACTTTTTAGGGGTGTGTAAAGCAGTGTAGCATTTAGAAAAACAAAAACAAGCATCAACTGCTCGACCGCTTCAAAAAACTGAACACTCAGAACGCATCCTAAACAGCGCGAGTGGATGTTTGTGGAGAATCCGAATTGTTTTGATACCTACCTTTTATTTCCGAGGTAGCGAAAGAATCAAAAGAGCCCTCAAAATCTCTCACTTTGTGACGGTTGCCTTGTGGCTTTGCTTCCCCTAACGCTGAGCAAAGATGGCGTGCGCGGCTTTGGACACAAAGGTCCCGGCCTGAACAGCATGAGCAGAAAATAGTGGAGGATCCAAAACATTCAGATACCCACGTTTTCAAGGTAGCCATAGAAACTTAAAAAACCCTTAATACCTTTCTCTATGGCATGATTACCTCATGGCTCTGCTTAGCACAACTCGGAGCAAAGAGCACACACACGTGGCTTTAAAAAACGGCACGCAGTCAAAACAGCGTAAGCGGAGATTCGGAGAGCGTCCGAAACATCTAGTTATGTACTCAGTATTTTTGCAAGGTAGAGAGCAAAACTTTGAATTTGACGCTTGCTTTGTTTGATAGAAACAAAATTCTTCAAAACGAAGCAAACCCAACCAAGTTGCTGCTCCATGCAGCATTCACAAGGCTTGGCACACCCCTAAAACTTTACCTTACAAGTTATTCTAAAACTTGTAGATACAATGTGAGAGGAGTGAAAAAATGCCACAAGTTAAACGCCACATCATGGGATGATTTTATATCTTCCTGACAATATATTGCTCTGATGTGGAAACCGATGCACTGAATACTTTAAAACACATGCGGAAGCCAATTTAGGAAGGCAGGAACTTGGGATGAAAGCATTTATTTCTCTGAGTTGTGCACCTTTTTGTATCGAAAAATGCTCATCATTATAATTAGGACAGATATCAATCTGTTAACACGGTGATTTTAGTTAATGAATTGCAATTACACAGTCACAGCAGAGATTCAAATTATCATCGTTACGTTCTCGATCCGTTTGTGATAGTTTGTATTATATTGCGAGAGGAAATAAATAAAAAATTGCAGTTTAAACTGCGTAAGGGAACAGAAAATTCAAATTTCTTTAGACCGAAAAACTTGGATAAAACGTTACCCAATTTAACATTTTTTTCCCAAAAAACCGTGATTTCCATGAGACATGGCCAATTACCCAAGAGACGAATAAAAAAAATCCATCATAACTTTGTATTGTTGACCAACCAAAATAAAAGAATCATCGTTTCTTGCCGTTCTTGACTGTATTAGCTGAGGGGTGATGATGAAAAGCAACAGCTTCTGTCTAATTGAAATTGATTTTAGAAACTCTGAAATATAATATTTCAGGGTACGTGTCTAACTGTCAACCTGAGGTGAATGCATTTTTCTAAAGATAGCTTGGTTCACCACATACTTGGAATGAGATTAAGACAGAATTAGTCGCAACCATCTACCAAGCCAGAGTTTTTCCAACCAAAATTTCAACAGAAAAAAAGCATAATTAGAAAAACACAGGGGTTTGTGCAACTTGCTTCTGCTATGCGACAAAATTTCATAACAAGAGGAGGCGGTTTCAACATCTAAATTAGATCCCAGATATTAGGCAACTCCCCGGGAAGCGGTGTTGCCAAATCTCAAAAGCTTCAAAACGACAAAACTTCCAAACAAGAAAGGCTTTACAAGTGTGTGTTAGAGAATAAAAAACTCACACTTTGTGTTTACAATTTTACAGATTTTGATAAGTTGCCACTTACAAGGCAATTTTTCAATCGACCTATTGAGTGACGTCACAAAAAAAATTCGATCTAAACAAATGCTCCATCTCACTCGCTCTCGCGGGTTTTCCCATAAGAAACAGGATCCAAATTTTCAAATGCAAATTCGTCCTGGTAAACAACAAGTTCTCTCAGATTTTATTACACCAATGGATTCCAAATACCTTAAAGAATAATTACGGCTCTACAATTCGAAACATCACGCATTAATTTACAATCACAGTTATACCAAAGAAAGTTCCACGTTATGTCCTTGTCTCACTAACAGTTTCTTTTGGGGACAGAATTCTGGGATAAGGGCTCGTTGGCACCATCACACTACTTGTTACACCTCGAGCAAGCTTCGATATGAAGAGAGGTTAGGATGATTGAGTGTCATGGCGTTGATACACCCAGAAGGCCACGAGAGTGAGCAAGATAGAGCATTTGTTTGGATCCAATTTTGATCAGGACATCATCACTAAACAGGTCTATTGATGGGAAAGTCAAAAACGTACATTTTTAATTCTAGCAACAGTGGCTTCATGAGCAGTTGCACCAAAAACTCCTATAAAAATGTACACTGTCCACTGGTTTCCAAAGAACAAAATAAAAAATGTCAGAAGAAGATGGTAACATCTGAAGGAGCATGGCTTGTTACATATTTCCACTCATCAAGTTTTCCACAAAGTACATTGACAACATTAAAAACCGTACGCCAATTCAAAATTTACCGATGATAATTCAACAAATCAGATTAACAGTCTGGGAATCGTATTTGGTCCTGTTCATTGAAGAGATAAATATCTTTTGTCAGAACGCAGCAGAACACAAAGTGAACAGATATTTTCAGCAGCTTGAGAGCATTGATCTAAATGTGATGCGTCCAGGGAAAAAAGACCTTAACTGGTCGGAGAGAAAATTTGAGTTTTTTTGCAGAGAAGAGTTTCCTGGTTCAAATCAGACCTTCTGAAGTGGAAAATATGAAAATTTCAATATTTAACAGCTAACAGAAGTTTTGATTTAAAAAAGACGGCAAATTCAAAAAAATCACGTTTAAAAGTTAAAAGAAATATTTCCATCACGAATTCAAGAATACTAGCACTATAATGACAACTTCAGAGAAGTAATCCTGTAAGTAAGACTAACAGTTAATCAAAAGAAGAGTTAGTGACAAACACGAATAAGTCACAAGCAACCGCAAATAAAGAGAAAAAGTAAACAAAAATTTGGGAAACGTGTTTCTGACCAGTTAAGGTCCCTGTTTTAACAAACCTGACTCTGATGTGCTCTTGTGAGAAAATATTGAATTAAATCCAAGTAATTCCAGTGCGCCATGCCAGGGTATGCAGAACAAATTTTCACCAAAATCTCAAATTTGCAAATTTTGACCCTGGATCACATTTTTGGCCCTCCTAAACATTTTGATCAGTCCAGTTAAGGTTCCTTTTCCCTAGACGCATCACAAATGTACATCTTCCAAACTCTGAAAAGACATTCACTTTTTGCTGGACGTAAGAGTATTCATGTCTTTCAAAGATTATTAAGCAAAACATAACCAAATTCGTTCTGCTCCAGACTAGATTACAAAAATTCTTCGAGCATATGCATACAGCTGAGGTACAAAAATAGCCTGAAATTAAAGGATGAGAAAATTATTAAAAAAAAAAAGGGGGGGAAGGAACATTGCAAGGGGGGGGGGGAGAATAGACAAAAAATCAATACGCACCGACGATGAAATCAAACTTGTTCCGATATTCATTGATCATGGGACAAGGACGGATTTTGTCCAGCACGAATGGTATTTCACTTCCCAATTCTTTGCATCGATTGTCACACCATTCTTTCGGGGAAGGCCCCTGGCGTATCATTAGATCTCGGACTCTGGCTAAGAGACTTTGAGCTTCTTCATGCTTCTTGCTCAACTATTTGAAAATGAAAATAGAAAATTTAAACCACAAAACCACATTTTGTACGATATAAACCCTGAATTGAGGAGTTCTCCCGAAAAACCACGTATAAAACAAAGGGTAGAGCTCGTTTCACGAAAGAAGGCTGATGACAGATCATGCGGCTTGCTGCGCAAAGACGTGTTTGCGTTCTTGCACATGCGCAAAAACGTAAACTCGTCTCTGCGCAGTAAACAAACCCATCTATCATTGGCCAACTTTCGTGAAACGACCTCTATGCTCGTCCTCAATCATGCATATTTCAAAGCTTTACTGTGCGTGTATCTGATGAGTTCAATAGACTATTATTTTTAGCACGTGACAGTTGGAGCTCACTCCATTAGTCAGTGTAAAAGACCACCCGTTTACGTCATCAGATGCGCTCTCAATATCGTTTTGATTTGTGCATTATTGAGGACTGCGTACCCTCTGTATTATAAGTGCTTCTTCAAGAGAACTCCTCAATCACACAATCCTTGATACCAACTCCGTATCTTTGACCAGCTTAGGCACTTTGGGTCAGCAATCACTAAATTTTCAAGATATTTACTCATAGATGGACATAGATTTTACGTCAGATATTCACATCCGCAACAATTGCTTGTTTCACAAAAAGATAATTGGTAAAATTGTATTATTATTTTTTCTTTCTTTAACTCCAGTTCTTTATTAGTCAAGTTAATTTGTCTCTTTTCAGTTAAATATTAGATTACATTAGTTTAATAACTTTACACTATACACTTTCAAACTGGGTTTAAGCTATGAAAGTTTATCCCGTACTTCTTTCACCTAGAACTACAACCTTTCTTTGACTCAAATTCCCCTTCATAGTAACTCTTCATACCTAGCCACTACACTTTCTCTACTCTTCTTTCTATTTTCCCAAAGTTCATCATTCTCACCCTCAATTAACCGTCGACCTTAAAACTTTCTCTCCTCACCACGTACAGGGTAACCTACAGTGCATATCGCAGTCACTTAGGGCCGCTTTTAAGACCATCTGTTAAACGTTTAGAAGGTGGATGTTCTCGTTTAGCGGGCGGATAGCAAAATTAAGACTGTCAGTTCATCGTTTAACTGCTAGTTAAAATAGAGGGTAGATATTGTGTCTGTTAAAATTTAGGAAGTGGATGTTCAGGCATTCGGACCAATCAGAGCGGGCGCCGAGTGCCGATGAAAGCCGAGAGCTCCCGAAGTGCCGAGTCGCCATTGCTACTTTTAGGTTATGTCCAAGGCACTACCATCTCCGGTCGGCAGAGCGCGCTCCGAAGGTCATTCGATAGTCGGCTCTGATTGGCTGAATCCTGTCGAATCACTGAAATTATGTACAACGGCTAGTACAGTGCTGACTGACAGTTAACTAGCGGTCGTAAAAGAGAACTACTTATTAAACTGTCTGTAATGTATAACTGTCCATCAGTTTAACATCCATATTTCAGGAATATCTTAAAAGCGGCCCTTAGTTAGAGCTTGTTTCAGAAGTGTAGACGGACCTAGACCGATAATCTTTGGAATTGGTCAACATTATTTCTGATATTACTCAATGAAAATGATAAAAATGAAATTAAGTGTTCACTTTTCAATGAGGAAAACTTTAAACACAAAAGAATAGAGTCAGGGGCAAATTCGGTATTGATTTGAATAAAGGTTGAAAATTCGCCAAAGATTATGGTTTTGGTCCACCTACACTTCTGAAACGAGCTCTAATAATTAAATTTTGTTTCTAGCCAATTAATACCCACTTATAAGCATTAGTAAATACAATTATAAATATGTTCTATGATTTTGGAAAAAACGAACTGAATTGAAATTGAAAAATTGGGGGGGGGGGGGGGGGTGAGTCTTCAAGCTGAACTTCATTTTCGAGTCTTTTTCTATGGAAGATAAGCAAGCCTTTTAAGATGCCGGACTAGAAAGAGGCACAGCCATGCTTTGCGATAAACTAAGAGACAATTATTTACAGAAATTTAAGCTCACCTGTTCTTCATAGTCAATGCTGTAAAAAGGAATCTGCGACATCAAGACTTGTTCACCAAGCGGAATGTCAATTTTTTGCTTCTTTCCAGCAGAGGATTCATCAGCTGTGTCCTCTCCGTTCATCTTCTTTCTTTTCAGTTCGTCTGTCGTGACCAACTTCACAATTTGAAAGGAAAAAAGAAAGATAAGAGAAGATACGAATATGAGTATTACTTGTAAAATGTGATGATATATACCTATGCTTTGAGTTTCACAGCCTTAAGGATTTTGGGTACCCATAGAGCTGAGTGATCAGTCAAATTGCTGACCAATGTGTCAGCAGCTAACTATGGGTCTATAGACCTGTTTCTTGATGATGTCACGATCAAAACTGGATCCAAACAAATGCTCTATTTTGCTTACTCTCATGGATTTACCCACAAGAAATTAGATCCACATTTTCAACTGCAAATGGGGCTGTTGCACACTTTTGCTATAAGCGATTTAACCCTTTCGGACACAGTGTACACATATGTGTACAGGGTTTAACATGGAGTCTTACGGGACTTTGAAAAAATAGGGATGCACGTCAATTTAGATGAGAAAAGTTCAACTAGTTCAATGACGTGGATCCAAGATTGATGTGACTACTTTTTCATATTGTGTGTCTCAAAGGCATACTCAAAATTAAGTAAAATTGTGATTCATACATAATTTTACTAATTTCAAGTGCAAGCATAAATTATTTTCACATCATATCACATTTGAATCAATGCTCTAATTCTCTCGATGTGCTCAATTTTGGTGAAAAAAAAAAGTATGTTAAAAGCAACATAATTTTGCGTACATCCGTTCAAAACACATCACGAGACGATTTTTTGTTTGCCAGTTACAAGCTTTTAAACGAGCGTACTATGAGCGAGAGTTCAACAATGCGTGCTGCTCGCACATGTGCCAACTGGAAACTTGACAACGCAATGGTTGCCTCGAAGTCTGTTGTGTGGTTTCTCATTGACACATGTGCGAGCAGCACACAGTGTTGCTCTCTCGCTCGAAGTGCGCTTGTCTAAATGCTTGTAACTTGCAAACGAAACATTATCCCATGATGCAGTTTGAATAAATGTACTCAAAATTATGATCGAAGTGCGCTTGTCTACATGCTTGTAACTTGCAAACAAAACATTGTCCCATGATGCAGTTTGAATAAATGTACTCAAAATTATGAAAAGAATAACATGTTTTGTTCTCATAAAAATAAAAAAAAACATTTGATGATTCGAAATTAGGTGAAAAATTTTAAGTATCACTATAAGTCCTTTAAGCAAACTGTTGAGCCATACACACCATGAGAAAGGTCTTTGCATTTTGCATTGTTTCAGACAATCGCATTTTCATATCTTTATCTAGAACTTTTTTACCTACTTTTGACCGAAAACAATTAAGGTGGTTCTTCATCACTCTGTAGAATTTGTTTACTGAACAGTGCCTCCTGTCTCTTTTTTTACTCACCTTTTCTCGTAGCCCATGGTATATGCACAACTTTTTCCTCCATTTTTTTTCTCTTTAGGTACTGGCATCACTACAGTCATGACATACTACAAGGGCGATTCCTGCATTTCTGATTAGCTCAAAACTGCGCCAGTAACACATCATCGGCACACAGACTGACCTGTGGTTTTTGATCATAGAAGGTAGTTTTCAGCGGGGAAAAAATAAAAATACTTACTGTACTGATCAAAGTTCTGCCTTGCCAAGTGAATCTTTTCAGAACTTCCAAAGCTGCAATCTGCTCTTCTTCTGACGGGAAAGACAAATACAACCATGCATTGCCTTTTTTGGAAAACCTCGTATGAACAACATTTAGTTTCAAGTCCTCTTTGGCAGTTTTTAGGAAGCTTTGCAATAATGGGTCCTAGGGAAGAAAAATTCAAAATCAGAGGAAGGCAGTGAAAATACTAGTAATAGAATACTCTTAGAAGTTGTTTAAGAAGTGTAGGCGCACCTAAACCAATAATCTTTGGATCTTACATTATTTTTCATATAACATAATAAAAATGAATGAAAATGAGTTTGAGAGTTGGCTTTTTAATGAGGCACGCTTTAAAATCAAAAGTTTGAAGTAGAGGGCAAGTTGTTTCGATTTGAAGGATTGAAACTTGAAAATTTGCCAAAGATTACGGTCTAGGTGGGCCTACACTTCTGAAACGAGCTCTTCAAGTCACTGTGCTCTCCACTCTCGTAAGGATGTGGATTCATGGGCAGATACAGGTTAGGTTAGGTTTATCCTGTCTATCTCGAGTCTGTGAAAAAAACTTGCCTGCACCTCCGGGGTTTGAACACTGGACCTCTGGGTTGGCAGCAAGCTGCCTAAACCACTACACCGTACAAACCGGCTTTCACTCCATTAACATGGTTCATGGCAAATTTGTTTACTAAAAATCAAGGATTTTCGAGGACTTATTACGGGATTTCAAGTACTTCCGACAAGCAAAAGCGTGGTCACTTTTTTACCAATTTCCTGGATGCAGACAAACCACATGGTGATTCTCACTTAATGCAGTAACAAGAGGAAAACAAGTTGACAAAAATATAAAAGAAAGAAAAAAATTCCTGCTGACTCCTACAATCTTTCTTGTGACTTCGCGACCAAAACGATGCAACATTCCTTACGCACTCAAACGAAATTATCGGAAATTGGCGAGTTGATGAGCCGAATTCAGTATTTTTCAAGGATTCGCAAGTACTTTTGACGACTTGGTCAAAATTCAAGGATATTCAAGCATGTGAAAAACAAAAAAAAATTATCAAGGATATTCAAGAGCTTTTCAAGGCACCACAAACCATGATTAAAGATAGCAGAAAATATTGAACTCTCTTGGCAGAAACTTTCATAAAAGAAACTTGAAATTTCCCTATTAAGTGATTGCTTTGGGGGGGGGGGGGGGGGGGGGGAGGACAATGCACTTACACTCAAAGTGTAAAATCTTGGAAGACCGCTGACTTTTATCTTGTTTCTAGCTGCTGCAGCGATGGCGGCTGCTTCTTCCTGTTGCTTATCTTTTTCTTGCTGCGTTTTCGGAGTCACCGGTACAGAAGTAGCGGGCTTCTTATTCCTCAGCCTGTCACAATAGAACAAAAACAAGCATGACTTCACTGGACGAGGACATTAAATGTGCCATTCTGTGGTTCAGGATGGGACAAGCGCACAACTTAAAAGTAATGTCTTTAATACTTCCTTTTACAATTTTAAAAAAAAGAGTATGGGAGCTTAAAATCAAAGAAAATCAGTTCAAAGATACTTATTCCATTTTAGCAATTAATTTTTGCTTTCATTTTAACTGCCCGGCAAAAAATTCACTGTCCCAAAAATATCCCAAGAAAGTCCTCATAATGTCCCTATTATAATCGTTTTTAAACGCCATATGGCAAAACATTGAATGTCCAATCAACGTCCAAAACAGTGCGAATGCAATTTTCATATCCATCTAAGTCATGGGACATTATGGGGACTTTTAAAATTAAAGTCTCAAAGAATGTTAAGGGGTTCTTGGAATTGGTGAGTGTCCGAAGAATATCCCCAAATAATTGTAAAGAATTCTGGAATTTTTTGGGGACATCCTTCAGACACTCACCAATTCCAATAACCCCTTGTTATTCTTTGAGGGTTCAATTTAAAAGTCCCCATAACGTCCCATGACTTAGATGGTATGAAGATTTCATTCACTCTGTTTTGGACGTCCATGGGACATTCAATGTTTTGCCCAATGGCGTTTAAAAACAATTATAATAAGGACATTATGAGGACTTTCATGGGACTTTTTTCGGACACTGAATTTTTTGCTGGGTGAGACGTCATGCGAAGCGCAGCTACGGATAAGACACAAAATGGACTCACCGAAAATTGCGAAACTCTGTGAATTTCTAAGTGTATTCTGAAGTGTGATTTTAGAATGTCCATTACTTTCTTATTTTTTTATACTTTTTGTGAAGGTAGTTTTTGCAAAAGGAAATAAAAACACTTTTACCCCCGGGCTCACTTTCGCATGAAATGACCCTACACAGTTTTCAGCATCCCCGAATACATGAAATATAGAGTTGTATCTGTTTCCCCACTATTAAAAGAACATTATTGGTGCAATTTTTTACATTCAAAAAAAGGAATTCAACGTAGTCATTCACTATATCATGAAGGCTTAAATTCAATTATCAGCCATCGAAAGAACTAAAATGCAATTACTCCTCTATCAAAGAGTCATATATTTAGATCAAGGAAATTTTCAAGTTTTGTATCATTCAGAGGCAGATTCCAAAATTGGCTCACCAGTCTTTTCCTTTTCCCTGAAATATTCTCCAACTCATGTCAAGATGTTCAGGTTGACGCATCAGTTATGTTTAGACTTCAAGAAATCCAAAAATTGTATCTCCGGAAATAGAACCTATATACGAAGATCCCGGTCCATTTCTGGAAATGATGTCACTATCTCACTAGCTGGAGAAATTAATTTCAAATCAAGCCATAGGGCGTCGAAACATGATTTTTGAATCATTATCGAAACGTCCACTTTTCGCTCACCAAAGCATTTTCTGTTTTAACATCAGCTCAACACAAAATTTCATGGCCCCGCCTACCTACAAAAAAAACTTTACTGGAGCTCCGTTGGCTCTAAGTGACTCTACAAGCAGGTGCAAAAGTGTCCTGGAAGAAAGATCTAAGAGTCCAATAGATTCAGAAAAGAGGGAATGACAAACCTTCGCCTGGCAACTGCTCCTCTTCCTCGGTTCCTGACCATGTTTCAGCCTCAACACAAAGGAAATAGCCTGAATAACTGAAAGGTCTTGAGCCAGCAGCACAAAAATCACTGTAACATCAGAATTATTTGTTTTTAAGCAAAATTTCACACAATTCTAAATGAAAATTTATTCAAAATCATTGACGGAGACGAAAATTACCAAGGTATCTCCTTGTTTCCACTTGGAACAATTTAAAAAATATATTCATCAGAATTTAAAATCCTATACTCTGAGATTGTAGAAAGAAAAAAAACGAGTGTTACCCCTTGAGCTCCACTAACATTTATTTATTTAGTTCATTACAGTCCACATATTTTCCTTGCCCTTTCCTCCTTTAATTTTCTTGTCTTCTGCCCTCTTCTCTTTCAATTTCCTCATTTACCTATCTCTCTTTTTCTTTTTCTGTCTCTTTCTTTTCTTTTACTTTCTTTTACTTTTTCACATGTTCTCTCTCTACCCTTTAGGGAGGAGGGAAGTCATGTTCGGGTGGGGGGGGGGGGGGGGCTCCAGCCCCTCATGCCCCCTCTTAGTGCTGCCACTGGGAGTCAATTAAATACAGAGTGAAGAGAACGGTGTAAAACAAGTCCCCTTGAACAAAATTTGACAAGAGAAGGAAGTCAAAATACTAGAGGATCAGTTGATAGTGAGTGAGACAGTTTTGAGAGCTTATGAGGCCCGAAGAGAACATCAAGGGCTAACAGTTGACTTCTCTGACGTCGCAATAAGACTGTCTGTAAAAGATGTAGCTAATGTCGAACCTGTCAAACCAAAAAAACTTAAAAAGATGCAGTGACATCATCACAATTAATCCGACATATTCGAGGCCCAGAAAATTTTGATCATATCAGTTAAAGTTTATCAGCTATCAAAATAATTGATGACAATTCTCAACTGGTCATTACAGGAAAGTGTTTCATCCATTACACTTAAAAGTAACATTTCTCAGATTGGAAGAAAATATTTTGCTTTTTGAGAGGCTGATCGGAAAATCTTAACAGTGAATAAAATTAAAATCATAATGATTAAAGGAAATTGTTATTTCAACCAGAAATACGATAAGAATGACACTATGAGCAGGTGAAGATTAGGATGAATATATAGTAAACATAAGACCCGTTTTTTCCCCCATCCGCTTCTCAGCGATCTAGCGGCTAGCATCCAGCAAACCGTTTCTTTTCTCTTCGCTGGATTCCACACACTGCCAGCGGTCTCCTGAGGCAGCTGGGTGTCCGCTGGATAGGCCTTCTTTGTTTACATCTGTGTTTTCAAATGGGCAAAGCTTAACCTCTTCAAGCTAAATCATACGAATTGACAGAAACGCTTCGCTGGACCGATGGACAGATGGATCAGTGCAGTCCCAGCTAAATTCTTGCTGGATCAGTGCAGTAGATGGGGGGGAAAAAACGCATCTAAAAGATGCACATATTGTAAGATTAGAGGTTACCAACCAGTAATTAAACAATATTTGCTTTTAATGGGTCTCATGAACACAACTGGTGCTAATCAAAGCTCTTCAATACACAGGCAAGTAAACAGTGCAGTCTAGCAACGATTCATTTTGTTCCTTTAATTCTAGATGTAAAATACAGATTCGAGGGAGTGCACTGAGCACCCCCTGTAGTTCGACGTTTTACACGGCTTTAAAATAAATGTACTGTTTCAACCCTAGAATTTTAAATTCCACTTTCAGAATGGAACTTGAGTTAAGGTCAATAAAATATGAGTATTCTTGATGAAAGCATTATTTTTTCAGAAATCAAACGCATGTTTTAAACACAGGTGAACGGCGCCCCCTTAAAATAATACAAGGAGCGCTTCCATGAGTTCTGTAATGGAGCTGTTGCAAACTTTGGCTACTGGCTCATTAAAAGTGGATAGAGAGGTAAAACCCCATACAAATGACGATAAGCGCACTAGAACATCACAAAATCCACTCCCAAACTCATAAAATGCTTTTAGATGTGAGACAGTAATGGCGGTGATTACCGCCTAAATCTTATGGGAACTGTTTGCTTCTTCTTCTTCTTGCTGTGTGGTGTCGCGAGAACACCTCGAGAGGAAGGAGCTTATTGAGATGGGGAAACCCAATGGTCCCAATGTAAAGGTCTACCTTATACAAAAGTATCAATATCTTGAGGGTGCAATTGCACCTCCTGAAGATTGTTTTACTTAGGTTTAAATGGAGAGAATATGTTGTTGCTAGACTACACGCACCGCCACTAAACAAGACGCGAGCATTGCAACTGCAAACACAATGTTGACATTCCGAAGAAGAATATTGTGACCACAAATCGTAGAATCGATTGCCGCCCGAGACCCTCTGGTTCCAAACAAACTCTGATTCAAAGTATTTTTACCATAATAGCATTATTGAAGGGAAATTTAGGCAATTAAAATCAAACAATTAATGCAACCTTTTTGAGATTATGAATTCTACGTCCTTAAAAATGCTTAATTAAGCCAGGTTCTCTGGCTAAAACTGCCTAAATCAACAAGACATTACAGATTCAACGATGCATTTTGAGGTTGAAATTACCCAAATGTTATTGTTGTTGTTGTGGAGTTGGCGGGATCTCCGGCGATTCTAACCTACGAATGTAACGTTTAATCTGTAATGTCTTCTTGATTTCAGCAGTTTTAATCAAGGAACCAGGCATACTTGATCATTTACAAGGATGTAGAATGCATAACACAAAAATTGTGCAAAAAATTGTCTGATTAGATAGCCTAAATTTCCGTTCAAAAGTTTGCTAATGGGGAAAAAACATTGAACCAGAGTTTGTTTGGAACCAGAGGCCCTCGAACGGCAATTAATACGATATACCACTCTACTAAAACAGTCTGTAAGGGGTTTGAAAGAATACTATCACTCGAAGTAGATACTCAAGCGTAAAGGGGGGGGGGGACTCTTGCTCGCTAGAAATTTATCACAAAAGATCTAGCTTACAGGGCTTTGGTTGAGCAGCAGTTCTGGAAACAAATTTTACTTGCAGCACCTAACATTGTCTTTCACAGTAGGCCAACCAAAGTGAGTTGGTAGATTTGGCGCCGGCCAGGGGTGCAAAATGTTCTTCACCTCCCACAATTAAACAGAACCGAGTGAAAAAGCTACCCTAAAGTTTTAGAAGCCTCCACTTTATGACTCACAACTGACTCAGCAAACTCCCTGTAAGCGTAAAGGTAATTCTGCTCAAAGCAACGTGCTTGACAGAATGTTTCATCATCACAGGTTTGCTTCAGCCCCTTGATGGAGATTCTTTACGAGGAGTACTGGCATGAGCCCAACCAGTTCTGGTTGGTCATTACTTTTAACCTTTCGAGGAGCAGAATAGAGAATGACAATGAAAGCTCAACGCGAAAGATTCAATAAGTAGGAAGAGGAAAAGAAAAACATATGGGAACCAACTAGAATGCCAGCAAATCCATCTGACCCCCATCAAACTTAATACCGTAGATTGGGCTTTCAAAAGTCTTTGAGCTCCGTCTCCTCTCCATACCTGTTCCTCCATACACCTAGCAGGCCCGTAACCAGGCATGTTGTCCAGGAGGGGCTCTTGTGTTTTCAGGGGGGGGGGGGGGGCTATTGTGGTATAGTTTCATGATAAAACACATTTTTCCAGGGGGAGCTCACAATTTTCTAGGGGGGGCTGAGCCCCCCTGGCCCCCCTCTGGTTACGGGCCTGACACCTAGTTTCAAAGACATCTTTGTATCGTAACGATACTCCCTTTAAAGAGTTTCCATCAAGGGACTCTAGTTCACAAGGGATAGCTCTCCATATTTACATGCAACTGCACCGACAATCAAGCATTTTATGCACCAAGACATCCTTTCTTGAATAAAAGTAGACTTAAACTGGTGGAGAAATTCAAAGGCATCTTTCAAGACTGAAAGTAAGGGAACTTGAAGGAATCTGGGTGGGTATGTGGTGCAGTCCAGAACAGAAAATCTGCATCTCCTGGAGTCAACATATTGTTAAAAAAGTTGGACCCTGAGCGTACCTCAGTCAGTAGGGTATCTGTATAATTAGGACCTGTTATTGTGGATGGTTGTTTGAACAGAATAAGCATTGAATGATGAGGGTCAAGATCCACCATTACAACATTAGCCTAGTTTCAACAAGAGATTTTGACTCCGGTTGACACCGAGTGCTTGAACTGGAGATAGAAGGGTTTCGGTTTGATTCTTCTGAGATTGTTTACATACCTAACAAGTATGGCGGCAATGCTCAATGCGGTACAGCCGCATAAATCAAGTGTAGAACCTTGATCGTTTTGGTGACATCAATGCCACGCCAAACAGACTTCCGAACGCCGCGGTGCACTTGCCCTGATCTAAACTAGAGTTCCATCCTGAGTCAAGCCGAACCAGCATTGAGCGAAAACCTAATCATTTCGGCACAAATTTCAACTTGGGTTCCGCCCGACCAAGGTTGAGAAGTCTTGCATAGTAAAGAAAGCTAAGTACTGGATGCGGATCTACCGATGGCTGTAGGCTATTCCAAGAATAATTGGACTTGCGGACTGAAGGTTGGAATGAAAACATCAGCTTCTTACAGCTCCTAACCAATCAGGTTGACCTATCCGAGGATGGAAACCGATGTTTTCAAGAAAGCCGTAGAACAGTCAAATCCAATCTTTCCTAGGACAAGCTAAATTGTTCCTCTTTTTTCGGATAGTTTTCAAAGCAGATTATGCGTTGTGTAATGAGGGTCAAGATGATGTATAACAACATCGTAAAAATATGCTTCACTTTTCAGGGCTCAACTTAAATTTGCCCAACTAAAGGACAAGCAATGTAGCATTCCAGCCTTGTTATAGTTTTTTGAGCCAAGAAAGATCGTGCAGGCCCGACCGAGAACCACACTGCCATTCAATTTAATGAAGAATTGAATAATAATTGTTATAAAAGCAGTACAATAAACTTAAAACGGCGATTTGAGTACGAAAAGGAGTATAACGGTATCGAAAGAGCTTACCAATGGATATAGGCTTCCTCTTGAATCAACCGCGGGGAATTGCAACACCAGCTAAAATCAAACGAAAAGCTGGAGAAATTGCACTTCTACTGGACTTCGGCAGGTCGTTTTATAACTGAGAAACTGAATTTCTTCAAAATTAATTGACACAAAAACAGTAAGTGCGTTGAAAGTTGAAAGCTGCCGGGAGAGAGGAGTCTTGAACAGAGAAAACACCGAAACACGACCTTGATCAGCAAGCTAACGCTGACGCTAAGCAGCAAGCGTAGCGTACCCAAAAACAGGCTTCAGTAGATTGCTTTTAGGCCAAAAGCCGATAAACCAAAGATCTTTTTTGTATAATCTTTGTATTGCCGCGATTTTTGATTTCAGCTTCATCAATCATCAACTCTTTTGGTGACTGATGTTTTCGACTGGTCGCCTGTGTTGAAATCCGTGTTGTTACTCGCGGCAACTTTAAATTGACGGTAACTGTCCGACGGTTGCGCTTTTTATTTTTTAATGCCTCGTTAGTTTGCGAAGCCTCCTCGTGTTTTTTAAGCATTGTTAGAAATAATAATGTTATATTTCCGTTACAAGTAAGGTCACTCAGCGTAACTTGTGGGCCTTCTTATAGCAGAGTGATGGATATTTTTCGGTTTTGCCGTCTAGCATTCTTTCCGTTCATCATAAACCAATTATATTGATAACCAAAGTCTTTTGGTTTGAACTCTTGAAAAGAAAGTAAAACACCGCTGGAATTGACCTTTCAAGTTGGTCTAGGAACTTGTACTCAAAGGTATGCTGTTATGAGTAAATCATGGAATTTGCATCAAATTCTAACACATGTGTGACACTGTGACATGTCTATGAAGTGAGCATGGGTGGCCAAATTACCACCAGATTTTATTGAATTATGATGACTTGCAGGGGTGCGCCGCGGGATGGGGGGGCTGTGGGTCCCCTTGCCCCGGCCGGCAAAATCAGGGTGCGACAAGCAAAAAAAACAAAACAAAAATAAAATAAAGAATGGTTACCGATCAAATCTCAAAATGATTCACCAAAGGCGGCAAAATCAGTGTGTAACAAGCAAAAACAAAAAAAAAGGTAATCCGTTAATCGAATTTACAATTAAGGGGTGCGGCAATTCTCGGAGGGCGGCAAGATTGCATTCTTGCCCCCCTCTCTGTGAACCACGGCACGCCCCTGCCCTCAAGGGTGAAATATCTTTTGAAACTGCGGCCGCTTCACTAGCAACTCATAGCTATGCAACATGGACGAAAAGTTGATGTCGCCAAAACCCAGCTTGTGACCCCTCTATCCAGTGGCGTGCCGCGGGGGGGGGGGGGGGGGCATGTAGGTACCTTTGCCCCAGGCGGCACTTTCCGGGGGTGGCAAAATCAGGGTGAAGAACTAAAAAAAAAAAAAAATTATTGACTTTCAAAATGAATTTCCTGAAGGCGGCAAAATCAGTGTGTGACGAGTAAAACAAAAAGTTCATCTTTAACCGTACGGCAAAAACATTGCACAATTTAACAACAAAAATTGCTTCGATTCCCAGTAATAGAGGGTCAAAGTTGCCAAAAACTTACCCTACTGAATAAAGAAAAATTGGTTTTTAGAATAGGGGTGAAAAAAAAATAACTAAGTAAATAAGAGTTTAAGGGTTGAGGGTTAGAAAAATGATCGGTAGAATTTTTCTTCCAAAAACGCCTTCTTAGCAAGCAAGCTGTGAACACGATTCAATGTAGAACCTTAATTGAGGCGGCCCCTGCATTAACAGCCCATGTGCGTATGTGCTGTTTTTGCGCCCAACAGCTCAATTGAAAATTATACTCAAGAAGTATCACCCCTGTGAATTTGGCGACGTGACAATGTTCTACGCGGAGATATCGGGTCGATGGATGCATAAACAGCACTTACGCGTATTCCGAGCAATCTGGCAACTGTGTATTATTCCCATTTGTATCCATGAGAAACAGTCGATTAGCAAAAGAGCCATGGTCTCCTCAAGAGTCGATTGTTTCTCAAGCGTTCAAATGGGAAGAATTCATGGTTGCCAAATTGCTGGCTATGCCCATGCATTTTGAGAGGTCATTTTCCTTTACATTTAATTGCGAGCCAAAAATAGCTGACTTATTATTTAGTTTTTACTTTTTTGTTTCAGTTTGCGTTGTTACTTTACTTTAAATTTTTATGTTTCAATAAATTAGGGCAAAGAAATTATTATTCTTCCATTTAACTGTCAAATCCTATTAAATTTGCGTTCATTTAATTGTTGGGTGCAAAAACCGCACATAACTCACTTTTTTAAATTGGCCGCAAACGAACTCAAACCATTTTTTTTTTTTTTAATTTGTTCTTGGATTCTCTTCAAAACCAAAAACAAAACAAAAAAAACCAAAAAACCACAAAAACACAAAACCACAAAAAATTGTACTAATTTCCGAATCATATCAACGCGTTATTAGCAAATGAAAACTTTAAATGCGTTTTCTGGAAATCAGTTTTTTCCGTTTGTGCTGTTTTCGCAGCCACCGCTTCAATTGAGGAGTTCTTCGCTAAATGGGCGAATAAGCAAGATTACAGGTGTGAGAAAAACGCGTTTCTTTGTTAAAAAAGCCTGTAGTTTCAAAAGTATATGGAATTTTTTCAATAAGTAAAGTTTTTTAGATAGATCAAACCATTAGGAATAAAATGCAAGAAATCGCTAACCCCTAGCACTAACAGTTTTTTCACAATTGCGTTTTTCAAAAAACAGTTTATCTGCCCTTTTACCGGCGATCGATGTTTTGATCAATTTTTTTCAGACTTATGACAATTTTTTTCCGCATTTAAAGCAGAGGTTGAAAAAAAAATGGGGCTTGATGTTACTTATGTTGTTCCGCCGCATCTTCTGATAACCATGCGTTCGCGGTGCGCGACGGATTTTTACTACCTTACCAGGAAGCGGTGCGTTGCCATCAGTGGCGGCTCGTGACTGAAAAATTAGGTGTAGTTGTGGGGGGCCTGGGAGGACGCTCCAAGTAGAAGGGAGGTTTGGGGTTCCTCCCGCGGAAAGTTTCCGAAAATTTGACCTGCCTCAGATTTAATTTTAAGCTAGTTTTAACTATTTCGTGACACGAGAGTTCTCCTCCGACAATATATTCGGTGCTCTTTACAACGCCTTTTTCTCTTTTCTCTCTTTAATTTCTCCCAACAGTAATTTTTAATCAAGAGCGACCATCATCTTTAAAAATTTGAAAATAAAAAAAATAAAAAAAAACCTTGAAAAAGTAGGTGTAGTGCCACTACACTAACTACACCTGACGAGCCGCCACTGGTTGCCATGTCTTAAAACAAACACTTCTACCACAATCATAACTGTTGAAAGAAAAAGTTATTAAGTCACGCAAGTGGGAATAGCAAATTAGTAAACCGCCAACTTGGGAAAGGGCTCTCTAACTTTTCTTCTGCTCTTCCAAGGCATTGCTAATGTGAATTTAAATGGGAAATTAGACTTACGAGTAGACCTGTTCACCACAAGGGCTTCCTTTGAGGGCCACATCCCTCCACCCATTTCCTGCCTGACCTCTAAATCCAACGTTTTTAACAGCCCTGCTTTTTCCTACTTAGAGATCACAACTCATGACTGATCAAATGCTGCATGTTCCCGTTCAAATGGGTTTCTTGGGCATTAAAATAACTTATCTCCAGACTAATAAAGAGCAGTGGCACCCAGGATATCTCTTATCTCTCTCATTTGCCCTTTGAATGTATATGTTGAAAAAGGATAAGAGGAGGGGAAACTTCAAGGAGACAACCATGATGGAAATCTCTTTGTGACATTTCACAGACTCGGTTTGTTTGTCTCATTTTTTTTCAACCTTGAGAAGAAAGTTGCGACAAATCCACTTGAAATTGGTTTTAAACAAAAGAGCAAGTGTTTGAGAGTGGCTACCTGGACACAGACATTGATATAACTATGTTGCTTTTAGAAGGATTTGCACAATAAAGAAACGGACACATGACGGAGACAATCCAAATTTTCACACCTGGATAGTTATATTGGAATTCTGTGTCCAGATAGCCACTCTAAAACATTGCACTTTCATTTGAAACCAATTTCCACAAAATTAATTATAATTTTTGATTTAAGGTTAAAAAAAAAATGAGGCAAACAAATTAGAATCAGATAGTCCACGCTTTTATACTTTGGGATAGGACTTATAACATGTATCAGCTTCTCTATTGATATTCCTCGTTGGTTTTAATGGAGGATGGAGAAAAATGGAGAGATTGTACAATGACCTTCAAAAGAAAGTATCCTAGTCATAATTTTTACACTTTTAAATCCCCGCAACCTATAAACAATTTTGCAGTTTTCAAGGATATAAGAACTAATTAGAACGCCCCTTGTAAAGTACATCAGGAAAAATCGAAAATTTCATTGAAAACAAAGGACAAATTTAACAGTAAGAATTTTGACCAGGGTATTTTCTTTCGAAAGTCATAGTACTTGGAGGCTTTTAGGTAGAGCTGAGCAAGGGAGAGAAAGAAATTTAATTAAAGCTATGCATGAGTAAAAAATATTTATTGATCTATTTGACAACTGCAGGCAGAACATAATTTTTCGAATAATCTATAAATGTTACGAATTCACATGCATCATAAGATAGTTATTTATACATTCGACTAGAATAAGTAGCTATAGTAATTAAAATTAAACATGTTGAAACCTAATGATCTGATTAGAAAGAGGAAAGGAGGAAGATGAAGAAAATAAAGAGGAGGGAAGGAAGAAAGAAAGAAAAAAAGAACAGTATTCACCAATTTTTCCCTTCATATTGGCCGGGAATTCTGTGAGTGGTGTAGAGTTCATTTAAACTCACTTTCGAAACTGACTCTATTTTCGAGAGACAGGCACACTCACAAATATTAATTTCAATTTGTCCAAAGGAAAACTTGGTGGAAATACTATACAAATAAAGATATCACAAGTTAAAAAGGGAGAACAGAAAGATACAGTCAGCGAATTGAATAATGTCAGATGACGCCTTAGATTTTGGCTCGGGTAGGCAACCTGCAATGCTTGAATTTATTGTGACAAGTAATGCAGGTTGCCTGCCTTAACCAACATCTAAGGAGTCAACTGATATTATTAAATTCTTTGACTGTACATCATACATCATACATCATACATCTCCCATAAATCCACGGGGAAAGCAAATGCATTCTGATTTTTGACTGAAGAAAGCAGGAACTTGAAAAAAAAGGAGGCCGTAAAATGAAATGAATGAGTGAGACAATTATAAAAAAATAAACCATCGTAAATGAAACAAATCATGTTTTTTGGTTAAATTTTTTGAGAGATGACTTCAAGAAACATTAATGAAAGGATGTTGAAAGAAAAGCCTAGACACTGCAATTAACAGAGAAAAAAATGTCTGATAAACATCTACACGTGGTTCTTCATGAAGTGCTGATCACAGCTGCAGATTTGTGTATACCTAGTTAAACGCATTTGTCCCATTTATCTAAATGTAATATTTTTAATTTCCCGCCGAATTTGGCAACACTAGTGCTGATCAGAGCTGCCGATTTGTGTATCATTACACACATTTATCTCATTTAACTCAGTAATTTTTTTAATATCCTGCCAAATTTGGCAACACTAGTGTTGATCCCTAGTAAGCTGGGATGGTGATCTGAACAAAAACGAGTGATCCCATTACAGACCAACATTACCAACTTATGTTACGTCAATTCGAATTTAGAGAGCAGAGAATCACATCATTAACAACAAACTGCTAAAATGGTGAAAAAAAATAAGAAGAATCATTAAGACAGTCCCAAAAACTGCATTAATATGTTGGACCTCAGCATCATGTGTCAACATCTGAACATGTTTAGAATGCACAGTTCCAGGTGACGTTTCATGATTTAAATTGTGTGGTTTGAATTTTTTAAGGAATAAATATTTTTTCTTGCCAACTAACCCATGTATGCCCAGTGGTTGCATCACTTTTGGACCAAATTTCAGTCAAATTGGACAAATATTACTCAAAAACTAATTTTGAGAGTTTATAGCTCATAAAACTTAGCAGCACCAAAAAATTTCTTTTTTTTTTTCATTTTTTCGTGTTTTTAGTTCTCAGATCGTGTTTTTTGAGAAAAAAAACATAAAAATGTCAAAAAAATCTGGGCATACATGGGATCAGTACTGAAAACTAATTTCAGACATGTCTTAAAATTGACGAAAATTCTCTACAGTTCTCTGTCTCTCCAGTTTTCATACGCGTGTAGACATTTAGACAATTTTTTTTAGAAAACATTTCGAGAACATTTATATAACTTGAGACAGTGAGTTCCTACGTACGCGCATATACACCTACATACTAATTACTTACAGCAAGTTTAAGTACAAAAAATAACTAAATAACTACCTTGTACTCAAAGTACACGATACAAAAGTAAAAAGCAATGGATTATCACTAGAGTGTCATTTAAAATTAAAATATGCATACATCAATAACCACAAAGAATGAAAGAATATGTACTTGATAGAAATTACATCAAGCACAAATCACGGTTTCACAGTGAAGGTAAGAGCTCCGTAATCCCTCATCGCTTGATTTCTCGTCAATCGGCTCGACTGAATTATCATTGAATTTTGTTCACGAAACCTTGTACATACACTATTTCACTTGAAACAGACTATTAGGAATGTAATCTTTGGTCACTTTTTTAATCTATTCACTAACCAGAGACAAACAGAGACGCAGCACTAATTGGCTGCAGCAGAGGCACGCTGCATTCTCAAGGATTCAACAAAACAACAGTCAACATCCTACTGATGTCGCATGGTGTTGAATAGTGAGCACCCTCCTCTTCACTTCCCAGCCCCCCGTGTTTTCCGAATGTCACCATTCAACACTATGCAACATTAGAGGGGTGTTGACTGTTGTTTTGTTGAATCCGCGAGAATTCAGCGTGCCTCAAATCTTCCTTATTTATTTTAGCGTAGAGCTCCGTCTCTATTTGTCTCTGATCAGATGATGGTATGATGGTGAACTTGAGATAGTAACAGGCAGTGTTTAGCCAGAGGAAGAAGTAACCAAAGACTATTTGAATCTTACCTATCCTAAAATAATTCATTTTGATAATCCTTTGAGGGGAATCTTCAGCATTTAGGTACCGGATTAGGTTTTTTTTTCCCCTTTAAAAAGGGGGGGGGGAGCAAAAAACCGAAAGCAATGAACAAAATATGGAAAAAACGAGTGGCATCAAAATCTTACTAGCATTTTGCACAAGTTAAAAATATTGTGTAGACATTGAACTTTGAGAAAAATAACGTCAACCATTCCGAGCAGAAACTAACCAAAAGCCATAAAGAATTAAGGGACAAAATTGGTAAAATATGGTGGAAGTTTGCGATAATTTGATGAAAAAATGTCAGAGGTTATTGATGCATCAATGAGAGGTTAATAGCACGGAATGAGAGACCAAAAATAATTTCAAAAAATGGATGTTTTTCTGAGATGAAAAACCCTCCAATGGTATCAGACTATTGCGTTTTAGAAAGAAAACATTGAAGCTGCGTTCTCTTGCAGAAAAATAAGCATTGGTGAACGTGTTGTTTTTCAGCTGACATCTTAAACAATTTCCCATGCTTTCAAGAAAAAATCCTCAAAGTTTCAAATCAATGACTGGTTTTTAAAGCATTTAAAGCATTTTTTAATGGCATTTTAAAAGAGTGAGCACATGAAAAAACGTTTGCACGAAAAACAACACAGAAACCCGAGCATGCAGGTTTTGGCCCTTTTCTGGTAATCTGACAACACTGATACATGAATTATTGACCGTTCTCTGAGTATATCCATAGCTGAAAAAACTTGATCTTTTGTTACTACATGCAAGGTATATTTTAGCTGATAGACACGATTCAATCTTTTAAAACATGTTTGGCATTTTTGGTTTTGTTTGTCGGGCAAGGTCCACAATGGGTCTGTTTAATTCTTTTCCTGCAGCAATATGGAGGGATTAGTCCCATGTAAAACTTACATTGAAAATATCAAAAAGTCTCAAAATTCACTCATAAACCCACAAAAGACATTTTAAGGTAGCCTTAGATGGCGGTCGAATGGGCGAATCAACCCTGCATGCATGCACCACGAGCACCAAAACATGGCCGACGACGGCAATTTATATTGTTGGTCAGAATGTAAACAAACGTCTCACTTCCTCATGGTAACCTTAAAGGCGTTCCTTAAAGCGCCTTCCGTTGGCTTATGAGTGGATTTTGAGACTTTTAAAAGCTTCCAATATGATTTATACCGCATTTATCATGAGAATCAACCCTCCATAATGCACTGCAGCAAAATTTCGCAACAGACCCATTGACTTGATAGTCTTTTCAAGGCAGTCTGATCTGCCTTGTCGCAAAATAAAATTTACATTACATTTAACAGAGCCAAAGGGTTGAATTTTCAAGACAATATAACAAAGCAGATCCAAAGTAATCTCTACCATGTTGAAACCAGCTCAGTTTTAGATTTACAAACTTCACATTTAAAAATAAGTGCATAGTGAAGGTTCTTGACAGTCCTTACATTATATAGAAAAATAATGAATCGTTCTCTTAAAATTTTAAAAAGTTTTGTTTGAACTTGAGTTTTTGCCTCCGACGATACATTGAAATATAGAGATTTGACAAAATATGATTTTCCTCTGTTCGGAGAAAAATCCATGTGAAATTATTTTTGGCTCCAAGAACGATTTGTATGGACACACGCTAATACAAAAATAGTGAAATAAAATGAAACGATACACAATCTAACGTTGAAAAATCAAAAAAATAAATTACAATGCAACTTTTCGAGTCCATGACTGATACTTGTTATTGTCTTTGATTAAAAAAAAAAAAAAAAAAAAAAAAAAAAAAAACCATTAATAAAAGAATAAAATGACTGAGTTTCAAACAGTTCCGAAAGGGTACACTAGTTCACAGCAGTTCAGATAAACCACTTCTATTATCGAAAACTGTCAGATACAATTGAAGCGAGGGGTGAAAATGAACCATCATACACAACTGTAACTGTTTCGAGTCAATACTCACGAGCCTCACGAGCAAAGCTTTCTGATTCGATCAAAGTCAAGTGAATATGATCAAAATGAGCTATTGGTCGTCCAGTGGGCAGATTCCACTATTTTGGACAAGACAAGACGAGACAAGACAGCGGGAATCGCGCAATCCCACAGGTTTAAACGATGTCACGTGACAAAGGACTAGGCACATTCCTTATAGGAAATGGCTCCTTACCCAAAGTTGATTTTTTTAACATGGATCGATGCTGCTCGTCAAGCTGAGCAAAAGTTCTCACGGCACATAAAACTTTTAACGTATCATTTTCGCGCAATGTAAGCTCAAAGTTGAAAAATAACAATAGGAATCGGCATTAGTGCGAAGTGCATTTCTCGGATAGGGACGGGTGATTAAAGCGTCTGCGTCTGTCCCTCGTAAACAATACCATTGTTCACACTCCAGCAGCACGCAAGTATATTTTCAATTTTGAGCTTAAATTGAGCAAAAACAGAACCGTAGAAATTTTTGGTGCCTAGAGAACTTTCGCTTAGCTCGACGAGCAGCGTTGATTCATGTAAAAAAGTCAAATTTTGGTGAGCGGCCATTTCCCATAAGGAATGTGCACTATCCTTTGAAGTTGTTCAGTCTGCTTGGAGTCATTCGTTTGAAATGAGCAACTCGAATGATTTCAAATCTAACAAGTGATTTGTCAAGATGAGAGCTTTCCATTGGATCGGAAATGCTATTTCAAAGACAAACAGTGAATTCAAAAGTGGAAAGTTTTGGTTTTTTGGTTTCAAAATTTTTTAGTTTTGGAATTTCCTTGAAAAACCCATGAAATTTGACACATGTATTGTCATAAAATATTAAAAGTTAAGCGCTTTTTTTATGGTTGAGAATCTTGATTTTTGTCCTTAAAATTTCATCCAGAAAATTTTACTTTTGGATCCACTGCGTGATGTCACCCGTGAGTCAATAATGTAGAGCTGCCGTTTTGCATATAATTAACCCTTAGATGTCCGTGTCTTTTTTTATACAAAAACGCCCAGGCCGGGTCCATTGGACCCGTATTTAAAATACATAGGTTTTAGCAGTTTCGGTCCTTTTTTTCTTCATTTTACTCAGTTTTTTAGCTTCCTAGTTTTAGAGCATTTCATGAAGCTCAAGTTTGTATGACCAGTGAACAGCTGCTGGCAGCCGATTTTAGCATACGACGGGTCCATTGGACCCAGCTCGGACATCTAAGGGTTAATGGCATTTTTTAATTCACCTATGATTCTACCAGTTGAGGAAAGATTACCCAGCTCAGTTCAGTGTATAACTGTAATGCACAAAAATACTCAAATCTGTAATCTTTTCTCAACCGGTGGAGTCGTCGATGACTTTAAAAAACATGCAGATATTTTAATAAATTAACAGCGTTTCCACCGATTGAGAAAAAATTACAGATTAGAGTATTTTCGTGCAGTACAGTCATAAACTGAACTGTGTAATCTTTTCTCAACCGGTGGATTCATTAATGAATTGAAAAATGTCATTAATTATATGCAAAATGGCAGCTCTGCTACAGTGGTTCTGATCATCAACTAGATGTAATAAATTGCCATCACCATGTTGGAAAAAAGAGGAGTAACAATGTTTTTCTCAAAAAAAAAGAGAAAAAAAGGAGGGGGGCAAGGAAACATATTTTGGACTCAGTCAGAGTATCCGGTTAAAAATAAATGGACTCTTTTATCTTTTCTAGAATAAATTTTTTGGTTTTTTTTTCTTGTAGGAAATTCTTGATAATGGTACTTGGCTTATTTTTTTCCATCAGTTTCACCAGTTTCTAAGTCCACGGACAATACAAATCAATAAAAGCATTCTTATATAGTAAGCTTTGAAACTATAAGAATTTTATCAACATTCTCTATCATCTTCTTTGATAACAAATATACTTTCTGAACAATATATCTAACTTGTTAAAAAAATATAGCTTTCCAAAATAAATCGTTAAGTATTTACGATTTTGTACATGATTTGCAGTTAAAGACATGGTTAATATTCACAAATGAGGGGAGGAAATAATTTAAACTCAGAGATTTTTGAAACCTGCGCGTCAATAAACAAGTTATTCAAGTTCTTCAAAAAGGGGGGGGGGGGGATTAAATAGAATAATAATAAGGCCAAATTAAAATAAAGAAACAGAAGGAAAGAAAAAGATGAGGAGTATCATCTTATTGTGCTCATAAATGCCTAAGGAAAGAAGAAAATTTTAAAATCGATCTTGATGCAGTCTGAAAATTTGCGTAATCATTTAAAAAAACATGCCGTGTCATGTCACAAAGGATAAGATCTTTGTAGTGCGACAGCACGAAAAAAAGTTGGATCCAAACAAACGCTCCATCTCACTCTCTCTCTAGTGGGGTTTTCCATTAGAAACAGGATCCAAATAATCTAATGCAAATTCGTGCTGGTAAACGACAAGTTCTCTCGGATTTGATTCCATCATCAGATTTCCACGTACCTTCAAGTATAATTACGTTTCAACAACATTGTAGAAACATCACGCAATTAATTTACACAGTTTCTTATGGGGCACAACATTCTAGAATATGGGCTCGTTGGCACCATCACACTACGTGTTTTACCTTGAGCAAGCTTCGATATGAAGAGAGGTTAGGATGATTAAGTGTCATGGTGGTGATACGCCCATAAGAGACCGTGAGTAAGACAAGAACAAAACATGAGACACATCTTTCAATATAATTATGATTGCAAATTCACCTTTGATCTTTTATGAATTATGTGGGAGTGAAAAGATACTTTACGGTACGAGGAAATTGATGGTCCAATAAAATTTGAGAAAACTTTTTATTTACTAGCATGAATTTGCATTCAAAAAGTTGGATCTGATTTCTTATGGGTATCCACAAGAGTCGACTAGATAAAGCATTTGTTTGGATCCAATTTTGATTGTGACGTCTTCAATAAATAGGTCTATTACACATTCCTACCTTCGGCCCTTCTTATGTTTTACGAAAACAAACTTTTGTTTGAACCAGTTGAAGGAGAGGAGGGCAAAGTCAACCTGTAGGTTAATCATTCACTTTCATTTCTCGTTGACAACAACGACAGCAGACATGTTGCATGCATATTTTCAGTTCATTTTTAAAATGTACTAGATCAGCAAAGGTCACCGTAATTTTTGTAAATGTTTTGGGTCACAAAATAACCTAAAAAATTTGTTCAAAGTCTCGAAAAATTGGCCCCCATTTGAAGCGGGAATTTTTTCGCACCAGTTTAATATGACGTGACAATTCATGAGGCATGCTGTAAACAGACTTCATTTAACGGTCTTCACAAAATTCAAGACACCATAGTAAGCAGTTTTTCAACAACTGAATAAACAGTGAAAACGTCTGCTCTCACCTTGTTGGACAAAAGAACTTTCATAGATAAAACATTTTCATAAAAAAAATCAAAGACTGACACGACAGACAATTTTGCTTTTCAAAAGTCATCGATTCCAAAGTGATTAAGCAAATTTCCGAGTAAAAAAGGAATGTGAAGTAAAGCATCGTTGAAACCATTCAGAGACAAAACGTGTAATTCGGTAACTGTCACTTTCCTCCATGTAAGTTTAAATGATACTCATCAGCTACTTAGTAAGCACTTAGTTTATCAGTACATCTGGAAGCAATAGGGCTGTTGAGTCAAATGTAGGCCTGTGCAATGTCTCGTTCGGTCCATCGACGACGCTTTGATGCTGATTTCCAAAATCGGAGCAAAAAATATGGAAACATTGATCCACACCGAATCATCGAGCAACATCGAAACGTCGATCTACATCGAAACATCACAACATCGATCGGTATCGAATCGTTGATTTACATAGAAACATCGATCTGCATCAAAAAATCGATTTGCATAAAAGCATACATTTACAACAAAATACCAAGATGTCAACAAAATGATTACTAAAAAGTCAAGCATGGGATTTTTCAATGCCGTATTTCTTGATTTTTATTTTAAAGATCCATCGGAACAGTGACCAACATAACCGTTTGATCGTAAAATTAAAACCTCATTCAATAATCCCACCATACATTAATCGTGGTCCTGATCGATGTGTCGATATTAATTGATGCTTCACTGTCGATCGATATGGATTGATGTTTCAATCTGAATAGAAGTTGCAATGTTTCGATGTGAATCGATGTATCAACGTGGATCGATGTTTCGATGCATCTCATGAAACATCGAACCACATTCGATGTCTCTTAAACATCGAACAAGCGGCAATGCATTGAACATCGCACAGGCCTAGTCAAATGGGTGTTGATAGGCACCCACAATTTTCTACGCAGCCGGTTTCCAACCAAAAAACACTTTTTTGATGAGTCAAGTTTCAACGTCTATTGTTTTAGGAGCTGCGCGACTTAGATAAAACTAAAGTTATCTTCGTTTTTACTGCAATTAGGACTGTACCTAGGTTTACACATAAAAATTACAAATCCTCAAATCACTCAACAGCCATATTACTTCCAAAAAAGATGGAATTATTTTACATAGGTTTAAGGAGATTCTTCAGCGTTGAGTGCCGATTTCTGCCACCAGAGCGTTACCGTATGTTAAATTACAGGCCGAAAGTAATTTATATTTAACCCTTTCATACCTGAAAATACTGTTGGTTCAGGAACGGATTTTTGGCCATCATAGCTGATCTGAGTACAATCTTCTCATATTAAAAGATGTGCATAATCATATTTCCATTTTTTCCATAAGATTCTTTGTTTTTCAGATGTACATTTAAATGTACACCAGATATGAAAGGGTTAAGGAAACAGATTGTCAGTTACTAGATAATTGTCTGAAGAACGTCCTTTCAAAGTATCTTGTCAATAACTTCAAAAATAAGGCAGAAAGTACCACAAAATGGAATATCGCATATTAATACAAGAATCGATTTGCGATATTCCATTTTCTGGTACTTTCAGCCTTATTTTTGAAGTTATTGATGAGATATTTTGCAGAGACGTTCTTCAGATAATTATCTAGTAACTCACACTCCGTTTTCTTAAATATAACTACTTTCTGCCTCTAATTTGACATTAATTGAACAGTAGCACTCTGGTGGCAGAAATTGGCACTAAGCGCTAAAGGATCACCTTAAGATGATTCCAGGGTCGATTAGTTCCAACTGTGGATACCACTTTGAGCTGCTCAAAAAGTCAACAGTTTTTGGCTAAAATTGATGAGGAACATCAACACCTGTGAGCATACTTGGGGTAGATACCCTGAAAGTTTCAAGCTAAAACACTCAAAAATAAAACTGGAAATTATGAAATACTAAAATTCCCAAAAGCCTTAATGAGTGTGAGTGAGGCAGATAGACGTATTATCACTTGTACTCACTCTCACTCACTAAGCTTACAGCGAAATGAATTTCATAATTTACGGCTTCAATTCTTAACCAATGTTGCTCGTTTTCCACTAGAAAATCCTTCAAAAATTTTGCAGGTGTTGAAGTTCTTGGATTTTGCGTTTTATGTATGGTTTCAGTTTAAACACCAAAAACACGACTTTTCTGATAAGCAGCAAGTGGCGCTATCCATCGGATTGAAATCTGGAAAAGTTTTGCCTGGAGTCACCTTGAGTGGAGTAACACCACCATTGTCGAATTTCACGCTTTGCCACTAAAACTATTTATACTTGACATTTTTAGCTTTCAATTCGAAGCAAACTCCCGAGATTCAGACTTTCACAGCAAAGTACAGGTGGTGGCTTCAGACTAGAGGAGAAAAAGAGCATACAACTAGTGAAGCTTCCTTCTTGTACTGGCCAAATCTACTGGATACTGGCCAACAATAATTAGACTTTTTCCAATTAAACACAATTTTCTATGAACAATAAATTTAAAACTGCGCACATAAAAACTATCTAAAAAAAAACCCTAAATGCAAAAATATCAATCAGAACAAGTACAGGTCAAAATCTCATTTCAGGAAAAGCAGCGACAACAGGATTGATCTTTGTTAATAATAACCAAAATTAGTCAATGAAATTATTTTTGTGCGGATAGGAGCTCCATTGATTTATGGGAATTTTCTGCGATGGGCATTGACATAATATCCAGTGGGATACCTGTCACTCTATTGGGTTTCACAAGTTCTAGTTTTCTGATCAAATGTGAGATTCCCTCCAGCAAAGTTTAAATTACAAGATTTAACTCAACTTTTTTGTGATGTTTAATTACTTTAATAATTTTTTTCTAAAGCACAATTACTTACTAGCTTCAAAACGTTTAAAGCCCAGCCAGTGACTGAATGCCGACACCAATGTGTATATGTTGACAGTTACAGGTTTGAGCAATGAAACCTCATTTTTACAATAAAGATTATCCCTGCCAAATTTCATGAGAGTTTTTTGGTTTTTGTGGTTTCATACAATCAGATTTCCTTTCTGAAAAATAAAGTTGTTTGAAGACCATACTGGAGTATACTCCTCCTTAATCTTCTAAACACCATAAAAAAGATAAATACTTAATTCAACTGAGCCCTAAAAAAAAAAAAATGAATCGAAAAAATGCTGCTTATCAAAGGAGAGTACTCGGAATTGATTCATTGGAACTCAAGTTTTCTTCAAGTTCTGCGACTCAATACATTAAAATGAGATTTTGACACATACATAGCATACATTGTACAATTTATAAAAATATGATATTTATACTTGATACACGTTTTTAAGATCACAATCAAGAAAATATCTGTATTATGAATAATCCACAGATTCACGACACTGACTCAATTATGATGACAAAAAGTTAAAGAGTTCACTCCCATTTCAGTCTCCGAGAGAAATAGTTAATATATGCTCCAGGAGAGGCAGTGTAATTGCTCGAAACAAAGGTGAAAAATCTTGGGTGAAACAAAAAAAGAATTCAAATTTTTAGAATGAATGTTTAGAAAACAATGTCAAACACGATCGGACCACTACTATAATTATCAAAAAAAACTTGTCAGATGAATGTCTCTGCATAATATCTTGTCAACAACTTCAAAAATTAGGTTAAAAGTACCAAGAAATGAAATATCGCATTTCGATACAAGAATCGATTTGCGATATTCCATTTTTTTGCACTTTTTATTCTTCAAGTAGAAAATATGCATTTTTTTTTTTTTGTTTTTAAAGATTAAAGCCAATTAGTAAATGAATCACATTCAAGAACCAAAATTTAGGAAACTCTGTCATTGTTGACCCAGAAGACGGCAAGAAAAGAAGGCCCATAATCTGTTTTCGGTCAAAATATCAAAATTCAGATAGAGACGAGAAATTGTCTGATCGAGTTAAACACCATCTGCTGAACATTCATTTTCAAACAGAGAGGTAACCAAACCAAGGCTAGAGGGGTCAAGAACTAATTCAAATATTTGAAATAAAAATTCAAGTAAACTTAACTGATTGGCAAGTTTTTTTTTTTTTTTTTTTCATAATTTACTACCAAGACGATCAGGGTCATGAAAATAATTTGGGATATATTTTCAAACATACCTTTAAGAAACTTTCGTAAAAATAATCACTCTTCTACTGGACAAGCCTTTCACAGAGTAAAAATGAATTTTAATGGACACATTGAACAAGTTTCCAGGTAGCGATTTAAATCATTCCATTGGTTCCGCACCAATGAGGAATGAAAAACTGGAAGTCAACAAAACGTACGGCAAAAATGATGAGAGGAGAAAAGAAATTCACGAAACTTTGTCCAAGAGTGCTTTTGTGTGTTACAGGTATCGCTTAAATTTAATCCACTTTAAATCTATATTTAATGAATCAAAGTTTCGAGTCAACATAAGTTTTACAACTTGAAACAAAATACATACATCATAAAAAGTAGAACAAATTAAAACTTGTTGAATATTTACAGGACAACTCTTTTAAACCACAAGTTTAAAAAAAAACTGTCATAGTTTTCAAGATATTTTAAAAAGAGATGATTTATAAACTCGTTCATTTAAAAATATTTTGTTCATAGAAAAGTGAAATAATTTTGAGACGAGTAATTAATGAGACTGATTTTTTACATTTGTCCGAAACTTGATGAGGTCATTTAGAAAAAAACAGTAAAATTAGATACGTATGATACAAAATCGCAAATAAGAAACTTACGAGAATTTTTATCACAGTAAAAATAATTTCTTTTCAGAACGTAAAGCATAATGATTTAAAGGAGGAATAACGAAAAAACTTGACAAAGATTATCGGAGCATTACATCTTTAAGAAACATCAACGTTTAAAAAATTGATATAATAATTTAGAAAACAAAAATTTGATAGAAAATCAAGCTGCTTTTAAGGTTAAGTAATTGTGAGCAGTAAACTTCTAAGTCGACAAAATCTGACGCAAGTCAAAAGTTTTTTCCCCTCGTTTTTTGGAGGAAAAAATTAACAGACAAATAATTCTGCGGACGAAAAAGAATTTTCAAGCAATACGATTCAGAAGATGAAAAGTTCACTGCAGTACAGATAAGCGATGAAACTTCTTTTCGGGGCTCTAGAATTAAATTATGAGAAAAAAAGTTTCCCTCATTTTTAAGATACTAAATGATTCAATGAAACATTCCGACAAGAATAATGTTGACTGTTATCTCGAGCTTCTTTGGAAGATAAGAAAGTTTATAAAGGCCACTTACACGAACACTTACACCCCCATCATTCTTCAGCACTGATTCTTTCTAATTAAGACTAAGCAAAAAATCCATTAGAAATTTGTTTTCGTCACCATAGGTTTCAAACATTTAGCTTAACTAAAAATGAGATTTTAAGATAAAATTAGGTCCATATTATTTAAATTAACTTGAAGATCAAAAACTCACTTGCGCGGGTAAAAATATTTCTTGGTGGATTCAAAACACACGATTTGAAGGAGGACTTTGCTAGTAGATCAGACATTTCTGAACGTCAAATCAGGACAATTAGCTGACAGTTGCTAACCTACTCTACAAGAATGGTCGAATGATTTTGGTAGCGCACCTCGTTAACTTGTAACAAACAGATACCACACACACAGTTGCTTTGATTAGAATGAGGAGGTGCACTTACATTGTTTTTATTTGCATCGCTTAGAAAGGATCTCAAAGATTATAAATATGATGACAAACTCAAATTGGACACATTATACGCACTTACAGACCTGCGGGCTGATCTTTGAAATCAGTGGATAAAACTGGTAGACTAAATAAATGAAGAGCTGCTTTTGGTCCCGCTAAAGTGTTATTGGAAAAATATACCTCTGTAACCAAGTATCCCTCCGCTACATTCGATAAGCAAGCAGCCGATAGCTTATCGACTGTAGCGGAGGGATACTTGGTTACAGAGGTATATTTTTCGATAAACACTTTAGAGGGACCAAAAGCAGCTCTTCATTTATCCAGGCTACCAGTTTCATCCACTGATTTCAAAGATTGGCCTGCTGGACTGACTTATGATGATTCGACACATTTGGGAAAGCTCCACTTGACGAGTTTAGACATTTCAAAATGAGGGAGGGGAAGAAAATGCTATAAAAAGGAGAAGAAAAGGATTCACGGAAGTGGAAATTGATTGACCAGAGTTGTTAAATTGTATAAAAATTAAACTTCCGAATTTCAAAATAAAATTAGAACACACAACTCTCACTGAAATACTGGGAAAACGTTTACATAAACTACTGAAATTTCATTTGAAATTAACGAAATATTTCTCGAAATCATACGAAATATTTCTTCTCTTTAACAACCCTGTCATTGGCAGAGATCAAATGAAAACCGAGCAATTTTCTTTACATCAGTTATATACGTGTAGGTACTCACAGAAGAAAAAAGAAAAATATGCATCAGTCAATGAATAAAATATGTTAAATGAAAATATTAACTATGGAAAAGGACAAAAAAAAAAGGAACTAGGAATAAATTCCAAACTGGGATAAGCATTGACAGCTGGTCTTTGAACATTGATCGTTGATCGACTAAATGACACTTGAATGTTTTGGTCATTTGTGTTTAACCGCTGATAATAAAGCACAGAGGTAATAAAAGTAAGTCATTCTATTGTTTCCGTTGCCTCTAATTTCTCAGTCATTCTCGTGAACAAAAGATTTTCAAGGTTAAGGCGCGTTAAGTGCCGATTTCTGCCACCATAGCGCTTACGTTCGATTAATGTCAAATTACAGGCCGAAAGTAATTTATATTCAAGAAAATGAAAAGTCAGTTACTAGATAATTATCTGAAGAGCGTCTCTGCAAAATATCTTGTCAATGACTTCAAAAATAAGGCTGAAAGTACCAAAAAATGAAAAATCGCATTTCGATACAGGAACCGATTTGCGATAATCCATTTTTTGGTTTTCGCCTTATTTTTAAAGTTATTGACAAGATATTTTGCAGAGACATTATTCAGATGATTATCTCCGTTTTCTTAAATATAAATTACTTTCGGCCTGTAATCTGACATTAATCAAACAGTAGCGCTCTGGTGGCAGAAGTCGGTACTAAATGCTAGAATCACCTTTAGAGTTCAAAGGCTGTTTTAACAAAGTTTTTCGTTCTGACAAATGAGCGTAGGAAAAAATGATGCAAGTTTTTCAAGCTCATTTTTCCTCCATTGCACCAGAGGCTATGAAACTTTGAGAAACACTTGATTTCCTACTACTTAATTTTGAACAGTTTTACATGAGATACCTCGAAAGAATGTTAGCTTTGCTTGCCAATGCTCATTCCTAGCTTAGAGACGAGAAAAAATGAAGAAATTGGACATTGTTTTCGATTCACAGACATAAATTAAAATTCTAATTACATCGTATGCATAAAAATGTTACATACAAGTTACGGGAATAATCGCAAAAAATAATAGTTACAGAAGAAAATCAAAGTGAAAAAAAGGGGGGAAAAAAATATCATTGAAAAGTCAAATTCCTAAATGGTATTTATCACAAAATAGAAAAAACTAATGTCAGTAACACTCAAAAGAGAGCTACAACGGTTTCATTTCGGAAACGAAAACTTAATGAGAGACCACCAGACCAGTGGCAACACGAAGCCATGGCTAGTGGTTATTGGTAATGGGTTCGCTATCCCAGCCATTTTCTTTTATCATGTGAGCCAATTCGATGATATATTTACCCTCTTTATATTTTTGACTTGATTCGAATGCATGTTCCTGAAATCAAAATATAAAAATTATTTCTCTTTGAGACACAAATACTCAGTCAGAAATCTGAAGGGGAGGTTATGAGCTCCATCTTCACCAAGTTAATTTACCAAACTTTCGGTACACATATCTCAAGACCATTTGCACCTAGAGAGCTCATTTTTTGCTCAAAATGTACACCGTGACAAGCTGAACAATGTTAACTAACTTTTACTTTTTTTTTAAATTATTTCAAAGTAATTTCATTTTTTAAAAAATCTCTTAAAATACGAGTAATTTTTTGCATATTTTGTTTAAATTTTTATACTTCTCCGCATAACCGTGCAATAAAAGTTAGTTCATTTTGTTTGTCTATTAAAGACAAAAATTTTACAACAAAAATGAGCTCTCTAGGTACAAGAGAACTTGAGTTATGTGCTCACTAAAAGTTGAAGAATTACAACTTTTCAGGAGAACAGTTTACAGTGGGAATTTTTTTAAAAAAGGAAATTATATCCTAAAATTTCCCTACCCAAGAGTTTCTATATTCTATTGTTATATTTGAAAATGACTCTTAAGACATTCTGACCATTATTTAACAAAAAAATTAAAAAAAAAAAAATTTTTTTTTTTGCTTACAACCTGACCTTAATCAAGTTCAAACCAGTACTCAAACCCTAGGACAAAAATTTAGATTGAGAAGCAACCGTTTGTTAAATTTTAATTCCAAAAAAACAACTGAAATAGTGAGTTTAAGATGTTTTCAACATGTTGTAAGTTTTTTTTAGCTTAATTGGGAGCCGAGAACGAGAATGGGGAAACTTTTTTTTTCAACGACACTCATAAATAAAATATGAAGACACAGCTGTAGCCAGGATATTGTCTTTCTCTCTCTCAGTCCATTTAAACGCATGTGTTAGTAGAAGACAGAAACAGGGGCTGAAGTCACGTGACGGCCCCTATATCCATCCTTTTCTAACAAATGTGTTTTAATAGGACTAAGAGAGAGAAAGGCAATATTCTGGCTATGGCTATGTATACAGATAAACAGCTTTACTAATAAATTTGAAAAATTCACCGTTTTGAAACTCACCTGTGAAAATTAATAAATTTAGACAAGTTTTGGCCATCTACCTGACATCATTAGAGCAATTTAACACTGACGATTGATAGCAGCCTGAAGTGCATCTAAATATACCTATTTCCACAGGTGAGTTTTTTATGCAATTTTGGAAATTCATTTTTAAGAAAGTTTCAAGAGAGGTCCAAATAGGCCTGTGCAATGTCTAGTTTTGTGCATCAAAGTTCCATGTCCGAAAAACATCGAAATTTTATCAAGGCATCGAAACAAATTTTAACATGTCAAAAATGAAAAATCACTGAAAATCATGATACTTTTTTATGCTTTTGAGATGGTTTAAGAGGAAAAAATGACGAGTAGGTCTGTTTTTAATCAAAATATCAATAAATATTGAGTCTGAAAATATCGAAACTTTGATCGATGCATTAAACATCGCACAAGCCAAGGTTCAAACAAGGTTTAGGCACAAGTGCGCAGTTCTGAGATGGTTCAAACAATGCTCAAATGCCAACTCAAGGCAAATTTAAAGGAGAAATTCCAATCTCCGAAGTACCTCGAGAACAACACTAGCTTTTCTCAGGATAGGTCAGTTTAAGGGAATCGCCTTTGAATTGCAATTTTTTTTCCACCCGCCTTAACTCAACAAGTGTATCTCTTCAAATCAAGGTGGCTATTTGTTAGAGTTGCTGAATTGCATTACAAAGTATCACCTTCCACCTGATTTACAACCTGATTTTCTTTTCTACAAAAAACATTCGCCTAATTTACTGCTTAAGTTGAATACAGTTGAAAGATACTCACATATTTCCAACCAAGGGTTGTCTTACAGCATTCACAATAAATATCAGCCACTGCATGAAGACCAGTTAACAAAACTCTTTCTTCTGCGGGCCCACAGCCAACGTTAACACTGAAAAATTGATTAAATTAGAATGATAAATAAATACTAAAAATAAAGAAAAAAATTAATGATAATATCGGGAACGCATGATAAAAGTTAATAATCAAAGGAATGCTACACTGAAAAAAGAAAAAAAAAAAAAAAAAAATTAGTTGATTTGACAATTCCAATATTTACGAGTGCAAAGATATGAGCATTTGAATTCACAAGTGGATACAGGAATTTGTCTTTCTCTCTCTCTCTCTCTCTCTCCGGCCATTTGATCACATTGTGTCAGAAAAGGATGGCGGAGAAGACCACTCATGATTTTAGCCCCTATCTCTGTCCTTTTCCAACGCCCTTGTTCAAGTGGGACGTGAGAGAGAAAGACAAACTTATTTCGCCAATTTGTTTACCGACTGTGACTTTCAAGTTCGTCATTTTTTTTTTTTAAAAAAGTTTAGTACTTTAAAAGAAAACGAAACAGGAGGATATACAAAGTTTCATTATGGCGCTAAAATTATGCACAGAATTTGTCTTGGTGGATGACATTTGTTGGAGCAATTTTCTATTTTCTCATTCTTTATCTTTAATTTGAATATTTGAATTCTCGTTGTTTGTATAGTGTGTTAGTGTGCTTTATCCGATTCTCAAGTTTACTTACACTGAATTAAAAAGATAAGCCCTTCCTTGACTGCCTTGGAACGACTGAAACAAAAATAAAAACGGGATATTTTATTGAGAGACAACATGACTCTAACATAAAATAAATAACTGAAGAGAAAACCCTAAGAGCACTTTCTCACACCATTTTAAAATGGTATGGGAGACCCCCACACCCCTCTTTAATAAGCTGGGGGGATACCCCCATAGTGCACTATGTAGTATGTATGTATGTATGTATTCGCCCATTCGACCGCCATCTTCGGCTTTCCTTCAAACGCCTATTATTGTGGATTTATGAGTGGATTAATTTTGACACTTTTTGATGCTTTCAATATGATTTTTACATGATTTTACATCAGAATCGACCCTTCTTAAGGCTGCGGCAAAAGGTTGTAATCGACCCACTTTATCACTAGTTGGTTTAGACACAGAAGAGACATCGGAGCGATGTATCGAACTGACGTCGGCGCCTGATACTTCTATTCAGAGGTCGGAGTCCGGGACTCCGGGGGCCCCGGTTGGCCTAGCCGGGGCCGCCTGACGCCTTTACCTGTGAGGTGACCCCCCCCCCCCTTACGCAGTTTCACACGCCTCGGAGGAGATGCAGTCATTGACACTACTGTGGCGCGGACGCGACAATTTCAATGACTGACGATCAAATTGATGAGGCGGAAAAGAATTGGTGACGCCGGGCACACAATTGCCAGATTTCAGGATGAAACTCACTCTAACTGAGAAGGGGGGAGAGAAAGAGAGAGAGAGAGAGAGAGAGAGAGAGAGAGAGAGAGAGAGAGAGAGAGAGAGAGAGAGAGAGAGAGAGAGAGAGAGAGAGAGAGAGAGAGAGAGAGAGAAAGAGATAGTGAGAGAGAGAGAGAGAGAGAGAGAGAGAGAGAGAGAGAGAGAGAGAGGGAGAGAGAGAGAGAGAGAGAGAGAGAGAGAGAGGAGAGAGAGAGAGAGAGAGAGATTGCGAGAGGGAAAAATCCTTGGTTACACCTCGGTCCGTATATCTAATATCACTGGTCGATATGACTTATTGGGCCCTGATCCGTGGCCAAAATTATTTCACCCCCCCCCCTCTCCCATCAATTTGAAAAGGACAAACCGAAATTGGGAATAGACGACTTCACAAGACTGGCAAAAATCTTCGAAGAAAAAACAGGAGGCCCATGATCATAGTGATAAAAGTACTGTTTTACAATTTTACTCTTCGATTTTTTCGATTTTCAAATTCGCAGAACTTCCGAATTCGTGCGTATTTGTGCGTGTTCTCTTTGACATCTTAAAATACACACTTTAGACATCATTTCCTCTCGAACAACTTTGGAAAATCCTGGAAAAATCGACTCAACTTTTCAATCATTTTTTTTAAGCCACAAAGAATCTGCATACACCATTTAAAGAAAAAAATAAATACTGGAAAAGATACTGCTTTTTAATCTTATTCTCTTCCTGAAACGAGACCCTACAACAACGATACAACAGGGACCTTGGTTCCACTTATGCAAAAATACATTGAGGAACGAAGGTACCTTTTCCTCATTTGACCTGCTCTCACTAAATCGCATTTTTATGCTACCTAGCGGCCGAAAAATGAACGAAAATCTCGGAAACTGACTCACGGGGCCTCTATACACAGTATACAGCCTCGGGGCTTGGTGTCAAAAACTCAATTTCGCATTTTTCGACCAAACTCGCTAAAAATCGCTTTCCTGAAAACTTTTTCTCCGGGAACTCAGGTCCCTCTCCCGTACGCGGTCAAATATGTTAGTAGTTTTGGTCCAAAAAGGTCTGGTTCTGCGTTTTTGGACAAGACGATGACGAGATAGCGGGAATAGGCCAATTTCATAATGGTTTAAATGGCGTCACATGACTGATATTTCGTGTCATTCGACGGACGAAGGAGTCATTGTTCTGAAATAAACGACTCGAACAACTGCAAATCTATCACGTGACGCCGGCCGTTCAAACCAATGGGAATGCTCGATTCCCGCTATCCCGTCTCGTCTCGTCTCGTCTAGAAGAACTGACTCAGCCCCCCGGACGGAATTTTTAATTTTTTACTTTTGGCCACGGATCTGGGTCCAATACCCCACAGTGAGCCGGGAAGAATGATACCAGGCGCAAAGAGTAAATGAGAAACGAGGAAATAATGAGTTGACCCGTACCGCGTACCAACGCCCAACGTAAAACGCAACGCGCCCACGGCTTCGATGACGCTCCTGAGAGTCCTGAGACCCCATCCCGCACCCATCACTCCCAGGCGGGGCGCGGGGCCCTATCCCATCCTGATAGACCGATGATGAGGGACGCCCACCAGTCATCCGTTCACGACACGTGTGTGCAGTGCAGCTTCCAATGGTAGGTGCAAAGAGTCCCTGTATGTAGAGAGTAAAGACAAGAGGGTGGACGACTTCTGAGTGGTCAACGGATTTTAGGCTCTACGGCCCTGGTAAAAATGACGACTATAACCGTTCCAAAAACGACTATAAACATAGTTGGCCAACTATGGATTATAGTTGGCCAACTATAGATTATAGTCGGCAACTATGTTTATAGTCGTTTTTGGAATAGTCGTATAGTCGTCATTTTTACCACGGGGGCGCCGCCATTGGATGCGTTTTTGTACATTCTGTTTACATACACTTGTTTAAAAACGCTGGTCCACCGTTGCACTTAGCCTTCGAATTCGTTCAGGCGGTCGACTCTTTTCAAATGCATAAAGCGTCGCATCGTGTCAGTAGCACAAGCAACAAGTTCTTTCCTCCCCCCCCCCCCCCTCAATCGGTGGGATCATCACCCCGACATCTACGATATGTCTATACAAGGAGGTATGAGTAGAGAGGGGGAAGGTGGGATTATGAGAAAGAGGAAGAAGTTAGAAGAATAAGAGGATGGAGAGGATGGAGAGGATGGAGAGGATGGAGAGGATGGAGAGGATGGAGAGGATGGAGAGGATGGAGAGGGTAAGGAGATCGAGTAAGAAGAGGACGAAATTAGAAGAACAAGCGGAAAAAGAAGAAGAAGCTAGAGGAAGAAGAGGAAGCTATAGAGGGAGAAGAGGAAGAAGCTGTAGAGGAAGAGGAGGAAGAAGCTAGAGGGAGAGGAAGAAGAAGCTATACAGAGAAGGAAGAGGAGAAAAAGGAAAAATAGGAAGAAGCAAAAGACGGAAGGGGAAGAAGCTATAGAGAAAAAAGGGGAAGAAACTATACAGAGGAAGAGGATGAAGAAGCTATAGAGGAAGAGGAGGAAGAAGCTAAAGGAAGAAGAAGAAGAAGAAGAAGGAGGAGTTGTAGAGAAAGAAGAGAAAGAAGCTGTAGAGGAAGAGGAGGAAAAAGCTAGGGAAAGAAGAAGAAAAAGAAGAAGCTATAAAGAGGAAGAAGAGGAAGAAGCAAGAGAAAGAAGAGGAAGAAGTTATAAAGGAAGAAGAGGAAGAAGCTATAGAGGAAGAGGATGAAGAAGCTAGAGGAAGAAAAGGAAGAAGCTATAGAGGAAGAAGAAGGGAAATAAACTGTAGGGAATACCCTACGAACACTTTCTCACACCATTTTTATCTAGGAAAGACCCCCTAACCCCCTAAAGAATTCTAGGGTAGACCCCCAGACCCCCTTTAGAATTCTAGGAGAGACCCCCAAACCCCCTTTTAAAATACTGGGGGGCGGGCCCCCAGACCCCCCTTTAGAATTCTGGGGGAGACCCCCATACCCCCCGTATAGCTCAAATATTTTCACCTTCGGACATAATTCTGCCTTCAATTCGAAGAGTTTGCAATTTTGTAGAGAAGCTGTAGGAATAGTTGCCTATTTTGTTATTTGAAGGCTAATTGAGAGCCTTAATTTCCATTCTAAAAAAATGTCTGCCTAGGCTGGTTACCAACTATGCAATTTTCATCGGATTCAATTGAGTCATACTTGAATTACTTATTCCAAATATTGTGTTTGTCTTAATATTTGCTTACAAATAGTTTCAAAAGATTTTTGCTCGATCGTACCTATATTGCCCCTCGAAACGGTCCTAAGGTTTTGATGAGGACTGTACCAGAAAAATATTTTAGTGCACACAGTGCAGTGATTAGTTTATTCTTTTAACACATTATGTTTGTGCAAAGTTTTGTCAAAATCCATCCCATTAATGATGGACTCCAAGTTTAAAATTAATTCCTCACTTTAATTCTTTATTTTTGGTCGAACACGCTATTTTGATTTTTTAAACTCTCTTAAAGGTTGTATATTGTAACTGTAAGGACTACTTTCTTTTGTAAACTAATTGTAGATTTTATTTGCAAGATTTTGTCAAAATTCATTGGACCAAACCTAAACTATCCGAAATAATAAGATTATGTTTTTATTTGCTTATATACCCACATTTTTTTCTCAATTGCACCTATATTGCCTCTTGAAAAGGTCTAATCGGATGTGTATGGTGATCAAGAAAGGAAATTATGTTAGTACTTTGATAGTAGATTGTGCGTAAAATGTTTCGTGAAAATTCATCCAGCCATTATTGATTGACTTCAAGTTTTAAGATTACTTACGTTCTCTCGATAATTCCATTTTTTGGCTTGAGCGCACCTATTTTGATTTTTTAAACGGTTTTGAGGGTTGAATATTGTAACTATAAGTGGTTTATTTTAAAGTAGGCTAGATGTAGATTTTTTTTGCTAACTCTCATCAAAATTGATTGAACCAAACCTGAACTATCCAAAATAATAGGATTATATTTTTATTTGCTCATATTCCCAAATTTTTTGATCAATCGCACCTATATAACCTCTTGACATGGTTTTATCGGTTGTTTTTGGTGACACAGAGAGGAAAATATTTAAGTTTATTGATAGCAGATTGTGTGTACAAAGTTTTATCAAAATTCATAGAGCCATGATTGATTGACTCCAAGTTTTAAGATTGATTTCTCACGATAATTCTATTTTTTGGCTCGAGCGCACTTATTTTGATTTTTTAAACAGTTTTAAGGAATGAATATAGGAACTATAAGTGGTTTATTCTATAGTAGGCTGAAAATAGATTTTTTTTGCTAACTTTCATCAAAATTTATTGAGCCAAACTTGAATTATTCCATTTTTATTCATTTTTATCCATTTTACCATTGATTTTAATGAAAATCATTTTTTCCCCATAACTACCCTAAAAGTCAAAATGTCAAAAAAACAAAAAATCCCCCTCTGGGGAATCTAGAAAGCAACAACTGTGCAAAATCTGGGTGCATAAGGATCAATGGTTCAAAAGTTATGCCCAGGTACGGACTGACGGACTGACGGACTGACGGACTGACGGACTGACGGACAGACGCCACAGAATTTTTTTGCATAAATCTCTCTATGTCATAAAGGGTTAAGAAATATGAAAATATGATGGAAGGATGTTCTTATGGATAGTATTAGACATGATGAGAGGCCATTACTTTGACTAAATCATGATTAATTTTGTCGTGAGAGGGCAACTATCGCAACAAAATGCCTTGAAAATCTCTGCGCCATCGCAATACTTTCTCAATTTTTCTAATTTCATTAGAGTGAGAAAGTAAAAAGGAAGAAGCTATACGAAAAAGAAGAGGAAGAGGTGAAGTTAGAGGAAGTTAAGAGAAGTCCTCGAAACAAAACCCAGCGAGATGAGATGAGTGTTTCAAAATGCGTTACTGCTCTTTGCAATATCCCTTTTCCCTCCCCGTTACGACGTGCCCGGGGCTCCTGGGGCTGCACGCCGCGTGCTCACGTGCTGCTCTCTCGACGTTGCGCCAAAGAAAGCGGATTTAACTGGTAGCAACTCGTTGCTACGCCGCGCCGCGCGCGGGTATGAAAGGATACTGCGGGACTAGGACTGGCACAGAGACAGGGACAGGCGCGGGCGGGTCAGGCTCACGCCAATTCGGGTATCATTTAGCATTTGAACTACACCAACACTGAGCACCGGTGCAAAAAAAAATTATGGATATCATCATTCAGGTGGTACCTACTTCCGTATGGTATGAGGAACTTGTATTTCTCTCTTTTAACCCAGTTGAAAGCAAGGGTTAGAAAAGGATAGAGAAAGGGGCTTTTAAGTTACTTCAGCCCTTGTTCTTATCCTTTTCTAACACATGCAGTCAAATGGGCGAAGAGAGAGAGAGAGAGAGAGAGAGAGAGAGAGAGAGAGAGAGAGAGAGAGAGAGAGAGAGAGAGAGAGAGGGAGAGAGAGGAGAGAGGAGAGAGAGAGGGAGAGAGAGGTTTCAGTTGTACCAAAGCACTCTTTCAATAGAGTAGCGGCCTTTCTTCTTACTTTTGGTCTACCGCAGTGGAGCTTACGTAAACTGCAATTTTCTCCATTAGAGCTAAAACTTCTGCTCTGCGAAGCGATTTTAAAAAGCTGCTTCGGCTGTACTTGAACTTTGTGTTTTCAGTGCGCTTTAAACCTTTCACCACCAAGTTACGAGGACAAATCAATGTCTGCTAGCTTAAATTAACAAAAAGGGATAGTTAAATATTCCTACACAGCTGCGCTGATTTTGCATAAACAGTGTATTGAAGGTGCTTTGGAAAACATTACTTCTCAAACGCCAACAATTTGGAGTCGCATGTATTGTATGAATACAAAACTGACATAGTGTTAGGCAAATCTAGTCACAGAAACGAGAATACTCGGGAGTGGGATTGAAAGGGATAATCCTAACCTAAATCTCTTCCACACTGGTCAGTGGTTACACAGCTTACCCGTTATGTGGACTGTTACTCTAGATAAAAATGTACACCTCGTACTCGTTGGGTTCAGCCAAACCGCGAAATTTGTTTTATAGCCGGTTTCTAGGGGTGATGGACTGACAACTGACGTAACGAGTGCTAAAATATTGACAAGAGTCTCTTTTCTCTTTCCAACCTTTACCACTTCCTGTATTTCTCTTCCTCACTCTTCCCTTGCCTTTATCAATCTACCTACACCCTCTTGACCGTTTTCTCTGTTCTCTTTCTCAACCTCTCTCCTGTCCTCTCTGCCCCCCTCTCTCTCTATCTTTCTCTCTTTCTCTCTTCTTACCTTCTTTCTTAATTAAACCTTCTCTCTCCCTCCCGCCCCGCTCTCTCTCTCTCCTTCTCTCTCATTCAAACGAATTCGTGTCGAAGCTGCGCGGTTACCTCGACCTTGGGTCCTCGGTGGGTGGAGTAAGGGGGGGGGGGTGTCAAACTTCTGGATGAACGCAACCTGAGAATGGGAAAGGAAGGGGGAGTCAATACGGAGGGAGGGAGACGGGACCCTTTGAGATGATGTAGACCTGTCAGCTGTCTGCTTGTCTGTTCCATGCAAACTCCTCAAAAGACCTCGTCATCGCATTGCTTTCATAGACTCTGATGAAAACTGCAGCATTTATTTATGATCTAGGGCAGCGGTAGCGGAGGGTGGGGAGGGAAAGGGGGAAAGGAAAGGGCACGCCACACGTGGTGGAAAGTCCGCATATACTGTAAGGTGGGGTGAAGAGTGTGTTTGGTGCAGGTGTTTTAAAGCGAGGCATCGCGAATACAATCCGCGTCATTTTATATTCCAGGGGTTCAGAAGTGAGTGCCCGGGGGGGGGATACACCAACCGACCCACTATGGTCCGGATGCAATTTGAAAAATTGCGTAATCATTTGAACAAACATGCATTGTTGTGTCAAAAAGAATAATAGGCCTGTTTAGTGATGACGTTACGAAAAAAATTGGATCCAAACAAATGCTCCAACTCACTCACTCTCGCGGGTTTTCCCATAAGAAATAGGATTCAACTTTTTAAATGAAAATTCATGCTAATAAATAACGAGTTCTCTCAGATTTTTATACACCATTGAATTTCACTTACCTTAAGTTAAGGTATGTATAAATTTACTGTCACAGTTATATCGAAGAAAGTCCTATGTTTTCTGCTCTTGTCTCACTCAAAGTTTCTTAAGGGCACAAAATTCTAAGGATATGGGATCATCGGCACCATTCAACACTTATCATACATCGAGGAAGCTTCGATACGAAGAGAGGTCAGGATTACCAAGGCGGTGATAAGCCCATAAGAGACCTAGAGTAAGACTAGGAAAAAAACATAGGACATCTTTCGATGTAATGGAGCTCTTGCAAACTTTAGCTACAGGGGATTGAAGTGTTGATTCTTGCATAAAAACCTGTAAAATTGACGATGAGTACACTAAAAAATCACGAAATTCACTCTCAAAATCGGGCTTAAAGGCAGAGAGACGCTGGTATCACGGGAGACTCCTATCTAAATTGAGACATAATCTCTGTGTTTTCGTAGAGAAAGTGACAACTTACAATTAGTTAGGAATCTCCCATGATACCTGCGTTGAATCGCCATTACGATCTTGTTGTTAATGCAGTTTTGTAAGTTCAATACTGAATTTTAGACTTCCTTATTGTGCTTTTCGTGATTTTCGTTGGTTTTTACATCAGATTGGACTATTCATTTGCTCACAGCAAAAGTTTGCCAGAGCCCCATTGTGATTGTAAATTCGCTTGTGATCTTTCAAGAATTATGTTAGAGTGAAAAGATACTTTTAAGGTATAAGGAATCTAATGGTGCAATACAATTTGAGAAAACTGGTTGCTTACTAGAAGGAATTTGCATTCAAAAATTTGGATCTGCTTAATTCTTACGGGGAAATCCACGAGAGAGAGCAAGATAGAGCATTTGTTTGGATCCAACTTTGATCATGACGTCATTACTAAACACTAAACAAGTCTATCCGTGTCATTTATATTTAAGAGGCGCAGAAGTGAGTACGTGGGGGGGGGGGGGGGAGTTAACACCAACCGACGCGACGTATATTATGTAAGACTGTAAGAGTATATGCGGTGCACGTCCTTACATTAGATGATTGAATACATGATGGGACTTGACTTGATAACAATCTTTTAGCGATCTTTTTCCCTTTTGACTGGAATCATTGCGGATTTTGTTTCCTCCAAACAAAGTGATTTCGTGACGATTAATCTATCCCACTCAAATGAAGAGAGATTGATTCGCTGCACGGTGTCTGGTGGCTGTACTGGCAATTTTCGTTCTTCGAATGGGGCAGTTGCACACTTTTGCTGTAAGCAATTTAAGGGTCGATTTATAAGTAAGAACCTGCGAAAATAACGATTATAGCACTACAAACTCACGAAATCCACTCCAAAACGTACCAAATGCTTTTACATGCGCGAGCGTATAATGCGGTGGCGTAGGGCAGTAATAATGGGAGATTCCTATCTTAATTCCGTCACTCTCTCCATGTTAACATCAAGGAAGATTCACAGAGTATTATCACCAGAATAGTGATCCACATCCGATTAATGGTACCGTGACACCTGGTGACACCGATGTCAAAGGAAAGTCGTCCCTTATTGGTCGCTTCTCGATGGGGTTTCAGTATTATTAGATGGGAATCTCCCATTAATCGTGCCAAACGCCACCATTACGCTCGCGCATTTAAAACAGATTTATTTGTTTGGGAGTGGAATTTGTGAGTTTTTAGTGCTACCATCGTAATTTTTGCCGATTTTTACTTCTGATTACTGAATCGACCCTTGAATCGCTTACAGCAGAAGTGTGCAACAGCCCTATTCTCTGATTCTTCCCTGCTTTTCCAAGTTGCTTCGGAATTTTTCCATGACGACTAAATACCACCTCGCTTAAAAAACTTGGACGTGTCCGAAAACTCAAACTTGATCAAGAAGGGACATTTGAGGGGGGGGGGGGTGTTAACCCTTTAACCCTTTCGATACCACGCCAAGTATGTTTGCTGTGATCGTAAGTTGAATGACCCTGTACAATGTACCATGACCTTTCAGTCCTCTCATCGAAACGCAGTGGCGAGGCGTGCGATTTGGCAACGTTCCTTCTTCCCATTTAAGCACATTAGAAAGGTCGAAAGCCTGGTCATCGCCGATGACTAAAGCGTTCGACTTTTTTGGTGAATTTAAATGGAAAAAATACATTGTTGCCAAATGTCACGCCTCGCCACTGTCGAAACGGTCCTTGATAAAATGTTGTCGATTATTTTCCATAGAGTTTTAGATTTTTCAAGCCATACTTTCAAGGGGAAGAGCCGTAGGACTCTGAAAAACCGGAAAACTGCACAAAATTTAAAACTAGTCGAGGAATTGAAGATGTCTACGAGGATACTTTCTTTTGAAAATCATGATACTATGACTTTCAAAAGAAAGTATCCTGATAAAAATTTTCATTTTTTCATTTCTAGACCAATTTGCGACTTTTTACGGTTTCCAGGTATTTCAGAGTCTCACACCATGAGTACTATGACCACTTGTGACGTTATGCCTCGAGAAATTTAAAGCTATGGAAAAATAACAGAAAAAATTATCGAGAACAATTTCGATGAGAGGACTTTTTTTTGAAAGTCATAGTACATGAGAGATGAGCAGGAGGAGAGTAAGAATCACTGACCTTGGATATCAGCTCGTCGTGATTGGCTAGATGCGCTCTGCAGTGGATGCAAGAGTAGGTTCTGTGGCAGTTGGGCAAATATGCCTGAAACGTTTTCACCATATTGCGTGCAATACTGCCATACAGATGCCGTCGGCTCTCTGTATGCCTGAAAAATAATTACAAAGGCACAGTTAATAACATCAAAACAATAAAACATTCATAATACAAAGTACCGGTGCTGCCGTTTTGCGTATAATTAATGACACTTTTTTATTCACCGATGATTCCAATTTCCATTGGTTGAGAAAAGATTACACAGTTCAGTTCAGTGTATGACCGTACTGCACGAAAATACTCTAATCTGTAATATTTTCTTCTTTAAAGGGTTAAGACAAGTGAATCCATGATCGGTTGATCGCCGCCATTGGATGTATTTTTGCACATTTGTTTAAATTCCGAGGGCCGTGTTTTAGTCCACTACAAAGATTACAGTGTCGTAGAGTTTCTAACGGTGTAATCTCTCAGTGCTTTTGTTGATCGACATCTACTCACACTTTTAAGGTGATTCTTCTTCAGCGTTCAGAGCCGATTTTTGCCACCAGAGCGCTACCGTTTGATTTATGTCAAACTGCAGGCTGAAAGTAATTTACATTTGAGAAAACGTAGTGTCAGTTACTAGATATAATCATCTGAAGAACGTCTCTGCGAAATATCTCGTCAGTAACTTCAAAAATAAGGCTAGGACTTGGGAGCTGGAGCCGTAGTTAGATCCGAGTTTTATGTTCTGCTCGGCAGAAAACTGTGGAAATACTAAAATGAGCTAAACAATTAATTATTAATAGAACACTGAATCCAAAGGCTCTTGCATCAACAGAACTTGATTTCAAAAATTCGGTTTCAAGATATTGCGTTGGGAGCTCTTTGGGAGTACGGCTCCAAAAGATTGCTCCTCAAAGAGCTCCCAACGTCATAACTTAAAAAAACCGAATCTCTGAAATCAAGTTCTGTTGTTGCGACAGCCTATGAATTCAGTATTTGAATGATACATTATGACTCATTTTAGTATTCCCACAGTTTTCTGCCGAGCAGAACATAAAACTCGGATCTAACCACGGCTCCGGCTCCGGTTCCGGCTCCGGCTCCCAAGCCCTGGCTGACAGTACCATAAACTGAAAAATCGCAAATTGATTCTTGTGTCGAAATGCACGGAAAAAAAAGATTAGTGAAAATAACCATACGGATACCTGATTTTGGCACCTGCTAGATGTTATGGTAAACTTGGCCAGAAGTATGGTACAGTTACCGATACTTTGAGTAAATTCGACATGCAATCAGGTAACATCACCTAGTACCCAGTCAAAACATAGTATACTTCTGGTTAACATTACCATAACATCTAGCAGGTGCCAAAATCAGGTATCCATATGGTTATTTTCACCGTAGTTTTTTTCCGTGTGCGATATTTCATTTTTTGGTACTTTCAGCCTTATTTTTGAAGTTATTGGTGAGATATTTTGCAAAGAAGTTCTCCAGATGATTGTCTAGTAACTAACTGACACTCCGTTTTCTCAATTGTAAATTACTTTCGGCCTGCAATTTTGACATAAATCGAACGGTATCACTCTGGTGGCAGAAATCGGTTTTCAATGCTGAAGAATCACCTTAAAGATTCCTTTGGGAAGCACAGACATTCTGGGGGTGCATCATATAGAAAATTGCCAATTTAATCGGCAATGGGTCTGTTGCAAACTTTTGCTACAGCGCTATAGAGTGTTCAATCTAATATAAAATCGCGTTAAAAGTCCATTGGTGGCATCAGAAAGTCATGAAATGCGATAATAAACTCACGAGAGACGTTTGATGAAATCCAAGATGGCGGTAAAATATCGAGCAACCTGTATGCATGCACCACGAATATCCAAGGATAGCCAACTTCACAATCATCGACCACACCCAATCACAACGTAAAAATAAACACATAACCTCTGAAGCTGTGAGGTTGTCAACGTTGGTAATCCTTGGATGTTAAAGGTGCATGCATACAGATTGCTCGACATTTTACGGCCATCTCGGATTTCATTAAACGTCTCTTGTGAGTTTATTATCGCATTTCATGACTTTCTAATGCCACCAATGGACTTTTCACGCAATTTTACATTAGATTGAACACTCTATAGCGCTGTAGAAAAAGTTTGCAACAGACCCATTAACTCTTTCATCCGTAAAACACCGTTGGACCCCTTTGTGAGAAAACAACTGTTTGTCAAAGGTTGACTAACCTCTCGCCTTGACTCTTTACATACAGGTACTCTACTCCCACCAGCAGAGGCGTAAACTTCGGATGTTTATTGGAGGGGGGGGGGCGGAAGCCTCTGAGTAGATGCACTAAAGGGGGGTCTGGTGGGATACCTCCAGTGAGAGGGGGATCTGGGGGTTCTCCCCCGGGAAAAATGTGAAAATTCAATTTTTCAAACATCGCAAACAAGGGGGCCACCCGCCCCACCGTGACTTTCCCTCTAAAGGGGAAACAGTTCGAGTTGATGAGGAAAAAGAGCCATGGCATAATGTTACAAAATATTGGGAACTCACTTTATCAATAAATTTATCGGTCCTTCCGGTAAGTCACATAATTGATCGACCTTTGACCCGACTGTCATCGACTTCTTGAAGATTCGAAACAAACTTTGGTCAGCATCTGGAACAAGATAATAACAACAAGTCTCGTTAAAGCAGATTACCTTATTACGCACACGTAGAGAGTTTTGGAATAATAATTAATATCTGAAAATTCAGATTTGGTTTGACAGTCCTCAATTAATTATTTCATCTTAATCAACACAAAAAAAAAAAAAAAGGTTTCTTCTTCCGTTTAGGATCTGACAATTATTATTCGTACACTTAAAAATAATCGTATTTTCACAGGTCAGTTAAAGAGTCTAGCTAGCTATGCTCTCTCCTCTTATGACAGGCGACAGACCAATACCGTCTCCATACATACCTGGCAGCCTTTTTGAGGTTAGGGTCATCTTGGTAAACGCACACTTATGGAAAGTGAAATGTTGGTGAAATGCAAAATCGTGATTTATCCTCTCTAAATACGACATTCAACTTTTTTACTGCTTTGTACAATCGAAGAATTAAAGATTGTCGCAAGATTTTCACACATTTTCAGTCATGGATGTGAGCGTGGCACTGATCTGAAACGGCTTTCCCACCCCAGCCGCATTGGCCTCTCACCTGCAAGGTGTGAGGAGTAGGAAGAGTGGTCGAACCAGAACCTTGAAGGCAAAACTTAGCTCGCGAAAATCTTGCGACAATCTTTAATTCGTCGATAGAACAAGTAACTAAGCCCAAAACTTTCATTACTGACGCAGTGTTGCCAGATTGGGGTGAAAAAACCGTACGCTTTACATCGATTTAAATGGGGGACGATACGGCTTTTTACCCTCGATCTGGCAACACTGCACTGACGTACTTTTCCAATTTTGGTTGAACTTCAAAATACCAACCAAATACTCGATATCGCCTTAAGCGGGCCGTAAGCTTCCATATACCAAGACGAACATTATCTCCCCAATCTCAAACCGAGCAGCCGGGTATGAGAAAATACGGTATTGGAAAGACCCATATTTCTGTCCTTTTCCAACGCATGCATTCAAATGTGAAGAGAACAAGATACGCAACCAAAATGCAGGATCTGCCTCTGTCCAAATACAGTATTTTTGGCAGCACTTCATTAATAAAATGCAATCTCTTAACTTATGGTCTTGATTTACCCACAATTGGGGCCTTATCTTCCCAACCTAAGTGTTGATTACACGATACACGATTAATACATAAAGGTCATCGATTTCTCTTGGTACAACCTTTGACCTTGAGTATACTCGTTTTTCGCCACTGGTCGAAATCACATCGCTTCAGTTTTTAACCCGGATATATAAACGCGATTATCGATGAACAAACTTACAAGATAAGGTTTTTTTCGGGCGCCTTCAATTCGACATATAGGCAATTCCAACTTCCCCAAGTACGAATAGTTACCTACCTTTCCTACATAAACAGAAATGTGGAGGTCTTTTGAACTTCCCTTAGAGGGTTAAAAGAAAATTGACCTTTCCTCTCCTATAACTCTCGATTTCACTAAGCGAGTTGATTTTTATTAACAATAAAAGTGGCACGCAGAGCCGTAATGTGGGGGCGAAGCCCTAGTAACTAATAAAAAAGAAGTAATTTTGGTTCCAAATTTTTTGAGCATGGTTCTTTTCCATTTTTTAAAATGTTTACGTATGCATTTCAACAAGACGCTCAATGAGGCTTATTACACGTAAACATTTGCGACATCACATCAGCTATTATATGTAGCATAAATTCCAACGGACTTTGACCAAAATAAACGGAAACACACACTAAAAATAACCTTAAAAATCCACAAATTAGGTCGTGAATACATCTGTCAAAAGTTCGGTAATTCACAAGGCGCGCTCGCACTTTTTATGGTTACAAAAATACAACTATATGTAGCTATAATCACAGTTATAATACATTTCATTGCTTTGAACTAAAAAGTTACGTTCCACACATTTCCGAGTTCATTGATGGTACATAAAGAAATTGCGAGCATTCTGCTTGAATGGACGGATTTTAAAAAGGCGTTAACGATGTACAAGAGAGAGTTTTCAGGGCTTTTATCCGATGGTGCCGTTCCGTATTTATTTAAAGGCATTTTTCAATTGACCGGTGATTCCTCCGGTTGAGAAAAGATTACAAATCAGAGTATTTTCATGCATTACAGTCATACAATGGACTGAACTCTGTAATCTTTTCTCAACCGAAGGAATCACAGGTTAATTGATAGATGTCATTAATCATACGCAGAACGGCAGCTCTGGTTGGTCGGTTTTCAAGGGTTAAAATGAGCGGGGATTACTTGCTGCATATTATACTGTAGCTTCAGTTTGGGAAACAGCCATTTCAACGCAGCCCATTGTGTGCCTCGGTTTCCCGAAAAAAGGGGCGGGGAGACTGAATTTAGATAGGTTTGAAACTATACGCATACACGCTTTCATGATGTGCGTACTATGACTTTCAAAAGAAAGTACCCTCGTCGAAATTTTCATCACTTTAAATCTCGGCAACTTTTAAACAATTCTGCGGCTTTCAAGAGTTTAAGAACTAAACAGAATGACTCTTCAAAGTACGTCATGAAAAATCGAAAATTCTACTGCAAACAACAGAACAATTTAACCATAAGAATTTCAATCAGGGTACTTTCTTTTGAAAGTCATAGTATAATGTACTACGTGAATCACAAAAACTTTTCCAGTCCATGTTGCTCGTTCCCTGTTCCGGTCTCCGTAAGTACACTGGCGGATCCAGCAAATTGTCCTTCTCTCTCTCTCTCTCTCTCTCTCTCTCTCTCTCTCTCTCTCTCTCTCTCTCTCTCTCTCTCTCTCTCTCTCTCTCTCTCTCTCCTCTCTCCGGCCATTTGAATGCGTGTGTTAGAAAAGGATAGAGGAGGGAGAGAAATTCACGTGCCTGCCCCTTACCTGTCTTTTTCTAACAAAAGCTATCTTAAGGGAGAAGAGAGAGAAGGATAGATTCCGAATCCGCCAATGTCTGCTTAGTGCGTGAATTTTGCGTACTTTGCAGCCATGTTATTACATTCAATGGAGACAAGTCTCGGCTCGGAGGCAATGAATACACATAATTGGAAAACTAGGATGTCGAGAGAGAGAGAAAGAGAGGGAGAGAGAGGACAGCGTTCAGCTTGCTGCTCCTTATTTAAACCGTGCAGTATATGTATAATGTTCGTATATACGATTCAAGATGCGAGAGAAATTCGCGCTTCGCACACATCAGGCCCATCATCTAAAATTTCTCTTTCTCTTTAATACAATTCATAACACACAATAAGCACGATGCTCTTCATTTTATTTTATTTTATAGTGAAGAGGAACATAGATCATATCAAAGGGGGGGGGGGAGGAAAGCGTTGCATGTCGCGCGTCGCTCGTGGATAGGAAGGAAGAGAGTTGATGTTGAAATATCTGACAGACACAAAGATGAGGGCCCGAAATTCGAAAAGTTGACCATGACCTGCGCAAGTAGGGATGTCAACCGGAACTGGAGCAGCTTAACCGGTGGAACCGAAAATATCCTAGGAACCGCAATCGGCACCCGGAACCTCAACTCATCCCAACAAGTTTTTCCCTATCCCAAGTGTTTTCAAGTTTTCTCAGAGGTATTTTCAAAGTGTGGCCACCCTGCAAAAGAGATATCTTCAGGGGACTTAAATTGTATTTGTTCTAAGCAAGTTCAGACAAGAGGCTTCTTTTTATTTTAAAAGAGAGAGGGGTGAGTGTGTGTGTGTAAGGGGGGAGAGAGAGAGAGAGAGAGGGAGAGTGATGGGTGGGGGGGATTTTGAAAAGAGTGAGGAGGGGGGGTTACGATGGTTTGGCACGATGAGTGCGTGCGCCTTTGTCAATGAGCGAACGATGATGGGCTGATTGCCAAACCAAAATAAGATGATCCATTCATTCCTCGTCACTTTTGGGTAAATATACTTCCTAAAGACAAAAATATACACATTCTTTTGTATTCTCTGTCTTTTAACCAACTATATCACTTTCAGTTTGATGGCGTTGGCGATAGCAGTATTCTGTACAGTAGTACATACCACACGGTGATTTTCTCCATTTTCGTTCCCATAAGATGAGCTTTATGGAAAACTATGACCATATGGCTTTATGGTCTACTTCATGGCTAAGAATGAGAGGTATTTTTAAGTAAAATGTACAGAAAGCACAGCGAAAAAATAAGAAGGAAAAATGTAGATCCGTTTTGAAAGAAAACAGAACCTCTAAGATTCCAGCAAACTGGGAGGATCATAAAAAAAAACAAAACAAAAAAACAGGGCTAAACACTCTATATACAGCGATGGCATTAGCGAGTGACTTTTCGTTTGCCGTATATGAATTTCAGAGCATATTTTAAGTGATTTTAAGCGCGCGCGTCGTAATTTCTGCTTAATTTTCCATTAAAACCAATGTTCGAAATTGCTACATCAAAAGTGTGCGGCAGACCCACTAATCAGCAAACCTATATAGTTTTAGAGCAGAAATGAAATGGGCAAGTGTTTGTTTTTACTTAACCATCGATGGATCTTCAATGAATAGAGTGTTGAGTTTGTTGCTTCAGATAGAAGAAACAGTACTTACAGATAAATTCAGCCTGAAATCACGCGACCTTCCTATTATTATACGGTAAAATCAACGCTTTTACCTAGTATTTTAGTTATCTGTAAATGATGTCTTCAAAATACGCCATAAATATATCTAACCACTGCATGTGCGCCGTGCCGCCCCGCGCGGGCGCGCGCATTGTCGGTAAAGAACACAGAGCAATCGGCGAATCTTTCGTCACTTCAATTGCATTGATGTGTGTTTACTGTTTGCTCACAAGATGAGCTCTCATATAAAAACCTTTACTGAACATTGAGACTTCCCAGACAGCGCGCCACGCTAGACCGCAAAGCGATGCGCTGCGTTAGCCAAAAGATTATTTATACATAAGGAAAGTAATCTTTGAGTCCGCCCTGCATGCGTCGCGGATTTTCCAGTACAGCGCATTTCCAACAAGAACGAGCTACAGCAATGGAGAGGATTTGTTGGTCACGTGATTTTGAAACTTCAAGGAGGCAGTCATGATGGAAATCAGTGGCGAAGCGTGCAATCTGGCAACGTTGCAGTTCGTCCATTTAAACCTATTGAAAAGATCGAACTACTGGGTGTTCGGTGAACACCTTCGTATTCGACCTTTTACATGGGTTCGAATGGGCACAATGCAACGTTGTCAAATTGCACGCTACGCCACTGATGGAAATCTCTTATGGATATTTTACACGCGGGCTCGGTTTGTTTGCCTCGGGGCTTTGTTTGTTTTAACCTTAAAAAGAAAATTGTGACAGATCCATTTGAAAATGGTTTCATACGAAAGTTCAGGTGTTTGAGAGTGGCCAGAAGGCCAAAGAAATTGATATAACTGTTTCTTCTGGAAGGATATGCACGACAAAAAAACTGAAACAAAACAGAAACAAACAAAATTTTCTCACCCGTAGAGTTTTATTAGAATTCTGTGCCCAGATAGCCACTCTGAAACACTAGCACTTTCACGTTTCTAACCAAATTTCACTGGATTAATTAGGTGTCCGGACATTTCCCCCCAGAAACCCCCCCCCCCCCACCCGAGGACATCCCTCCGGCTATTTCTCCCACAGTAAAATTATTTTATAAAATAATTTGTTAAGGGCATACCCTACGAACACTTTCTCACACCTTTTTTCTGGGGGATACCCCCAGGCCCCCTTTAAAATACTGAGGGAGACCCTCAGAACCCCCTTTAGAATTCTGAGGGAAATCCCCAGACCCCCTTTAGAATTTTAGGGGAGACCCCTAAATCCCCTCAAATTTCGAATATTTTCACCTACATTAATTCAGCCTTCAATCAAAAGAAATAGTTTAGTAGATTATACCCCTTTTTAAAGAATGCTAATGATACAGTAACAATGAAAAAATCTTTAAAACAAAAACAAACAACGCAACTTTTTGATCACGCCCTTCAAACCTGGGAAAAGTGTGAGGGAAAAGTTGAGGAATTATTAACTATAAATAACATCGGGGGGGGGGGGGGGGTAACTGGGGGGGATGACCGGGGGGGAGTGTCCGTAAACCGATTGATTACAACTTTTGATTTAAGGTTAAAAAAATATGAGGCAAACAAACCAGAATCAGATCGTTCACGCTGTCACACTTTAAGATAGGACTTGGAACATGTATCAGCCTCTCTATTGATATCATTTCTCCATTAGAACAAGTATGTTAGACAAGGATAGACATGGTCTATTAAACAAGGGGGATAGAACCATCTATTTTATCCTTTACCAACTTATACATTCAAAGGAGAAATGAGAGGGATGGAAGATTTCCTGCCTGCGCAACTGAATTATCACATAAGTATAAATAATAAACATGCACTGCTGAGCGCGAGATCCGCCTACTGCTGATTGTGAGTGCCTCACATTCAACAAAGCAATGTTTGATGCGCCTACAAAAACAGATGTATGCAAAAAGCAAGACAAAACTTCCATCCTCACACACACTCCGTGTAGCGTGTACGACTCGGTGCAACACGGTGCAGTCGCCCGGGCGCGGCGCAGGTTTAACGTTCGCGCTGTTGGCCAAGAATAAAAACTCTTTCAATAAGTGCGTTGTGCGATTTGTTGCTAAAGATAAAAAAAAAAAAAAAAAAAAAAAAAAAAAAAAAAAAAAAATCGAGCTCATACCGTTATAACCATGCTAAAGTAGACTGTTATAGTAGAGCAATAGATCGCATTGATTGCCATTCATATAGATCTATGGTGCCAGACAAACTCTGATTCAAGGTATTTTCCCTAAAAGCGCATTTTTGAAAGGAAATTATGGACCATTAAATCTAAAAATTAATGCGACCTTTTTGCAATCAAGAGCTCTACGCCCTCGAAAATACTAAATCATCCCCGGTTCCACGAATAAAACTGTCGAATGCAACGAGATATTACAGAAGAAACGATGCATTTGGAAATTGGAATCACCCGAATTCTCACCAGATTCTCGCCCATTCCACAATCAACACAACAACATTTTCATTCTTGAAAGATGTAAACAATCGGTTTCGAGGTTTATACGATGAACGGTGAAACGTGAGAGGAAGAACAGAAGAAAGTTGGTCACTCCTAAATTAAAGTTTTCACCCGAGGGGACGGAATTTTTTTTTTATTCCTTCCTTCTCGCGACCGACTCGGTGTCGCTGAGAATCCTAAAATAATATAGTTAACCTTCAAACGATAGTCTGAACGGAGCTAAGCTCACAGCCAGCTTTGCAGCGGGTTGGCTGAGGGCGGAGGAAGAGGGGGGGGGGGGTTTGGAGACAAAGAAATAAAGTACTGAAAGTCCAGGTGCGCCTGGTGCCATCATCGCTGTACCGTGACTGTCTCTTCTCCTCTCTCACGCGCAATAAGACGTCCCAAACGACAAAATCACCTGCTATAACTTATTTTCTACTGAAGATAAAAAGTAGCTGTTTGCGCCATTCTGTATCGGTTCCCAGATGATCTGTCCACAGCCATTATGTCCAATACTTTTTCGTCCAAAATTTTCTTTGTCCAGTTATATTTTCGTCCTATAATGTCATTACGTCCAAACGTTCTAATGTCCAATGAACTATACTATGCGTTGAACCGCCATCACGATCTTCCCGTTACAGCAGTTATGCGAGTTTATTACTGAATTTTAGTCTTTCTTAGTGTGATCTTCCTGATTTCCGCTGGTCTTTACATAAGATTGGGCTATTTATTTGCTTATAGCAAAAGTTTGCAAGAGCCCCATTACAAATCCATTATTACCAGTAGCGTAGCGCGCAATTGGGCAACTTGGTGTTTTGTCCATTTAAACATATTTAAAAGGTCGAATGCGAAGTTGTTCACCGAACACCCTGGAGTTCAATCTTTGTTATGGATTTAAATGGACGAACTGCGAAGTTGCCGAATTGCACGCTACGCCACTGATTATTACGAGCCGTTTGCATTGTGTAAATCACCGTGCGGACAGCATCAAGGAGCCTCGACTTTTGAAGCGACGAAAATAACTTGACGAAGATCAAACTAGTAAAGTTTCATCCCGTTTCCCTCTTGTCAACACGGGTGCCAAATGGGGCTCTTGCAAACTTTTGCTGTGAGTAAATAAATTGTCCAATCTGATGTAAAAACCAACGAAATTCACGAAAATCACAATAAGAAAGCGTAAAATTCAGTATTGAACTCACGAAACTGCATTAACAACAAGATCGTAATGGCGGTTCAATGCAGGTATCATGGGAGATACCTGACTAATTTGTCTCCTCTACGGAAACACAGAGGTATGTCTCAATTTAGATACGAATCTCCCACAATACCTGCGACTCCCCGCCTTTAGGCCCAATTTTGAGAGTGAATTTTGTTATTTTTTAGTGCACTCATCGTCATTTTTACAGGTTTTTACGCAAGAATCAACTCTTCAATCCCCTGTAGTAAAAATTTGCAAGAGCCCCATTTCTGAAATCCACTCGCTAAGAACTCATCGGTGAGCCCGATAGTGGAATAATTTTGAAAAAGAACTTAACGACTTAGCTATAAACAGGATTTATTGGACTTGATTTTGAAACTTCAAGAAAGGCAGCCATGATGGAAATCTTTTATGGACATTTTATGGACATTTCACGCGAACTCGGTTTGTTCGCCTCTCTTTTTTTAACCTTAAAGAAAGTTGAGACAGATCCACTAACGGCGGATACAGGAATTTGTCTTTCTCTCTCTCCTCTCATTTCAATATGTGTGTTAGGAAAGGACGGAAATGCGGACTAAAGTCACGTGATGGCCCCCTCTGCTATCCTTTGCTAACACATGTATTGTGTTCAAATGAAAAGAGAGAGAGAGAAAAAGACACATTTCTGTAGGTATCCACTCGTGGCTGAGGGTAAAATGGACACTGTAAGGATCATGATATGATAGACATCCTGCGGGAAATTTCCTTTCTCTCTCTCTCTCTCTCTCTCTCTCTCTCTCTCTCTCTCTCTCTCTCTCTCTCTCTCTCTCTTTCTCTCTCTCTCTCTCTCTCTCTCTCTCTTTCTTTCTCTCTCTCTCTCTCTCTCTCTCTCTCTCTCTCTCTCTCTCTTCTCTCTCTCTCTCTCTCTCTCTCTCTCTCTCTCTCTCTCTCTCTCTCTCTCTCTCTCTCTCTCTCTCTCTCTCTCACTCTCTCTCTCTCTCTTTCTCTGACCCTTCCTGCCCTAAAAAAAAAAGAAAAAGGACACGCGTTTAAAGTTCCCAAGACGTCCGGAGGACATTCGAAGGAAATTTTGAAAAGATTTCGAATCTATCCGAAATGCCTTCTTTTGACCTTTAAAACGCGATCGGCGGGGGGGGGGGGGGGGGGTTAAAAAAATGTACAAACTTCACGTTCAAAACCCTTTTTTATTTTTTTTTCACCGGGTTTAAATGCATAAGTTAGAAAAGAATAGTAGAGGGAGCGAAAATCAAGTTACTGCCCCATATCTGTCCTTTTCTAACACACGAGTTCTAATGGGAGAAGAGAGAGAAGGATAGGTTCCTGAATCCACCAGTGCACAAGACGTATAAATCGGGTCAAGAGCCCGCGCTCGCTCCTCTCAGAAGACTATTAAACAATAAGTAAAAGCGCCCTCCCCTTACCATCTCCTCCCCCTCCCCTCGGTTTTTTTTTTCATGCTCTGGATGCGCCAGCTCACTGTACACAGCAAGAGGACACCTTCTTCCGCGCACAAGAGCCCGCGAACCGAGAGAGGTGGCGCGAGGTCAATTTTTATCTACCAAAGCCACTCTTTCACAAATACGGTGTCTTTGAATCGACCCCCCCTCACCATAACCTCTTCGCCCCTTTACCCTCCGACCCCTTTCTGACTCTTTCCGGTTCGATGATCGTGATTTGTCGCGTGTTACAAAAGTGAAACGCTGAAACGCTCATAAGCGGATCGTTGTATACAATGAGGAACAGGAACATAGCCGTAGGATAGGATATTAGCTATATAGGATAATTAGGATTAGGAACATAGCTATAGGATATTGTCTTTCTCTCTCTTTAACCCATTTGAACGCATCGGTTAGAAAAGGCAAAAGGCTGGATGTAAGTAGAGGCTGTCACGTGATTTCTGTCCCCTGTTTCTGTCCTTTTCGAACACATGCGTTCAAATAGGCTGAGAGAGAAAAAGACGATATCCTGGCAGCGGCTATGATGAGGAATGAGAGCTGCCTTGTCTGATGGTCCACCTACCCTATACCTTAAAGTAATTTTGTATCTTAACCCTTTCGGTCACCACTCCAAAAATGCAGCGGAGTGCAACCTAGCAATTATGCTATTTTGCCACTTAACCTGTACACAAATATCGATTAAAAAATCGATTATTTTACAAAGGTTTGAATGCATTGGCGGATTCAGGAGGGAGGGCGAAGGAGGCGATGCCCTCCGTTCGACCAAAACAGGGGGAAAAGGGGGGAGGCAAGGTGAAAGAAGGGGGAAAACAGGAGAGTAAAACGGAAAAAGGGGTCATCCGGGGGCGAAAATCCTAAATTCGCCCCCCCCATTCGTGAGGGCTGGATCCACCAATGTTTGAATTGATGCAATCCGTTGATGCCACATTTCACGAGCCGCCACTGCCAACATGAATGGCGAATGCCAAAATGAATTTTGTGATAGAATTCTCACCGTCACTGAACAGAGATCATCCACTTGATGGTTGGATTTTTTTTTCCCCCTGGGTTTAAATTGAGAGAAATGCAACGTTGTCAGATCTGGCGATACGGCACCGGTTGCTATTTGAAATCGGCGAAATCCATTCGGTGTCATGCCGTGACCTAGTTGACTATAGTTATGAGACTGAACCAATAAGCTTTTCGATCGAGCGAGAGCGCTGCGTCTTAACGTCGAGAGCTAATATTATGTCTTCAGAGACAGGGTTGCCATTTATAAGTAAACTCACCAATTACGTTCCCGGTTAAGGACATTGAAGAGTGGAGGTTTAAAAGAAATCGGAACCCGCAGGAGTAGAGTCCCTGTATGTAGAGAGTCAACTGAGTCAAGACAAGGTGAAACCATGGGCTATTGGATGCGTTTTAGCACATTTCTTTTACACAGTCTGAGATCAATGTAGTGTTTCAGCCCACTGCAAAGATTACAGTGCCATGGAGTTTCTAACGCTGTGATCTTTCACTGCTTTTGTTGATCGACATCTGTGTACGTTTTTAAAGATTATTTTGGGAATTGTAGACATTATTGAGGTGCATCATATGGTTACAATTCACAATGGGTCTGTTGCATACTTTTGCTATACAACAATATAGATTCTTGATTCTTATGTAAAATTTGGCAAAAATAATGACGCGCAAAATAAAAACGTTAAAAATCCACTCACTAACTCAGGAAATCACTTCAATATCAAACAGCCCGCGCTACACTAGACACTATTTGCACCGGTATACTTCTAAATAGACGCGGAACCACCGTGCATAAGTAAACAACATCGTAACTACAAAATGATGGAATTTTCTTCTAAATACATGAACAATTGGCTGCATTTGCTGTTTGGTTTTTTCGATTTATCAAAGATTACAAGATAATATAAGAAATGTACGCATCTAAACGAAACATTCCAATGTTTGTAAGTTCTGTTGATGTTTGCATAAACGATATGGTTCCATCCATGTAGTTATAAGTCTGTGATATAGTGTCTAGTGTAGCGCGGGTTGTTTAAAATGGAAGGTATTTAATTAATGAGTGGATTTTGAAAGTTTTTAATGTGCGCATCGTTCTTTTCGCCGAATTTTACGTTAGAAACAATGAGTTATATTGATGTAGCAAAAGTACGCAACATACCCATTTTATCGACAGATAACTCTTTTATCCGTGAAACACCGTAGGACCCTTTGATAGTATAACTAACTGTTTGTATACAAATGTGCAAAAACGCATCCAATGGCGGCGCCCGAAAAGCCTAAAACTCTTTGACCAATCAGAGGTTGACTATCCTCTTGTCTTAACCCACTAAAGGCCAGCAGGCTGATTCTGTCTATCTCGTAAGAGACGACACGAGATAGACGAGATAAACGACTCTGTCTCGTGCAAAAAGATAAGACGAGACGACTAGTCATCTCGTCTCGTCTCGTGAAATGAGCAGAGTCAACCCACTGGGCCCAAAAAATGTATGGTCCCGGCAGAGTGCGCAAGTTGAATTGCGTGCGGTTTCGACCAATCAGAGAGCCTACGCATGTCACCTGGCCGTGCGCAAGTTCCGTTCGGGATCAAACATTATTTGGTCTCTGGTTAGATCAAAAGAGCGCTTCTCTTCATTTATGAAGGGAAGGTAGTTAACTATTCGTACTTGGGGGAGTTGGAATTGCATATACGACACATTGAAGGCGCCCGTAAAACCTTAACTTGTTAGTGTTTTCATCGATAGTCGCGTTTATCTAGAATGAAGACTGAAACAATGTGAAATAGACCTGCCGTTTTGCGTGTAATTCATCGCATTTTTCAACTCACCGATGATTCCACCGGTTGAGAAAGGATTACACAGTTCAGTGCAGTAAGTCTTTACAGCACGAAAATGTTCGCACCTGTACTCTTTTCTCAACCGGTGGAGTCGTCGATGGCTTTAAAAAAAACTTGCGGATACCTTAAGTAATTAAAGTGGTTTCCACCGATTGAGAAAAGATTACATAACAGAGTATTTTCGTGCAGTTCAGTCATGTCATACATTGAACTGAACTGTGAAATCTTTTCTCAACCGATGGAACTATCGGTGAATTGAAAAAATGCGATTAATTATACGCAAAACGGCAGCTTTGGAGATAAATTAGAAGATAAAAACGAGTCTGCTCGGGCTTGACCCATAAAGGGTTTACTAACTACATGAAGGGACTCGGACTATACGCAGGTGGACGTTACCCAGTGGTGTTGCGTGCAATCTGACGACACTGTTTTTAGTACATTTAAACCCGTGTAAAAGGTCGAGCTATTGGGAGTGCACAGTGTTCTACGTCGAATCGATATTTTACGTGGGCTCAAATGGACAAAAATCATCGTTGCCAGATTGCAAGCGACGCAGCTGACGTTACCTGAAAAGTGACAACTCTGCGTAAGGAATGGAGTAGGAGAGGAGGGAGGGGAGTAGGGGGCCTTGAGCTTTCAGTTTCCTTGTTGATTTGGGGGGTAACTTATACCCGAGTTTATATATACTTGATCGATATAACAACAGCCAGACTCGAGTTGAGAAAATAAAAATAACATTCCCCGCGATTATGCGACTCCCATCTGAAACCTCTTCCCCGACGACAAGATACGGAACGTAAACGAAACGTAGCGTAACGCAAAGCAGGGCTGCAGTTTGACGTAATAATTGAACGCACTTTTCCGTTTCACTTGATAAAACTTTTGAATTTCCCGCCACAATTGGCAACGCTGATGCGAATGCAAACGCAACGCAGCAACGATCGCTCCAAAAACAACACGAATGAAAAACAATCCTCGTCTGCAAGACGGAAGAAGAAACGGAGCAGAGCTGCCGATTTGCGTAGATTTAATGACATTTTTAAATTCACCGAAAATCCTACCGGTTGATAAAAAATTACAGAGTTTAGTTCAGTGTATGACTGTAAAGCACGAAAATACTAGCGTCCTTTATATTTCCTAATTAATGGCGTTTCTACTGATTGAGAAAAGATTACAGATCACAGTATTTTCGTGCATTGCAGTCATACACTGAATTGAACTATGTAATCCACTCGCAACCGGTGGAAACATTGGTGAATTTAAAAATGTCATTAAATCTACGCAAATCGGCAGCTCTGCTACGGAGGACCAAAAGATAAATATCGATGTTGCCAATCTTTGAATAACCAACGAGCTATACAGTGGCGAAGCGTGCAATCTGGCAACGCCGCATTTGGATCAATAAAACTCACGAAAATTATATATATTAAAAAAAAAAAAAAAATACCGTCGATATTGAAAAATGTCGACATATCATCTATGAATCGCCGATGACCATCGGATTTGGCCTTTTCTATGGATTCAAATAGACAAAATGCCATGTTGCCAAATAGCATTCTTTGCCACTGGAGCTATACGATTATATGATTGTGAAGGGCTACTGCCAAAAAAGGCACAACCAACACTCGAAGTATTTTATGGGAGAGACAAAAAACGTTTCAGATTTTGTTCGAAAAAAGAGGTTCATTGTATGGTTCACCTAATATGCTGATGATTATTTTTTTTTTTTTTTTTTTTTTTTTTTTTTTTTTTTAAACTGAAAAGGGAACGTCGGGGGGAAACAAAAGTTGTAAGCAACTAATGTGCCTTTTTTCAAATGAAACATTGAAACTATAGATTTTTTTGAAATTTTTGACTCACGGAACAATTAATATTATTTATTATTGATGCTGTAAAATATCAATCGGAGGGTAGTAGTAAGTAGATACAAGGAAATCGACCCTTGGGAAGGAGGGTGTATCTTGTTTAGCCCCCATAAACAGTAAATATTGATGCAAATATTGATGTAAATATTAACAGGCAATATTGATGCACACGCAATCGTATATTCTCATGCACGCATGACATCATTTGTTAGTGGGATTCATGAAAGTATTTCAGCACTTCTTTGCCCTTAACAGACAGCCTCGAGGCCAAAATTGTGGATTTGGACCGTTTTTCAAGAACATCGCCTAATTCAGGCGCATAAAGGTTCTTGGATTTTCACTTTTTTCTTTATTTTCAATTTAAAATTCCAAAAACACGACTTTTCCCCGAAAGCGAATATAGAGGCACTATTCATCGCATTGAAATCTGAAAAAGTTTCGCCTGGACCTTAAGCTGAATCAATTATTGAAATACAGGCGTGCACGAATTAAATGTTTCTGTTGCGTACAAAATCAAGGCATATTTTCACAATGATTGCTCTCTCAATCCGGTTAAAAATAAATAAGTATGATTTATTGCCCCGTTTCTTGCTCTGCCGATGAATATTTTGACGGGTTTCTTTCCCACAATTTTATTTTATTATTAATATTTTTTTCAAGCCAGGGAAGACCTCTGCACTTATTAGTGTTTGTTGACTCATATGTCAAGATTAAGTATACTATCACTTTACAGAAAGTCACGCTATGGCGTACCACTGGCCTAGACCCCCCCCCCTCTTTAAAAGAGTTCCATCTGTAATGAAAAGTTGCGGACCCATATTCCCCCCTCCTTTCCACCGCACCATCACACAAAAAATGTCTCTAGCTACGCCAACGGGCTGCACTCACGTACCTCTCTCCTGACATGACGACGAAATGAGTGGAGTGGAGAGGGAGATAAAGGGTTATCAGCACAATAACACTATCACATTTTGCGATGATAAAATTAAATTAATCGTATTGGAAAGTAAGTCACATTAAACATTAACGCGTATTAGGGTCATAAATAGTGTTTTCCTCGAATTTGATCGATCAACACTTTTATTAATTACCAACGCACTGTTTTGATTGAAGACGTAAGTACCCACAGATAATAATATGCAGTGGGACCGCAGCACAGTGTGAGATATTATGACTGATACAGCTAGACAAAAGTCGGCAGACAATGTTCATTGGAGAAGTAAAGGCGGACAAAACCTTACAAAAGCTCAAAGGATCTTCTTTCTTAAAAAAATCTGCGATGTATCGATCGGCGAGTCTCCTATTCAAACCTACGGAAAAGAATCGATCCCGAGTGAACCACTGAGAAATCGATACGTTTTCATGGGTTCAAATGGGAGAAAAATGGCATTCAAATGTTTCCGAGCCGCTACTGCCCGGATCACGTGCGCCCCTTCAGATGATTCCAGGGTCGATTAGTCCGAACCGTGGACACCACGTCGCGTACGTCGTCGCGTGCAATCAGGCAACGTTGCATTTCATCAATTTAAATCCATTTATCTATAGAAGGTCGAAATTGTTTGATCTCTTCCAACGGTTTAAATGCAAGAAAAGAAGCGTTGTCAAATTGCACATTTTACGCCACTGAAAGATTACGGGTCGATCCGGCTTATTTTACTTCTATCTCAAACGAGCTCTAATTTTAGTTTGTCACACTGGTTTGAGCGGGAAAAGAGGGCAGGGCAGGTTTGTGTGTGTGTGTGGGGGGGGGGGGGATTTACATACGTACACACCGTTTTATTTACATTCAACATAAGCTATTCGGTAAGCGATAAGCTGTGAAAGAAAAAAGTACAGAGCACACTCTGCTCCACACAATGACTATGTCCTACTGACTTGACACTACTACACGCATGCATATTACGATTCACACTATAAACACTACAGGGTGGGCCAAAAGTCATGGCACGGTTACAAATGTCAAAAATCGATGTGAAAAACGATTTCGACCTCCATAATTTGCGCCAAAATGCTCAAGTTTTGATGCCCTTCCGATTAACGTATCACACGATAGGGGATAGAGATTTTGAGATAGCCTCCTTGGCCTTGAGGCGCCAAAACGTTAAAATTTTCGGGGGCACTAAATCCTTGTTTTGACTAAACTCGTGTTACAGCCGCATTCTTTCTGAAAGGGCCTTGATTTTCTGAGTATTTAAGACTCCTATTTTTCTAAATGTTGACTTTAGTTTCCGAACAGGAGTGGTGATTTTTTGATAATGGGTCCAAATCGAACTTTAACATTCGATTTATCGAAAACAAAAGGCGGTGTGGACTTCCGGTTTGCGCCAAAAGTCTTAAAAATAATAAGTCCTTTCAAATGATGAATCACAAGATAAAGGGAGCTGTTTGAAAATTTTGAGTTGGGCGTCGGTCATCCCCCCCCCCCCCCTAGAAGGAGTGCCCCAAAAGTTTGACCTCTTCAAAAGGTAGCTCCTTGAATGTTGTAAACATACTCCAAGTTTTGTTTTTTCATCTGCAGCCGTGGAAAAGTTATATGAGGCTGTCCCGAGACTTTTGAATTACCCTGTATACATAGTATGCAGAATAGATGAAAATAGATTGGGCAACCTGTTACGAAAGTTGTTCTCACGCTCTGCGAACACTGCACACGGAAACGAGTCGATAGAACAGTTATATTATAGTTTCTGGTTATAGGTTATGTTGGGTGTCAGCGTTGCCGTTTTGCGGAGTTTCCTCTGATTTTTCCTTATTTAACTCAAAGTAAAATTTTTGAATTATGTGCCAAATTCGACAACGTTCGCTGGATGTATATTGCGCGCTCGCGCCACGCCTCACACTTATCAAAAATAACCGATATAGAGGCGAAAATTCAATGCGTTAAAAATCACACTTGGAGGGGGGGAGGGTGCCATGCCGTAGATCTACAAGATATTGCGAATCAGGGCTGGCATTTCAGCGATCTTTTGGTGATTCCAGGAAAAACTTTTCCAGATTTCAATCCAATGGGAAGCGCGACTATAGTCGCTTTTGGGAAAAGTAGCGTTTTTGGCATTTTAAATTGAATCCAAAGAAAAAACGCACAATCCAAGAACGTCACCTGCGTAATTTTTTTTAGAATTTGTTGAGCCCCAAACCAGCAAAATCAGTTGAGAATTAAAGCCGTAAATTATGAAATTCGCCATATAAGCTTAGTGAGAGCAAGTGATAAAATGTCTACCTGCCTCACTTGCACTCGATTATTGAGGCTTATGGGAATTATCGTTATTCGTAATTTTCGGCTTTATTTTTTAGTATTTCAGCTTGGAACTTTAAGGGTATCTTCCTGAAGTATGCTCGCAGGTGCTGACGTTCAATAAGTGTGTACATTAAGCGAAAATTCATCAATTTGAGCCAAAAACTGTAGAGCTTTTGAACAGCGCGTCGCAACGTGGTGCCCACAGTTCAAATTGATCGACCCTGGAAATTGGAATCATCTTAAGGTGATTCCTTGCCTATCTGAAGTGAGATTCTGGATCAATAGATAGCATCACTAGCAGTGATGGACTAAAATCATTTTTTGAATAACCACGAATAATTAACTAAACTTATTCGCATTTTTCTCATGTTATTCATAATAGTAAATCGAAGTTTTGACACTACCAGCGTATTCATCTGTCATGAGATGAACGCCTGTTGGTGTTCGAAATTTGATTTACAAATAGAAATAACATGAAAATAATGCGAATAATTTTAGTTAATTATTCGTGGTTATTCAAAAAATTATGTTTGCCCATCACTGATCACAAGTGACTTTGAGAATTTGACTTTGAAAACTTAATTTTTTTTTTTTTTCCTCAAAGCATTTATCTGAAGAAGGATATCTTTTTACAGGAACTGCGTAATTTTCTGCTCGATTTGATTTGTCGCCAAAGTTCAACAATTTTCGCCCTGAATTGACGGAGAAATCAAGCACCAAAATTTTGGCAATGTAGGGACGTTTTGTGACACGACAAAATGTACCTCTTATTAACCCTTTAAGGGCCAGGTTGAGAACGCCATTCTTCCGTTTATAAAGGGAAGGTAGTTAACTGTTCGTACTCGAGGGAGTTGGAATTGCCTATACGATACATTGAAGGCGCTCAAATGAACCTTATTTTGTAAGTGCTGTCATCGAGAATCGTCTTTATCCGGAGTGAAGACCGAAACAATGTGAAATAGACTAAAGGAGTAAATCGAGTAATCTCGGGCTTGGCCCATAAAGGGTTAAATCATGTTTATTTTTTATTTTATTTTTTTTTCTTTATTTATTTTTTTTTTAAAAAAGGGTTAAAATGGAACGGTTGATGTAAAATAAAACTTTCTGAAGCGAAAAAACTAAAACTTGGGAGAGAGAAAAGAAGGATGTCCGGAAAAAAATATTTTTCGAGTCTGTGTGCGATGCGCGAGTGCCGATGCTCTGTCCGTTACGCGTGCGAGCGATAAGAGTGCGATGCACTTTCGCTAAACGCGGAGCGGCCTCATTAAAAATTGATCAAAATATCTGGATGAAAACACGGTCACGGCGGGCTATAGACTGATTTAGTATCTAGAGCGATATATCGTATCGATTGCCATCCAAGGGCCTCTGCCTCTGGTTCCAAACAAACTCTGGTTCAATGTAATTTTCCCGTAAGCGGATTTTTGAACGGAACTTTTGACTACTCAATCAAGAATTTAATGCGACCTTTTTGCGATTATGAAATCTACGTCCTTGAAAATGAAAATGCTTATCTATGCCTGGTTCCTTGACTAAAACTGTCAAATCAATAAGATATTACAGATAAAACGTTGCATTTGAAGGTTAGAATCGCCCGAAATCCCACCAATTCCACAATAACAATAATAACATTTGGGTGCGATACCATTATTCCATAACCTCTAAATGTATTGCTTAATCTACAATAACTAGTTGATTTTGGCAGTTTTAGTCAGAAACCAGCGGGCCGATCATTTACTTCATCGTTAAAGCGATCATTAAGACTGTGTATGAGTGATTCTAAAGGTCGAATATTGTAAAACTTAGCCGTTGCTATGGTAACCATCGTTATAGTGTCCGTTTTTAAAGGTTACTCATAAATAGCCTCCATAAAACGAGACTCTTAACGATGGTTACCATAGCAACAGCCAAGTTTTACAATTTTTGACCATAGCATCAATCGTAGACAGATTTAACGATCGGTTTAACGATAAAGTAAATGGTCAGCCCGCAGGAATAATTAAGCATTTTTGAAGACGCAGAATTCATAATCGCCAAAAGGTCGCATTATAATTGTTCGATTTAATAGCCTAAATTTCCGTTCAAAAATGCACTTAAGGGGAAAATACATTGAATCAGAGTTTGTTTGGAACCAGAGGTCCTCGGTCGGGAATCGATACGAGATATCGTCTTACTAAAACAGACTATTGCACCACTTTGCGGATCGATTCTTTCTTATAGGTCCATACGGAGGATATAATCGTGTAACGTACGGAGAGTAAAAAAGCGATGACGGGTCATACTTATTATCGACCGTCGATTTGGAAACTTGCGTAAAATGTGTGGGTTTTCCAGGGAGTTACTCAATCGTAAACCGCGCGACCGGTCGACATTGATCGTAAATCTCCTCAACTATTTATGTAAAGCTAAAACGTGTTTTCAACATGGAAACTTTGGACTCTGTTGTCAAACCATAAACAAAAAAACGGCTGTACAGTACCCATACATTTTCTGAAAGGATTCGCTGTAAGACCTTAAAGTAAGACCTTTGTTGTTGTTGTCGTGTTCGAACGAGAACAAGTATAACCATAAAGGAGAACCCAATATGCAAAACAAATAACGAAAAGAAACTGCTTACAATCGCGTTGGTTCAGTCTCCCTTAAAAATCATCAAATGGGAGACGTGGACCGGACCAGACCGGACTGGGGAGAGGAGGGAGAGGATACTACGAAATTAAATTAAATCAGGTTAAAACTTTGAAACTGTTGATTTACACAGGTTATTGTTAAAATAAATAAATAAAAAAAAAAAAAAAAAAAAAAAAAAAAAAAAGCTTCCATGCACCTCGAATATTTTGAGAACGGCCGTGAAGGGGGCTCTTGCAAACTTTTGCTGTGAGCTAATGAATAGTTCCATCTGGTGTAAAACCCAGCGAGAATCACGAAAATCACACTAACGAGAAGAGAGTCTAAAATTCTGTGATAAACTCACATAACTGCTTTAACGGCAAGTTCGTAATGGCGGTTCGACACAGGTATCATGGGAGATTCCTGTCTATTATGTCACTTTCTCTACGGAAACACAGAGATATATGGCTCGATTTATATGGGAATCTTCAATGATACCTGCGTCTCTCCGCCATTAAGCCCTATTCTGATTTCGAGAGTTTTGTGATTTTTGAGTGTACTCATCGTCATTTCTACAAGTTTTTATGCAAGAATCAACTCTTCCATTCTCTATACCAAAAGTTTGCAAAGAACCCCATTTTGGAAAAGGCTGGTCACGTGCAATTTGGCAATGTTGCATTTAGTCCATTTTAAGTCATGGAAAAGGTCGAAATATTGGAAGGTGCACAGTGCACTCCCGCGAATCGATATTTTGCATGGGTTTAAATGCATGAAGTGCAACGTTGCTAGATTGTGCGCGCCGCCACTGATCTCAGACCATCGTGCACTGTTAACCCTCTAATGACCAGGTTGGTTCCGCAGAGAACATGCACCACTCCTCCGTTTACATAGGGAAAGTAGTTAACTGTTCGTACTCGGGGGAGTTGGAATTGCCTATACGACAAATTTAAGGCGCCCGACAAGACCTTATCTATTGTAGTGTTTTCGTCTATAATCGCGTTTATCCGAAATGAATACTGAATCAATGTGAAATAGACTAAGGGAGAAAAACGAGTATACTCGGGCTTGGCCCACAAGGGGTTACGCATAATGAGAGAAAAGGAAATAAAAACAAACGAAAAATCCTATAAAACTTCCGTCATTAAGGTCAAATGTATGACAAGTGGTCGAAACTCACCGCTATATCGGGCTAGCACCATATAACAGGATTTTTAATCTAATAATTGACAAACCTGGAACAGAGAGAAAAGATTAATGAGATATATCTCGGGGAACGCTTCATAAAAGTAGAAGCTAAAACAAAAGGCATCCTCGGGTGACATCGATAGGTTCGAGGTGCCATCGATTTGAGAAACGTGTGCGTCAAGGAGAAAGAACAACAAGGATCAACCGATGGAGACTTGAGTTTAGTTGATTCGTTTGACCGAGAGGTGGGGTTGGTGCGTTGGTGGGAGGAGAGAAGGATATGAGGGGTAAGAGGGGCGAGGAAAGGGGAGCGGGAGAGTCTGAGGGAGAATAGTTTACGAAAGTTCAGTTTTCTTTCCTTCAATTTGGAGGATCAAAAATCTCAAACGAAGGCTTCTCGGAGAAACAGACAAACACGGGCGGATGCAGGAATTTGTCTTTCTCTCTCTTCTCCCATTTGACCATGTGTGTTAGAAAAGGATAGAAGAGGGGGCCATCACGTGACTTTCCCCGGTAAAACTCCTCATCAAAAATCATCAAAAAAATCTCTGCATGAGAATTGGAACCTGCTTTCATGGTGATCTTATAATGATTTCATGATGATCTCATGCTGAGCTCAAGATGATTTTCATACTCATCATGATATCAGATTCCAGATCTCACGCAAAAGCTTTTTTAATGAGAATTTTTACCAGGGTTTATAATCACTGGCTGGCCACTATCTCCATCCTTTTCTGACTTACAGGTTCAACTAAGGAGAACGGAGAGAAAGGTAAATTCCTGTATCCGTGATTACATGCGAAACTTTTCTATATTTCAATCCGACGGATAGCGCCACTAGTCGCGCTTTCAAGAAAAGTCGTATTTTTGGCACTTCAAATTGAAAAAACAAAAACCAAAAACCAAGAAAAAACGCTAAATCCAAGAACGTCAGCACCTGCGTAATTTTTTATGAATTTCTTTGAGCCCTAAATGAACAAAATTGGTAAGAATTAAAGGAGTAAGTTATGAAATTCATTTCGCCAAAAGCTTAGTGAGGGCGAGCGAGAGCGAGTGGTACTATGTCTAACTACCTCACTCGCACTCATTGACGCTTATGGAAAGTTTCGTATTTCATATAATTTCTGGCTTCATTTTTTAGTATTTCAGCTGGAAACTTTTAAGATAAGTTTCATTTTAATCAATTATCACTTTGAAAAAAAAAAAAAAAAAAAAAAAAAAAAAAAAAAAAAAAATGTTGAAAAGTTCCTAAAATTATCGGTCTAGGTGCGCCTATACTTCTAAAACGATCTCTGAGCAAGAACAAATAGTATGCAGAAGTACGCACTTAGCTGAGGTCGTCAGTTTTTTGATGCGCAGAGTGGAGCGGTATACAGGCTCGGGCACAGCGCAATGAGGGTGCATTATGATGATCCGATAACCTACTTCGGCCCTTACTCCCGGGCCAATATACATTATACAAAGTACACAAAAACCGAGCAGAGCGACTTATCTACGGTAAATATTGACAAAATAATTGATTGATTATGATAACGCGACCGCGATTAATGGAGGAAAGCGAGCGCGGAACAGAAAAAACGCATCGAGACAAGAGACGAGATAAGCCGTCATTTGTTATGGCATCGCTGGCGTCCGATGCCCAGCTTTTCGGTATACCAGTCGAATAGTTTGTTATCCGCGGTGTCGTAAAAAAAGTGGGAGGAGCAAAGAGCAGGCGGCTGCGGCTGAGGGCCGAGGGCCATCTTCACAAATCCGTGCTGACGATCCCAGGGTGGATCTCTAAATGAAATACGACACAACTATAAGGCACAATCGATCTAATATTGTATAAGTGAAACAAAACAAACCGTTAATGCTGACCAACGCGACGTCGCGTCGCACACTGTTAGAAATGTTCACTCCGACTCCGGTTACATAAAAGCCACACGGAGAAAAAAAAAATCGCTTATGAGAACAGAACTTTGGCTTATATGGAACACCGAAGTGTTCGGTTACAGTAACCAAAGTTTTCGGTTGTGATTACCGAACTTCAGTTAGGAGTACCGAAGGTTTCGGTAAGTGTGACTAATACTATGACTCACATTTCGTTCCTACTGAACCACTTCGGTACTCCTAACTGAAGTTCGGTACTCACAACCGAAAACTTCGGTTACTGGAACCAAACACCCTCGGTGTTCCATGTATGGACCGAAGTTTTTTTTCTCCGTGCATGATTTCTCCTGGTACGTAGTTTTGGGAGTAGGTAAGATATTTGTGGAGTGGAAAACGTTGCGAAAAGGAGGAGAGAGATAATCATAATTTGCATTTTTCCGAAATTAGAAGATGATTTTACTCCACACTAGAGGAGGCGTACACAACCTCCTCGATAATATTTTCAGCTATTTACTCCCGATGCACCTCATTTATACTATGCATGAGAGTGAAATTTAACCTAATTTTTATTTTTGGTCCGATTTTCACTTGGGATTTTTTGGCCGATTTTTAACAGTGCACTATGGTCTGTGATCAATCATCAAACAGTGGCCAAAAATCACAAAGAAAATTCCTCATCAATTTGTAAATTATAAACTTTTAATGCCAATTTAAAGTACGGAGAATTCTTTTATCAAGTATAATTCAAACCTTATAGACAGGTCACCAGAAAGTTTTAAATCAAGCTTAAAAGGTTGAAAAACGATGATTTTCGGTGACTTTTTTTCATCGAGTTTTACCCATTACATTTCGATTTCAGTCCTTAGTGCGTCGAAAGAAGGAAAAGAAGCCCGGACATAGGAGAGAAAAGCGCAAGTGGACGAAAGGGGAATCATACGGAACTTCAATTCGTCGTGAGTTGCGAGTTCCGTCGCGTCTGGTATTATTCCCCTCCACCTTCCTCTCCCTCCTCTTCTAATCCATCCCCTCCACCCACCCCCTCTCAACACTCACCCCTCACCTATATACTTAATTATTGCAATCTCTGATAGAAGTTGGAGTTGGAGTGCATCATTTAATCCCTCCGTGTGCGCGAGAACTGAAGAGATCGTAAACTTTCTAAATCCGTCATTCCGAGTCCTCCCTTTCCTTTCTTTCTAACCCCTCCCCCAGTCCCCCCCCTTTCCCCTAAAGTCCTGTGCCCCCTAGACAGGCCGCCCCTTTCGAGTCGCCTGATCTCTCACGCCTCTCCGTTGCTTTTAGCCAACACTGATAAATTCTATGAGGCAAATGGTGGCCAAACTTTTTCAGCCACGGGCCAAAAATAAAGGTAACTTGATTTTTCGGCGGAGAACGTGAGACTTGTTTGCCCCATGTTTCCTGATTTTTGTCGGCCACCTTGGCTAGAGTCCCTATATGTATGTAGAAATTTAAGACAAGTGGAACCATTGGATGCGTTTCTGCACATTTGTTTACATTCTGAGGACCGTTGTTGTGTTTTGGTACACTGCAAAGATTACAGTGCCATAAGAGTTTCTAATGGTGTAATCTTTCACATATCCAATAACGGCGCCCGTAGAGTCTAAAAACTCACGATCAATCCAGTAGCGTAGCGTGCAAGGTGGCAACGTTGTATTGTGCCCATTGAAACCCATGTGAAAGGTTGAATGTGAAGGCGTTCACCGAACACCCAATAGTTCGATATTTTTCATTGGTTTAAATGGACGAACTGCAACGTTGCCAACTTGCACGCTACGCCACTACATAGAGGTTGACAACCTTCTTGTACTAACCCACTACATATTAAAGGGACTCTAATCTGTGCAGTGATTTTGAACTGCGCGCTTTTGAATTTGTGGCGCGAAGTCAAAAGTCTGTCCGCTCTGCCAGCGTCGCTGACCCTATAAGATTTTTCCGGACCTGTTCGTTATCCGTTAAATCCGCTTTGTCCACAATGTTTTACTTTTTTTCATCAGACGTCTGAACCTTAACCCCGTCCGCTCTGCCGACAATCGCAAAGCCGGCAAAGGGATCAACTCTGGTGACTCTCGAACAAAACAACAGGGTAGAGGGGTAAGTCGTATATAGGGTGTTTATCCCCCCCCCCTGTTTTTTTCTTCCTAATTGAGATAAAGAAGTGTTAAATCATTCTTCATCATTTTCGATGAATTTTCTTTTTTTGGGGGTCGAACCCTCCCCCCAGCCCTCCTGGGGGGGGACCCAGGACCCCCAGGGAGGCTATCTCAACAATATCAAATAGCAACCCCTATCTTTTGATGCATCGTACGATAGGGCGTACAATTTTGGCGCAAACTGGAAGTTGATGTCGTTTTTCGTATTCGATAACCGAAAGTCAAAGTTCGATTTGGACCCGTTTTCAAAAAATCATTATACCTATTTAAAGAGTCGGAATTAAAAAAAAAAAAAAAAAAAAAAAAAAAAAAAAAAAAAAAAAAGGTATAATATTATAAAAAGTAAGTATATTTCAGATAAGCTCCTATGATCTTAGAAGAAAATCAATAAGTGTCACATCTGTGTTGAAGCAAATAACTAAACGTATTAGTAGCAAAAATGTAAAAATTGGTCCACAATTCTCTTTTTTACTTTCTCGTTTTAACAAAAACAGGATCGTAACACTCAAAATCGGCCTCGGCGTCACTGACAGAATGATCTTTAAGGCCATTAAAACCCATAAATGCCCATTGGGTCGTTCATGACCCACTCGTTGTGTTTTCTTTGGACCAAGTTGCAGTAGAGTTAGGCCAATTTTACAACAACAAAAAACAAACAAAAAAATTGGGATTTTTCGGCAGGCATCATTTTGCTCGACCAAAAATTTCACATTTTTTAATTTTTATTTTTTCCAACTCGAAGATGGCGTTTTTTCAGAAAAACACCTTAGCATTTCAAATAGGTTGGGCATCTATGGGTTAAATCCAGTATTAAAATCAGTACTTAAGATTATCATGTTCCAAATGCTATTAGACTTTGATCAATTCTCAATTCTGGACCTAAAACGTATGCAGCCTTTAATAATCACGTTGTATCAAACAATAAGAGAAACTCGACGGGATCAGTGAAACTCCTGTTAATTTGGAATCACCCTTACATACTTCTGGGACAATGGGACGATGGGACATACTGTATAGTGCACAGCTTGTGGGATGTCACCCTGTACGTCCCTGTCTGCATCCCTCCTACTACTCCTGTTGGTCTACTGTCCCCTCTTTATCCAAAAAGTCGTAAATTTGCAGCTTTTCGCCCGCACTACCACAACAAACATGACCATGGTTGCCAGGTTGCCATACTTCGCGTCAATTTAAAGAAATTCCCGAATTCAACAGCGATTCCATCGTTGGACGAAAATAATGTGCATGAAAGTATTTTAGTGTGATTTAGTAGATAATAGAGGCCGTTTCAGATAGCTTCGGTTCTAACAGCTCTTTGTTTACATACGCAGAATCGTCGTAATTATTGAATAATAAAATATTTACTATTTACGATGTTAACCGAATCCATTACGCGGCAAAAAGCTCTAGTTATTCGCGTAGTGAGAGGGGTCGAAGCTTTCACGCGGGTGGTAACACTGAATCGAGCGTGCGCGGAGGACGTAAAATCGTCCCTCCGCGCATGTATAAACGAAGAACTGTCAGAAATGAACCTATCTGAAACGGCCTCTACTGATTACTTGGACTTTTAGATCTTTTTACTATCCACCACCGCCTGCCTGTGGAATGGATCTGTCGCAAATTGTTGCTTAGGATGAACGCACCGGTACGGGTAACATAGAAACCACAGTCTAGTAACATACACTTTTCTTTTACATTCTGGAGTTACAAGAAATTGGAGTTCATTTTGCTTCTGTTGTTATTTTCAGTGCACTTTAGATGTACTAAACAGAGTGCTTTAAATGCAAAATTGTGAGGATTTGATGCTCTCAAAGCAGAGAGATTGAAGGATAAAGACAGCATGCTCATGTACACAATAGGGTTTGCAACCTTTTTCTTTAGGGGATTGAAGAGTTGAATCTTGCAAAAAACCTGTAAAAATGACAACGAGTACTCTAAAAAATCACGAAATTCACCCTCAGAATCGGGCACAGTGGCAAAGAGACGCAGGACGCAGGTATCATGGGAAATTCTTATCTAAATTGAGACATATCTCTGTGTTTCCGTAGACTTATTAGACAGGAATCTCCCATGATACCTGCAGCGTTGAACCGCTAGATATACTATATGAACCAGCCGTTATGGCAGTTATGTGAGTTTCTAACTGAATTTTAGAGTTACTTAAAGTGTGATTTTCGCTGATTTTTACATCCGATTGGACTATTCAAAAGTTTGCAAGAGCCCCATTTCCAGCTGATTATAATAATGATCTCTAAGAGACACCCCCTCATTGCTAAGCTTCAACGTCTAGGGAAACCTACAAAAAGTCTTAAAGCAGTCTTTTAAGCCAGAAAAATAAGAAAATTTAGACAATTTGTAAGGGCCGGGTGTCTGTCACTAAAACAAAATAATCACCTACTTCTACACAGCTGTTTTGGGGTGCCTATCGATTTTGGCAAAATTGCGGGAAATTGCTCGAAAAAAAGACACAGTAAATTAACCGATACGTCATCGAGGCAAAAATGCCTCGAACTTTACACTGTCTTCACGACGACAATTTTGCATTGATCCTTGCGGGAAGTCTACTGATACTTCCCTAAAATCTGGCAACGCTGATTTTGCATTGATCCTCATGGGAAATCTAGTGATACTTCCCTAAAATCTGACACCGCTGGGCAGCATACACTGCGCAGTTACGGAGAAAGCAAAACTGTCTGGCAATACCGCTCCGTCTGATTAGGAGTCTATATCGTGACCAAAGTGACGGAGGGGCCAAGAGCCATCAGCCGGAGTCGGTCATAAAATTTGACTCGCTAACGTTATATAGCTTTTCCACGCCACGCCACTGCAACTGAGGCGAGGGAGGATCAAAGTTTCGAGGGTGGGCCAAACAAGCCACGTGGTTTTGTATCAAGATGACATTCCCCTTTTTCATCTGCTCAGCACCCCTTCATCCCCCTCCCCCCTCCCCCCACCCCAAACATACCATTCGCCACTCTCCTCTCGTGGAAGACGTGCGTCAGCTTGATTTCATTTCATTCATGGTTATAGGGTCTGTTTATTGAATTGACGGCTGACGACGGTGACAACGATGACAAAAGCACAGCGAGGAGGGTGTATTTAATGAGATTAAAAAAAAAAAAAAAAAAAAAAAAAAAAAAAAGTAGGGAATACCCAAAATACTTTCTCACATAATTTTAATCAGTGGGAGACCCTCAGACCCCGCCTTAAAATGCTGCGGAAGACCCTCCATGCCCCACACCCCCTTTGATATGCTCACTGAGAGAAATCACTTCTTTAAAAACAAAGAAACTCGTTTACTTGTGACAGTTTTCCTTACGCGAAGTAAGGTTCTGTTTTATGAAGCAGAATCACTGTCACAACAAGGAATCTTTTACTTGTAGCAGCATACTTTTTCCATGCGGGTCAAAGGAATTCCCCCTTAGTCAAAATGATTTCACTGTGCAGCTTCTTTAACACAAACGAAATACACCTTGGATTAAGAAAAGAGATCTCTTAGTGCTAACAGACACCCCCCCCCCTCCCTTTTAAACTAACTGAAAAGTTTCCATAAAACTTACTTAAAAGTTAAACTTTCAAAAAAACTAAACAAACTCATCAGGAGAATCTAAAAAGCAACATTATAGCAAAATCTAGATGCATAGGGATTAATAGTTCAAAAATAATGTGAATACACGGACTGACAGATTGACAGACGCTACAGAATTTTTTTTTCATAAAACCCTGCAAATTTGAAAGGGTTAAGGAATATTGAAATTTGACGGAAAGATTCTAAAAAAAAGAAAAGGAAGAAAAAAAATGAGCAAGAAATTACGCGTATCTGATGGGCTTGATTTTTTCGATTATTAGTCTCACCATCAGAAAAAAAAAACCAAAAACTATCAAAGTCAAAATCTGTGACACGGACAGGCAGCGCTATCTGGCGCATTAAACTCTCACTGTACAGAGTGCGGTGACTTGGAGGGTAACCACCTTGAAGTATAGAGAAGTAAATAAGGGGCAGGGAGGAGGAGGAAGGGTAGGAGGGTTGTGCACCCCCTCCCCCGAGCGGCTTTACTTTACCACCGTGCCTCCGCGACATTACATATTATTTATACATCGCTAATGCCTCAACGCTCGCCGTGCGTAAAAGGTATGAATCAGGAGTCTTTATATATTCGACCGGTTGAGTTGTGATACCATAAGATGTTCTTAGAACTAAGAGAGAAAAGCGAGGAAAAAAATTGGGGAGTCATGAGTACCAGTATATGATACAAGGGAGCTAAATAAAAGGAGTAAAACAGGAACTACTATTACGGAGTACAGGATGATTCTATTTATGAGACCAACTGAGGTGAAATTCCGAATTTAAACATTGAATTGAATCAAATAGATAATTCGAGATTCGTAGAGTTTTCAAACCAGTTTTCGCCGAGGATTCCCTTAAAAATATTAGAAATTTCCATGGCGATACTATAGAGTACCTATATGTATAATACAGAGAATTAAGACAAGAGGGTAGTCAACCTCTGAATGAATTTTAGGCTCTATGGGCATCGATATTGGATTCGTTTTTGCTTATTTGCTTACAAAGGAAGGGGGCCCAACCAGAGACAACAGAGACCACGCTCTATAGCCGATCGCGCGGTGGATGATTTTATGCCTGAGGACTCAACAAAATAACAAGGGGAACAACATCCAACAGCTCCTATGTTGATTGTTGACCCACAGCCAAAACAATGATGCTTCGTTCTGATTGGCTACTGACATCATCATCTTTGCTCAACAGCCCACAACAGAGCCGTTGGACGTTGCTTTGTTGCGACTTCGAAAAAAAAAAAAATATGACACTATGGGTGTGATAGGTAAAGCGTGGTCTCTGTTGTCTCTTGGTCCCACGGTATTTTACGAAGAACAGAGTTCATTGTCAAAGAACCAGATAATTTTAATCATGATGCACTTCAAGAATATTTATAATTCCCAAAAGAATCTTCAAAGCGTAAATAGATACGTCAATCAACAAAAGCAGTGAAAGACTACTTACACCGTCAGAAACTCTACGGAACCTGTCGAGCACCGTGCACAGGTGCCACAGACCTAGGTAGCCCTTAGATAAGTAACAAATAATTATAACCGAAAAAGTCTGTCAACCTATCAATATCGAAAAGTCTTACGGTAAGAAATAAAACATGTTAACCCCCCCTAAACGTGAATCATTAATCATTAAAATATAGTAAAGTATCAGTTAAGTCATTGTTGTGCATTAAGTGCTCAACAGAGCCATTATCTCTGCATTGGTCTAAAACACAGCAACCACCCCCGCGCAGAACGTAAACAAATGTGCATAAAACGCATACAATGGTTTCACTTCTTAACGCTTTAACCGAATTTTCGCGATCGCATAAGATAAATAAACAATACCAACCTAACCTACTTATATATTATTCGAGGAAACTCAATCGTATTTTAAAGGGGGTTTCGGGGCATCGATGGCATTAATTAGATTTTGAATTCACCTCCGGACTTGCATTCAAAATTGAATTGATGCCATCGATGTCTGAAAACACCGAAAAAGTTCGAAAAACACGATCCAGTTTCGTGTCATCCACTGTTATCATGCGTAGGTTGGCAATGATTTTGCACGATTATGTTGGATCATAAGTGGCGGTAGCCACCAGGCCAAGTTCAAAACCCCTAAGTAAGAATATATTCGTCGCGAAAATTCGCTTTCTACACACAGGGACTCTAGGTGATGAAACTATTAAGCGAACTGATGACTGCTGCGCATTTTTGGTGAGCATGCGGGAGGCGGAAGTACCGCAACTTTGCCTCATAAAACGTGTTAAGCACTTCGTTTATATGATAATAATGCCTTTAGCAGAGAGTATAAAGACGATTTCAACCCGAAATCTGGCAACGATGCATTTGGCAAAGTGCGTTGCGCGTTCGAGCAGTCGACCACTCAACTCATCTTAATTGCAGGTTAGGTGATATTAGGATTGGGCATATTACGGCCTTACAAGCGCGACGGATGAGACGGGAGGTGACGTCTACGCATCCAGAAACCGCTCTCAAGGCCACGCCACACCATCACACGGTAACCACATATATGTATCAATTCGTGTAATCCCATCATTTTAAATTCACAAAATCAAGGCCTAGAAGAACTGGGGACTGATGACCAGAGCATACAGAGTAGTTTCATTAAGGATTACACGTTTTCGCAAGGTTGACGTTTCCGTGAATTTAACGAATATCCCAAACTTCGGTTCCAGGATTATATATAGGCTGTCCCGAGAATGATTGGACTTGACAACAGTAGGTTTGAATGAAAACATCAGCTTCTTACTGCTCCTTAACCAATCAGGTTGCCCTATCTGAGGATGGAAGCTGATGTTTTCATGAAAACCATAGAAGTGTCGAATCCAATCTTCCTTGGGACAAGCTATTGTCTGTTCAATATTTGACTGCAGTTGACGACAGTGATTAAAGTGCGTGAATGGCAACGTTGGAGCCGGTGCCCGAGCTCACCACTGCCAGCGTATTCCTAGCTGACTTATTGTTTGACACTTCGTCGGCTTTGACCCCTTCTCACTCCTCATTTTGAACACCCACTCGAAAATTAAGTTTTTGCGGCATTCGCTTTTTTTTTTTCCTTTTTTTTTTTCTGACGATGTCGATACCTCCTTGCAAACCAGGGGCAGTGCCCTGACCATCGCCAACTATGAAACTGCAGACACATTTTCCCTGTGCTGTGAAATAGCAGTTCTCCACCCTCCAAGCTCCTCCCTCTTATTCTATAATGACTTTAGGCTCGGCCAAGGTCATTAACTCCTCTCCCATATAATGAAATCTCAAACTTCCTACATGGGTCGAACTTGATACTGAAGAAAATCAAATACTATACGAACACTTTCTCACATCAAACCTAATCTTCGGGAAACCCCCAGACCTCCCTTTAATATTCTGCGGGAGACCCCCAAAACCCCCTCTAATATTTCAGCTGGTATCTTCCTGAAGTATGCTCGTAGAAGCTGACGTTCCTCAAAGTACTTTAAGCGTAAATTCGTCAATTTTAGCCAAAAACTGTTGACTTCATGAGCAGCGCGACGCGACGTGGTATATCCACGGTTAGAACGAATCGACCATGGAATCATCTCAAAGACATTGAAAAACTATCGATGGTTTTAATTTGGCACTCATTGACATATTTGACAAAACTCACCTCAATTGGATGTGTTTGCGGTCCTGATTGCGTGTCCCCGCAAAATATGGGCTTTCCTCCTCTACCGCACGACGTCAGCCAGTGTCTGAAAAATCACAAAATTATAGACAAATTAATAAAAATCGTCTCGTCATTGCACTTTGTAAGATCTTACAGAGAACTAAAGTACGTCTGCGTCTGCGTCCACGCAATGATGCATCGTGCAATATGACGCAACAGTATTCCCCTCCCCCCATTTAAATACATGTAAAACAATCGATTCTTTAGGAGGCAGTCAGCCTCAAGGATCGATTGTTTTTACCTACGTTCAAACGGAAAAATTGTATGGTTGCCAAATCGCTAGGGCCACCATAACACATAATATATGCAAAATGTAAGGGAAGTATAATAATTGGACACATTTATACTAAACAGGTCTACAAGTATTTCGACATTGCAATTTAATTTAATTTTTTTAACTCTCTTAAAAATAATATCTAATTGATATAATATTGCTTGATATTTTCAGGAACAAGACTTATAAAGTAGAGGAGGAAAGTTCCTGGATGTTTCAAGAAATTCTTTGCACAAAGTCTAATTTTATAATAATGTTAAAGTCAAGTGAAAATGGCAACGTTTAAAGTCGAGTAGGTCCCTTTATTAGTATAAGTGAGTCCATTTGACCTATCCACACAATACTTGCCTTATGTAACCATCATTCAGATCATTTTAGTCGATGAGTGGATTTAGGAAGTGTTTATGGCGCCCGCGTGCGTTTCGCACCCATCAAATATAATCAATTCAAATCCCAACACTTGGACGGAAAAATAAGAAGAAGAAGAAGAAGAAGAAGAAGAAGAGGAAGAAGAGAGGAAGGGCGCAGACGAGGATAGAGAGAAAATCTAAATGTTTGTCAACAATGTTACGGACGAGTCGTAAACAGAAAACACAGACATCTTCGCACGGTTTACAAACTTGTACTGATTATTTTTCAAACAAAATGCGCGTCAAACAAAACAAACTGCGCTTTGAGATCGTTGCGCCTTTACATCCTATCCGATTGGAGCACGCAGTTATCTCCTCGCGAGAGCGAATCAAAGTGGACCAAAATATGAATGTTTCCGGACACGCAAAGTTTCCATTTTTCCATTCAGAAACGTTTCAGAATGGATCCGTTGCGTACTATTGTTGCGTACTATAGTTGCGTATTTCTACAAAAAGTAACCAAAGGTTTCGTCAGCGCTACCAAAGTGTTTTTTCTCTTTTTTTTCTGCGTGAATGTAAAACGCGCCAATGGATTTGTTATCCGGAAAAGTCCATTCTTCTACTCACTGTGCGAGCCGGCGACGAGACAAGACGAAAACTCGACAGAGACCGAAGAACTTAAAACGAGTAATCGAGTATCAAGCGGGCAGATTAACGTGATGTTTTACTCGTCTAGTGATTCAAATCTAAATCCATCGATTTACAACAACGGCAGTGCAGCGCTTGAAATAAAATATAGACCGTTCATTCTCGGGATGACGCGACGTCTCGATCAACACTGGATCGAAGATTCAAACAAAAATGTTCCATCTCGCTCACTTTCGATCTTTCCAGAAGCTAATCATATCATGCGGAGAAGATAAGTTCCTTCTGCTACAGACTGTTTTAGTAGAGTGATAAATCGTATAGATTGCCGTCCGAGAGCCTCTGGTTCCAAGCAAACTCTGGTTCAATGTAAACTCCCCGTAAGCGGATTTTTGAACGGAAATGACTATTCAATCAAGAAACTAACGCGACCTTTTTGCTACTATGAATTCTACGTTCTCGTCCATGCTTAATTTATGCCTGGTTCCTTGACTAGAACTGCCGAAATCAAAAAGATATTATTACACATTAACCCTCTATGGGCCATGTTAGTTCAAAAGAATGCTAATCTTCCGTTTATACATGGAAGGTAGTTAATTGTTCGTACTCGAGGGAGTTGGAATTGCCTATACGATACATTGAAGGCGCCCGACGAACTGTTATCTTGTAAGTGTTTTCATCGAGAATCGCCTTTGTCCAGAATGAAGACAAAAACAATGTGAAAGAGACTAAAGAAGTAAACCGAGTATACTCGGGCTTGGCCCATAAAGGGTTAAACATTGCATTTGGAGGTTAGAGTCGCCCGAAATCCCGCCAATTCCATAACCACAACAATAACATTTGGGTGATTCCAACCTCCAAATGCATCGTTTAATCATAGAAATATCTTGTTGATTTTGGCAGTTTCAGTCGTGGAACCAGTTATAACTAAGCATTTCCGAGGACGTAGGATTCGCATAATTGCAAAAAGGTCGCATTAATTGTCTCATTTGATAAAGCCGAAAAGTTGCTGTTCAAAAATTAGCTTATGAAGAAAATACATTAAATCAGAGTCTGTTAGGAACCAGAGGAGAGGTCCTCGGACGGCAATTGATACGATATATCTCTACCAGTGGCGTAGCGTGCAATTCGGCAACGTTGTAATGTGTCCATTTAAACCCATTAAAAGGATCGAACTATAGGGTGTTCGGTGAACACCTTCGCATTCGACCTTTTTCGTGGGTTTAAATGGACACAATACAACATTGCCAAATTGCACGCTACGCCACTGATCTCTACTAAAACATGCTTATTGGCACCCGGCAAAAAAAAAAAAAAAAAAAAAGTGATTTGGACGTACAAAATCCATGAATTTTTTTTCGATTTCAACGAAATAAATCTCCCATTATTATTGTTCAACACAGCCATTACGCTCGCGCATTTAAGTATTTTATGAGTTTAGGAGTGGATTCCGAGAGTTTTTAGTGCTATACCATACTTATTTTTTGAGGCTTCGACCCCGAAATCGACTCTTAAATCGCTTATAGCAAAAGTGCGCAACAGCCACCCCATCAGTCAAAAACTAAAGAACGTAAGAACGTACAAGAAACCTAAGAGCTTAGTGAGAACTATTGGAGTTTTTAAATTGGCTCACGTTACCTGTGGTTGAAAACATCACCGAATGACAAGTCACGATTAAATATTATTCTGCTGGACCTGGCAACTGTCAGACGTCTGATTGACTTGATAAAAATTTTCCTGTGAATTGATTTGCTTCTTTTTAATTAACAAGCCATCGCTCATAATGATCGGCGCGGCAGCGTCTGTTAAACGTTAGGGCCTACGATACGCCCCGAGAAAATCCTCTTCTCGAAGCGAGTTCAGACAAGTTTTTACGCGTGATTAATAAGTTATGCCTAAACTATTTAAGCGTTCGAAGACCAATTTCTTCCATCCATTTCTCTGATTTTTCATTTATCTTCCTCACCTCGTTAATGGGACGGGTTCAGTCCGGTTGATATACGAAGTCGAATTCGATTTATAATTTCTGCATAGCAGTGCATATCTTTGTTATTAATTCAAATCAAAGACGCTGACTAATGCACAGGATGTCCCAAAATCCGCATGGTAAGTATTTTTACCACGTATTTTTACGGTTCAAATAAGACCCCCCCTCCCTTATGAACGCGTGTATGAAAATACATCAACACCCCCCCCCCCCCCCCCTTCCCTCTCAGAGCTACAGCCCACCAAATTTTTCTGGAAAAAAAAATGAAAAAATAAATAATAAAAAAAAACGATTTTCTTCTATTGTAGCTACGGATTTCAGTGAAAATGGATGGTTTCCGGGAATTTGGGGGGGGGGCTCTCATGTAACCCCCGCGGGTTGCGCTCTTAGGTCACCCATTCGCATCTTGAGATCAATCCAAAAGTGAACTCGGAAATTGAAGTTAATCGTTATTCTAAGCTTGATGAAAGTGGAGTGACGCGGGCGTTGCGTGCAATGTGGCAACGCTGCATTTCGTCCATTTAAACCCAGTTAAAATATCGTTTTGAGGGAGTGCACTGTACAACGGGGATCTTGCAAACTTTTACTACAGGTGATCGAAGAGTTGATTCCTGCATAAAAACCTGTAAAAATGACGATAAGCAGTGCACTGAAAAAAAAAAAGTTCAAGCTCTACCGAATACATGCCTCGGGAAGCTGTAGGAGGCATATCCGAAGCAAAGTTCTGTGACTAGCGGGCTTTTCGTAGGTAGAAGCGAGCCACAAGCTCCAGTCATACCGAACCTCTTGCTTCAGCATTGCGATATCGGCGGGAAACACGTGCAATGACATACAATCAGTAGGACCTGCCCTGCCGCCATCCTGTCTCCGTTAGGTATCAGAGTAGAACGGGTTCACTCTTGAAATCAATTTACTCTGTGAATTTGTCATCGGCGATCTCTTAAAGAACGCTAAATACGATACAATTAAAAAAAAAAACAAAAAAAAACCGAACTTTGCTCTGCAAAGCTATCTGAATCCGCTCGTGCTTATCGGCTCTCCCGGAGCTTTGGGTGTACTACCGGAGCACAGTTTTTTAATGTACTAGCGGGGACAAAGATACCTGGCCAGGCGTTTTGGATATGCAATACGCAATGGCCAGGCGTTTTGGATATGCAATGCGCGTCGCATGATTGATACCACCCGTCAAACACTGCCAATGCGTTGTTACGTATGAGCAAGGCCGGACCTTTCATTGTGTTCCACACTCAATGAACTGGAGACCGGAATCAGTGGAATCAGTGCAAGTGTGATGGGGGAGGGAGGAGGGCATTGGCGTGATTGCCCGGCTATGATTGTAAATCAAATCAGTCAGTCAAACTGCTGCGGTAACCTTTCTTTGCCTTCGAATTCGACAGTTTTGGTTTTCGGACGCTCAATATTCTTCCTTTATGAATGCAATAGCCTTATAGCCTCATAGCCTCATGCTTGCTTGTGCGCTCTTGTTTTCTATTCAAGCCTCTTATTTATAATGCGCTGTAATTATAAATTTTACTCTCGGTCGTATAGCATTGACATCTTCATGTGTATTTGGAAGTGCAATACTTTATTGGAGGATCTGATTATTCTTAATTTGTTACGACTCAACACTCCCCCCCCCTCCCAATCCTCATGAAGAGGACAAATGTTCACAGATTTTTAGTATATATTACTAAATAGTGTGTTAATGTCTCCTCGTTTTCATAATTGACATTGACCTTCCGCTTGCTTTCCTCCAGTGGCGGTTCGTTCTATTTGGCAACTCTGTTTTCGTGCCGTTTAAACCTATGCGAAAGTATCGATTTTTCAGGGATTCGGTGAATCTCCTGAAGACTAAATATTTTACAGGTTTGAACAGAGAGAATCCGTTGTTGTCAAATTGCACGAGCCACCACTGCTTTCCTCTCATAAAAAGAAGGTTTTAAAAAGGGAGAAAGAGGCTTATTCTTCCTCTCTTCTTGCTAGAAAACAGTTGTTGTCGAATAATTGAATGATTCTTACGGCTCCCTCAATAAACAACTCCAGTCATAGGAGACCTCTTGAACCTTGAGAGTTTCACTGTAATGCAGTAATTCACGAAATTTATGAGCCAAGATTTTTTAGATTAAAAACGTTTTTCATGAAAAATGTTTTTAAGCTCTTCACTCTGAATCTCCCACGATTTCGTAACACTCAAGGCCGTCATTTACTGAACAACAAAATATCATATTGAATCGTTCAACATTGCTACTAAAGATAGCCGGGCCCAGTATTTCATTTCTACCGTTCTCTAAAGGACTTAATTCCAAAAAAATAAAGAGTAAAAGAGAAAAAGCAAACGAAGCAAAAGATAGAGAGGCTCGCAAAGACCAACAACTTGATACAATTAAAATTATAAATATCATGTAGATTGCAGAACGAAGCTCGCGAATTTGAGGTCACTACTCATGACTTTGAAGGGGATGCTAGGCAAAGGCATGATGGGCAGAAATTCGTTCAGAGAGGATTTTTTTTTTTTTTTTAAACCCTCCCCCACCCAAGAAAGGCTGTTATTTTGGAAACTAATTTTTCTCCAGAAAGCCATAGTTTTTTAATTTTCCAAGAAAACGTTATTGTATCGAGAGCTATGTCTCCCAATTACGCAACGTATAAACGAAAATGTAATGATAAAAATTTCAACAGGCATGCAGAGTCTAGGTTTTTTATTTCTTCATTTATTTATCTTTCTATTAACTACCTCTAACCATTTATTTATTTATTTATTTATTTATCTATCTATTCACTTATTTATCCATTTATTTTCTTTAAATGGTCAATTTATCACATCCCTTTTAGCGTGATGTCCCGCCAAATGGAGACGATAAAAGAATTTACGAATTGAATTTACGGCCCGTAAATAAATAATAGGACAAATAATAGGACAAATGCATTCTTACTTAACCTCTCTCATTTCAGTTGTATGCCATTTTTAAGGCTTTCCGAAGAAACTAATCCCCATTCAATAAAACAAGTAAATATCAACTTTTACTTGGTTGCATAGTGAAAGAATCAACTAGTTTGTGTGTTGATAATGAATTGGCGGAGGAACCATCTATGAGCGACAGATTTTTTAATGGGAATGAATAGGGTTTGTTCTTCACTTGACTATCTTCCATCATAACAACTAATGAGGCTAAAGCAATTTTATGGCATTCAAATTCTCATAAGACTAGCTATCCAATGGGGCAGTTGCAAGTGTCTGAAATGTAGTGTGTTTTGTAATGAAAATGAAAATACTTGATGAGCTAAAAATAAAAATGCCTTTAGTTTCTCTTTAAGTCCCATTGTTCCGGAGATGAGAATTTGGCCTTCAATACATTGTTTTAAATGGGAATTCCGCGTAGTGGCGTCACTACGCTCACGATTTTTTACAACTTTCCACGTGTGTTTCTCCAAAACCGAGACACTTGGGGAAAAAACCAAAGGCACTATTGTTTTCAGCTCATCAATTACTTTAATTTTCTTCATTAAAACACACACAATTTAAACCCTTGCAACTGCCTCATTCGGAGTATTAAAATTTGGAGATTAATCCTAATGGGCTGAATCGTTCCTGCGACAAACATTTTTTAAGATAGGGGTCTGAGGTCAGTAGATCGGGAGTAACGAGGCCGGAACTTCGTCAGAAAACAGTAAGCATTAGGTTTATTTTTCTGCACTGTTCCATTAATGACTTCATTGCACTGTAATGGGACCAAATAGTCGACAATTTTGACTTCTTAAGAGGAAAAAAGTCAAGCCCCCCTTATCTAGCTACAACCTAAAAACTGGGAACTCAGGTTTCTACAAAGTTAAGGTTAACCCATTTTTTTATGACATGGTAGATATAATAGTAACCCTTGACGAAAAAAAAAATATAAAATGAAAGAAACTTCAGTTAAATTAAGAAAAGTAAAGGGCTGTAATTTCTTGAAAGCTTTCACGAGATCTGGGAAGAAATCGCCGAATGACCCCAAAGTTAACTGAAAAAATTCGATCTGTGCAAACTCGACGCAAGGTTCTTGTAGTCTTGTACTCCTTCCTTTGCTTCTTTATTATTTTATTTCATTGCTAATGGTGTATTCTGGAGAAACACTTGTGTAAAATTCCGCAAAATCTTGCGTTTTGTGACGTCATTTCACAACAGAAAGTCACAGCAGAAGTCAAATTCAAACAATGTATCTTGGGTCAAAATCGCACCTCCGCGGAATCATGAGACTTACTCTTAAAAACCAAATGCATCTTTCTTTTCGGCTCACACAGTTCTTTTATTTTCTTGCATTTTACTATCTCGCACATCCAGACTGCTTGTTCGGCGACGATGGAAGCCACCGATGCAGTACCCTAACCATGAAAATTGGTGCCCGTTTCGCAGGGTGAGGACGAATAGAGAGACTCAACGGTGAAAGACAAAAATGAACAAATGAACAATGCACCTGATTGGCTGAAGTGCTCTGTACGCGCTCAAACGGATTTGATCAAACTGCAGGATTGCCCAACCTGACACTTCCAAAATTCAAACCTGTATCTGACCAAAGCATCTAGAAAGGGGGTTTGGCTAGTTTTTTTTTGACCGAAATTGGTGAACAGATGACACATTATCTATCGTCAAATAACATTCGCAGTTTGACGGGCCGTCAAACAGCACATAGTTGTTTGACAAACGGAACATCAACCAAACCTGTAACGGTTTGCTCACCTGCCGTTTGCGTTGGATTTCGGCTCGTCGATTGCGCTTATTGTTTGACGATCCTAAGGCGAATTTTATTTACAGTGTCTGATAAAGATTCAAGGTTCGGAACTTTTCGGGGGACACCAAACGCCAAGTCAACAAAACCACCTCTAGCCAATCAGGAGCGTTGTTTATTGTTGTCTCTCACTGTTGAGTTACTCTTTTCGCCCCCACCTCGCGGACCGCAAATTTATTTCGGGGGGGGGGGCACCCGACACCACCACCACCCCCCCCCCCGCTACGCCACTACCTCAGTGGGACACTTACCATCATAATTGACCACTTGCAACACAGTCATTGGAGGGAGGGACCGAAGAGGCCTTAACATCATCCAGAGAAGGGCATATAGGGTTTACGGCCCGGGACCTCAGACACAAAAATGGGCACAGGCCGTATACGAGGCTTTGGCCCAGTCTTGCTTGAGAGTCTCAAGCAAGACTGCATGCCCCTCCTCCCCCTTACAGATAGATCTGCCAACCCTAATTCAAATAAATGCCATTTATGTAAAAAAGGTAGGGGTGACAATTGGTGCTTGTGAAATATATCGTATTCTTTTATTATATTATTATTATTTTATTTTCTATTGTTTGGTGTATTTGACCGATATCGCAACGAAATGCATCGATGGAATCTTTAGGCTCTGCGAAAAAAAATGCCAGTTCCTTTCAATGGGGCTGTTGCACACTTTTACTATAAGCGATTTAACAGTCGATTCTGGTGTAAAAACTTCCAAAAATAACGATGACAGCACTAAAAACTTCCGAAATCCACTCCTAAACTCGTTAAACGCTTTTATTTGCGCGGGCGTACTGGTGGCTGAGGGTAGTAACAATGGGAGATTTTCATCTATATAACAATACTGTAAATCCATCAAAAAGTGACCAATAAGAGACGACTTTTATTTGACACCGGTGTCACTGTAGGTGTTGCGGTACCATTCATCGGATGTGGATCATCACTCTGATGACTAATTACTCTGTGAATCATCCTTGTTAGCATAGAAAGAGTGACGAAATTAATATAGGAATCTCCCATTGTTACTGCCCTCGGCCACCATTACGCCCTCGAAAATAAAAGCGTTTATATGAGTTTAAGAGTGGATTTCGGAAGTTTTTCGTGCTGCCATTGTTACTTTTCGAAGTTTTTACAGCAGAATCGACTGTTAAATTGCTTATATCAAAATTGTGCAAGAGCCACATTGTTTGACGTCATGCGTTCCACCTCTCTTGAAAAATATCGAAATTCTGGGTATACGGCGAACTCCCTGAAATAAGATCTTTCTCACAGTCGGGTTTTCTTCTTTTCCTAATTTCTTTACCGGTGGCGTGTTTCCCATTTATTTGGTGATATTCTTCCTAAATTACTGTATAAATCATGTCGTTTCAATATAAATCGGAAAAAATGAAAAAAAAAAAAAAAATTACATCCACGACTTTGAATAATATAATTTGGAGCCAATCGATCAGAGGCAGCTCGTGAACAATTATTGATTGCTATTTTTATCCTTTTTGAATCTATGCAAAAGTATCGTGTGATTACGTAGAGATTCATTTGAGCCACGCTTAAAAATATTTTTTTTCCGTGTATTTAAATGGAGGATTTATATACAGAATATACATATGTATCGTCATTCACGAGCCAATACTACTTACGATATAACGCAGCGACTATTTTGTTTCATTTCAACAGCTTCGATTATTGAAACTATAAAATTGCTGCATATGACATAATTCTGAATTTTCAAACACTAAAATAACTTCCTGAGATAGTGAAGGAGGGAATAAAAAAATGGCCAACAGGCAGTGGCGTAGCCACGGGGGTCGGGGGACGTCCCGCCCCGGGCATCAAGTCTCGGGAGAGGGGGCATAATTTTCTGAGGCTAGGTAAAGAAAAGAGGAAAAAAGACGGGAGGAAAGGGGGAGGGGGAAAGGAGGAGGAAAATTGGAAGAAGGTTGAAAACCTTTTCTTCTATTTCTTTTTAAATTTTAAGAAAATATATTATAGAAGCCATTATTGATGCCCTCATCTACTTTTTCAATTCGATACTTCGATAGAAAGAAAAGATGTCGTTAGGTCCTGATTTTGCAACGACCAATTTCTCTTGAAAATAGGAATATTGTTGGTCCCGCTTTTCGACGTTTTCCGAAAATTATGCCCCCCCAAAATTTTGAATCCTTCATTTTGTTTCCAAAGCAAAAACCCTTGATACAAAGTCTAATACTTGTCTCAAATTCTCGAAAATTATACCCCTTCCATAGCTCTGTCAGTTTATTTGTTGGTATATGACAACATGTAGATGAAGAAGTTGGAATTTTAAATCTAAACATATAAAAATTGAGAAGGCGGGGTTAAAGTTCCTTACTCCCAAACTGACTCATTCACGTCTTTGTTTCTATCTTTCTTTGTTGACTGTATTTCAATGCACTTCGTCAGTATAGGCTGTAACTTTCCTCCTTTGTTTGCTCATTTCGTCCGTAGGTGCTCATTTCCCTTTAATCTACAATGATATCTTAAATAGCAGCAGAAATTTATTATTCTGTAAAATTATTTAAGAGAAAATAGTAAATTAAATACACAAAACACTAGAAAAAGAGAAATGAAAATGGTATTATGGTTGGGGGGGGGGGGGGTGGTGGTGCTGTTAAACCATTGAAAAGTGTCGATCGTCAGGGGGTGTAATTGAACCCCCGATAAATCGATACTTTTCTATAGTTTTAAATGGAGAGGACATCAATTTATCGCATTTCACGAGCCACCACTGGGGGGGGGGGGGGGTCAACATTTAAAGGCCGGTCCCGG